>CM034151.1:579010660-580210660 GCA_019776745.2 Taxus chinensis | reverse complement strand
AGACGAGAGAAGGTAGTTCAAAATATTTGGGTTTGTTTTGAAATGGGGCATCTTAACGAGCCCACTAAACTCACATGCATTGATCAAATCTTTGTATTCATAAGTCATTTGTAAAACAGTTTGGATGTGGGGGCACAAAGGATTCCTGTAGATGATCTTGGCCATGGATAGGACTGGATTTTCCTCTTGATTTTTGTCTTGAGCTTGAAGTTGGGATGCACTTGTAGTCACCATTGTGATTTTTGTTGTGCTTGAGTCTTTGAGAATGATGGATTCCTAACACCTATATACAAAAAAATTGAGAGCCAGGAAGTGTAAACATGAAAATGACCACCTGGAGGGTATTTATAGGACAAAACACATGTCAAAGGCCCTTGTTGATGCACGTCAATGGTTCTTATTAACGCGTGTCAATGGTTCATGTTGACACATGTCAATGGTTCTTGTTGATGTGTGTCAATGGTCCTTATTGACACATGTCAACAACGGTCTTTGATGAGCATCAACAAGGTCCATTGACACACGTCAATGGTTCTTGTTGACGCGCATCAACATTCCTCATTGACAAATGTTAATAAGGACCATTTACATGCATCAACAAGAACCATTGATGCACGTTAACAAGAACCATTGATGCACATCAACAAGAACCATTGACGCGCGTCAACAAGGACCATTGACACCGTGTTGACGTGCATCAGCAAGGGTGGTCGATGTGTGTCGGTGGTCCATGTTGACGTGCGTCAAAATGACATCAATGGTCCTTGTTGACGCACATCAATGAGGTGTCAGTGTCTGAGAATATTTAGTCTCTCTGGCTCAAAAAACCTGGCAAAAATTCGGTTCTGGAAAACTGTCAAATTCACCTTTCATTGAAACCGGTTCCGAGGATATTCGCCAGGTTTTTTCCACCTCCAATTTTCTAGAGGTGTCTTAAAATGAACCCTAATTTCACACTCCTTCCCTAGGAAATAACTATATTTGATACCGCTTGATGGTTAGGGGAATCCCCTACACCATCAAAGTAACATAATAGGATGAAAAATTGTTAATGTTTCATCTATTTCTTTGAAATGCCTTTACGACATCTATATGATCCTCTCTCTATAGAGCTTACAAATTTCTCATAGATCATATTAAAAACTATAAGGAGTTACCCTAGGACCTATCTAGACTAGTTTATTTGTGTTGACTCTCCCTATTTTACCGACTAACTCATTAATGGTGAACTCAACCATCTTTTATAGTTGTGTCTATTATAATTCTATCTCCTCACAATGTCTCCTCATAATCAGTTGTATTTCATTATGATGTCCATGATAGTCTTCCCACACCTAATGTCGTCAATTGATTGATTTCCTTCATCTATACGTTTACAGGTTTGTATCATGTCAGTTTGGTAACTGGGAATATTTTCCTACCACATACAATCATCCACCCTTGCCAAACCATGTATGTCACCTTTATGACATGTCTTATTAAAGATCGCATCAACTATGTATCCTTCTCTATGCAATCATTCGCTACACGCTTCCTTCGTTCTTCCACGTGTTTAATGGCCTTGAATCACCTCTACCTTCTTCTCATGTGCACTATTTCCTTTCAGGCTTTTTCAAAACATCTACATATAACTTGTGTGTCCCTCCTTGTTTCGAAACCATCTCTTTATTTATATTTTCACACACCCTTCAAAATATTCATATTGCACCCAACTCCTTCGCACTTTCATGTGCCTCTATCATTTTCTTGCACTCTAAAATAATTCTTCCCACTACTTCTCCCCTTCTATTCTTCAAATTTATATGCACCTTGTTATACTTTGTGTCCTTCTAGACCTCCACATTCTCTACATGCCAATATTAGCATACACTTCTCTCTTCTCCATCCACTACGCAAGCCTCTTATTCTTTTGCACAATCATCCACTTACTCTTTTGCACCTTCTCTCCTTAATTTTTCTTCCTTCTATTCTCACATGCACCATACTTAGTCAAAATATATGTAGGACTACCTTGAACTAGTGATTCTCCTACATCAATTTTACATCCTTCACAGTCATATTTTGCACTCTCCTTATGATATTCGCTTATTATCTCTTGTGTTCACTCTTACATCCACTTTCACCACATTCACACCTTCATCATTATCTCCCTTATCACTCAGTCTCCTCTTAGTAATTTGACCTAATTTATTGCATTTCCCATCGCTAAAGTTCAACTTCCATAGAGAAATGAGTGATAGTTGATTGCCAATTTCTAAGAAAAAATGCGTCTTCTTTCATGTTAACATTTGTGTTTTGTCATTGAATAAAACATTGACATATGTGCTATATACCATATATATTGCATATGAATATTAATGCTATCATTAGGCTATTAATACTCGGTCATATGAGCGTCCATGTTTCTAATCGTAATCCATCACACATGTCAATAAGTCAATTATCACACAATTATTTCTTAAAATCTTATAAGGTCTTGAAGTTGGTGATATTAGTCTTAGTTGGACTACAAATGCTTTGATCGTGTGGACTACATTATGCTTTTGAAAAGCACAAGACTTGTTGACACTTTTCTTATATTCATACAAAAATCAATTATCATATACTATTAGATAATTAAATCAATATTTTTACTATACGATACAATATCTTATATCATATGATTGTTGATCATACCAAATCAACTCTCTGGATACATTAGATCAACTTTGATCCTAAGGGAAGTTAATGTGCCATTTTTTCCTATCATTGTATGATAATTTGATTTCTTCTTCAGGACCACATAGTGTCTCACTGCATTTCATTTCATAATGTCGATGTTGTGGATGTGGTCATCTCCTATATATGGAGATAGTACATGGCATGTCTGTGTTTCTATTAAATAAATTTATCATGTGACTTCATGCCTTAGAATCCTTGCATTTGGCTTGAAAAAGTAACATGTGCAATGGAAAATGCATCTCTTGTTGATCCTTAGGAAAATTCATTAAATGTTGATAGAGGAAGGAAATCTACTTGGCTTTGTTGGAGTATAGAGGTCTCTTGCGTAAACTTGAGTATCAAGTGATAAATCTCATCTTGTTGACACCATTTCTAGATTGTAAATGTTGTAGAAGGCCATCATAATTGAGTTTCACTGCAAAGGAAGAGGATGTATCAAGACTACTTGAAGTAGATTTCAGACCTAACATTTGTCTTTTACATGGGTTCATCTTTCTCCCATTGAGATCCTATCAAAAACTTACCCTAAAATCTCAATGATCTCCTATTGTGATGAAGTGGCATCTTCTCTTCAAGTCCTATCCTTTACTTTTAAGAACCCCCTTTCAAGATTCTTTGTTTCCCTATTTTATTGTTCAAATATTATATTCATCCTAATCCTCTCCTATGATTGAAAAACCTTTTTCCTTGATTTTAGTGAGAATCTAAATTCCTTCTCAGTATGACTTATTATTATTAAAATAATTGTACTAAGTAGTAACTTGAGGCATGTATATGTGGTTATCTGAATCAACCCCAAGGATGAAGTATCAAGAGTCATTTACATTGATTGATAAGGGTCATGAAAACCTATCAATTTATATCTTTAGGAAATTGTGTAGTGCCCACACTCTGACTTGGTTTCCTCAAGGCCTTCTTTGTTGCATGGACCTCCTTGTCTATTTTCTAGACATGTTCCTATACTTATCTCCAATAGATCTACAGACTCCCACTTGGTATTCCTCCAATTGTGGTTCAACTTTATTTTCCCAATCATTACAATATACCATAGTAGGGAAACTATTTTAAGCTTAGGATGGGAATGATTGAGGGGATGACATGGCCTAAAATGGATTGATGACATTCAAAAGTCCCGTAGGGAACCAGTTGAGGCCAAATCCACACTAAAGAGCCGTAACTGACATTTTTTAACCATTGTAGTTGAATTACTTGTGTTGGAAAACTCAACCCATCATTTGAGTCTCATGTCGTTACTTTTGTTTGGATAACAAATGGCCTTCGAGAATATTGTCAATGATTCTCATAGATCAAATTATGTTAGATTTAGTCTAATTGGTGTTGATTACAATCCTCAAATATATTATTTCTAGTCACACTTGTTGATTTTTAATCAGTGCATAGCTATTTCTTGTGTTTTCCACTTTCTTGTTGAATTTCTCATCTATCTGGCAAATGAAAAAATTCTTGGATGTACGATACCTTTCGAAGATCCAATGATTGTTAATATGTTCTCAATAACTACTTCCTAGCTTTCCCCAGTCAAGGAATAAACTGTAGTCACTTGAAAAAGTGCATTACTATTCTCTCTATAGATTATTTCCTACTTTACTCATCAATATTGATGAGTTCATCACTTGGGAATTCATAATGTAGTAATGTTATCATCATAGTGACCTATCCTCCTTTTCCTAAGGTAAACATTTTGAAATGCATCTATGGCTTGGGTGCACTTGTCATTAACAATCTGTCCATCATTATGATTCCAAGAGAGCCAGAGATTCTAGGTCCTTTTAACAGTCACAACTTTACTATGTGATGGAGTTAAAGATGATTTTGAAATCTTCTTACTACAAAGTATCACAATATTCAAATTCTTGTTACATCTACTTTGTGCAACTATTCTGGCCTTCCATTTGCAATCTCTCATATTTGAAATAATTTTTCCCTAGGGTGAATTTATACTAATTCACTCTAAGTGGTTTCATTTTATGGCTAGTGTGGGTAGGAAAATTTATAAGATCTATACAAATTGTTCTTTCCTCATGGATTGTATCATAAGGTCCACACGAATTTTGAAGGCCATAAAATCTTTCAGGAGATGCATATCTATTGGTAAACCATGGGCACCTAGAATTGATCTCAAAAAGTGGTGCTAACCAATTAAGAAAAATTTCCTTAGTCATTAGAGAGTATGATGGTTGGGATGCCATACATGCACCAGGCTCACAATCTATATCATGTAATTTGACTAACTTCCTTTGTTATTCTAAAAAGATTCCAAGTCATGATACATTCTTCCCTGTTGCATTAACATAACTTATAGGATGGTCCATGCAACTATTTGTATTTCCTTTTTCCCTATGTGGGGTAAATTTATACTAAGTCTTATTTGTAAGTGACTTATTAACCCATAATTCCTACCATCTTGTACACAATGTTTCATTATAGTTCTCTATTATTTAATGTCCATATTATGGATACTCTCATACATCATGTCTAGGATTTCGTGAAATCCTTTCCATTGTATTATGATTCGGCCTAAGCCTGGATCATTCTGTACATAATGAGATTCCTTCTCAACCTTTAGAGACATGTCTTCCATTCCTCTATTCATGAACTATTGCACACCAAGATGTACTAGGAAAGTACCATATTTGAATTGCGAGTAGACCTAGTTCCCTCACATATGTGTACCATATGATCCTTTAATGAGTCTATATTTATGGACCATGAACAATATATGTTATGTGTTTATGATATTACATGGTTTATGGGTGATTATTTTCTTGTTATGAGACATGATAATTTTCTATTTACATTTGACAGGCATGAGTAGTTTGAGATCTGAATTTGCTTTTATAAAAGTGCGTTCTCATTTCCCTTTATCCACAATTCCTCTCTTTTCATTTCTACTCTCTTCCATTTCTTTCCTTTATGGAAATTCTACCAAATGGGATTAAAACCCAATACCAAGATAGGATAGTGTAAGTATTATAAATATTCTTGCAATTTTCCTTTTTGGATTTTAATAAGGGAACCTCCCTAGATAATAGATGGACTTTTCATCCCATGAATTGTAGTGGAATCCATATTTTTTCAACTAAAAAATGTTCCACCAACAATTTTTGGCACCCATCGTGGGGAAATTTTTGTCCTTTCTGTGCAACCCAAAGAAATCATAAATTGCATCTTTGGCCAAAATGACCATCACAGACAATCCTCCAATTTTGCAACCTAATAATATGGTTTTGTTCCAAGATAATTAGTAAGATGTTTTTACAAATCTGAGGAATTTCATCTAGATAAATCGTGTAATCAATGTGCACTTCAACATAGTTTCTAGGGTTCTAGATGAAGAAGAAAAACATGTAATTTTATTGAGGATGATTCGATTGGTTGAAACAAATAAAAATCACCAAAAGAGGGTTTAAGATATTTTATATCAAAATTTAATCATTGTGAATTTTTTTAGGACTAGCTGAGAGAAGTTTCACCTTGAATAACATGGTTAAAGGTGTCAATGATCCATTATTTGAATATAAACAACAACACAATTTTTCGTTCATCTCCTAAAAAGTAAGGAAAAAGTGAAATACCAATTAGTACTCATCCAATAACTATGAAGGTTAGAACCCACTTAGGGAATAATTTGAGTGAAGCCCTCATTTTATCAAGTAATCTTTCCCTTTACAAAGCTATCTTTCCCAAGATGGTAGTGCTAGTTCCATGGGGACATAATGTTGGACCTTTGTCATTGGCCCAAACTCTTCATGACTTGTTCAAATGAAGTAAGAATATTATTCCCATGTTCAAAGGGGATGATACACAATATACAGAGAAACACATTGCAACCTTCTTTGTTACATATGGGGTCCTACGTGTAGACCATGAATATTTTTTAGTTAGATAGTTTATCAAAATTGTATAAGAGAATGCAATAAAGTGGTTTTACCATCTTACCCCAATAGTATTATGTATTAGGATACCATACATAGAAATTTTGAAGAAAGGTTTAAACCAGTTTTGGGTTCACATGATCTTTTGTCTCAACTTACCAAAATGAAGAAAGAACCTTACAATCCTATGAGATAGTAAGTTACTGAATTCAACAGCTTTTTGTAAAAAAACCTTGTTAATGCTTAACCAACGACTCAAAATTAGAATTTTTTCTTTATAAATGCTCAACTTCCTAAAGTATGTTTTTCTCTGACAAGAACTCAATTAGCAAATTTTGATGTTGCTCAACATTTACCTAAAAGTGTGGGATATGAATTAATAATGTCAAAGAAAATGAAGAAGGATCCCACAAAAAGTAAATCTCAAACTTCTAGCCAAATTAATTTAGACAAATTGATATAGAAGTTGGCAAATGATTTCATAGCTCTAAATAAATAGATGTCTAAAAATATTCTACAAAATATAGATAGATATTCTAAGGAGGAATTTCAATAATTGAAATTGATTACATTTTATTCAACCCATATCATCTATTAAACTTCCACATAGGCTATAGTAAATTCTTCTTGTGAAATGAAAGAAGAAGAATGTGTTGCAGAAGTAGATCAAGAAGATGAAGTTGAAGTTGAATATCTTGAGGAATATTCCAACATTGGCTCTTTTGAATATGAATCATCAGAAGATGGTTGTAATGAAGTAGTGGAAGATATGGATAGTTATTTTTATGTTGTTCTTACCTAGTCCTAACTTGTCAAGAAGAAAGAGGTGACACATCCCAACACAAAAGAGAATACCAAGGACTATGTAAAAGAAAATCCAATCAAAACCAACTTAAAAGGGGTATCCTCTTCTTGTTCTCCCAAAGCCTTTTGAAAATAAACTAAATACCTTATCGTCATCTTCTAGTTATTTTATTTCAAAGGATAATTTGGCTTCAAAAAGTGAACCCAATAAATCCTCTATTCTTGAAACCTTGGAAGTCATTGTCTCTCCCACCTTTGATATCATTGACCGTATTAAAAAATACACCTTTTCAATCTTCAAAGTTGAGTATTTACAAGCTCACCCAAATTATTTTGACAATTTTTAAAATTTTTATCAAAAGCACTACCACAAAATTTGGTCATGGATCTTATTCCTTGAAAGATATCTTATATGGTCCCAAGGCTACCACTTCATAAAATATACTTGCTTCTTCTCTATCCAGTTCTATCAAGATATAAATTTCCTATGTGTCATTTTGGAGGATATAAACTAACTACAATATTGATTCCTAAGCCTTTAATAATGTTATTCCATCCTAATTTTCTCATGCCCTTGGTCTTACTCTCACTAGAGAACTTGGCCATTGTTACTATATGGAGACAAATCAAGTACCTTTGGTTGGTTGCATCAAATATGTTCAATTTCATTTGTATTTTTTCCTGAAAAAAGAGTGATGACCACCATTTTGTGCTTGATACTCTTGCTTCTTATGGAATGTTATTGATGAGCATATTTTGTAGAGACATTGGAGGGGAGAATTAGATGGACTAGTCTCATGTCCTGATTCTGGTACAAGGTGTAATGAATAAGTTGCTCCCAGAAATATAAGCTAAGTATAGTGTCCAAAAATTAGATGATCCTAGGGCTGAAATTATTTATCAAGATGTGGGTCATATAAACTACATGATAATATATAGAGACAACCTTGATCATCCTAATCTATTAACTATTTAAATTAAATAGAATTAAACCTTAATTTCACAGTAATATTTGTAACTAATGATATAAAAGTGATAAACTACAGTAAGACACAAGTAATAAGCATGTAACGATATGAAACCCTAAGCAGTAGAGATGGAAAAGGTGACTTAGTTGGCTTTGAGTGATTTGGAAGTGATTGCAACTATCTGATTGTTGGATCTGGATGGAAACTAATGTCACAGTTTCTTGCAGAGAGTTCTTGGGACTCTAAAATTGTGTCGAACAGAAGCGGCCATAGGAGGACAGGAGCACCCATGCACTAGTGTCTATTATGGGAGCTAGTAACTGTGTGAATATTCAGGATCTGGTATTTTTCTGGGTCTGAAAGGTAGCTTCGCTACAATGTCTTACTTTGTCACTCTGAGTTCGCCATTAGGGTTCTAATCACACTTATAACCTGCAAAACAAACCCTAGCTATCTACACAAGCTCATTTACACATGAGATCAGAATAAAATATGCAATATGTGAAGTTGGATTGACCTCGGTGGTCATTCGATGAGTGAACTTAGTACCGAGCGTTGCACTACATTTCAAACTCCATGTAGTTCTTTGTGCTTGTGTGTGAAATAATGTTATTAGGTTTTCTCTCACATGCCAAATGATTCCAATAAAGTAGGAGCTATAGCTAGCTTTGATGCAAATGTGTGATATGGAATTCAACACTTCCCTTCATATAGTGTATGCATCCCAAAATGCAATCCCTTTGAATAGTAGTGGTAGTATGTAGATTGATAGCCCCTTTTGATTTCCAGCCAGAATAATAGTGAGCATGTTGTGTATATATATGAGTCTCTTGCTTGAATTTAGACATTAGTGACACAAAAGGATGACTAAGAATGTGGGATAAGGATAAGAAAATAAATAAGGCTGACCACAAATGATAAAATGTGCAAAAAGAATAAGGAGGACAGGAGCACCCAAAAAGGACACAAGTGCTTGGGCACTAGTGTCTAGAGTGGGTGCTAGTGTCCTGAGACCATAATTGACTGATGTGACAAAAAAGACAGACAAAGATCCATGTGACCTGACCAGAAGTGAATGCATAACTGAGAGATGTAGAAGAGAGTCACAATAGAAATCAATCAAAAGAACGTACAAGGACAAGGAAAGTGTCACCAATGTGTACTTTTCTTACTTAAGACTTGTGCATATAACAACATACCGATGACATAGTAAAGTGGTGATACGTGCATAATTTTGTGTCTACATTTTCCCCCCTTTATACTATTTGAATGAAATTTAAGTAGTGTAAAGGAAGTAAGAAACATACTTGTATAGGGTCCGGAGAAGCCATGTTGCAGAGTGCATGTAAAACATAGAAACCTTGTAGCATGGTGAACCATGGATCAAATTTTTGACCCATATGGCATAGTAATTGAGATAGAAAACCATCTGCTAGGAGAAACTTGGAGAAATAGTTGTGATGATATTGAAAGATTTTGAATTGTTTTCAAAGGTGATAGAAGAGGTAGGGAGTGATCAATTCCCAACCCAATTTGTTGATAATTGAAGGATTTGGGTGTCCTGCCACCAGAGGAAGAGTGTTTGGGGAGAGGTATTTTTTTCCCTCCTTCCATGATGCTTCCCCAAAAGGTCCAACCACAGACATAAGGACCAATTGTTACCTATTTAGTTCTGATTGTAACTTGTTTATTCCTAATTGAAGAACCCACATAGAGCAGTATAGGAAAGGAATGAACGTCTCATTTCCCCCACTTCCTACAGTAACAGGTGTTCCCGATTTGAATATTATTATATGGCTTCCAAGTTAGGTCATCTGGAAGTGATGGTGATGTAATGTGGCTCCCAAGTTAGGTCATCTGGAAGTGATAGTAACTATGATTATTGTATTGATTGATTGATTTGAGTGATAGGATTGATTGAATAAGATGTATTTAGAATATTACTCACGGAGAGATTTTTTTTTTGCCCCAGATTAGGTCATTTGGGGGAATGGATTTTAAATAGAAAAAGTATTGATTGTATGGAATAATTGTAACCGTGTTTGAATGAGATCCGAGAAAATGTGATAGTAACATATTAGGAGTGTCGATTGATTGTTTTGTATCCTGAGAGGGATTATAAGATGATCCGTGATTGTATGCCCCCTTTTTGGTGAAAGGGTGAGGTGTGGAGAAATGAGAACTGAGCCGAAAGCAAGGTTGTGAAAGGTTGTAATAGTAATCGAGAGATAGTATAGGAGAGGTAGTAGTGATTGAAAAAGTATGTGTAGGTATTGATTAGTACATGTGTTAAATTTTGAAAATGGAATGGTTAGAATTGTATATATGGTGTTAGGTGAGAATCATGATCTAAATGGTGTAAACGGGAGAAAATAGAGTAACCAGGCTCAAGATATGATCCAAACCATGTGCCTGTATTAGTTGTAAGAATGGTAGTGAAGTAGTAACTATAGTATAGAGGAAAATTTTGAATTACTATATATAGTAATATGAAATAGGTGAATAGTGAATTCATTTGAACCGAGAGTGATTGTAATTTGAGTTCTGAGCTGCAAGGATGCCACGCATTAGAGAGGTCTATTCAGACAAGATTCGAGAGGGTGATGACAGTCGTGGCTACGCAGATGACTAGGGAGTAAGTATGTATGACCAAATTTGGAAATTTTTGTCAAATATGTCTATTTTTATAATTTTAGTAAATTTGAAAATTTTGTAGAATTTGACATTTCTGACCAAGACAAAAGTGGACAAGGAATTTTTGTCCTTCGGGACACTAGCACTCCCAGTTCCTAGCACTAGTGACCTGTTACGGGGCACTAGTGTCCAGACTCCTGGGCAGCTAGTTTTCCAGGGTAAGTTTTATGTTATTTTTGAGTAATTTAGTTGATTTTGATACTGTTAGCATTGGCATTTTAAGATGATGTGTGTAATATGTGTTTTTTGCTTTTGTGTTGTGTAGAGAGATATACACTCCAGGGAGTTCTGTGTTGGAAGTCATTTGAGCACATTGCTTGGTTTGGGGTTGACTGATGATGAGTGGGATATATTGGACCATGCCGGCCTGTGACACATTACTAGATTGGGGAGATACCCCATAATATGCCTATGTTGACTACTTTATGCTAGAGATGGTGCAAATACTTGTACATTTTGGTTACTAACACAGAGAGATGATGGTGACATTGGAGGATGTATATAGGATATTGTGGTTGCCTGTGGTTGGAGAGAGGGTACAAGTTATGGCCATATTAGATGCTCATGGCCAGATGAGGTAGCACAATGATATTTTGCAGGGTCTCGAGTACAGGCTGAGACATATATCAGTTTGGATGTGATTGTGAGATCTGGGTTCTGCAGTTACAAAAATTTATTGCAGTAGTTCTATCTTCATCAGTGATCATGGAGGGTGGTGGAGTGGGCATTCTATATAGGATGCATGATATTTTCCAGAGTATAGAGGAGCATGGTGCTAGATATGCATGGGCATGATGTGTGTTGGCCCATTTATATAAGGATTTGTATCAGTTCACACAGGAGGACCATGGAGGTGGAGTAGGAGCTACCACTCTATTACATGTATGGGTGTATGAGCATATAGCTATAGTGAGGCCACTTAGTGGGCCACGGGATGAACGGGCTCGACCAAAGATATTTGCAGCGAGGTGGGTGGGGACCAGAGTAGGAGGATGGACATGACCACATATAGGTCAATGTTAGATCAGATGGGCCTAGGGCCATTATATGGAGGTTGTATAGAGATTATGGAGGATGGGTGGAGGATGGTGTTGAGTTACGGTGCATTCAACACCATGTGGTTAGAGGATCGATTTTTAGGAGTAGCAGAGTTGTTCAGGGTGAGTGGGTGTCTGCGACAGTTTGGTATGGCCCAGGACGTGCCCCTCAGAGGCATATATATGGTGTTAATCTACTAGGTTTACGAGGTGACTAGGGTTGAGGCCAGGCCCACATGAGCACAACTAGTGCCCCCAAATCTATATGAGGTAGATCCAACCATAGGGCCAATACATGTGGATGACACAAGGTGCACTGAGGCATATAGGCAGTGGTGGGTGACACACCGATGGGTGTTGTTTCCAGTGGTTGTCGATGTGGCATGTGGGCCAAAGTTGGAGGAGTTGAGGGCCAGGAACCCCCCCTAAGGTAGACGATGTGATAGTAGCAAGAGAGTGGAGCGTAAGTATTATATTGTGATTTGTTTATTTGTTTGTGAGTTTGGTTAGTGAATACGAAGATGTGTAAGTGATAATATGAGGTGTTTGTTATGTGATTACAGGTGATGCCTATTGGACATTGATCATAGATACCTCCATATGCACATTGAATCGAAACATGCCCCCATATGTGCTCGTGGGAGGAGGGATGTTAGAGTGGGTGGACGTGATTGTGGGTGAGCATGCCCATTTGTTTGAGCCTATGGTGATAGTGGCAACCACATGCACAATTTTGTTAAGTGAGCATGACCTAGGCTCATGCAGAGATGTAGTTTGAGATAGGCATGTGGAGGGGTGCCTAGCTCGATGGTATTTACATGATATGTGGAGCTCCAGGGCCAATATGTAGAGCAGACAATAGAGAATTCCGTATTACAGAGCTAACTTGAGAGATACAGAGCTCGAGATCGACGACATAGAGTTAGTAGTGAAGCTTCGAGTTCTAGAGCTCCAACGATTGTAGATAGTGATAGTGAGGATGATGTATGATGTATTGTATAGGATGTATTGAGGCATGGGGGCTTGCCCCCAATGATTGTATTGTAACTATGATTTTGGATGATATATATATATATAGCATGTTGATGTCATATTTGTTGTTGATGTTCATTGTATACTATGTGATGATTGTGATTTGTACTTTGGTAGTGATGGTATAGTTTGTTGGATTTTATATGCATTGTTGGTATAGTTGATTTGATATATAATGTTGATTATTGAAATTTGTTACGATGTGGAAAGAATTTCTAAGTGAGGAATTGAATAGGAATTGTATTTGAATAACAGTGAATAATAAAACATATGATAAATAGAGATGTATATATGTGATGTTGTGTTGTAAAAAATAGAGAAATGGTAATGTGATTAGATAATGTATGAGAAAAAATAATGATGTCATGATAATTATATAATAATGAGATGTATAACGACATATATAATTGAGTGTGATGAGGATGAAGAGGGGAAAAAGAATATTGTCCCCCAGTGTGAGAGTAAGGTTCATTTAAGTAACAATTCCCTGAACAGTCATGTATGAACCTTAAGAACACGAGTGTCATCGGGTAATGAGATGAATGTATCATCTACCATAGGTGAAGAGGCCTGCGATGCACATTAGGAACATGTGAAACAACTGGTAGCATGTGTATAGGTTCCAAATTGGATGTCAGAGGAGATGTGCCAATAATGGGAGATGTGACAGTGGGAGATGTGAGAAGTGGGCTTCTTAGGAAGCCAATTAGATGTAGTAGCAATATGGGTAGGGTGAGAGGATGTGGCAAGATTTGGGAGAGCTGGAGGAGGTGGATGAATGATGACCTTAGGAGGTGGACAGATAATGACCTTAGGAGGTGGTGAATGAGACAAGCTAACAATGGCAGAGGCTCGTCTATGTGGAATAGGAGAGAGAGAGACTCACGAGAGTGGATACGGAAGGTAATGACACCCTTATCTTCTAATTGTTGGATTCTATCATGAAGGGCATAAAAATCATTGTCACAGTGGCCATTAATGCAGTGAAAATTGTAAAAAGGGTAGTCACGATGACAGTACAACCGACGAGAGGGATGATGTTGGTTGGAAGGTAAATGGATCATCCACTTATCAAGTAACGTGCGCAAGACATCATGTGGTTTAACAACATGTAAAAAGTATAATGGTGCACAGGTGGAAGGTGGGGAAGATCTAGGTGAATGTTGACACGATGGTGGAGGGGAGGACGCTTATGTGAAGGAGGATATGGCAATCATAAAGGGGGGTCAATAGATGGGATAGTAGATGACTTAGGATGCAAGGGAGGAGTAGAGGAAGTAGAAGTAGGTATTATAACATGATTTGTAATTATATTTTTTTCTAATTTGATAACCTTATAGCAAAGAAGAGTAAATGAATCACATGTATCATATAATAGCTTTTATTTTAATGGAGGAATTAAGCCACAACAAAAGATATATTGCATTTCTATATCAATAGGGTGAAAAATTAAATGGTGCATCCAAGAATTAAATCATAAAATATAATCTAGAATTGGCTCTGTCTTTCCTTGATGTAAAGAAGGTAAATCATTGATATGTAACTTTAGGCCCGTTATTAGAAATAAAACATCTAAGGAAAGAATCTTCCATATCATAGTAAGTATTAATAGATCCATTAGGTAAGTGAGTGTACCATTGGAGAGCGATATCAACAAGGCTATAACAAAATGCTTTTAGTAACAATCTATTATTAGAATAGGAAGCCATGGCTAATCGAAAATATTTTAGATGTAAATGAATATTTCCTGTGCCATCAAAACATGAGAAGGTAGGCATGATGAAACCCTTGGGGAAAAGAGAATTGTGAATCTTCTTAGGAATGGGATTTCCAGGAAGGGTATTATGTTCAACAGAAGCATAATAAGATTTTCTTTCTAAGGTAAGGGTGTGGACCTTGCTTTGTAAATCACCAACAACATGCATGAGAGAAAGGATATCGTGTGAAGGAATGGTGTGGGAAGTAAGAGGCACATTGAGGGGTTGAATTTTACCATTATGAGTAATCATGGGGACTTGAGGAAAGGGATGGGATGTAAAAGGAGGGGATGCATGTGAAGGATCTAAATGTGTGGTAAGTGGGGAGTCCATGGTTGTATGATCAATATGAATAGTAGGAGATACACTAATATTATCATTAGGTGTAACATGGAAATCTTTGGAAACAATTTCATAAATAGAAGAGTATGAGGATATGGATTTACATTCAAAAATTTTAATGCAAGAAACATCGCCATTATTATCACGTGCATTATCATTATCATAAGTAGAATTGTTATCATCCATATTTTCACAAGCAAGAATTTCATTAAGACTATCATTAGTACACAAAGAATCTACACTAGTGTTATCATTTACCATAGTACAAGGGGAAGTGGATGGAGCATCATTCATGTCTATAGTGGCTGGGGAAGGATCTTCATCAAGGCTTTGAATAGGGAATGCAAAGCAAGAAACAGAACTTGAGAGATTATTAGGAATAGATGTTTGGAAAACAAGGAGTTGTAAGATGAAATGTGGATCATATTGGGGATTGTGCATGAGATCCAGAAATTCAACTTCTTCATTGGGGTTAGAAAAAATTGCTTACATTCCCATGAAGGTCCTGGGATGATCTGGGGATGGGTACCTTTTACTAGCCATGAGGGAATTGGATCCTAGGGCAAGGAGTTCGAATAAGGATCGGTTCACCAAATGATTTAAATTAAATAGAATTAAACCTTAATTTCAAAGTAACTACTATAACTAATGAAATATAAGTGATAAACTACTGTAAGACACAAGTAATAAGCATTCACAATGATATGAAACCCTAAGTAGTAGAGAGGGAGATGAGGTGAATTAGCTGATTCAAGTTATCTGGAAGTGATTGCAAATATCAAATTGTTGGATTTGGTTGGAAATGATGTCACAGTATCTTGCAGAGAGTTTTGGGACTTTGAAATTTTTCAGACAGAAGCGCCCACAGGAGGATAGGAGCACTAGCCTGGTGCTAGTGACTATGTGAATATTCGGGATCTCAGGGTCTGAGGGCCTTCATTACAATATTTTATTTGTCACTCTGGCTTTTCCGTTAGGGTTTTGATGACACCTGTAATCTGCAACACAAACCCTATTTATCTGCACAAGCTCACAAACACATGAGATCTGAATAAAATATGCAATATGTGAAGTCGAACTGACCCCCGAAGTCACCCAATGAGTGAAATTAGTACTGAACATTGCACTACATTTTAGACTTCCATGTAGTTCTTTGTGTTTGTGTGTGAAATAGTGTCATTAGGTTTTCCCTCGTGCCAATGATGCCAAGATAGCGGGCTATAACTAGATTTGATGCAAATGTGTGATATGGAATTCATCACTCCCCTTCATATATAGTGTATACAGTCCAAAATGCAATCCCTTTGAATAGTAGTGGTAGTATGTAGATGTGATAGCCCTTTTTAAATTTCTAACCAGAATAATAGTGAGCATGTTGTGTATATATATGAATCTCTTGCTTGCATTTTGACATTAGTGACACAAAAGAGCGACTAGGAATGTGGGATTAGGATAAGAAAAGAAATAAGGCTGACCATAATTGATAAAATGCACAAAAATAATAAGGAGGACAAGAGCACCTAGAAGGTACACAAGCACCAGGGCACTAGTGTCCAGAGTGGGCGCTAGTGTCCTGAGTCCACAAACGAATGATGTGAAAAAACAAACAGACATGGATCCCTGTGACTTGACCATAAGTGAATGCAAAACTAAGAGATGTAGAAGAGGGCCACAATAGAAATCAACCAAAGAACGTATAAGGACAAGGGAAAGTGTCACCAATGTGTACTTTTCTTACTTAAGATTCATGCATATAACAACATACCGATGGCATAGTAAATTGGTGATACATGCATAATTTTGTGTCTGCAAGTACAAGAAAATTTCATAGAAGTTTGAACGTTGTAATTTGATGGAATATGTTCTTTTTTTATTTATGATAAACCATGATGATCATGTCTCCTCAAAATAAATTCATCCTTTTTCTTATAAGACATAGTTTTTTACACAAATAACATCGTTGAATACAAGGATTTTCTTCTCAACCTTAAATTAGTTGAATGAATGGGGATTAAGAACTTGAAAGTGCAAAGAGATGCCAAACTTGTTGTCAAATAGGTAAGGAATCTATGTCACATTCATAATGAGAGACTCAAGCACTATAGAAATAGAGTATGAGACTGCATGGAGCACTTTGATTCTTTCTCCATAAATGTTGTGTTGAGAGAAAATAATGATAGAGAAAATTCCCTAGCAATATATGCATCTCTTTTAGTTCCTCATATCAAATTTGGTGAACAAAAATATACCATTGAGATGGTATTTCACCTGTAAAATTTGGTCTAGTTTTCACAAATTTGACGCAATAAACTCTCGATAATATTCATATGAGATAATCAAAACATTATGAGAGAGTTACATTTAAAGAGAGGATGTCTCCTATTTTTGAGGATCTTATTGTTATCTCATATCCCCCTAATCTCTCTTTTATCTCCTAACATCTCTCATTCCTTTATTTTCTCACATACATCCCCAAGATATCTCAACAAAACCCTATCTAATGTGAATTATGTATATAACCCAAGTACGACTTTATCATTATGAGTTGTTTATTCAATAACTCATATAATGATACTATTCTCATAATAATAATTAACTCACACTATAATATTTTACTAACTCACAAATATCAATGGATTATTAATAATAGCTACTATCTGTAGCATTCCCCCCTTAGTACGAACATGAGAGAAGAGAAAACATATCTTGTAAATGTTGCTCCTTGAAAACACTCCTTAGACCAAGTAAAACTCCATCAAGTTATCTCACAATCCTCATAAAGGCATACTTCATATGCCTAATTCTTGGGGTTTTGAGACTCATTTCCCCAAACACTCGAATTATGAATTGCCAATATTTCTATCATTAAACTCCTTAACTATCTGGACAACAATCCATATTGAGTTTACCTCAAAATCTTCTCCTGCCCCCCAAGAGGTAGATTATTTTGAATATGCTTCTTTCCCCAAATGTTACACTAGAGGTTTATTCAATACACGAACAAAATAGAAACTCAGAAATCATAGCACAACACAGTGGCAAGACAATAATGAACTAAAAATAAAAGTCACTACATCGCTAGGTGGCCCCGTCACTAGTGGCTGACAAGAGGTCATTGTTTGAACTCCTTTCTTTATCCTCCAAAATAACGCTAGTAATTTAGCAGAATGTGAACATGAGGCTCGATTACATATTTTTATGAGAAAATACTTCCTGCCACAAATTTGATGTCTGGTTTTATATATATATATATATATATATATATATATATATATATATATATATATATATATACTTTTTATAACAGTACTAAGACACTTAATATTTTGACTCTAGAATCTCTAGACTTAAATGTCTAATATAACTACAAGTATAATTAGAAATTAATCTATAGTGACACAAACTAATGAATCGAACAAAAGGTTGAGTATAGGACATATAAGTCACAATGACACTACATTAAAGTCTATAATAATGATTAACACATTATACAAGTATGATAACTATTACAACATTGATACCAAAGACCGATGGTGTTGAGGGAAAGCTCAAGAGACATGATCAATGGAGGTGTCAATCCGAGTGATCTTCATGTAACGTGGAACAAAAATTGCATGGTGGAGAAATTGTTCTTTCTTATGATGTCCAATGCTATTCTAATGATCTACACACTTAATAACAAATCTGCTACGTCGAATGAATCTTGGTTTTGAAATCCGCAGGTTGTGACGATTGGTAACGAGTGACGAACTTAATAACAAATCCAAGGCTTTGTAAGATTTCACAAAATTTGACGCAATAAACTCTCAGAAAACCAATGAAGTTTCCCCTTGACAAAAAACAATTTATCTCTACATCACAAGTGATCAAAACTGCTCGAATACTAAATGTAAAATTTGATTTAGATTTCACAATTTTGACACAATAAACTCTCAATAATGTTCATTTGAATTAATCAAAATATTATGAGAGAGACATTTAAAGAGAAGAGGTATTTTATTTTTGAGGATCCTATCACTACCACAAAACCCCTCAATCTATCTTTTATCTCTTAACATATCTCATTCCTTTATTCTTTCACATACATCCCCAAGATATCTCCTCATATTTCAACAAATCCTATCTAATGTGATTTGTGTATACAATTCACATACAAATTTATTATTATGAGTTGTTTATTCAACAACTCATATAATAACATTATTCTCACAATAATAACTAATTCACACTATAATATTTTACTAACCCACAAATATCATTAGAACACTAGTACAATAGCTAATATATGTAACATCTTCTAAGTGTTCCTTAAAATTCTTAAAAGTGGCAAGTTTTCAATGATGATGAACATATCATTTCTGTCCTTGAATAAAGAGGTAACTTCATAAACTTATAGTTTGAAGGTAGTGATGTAGGATACAAGTAATCTATCTCTTCCCATAGTGAAGAATGGATTTAAAATGAAGCTGATAAATATAGAGTTATTAAGCTTAAAGGAAATAAGATTCCTAAAGAATTGGTTTCTTTGGAAGAAATCTTCAACAAACATGATTGATTTGTGAAGAGTGCATTATTGGGAAAATATCATGATGCAACTGACTTCGAGAAAGTAAACATCCGCTATGAAGAAAAAACAATGGTGGTTAATATCAAGAAGTGTTGCTCTCTAGAAGAGAAGTGAAAAATTGTTTCCCTTCTAAAAAAATATGTTGATGTTCTAACCTATTCATATGTAGATCTAAAATCAACCAGACCTAGCAAAATGCAGCACTCGGTTGCTTTAAAGCCAAGAGTGAATCCTTTGAAACAAAAACAAAGGCACTACAGCCCAAAAATTGTGGGAATTGTCTATAAGGAGATTCAAAATATGTTGAATGTAAGGATTATATTTTCCATTCATCATTCTATGTGGATAGCTAATGTAGTGTCGATTCGGAAGAAAAAAAGTGAGATAAGAATTTGTGTTGCTTTTCCAAACCACAATTAGGCATTTCTAAAGGATTATTATCCTCTTCTGATCATTGATCAAATCTTGGAGGAATTCGCAAGTTCAAAATTGATATCTATGTTGGATGGTTTCTCCAGTTACAACTAGATAGAGGTCATGACATAGGATTAGCATAAAACAACTTTCACCACTCCATGGAGAAATTTTTTCCTACAAAAGATTGCCCTTCAGATTGATCAATGCAAGGGAAAATTTTTAGATAGATATGGACTTAGATTTATGTGATCCTAAAAACAAATGCACAATTGTATACCTTGTTGATTTGACAGTATTTTCCAAGAGAAGAGAAGATCACCTTGGTCATTTGGAGCAGGTAATACAACAATGCATAGTCCATGATATTTCTCTCAATCCAAAGAAATCAATGTTTGGAGTGAATGAAGGAAATTTTTTTGGGCATATTGTGTCAAAATGAATATACATAGATTCAATAGAGTTCAAGCTATTAAAAAATTAACTCTACCCACCACCAAGCAAGGACTTCACTCTCTCTTTGGCAAGGTGAACTTCCTTATAAGATTTCTACCTAATTTTGTTGAACTCACTCACCAAATTGCCAACATGATGAAAGGAAAGAATGATTTTTGTTGGAATGATGAAGGGAAAGAAGCATTCAATAGTATCAAGGCTGTTATAGAAAAATTTCTTGTGATAATATGTCCTAATTTGACAAAGATTTTATTATTTATTGTTATACTTTTGATCATAACTTGTCTATCATTTTGATACAAGTAAATGAAGAGGGGATTAAATCCCCTATTGATTTTATGAGTTATGGTTTGAAAGAACATAAACTCAAATATTCACAAATTTAGAAACATGTTTTTTCATCGTCAAAGTTGTAAAATAGTTTATATTTTATATTCTAAGTTCTCAGTCAATTGTATTAGTACCTAATTTTGCTGTGAAATCTATCTTGACCCAACAAGAAAGTTCAAAAAGAGGTAGTTGGATAGATAAAGTACATGAACATGATCTCGATATACATCCCACCAAGTTGGTTTGAGGCAAAGGACTTTTCCAATTGATTGCATAAAAAAATCAAAACTGAAGAATATGATGCTATTAATGAAACACCCACAATTTTGTTTGTCAATACAAATAATAAATGGTATAGTGACATTGCACATTTCTTATCCTATTTGGTCCCCTTTCGAATAACTAACTTAAACATACTCACCTAACATTAGCCCCCCTTTCACCCCATATTAACATTAATTTAATTATCCACAATTAATTCAATACTCACCCTCACTCCATTTATTAATTTAATTACTTTAATTAAATGGATGCACACCTCACCTAGCCACCTCACATAGACACCTCACCATAGACCTATTCATAACATGTTTCCATAACTAACTAAGACTTATCCCTACTTACCTTAATGAACTAAGACTTAGTATAAACCTAAAAGCACATGCCTATTCTTCCTCTAACCATATTCCCACGTATCTAAGCACAATGTTCCATTTAGACCTAACACCAACTAGCAAAGATGGAAAAAGATAGCCAAGATCTACTATTTTAGGCAACCTAGGATATCCCACCTTAACTGACACCAATCAACCCAAAACCGACGCTGGTCACCCTAAACCGTCGTCAGTTACCATATAACCATTTTGGTAACCTTGTTTGAGAGGTTGGACACATTCTCAAGTTTTAGGAATGAAAGGAGATCTACATGCAAGCAAGAACCAGAGCCCTTTCACACACGTTCCAGACAGTACCATAGCCAGCACAACAATTGATCAGAAGGTATTTGCATTCACGAAAGCATTCCAGGAAGCACTACCGTAGCACTGATTCCATTTCAACTGTCACCAGATCAACCATCACCACCACTACTTGGCCATTGAACCTGCATCTAAACTCCAGTAAGTGTGTTTCTAACCTGCAGTAGTTTTTCATTTCTATTCTATTCACTATTCTTAAGGGTTCTTCCCTTTTCCTTTATCAACCACCATTTACCCCATTTTTCACAAAATCCCATCACCACTATTGCCTTCTTGTGAACCCAGAGAGGACATTCCCATCTTCTAGTTCCCATAACCATTTTAATCACTTCTGTCCATTCATGAGTATTGGTCTGAATATATTGGTCACCAACAACCTAACCCAACAGACCTAAACCAACTCCTTACCATCTTTTGATTCAGTCTCAGATAAATCCCCAAAACCATGAACTAAGATAAGTTATTATCAACCCGCCTTAACCGTCACGGTTCTTACTAAACCGTCATTGGTCATCTCTAAACCGACATCGGTCTCTGTGACTTGGTAGTCCTGCTAATAACAGATCCCAATAACTTTTTAGGTCACCCAAGTGACCCAGAATCTGACCCTGACCTGTTCCAACACCTTGATTATTTACTTTATTTCCAACCTGATCATAACCTAGCCTGTTATTTAATATTTAATCTTATCGATTTGGATGAGATACCCTAAATCATATCAACTAGCAATAGAACCTTTTTATTTACATGTCAAGTTTCTTATATTAAATTGTATAAACAGTGGGTTGACTTACCACTAGGAAGTATCACACTTCTTGGATCTAGCATACGCTAGGCAACCCACTGACATATATTGTTTAACTCTTTCTTGTGGTCTTGTTTTGTATTTCAGGTAGTTCCTCCTAGCCAAAAGGAATCTCTCACAGTCAGCATTGTATCAAGAAGTCAGAACGCGTGCAACAACCTTCAAACCGACCATCGCAATAGGTATTCCTCCTTGGCCCACACCCTTATCTGTTTCATCTAAAAACTTAAAGAAAATGGTGAAACATTTTGGCACGCCCGGTGGGACCCATCTGGGGTTCCTTGCATTTTATTCATTCCTAGGTGAAAGTTGTGTGTTTGTTTCCCTTCTGAAAATTTTACACATTAATTTTCCTCTCTGGAATCTTCCTCTCTTTCTATTGTCTAAAAGCAATCATGTTTTTGGTGCTATAAAAAGAATACTTCTTTTCTTTCATTAGTATTGCATTAGTGAAAGAGCATTCCTCTTCCTATTCATTACTTGTTACATCAAATATCACACTTTGATTTGGGCTTAAAACACTTGCATAGCATTCTGATTCGCTGCATCTTAGCTCACATTAAAATGAGGGAAACCTATATGTTGGAATTCATGCCCAACTGATGGTTGACATAACTGAATCGTAGAAAAGCACATTCTTTCTTCTCTCTCTTTGCCAAACTACACAATTTGAAATATATACATCTTCTTAAAACAACATCCCACCCAGAAGAAGATGTCAATGATCACATGATCAAAGGATTGACACAGTGGGCACCCAGCTGGTTATCTCTGTCCAGTACCCCATCAGAGGATGGCCCACCCCCGCCATAACATAACCTGAAACCTCACCTTTAGAATTTCCTTCTTCGTAGGAAGCCTTCCCAACCAAAAATTCTACTCTAAATTCACGAGTCAGTCTTTTAAATAGCATAAGCTAAACACACTAAATTCACTTGTTGGGTTACATATTTTTCTTAGCTTTGTGCTTGACTTGCATTTTGAGGTGTGAGGATATGATTCTTCATTTTTATTTTTTCCTTTCACACTCCACCATCACAGTTGGAGTATTATGACTTTCTCAGAGTGTGTCAGGACCTCATCTTATCATCCCCAGACTTCTGGGTTGATTATTCATCTAATCTAAATTCACAAAAAATCATTTTTCTTCATTCTTCAGATTTCACAGTAACCGGCATCGGTCCAGTGACCGCTGCCGGTTTACATCTGACTGCCATCAGTTTACCTAACCGACATCGGTTCCTTGTTCTTTTGGTTAATTTACCCAAAAGACACTTATCTCATCTTCTCTTCTGTTTAGAGTCTTTGTGTATCATTGTACTCTCTGTACTCTGATAACAGTCATCCTATACAACTTTCCTGTCTAACAGTCATCAGTTTCTACCTCATTTGCTGAAACTGTCATTTTCTCACAGTAACTGGTATCAGTTCCTGTAACCAACATCAGTCACCCCTTAACTGTCATCGGTCAGTTAGACCGGTGTCGGTCACTCTATTTTGATTTTAATCAAAACATTTACCAACTTTCCCTCCCAGAATCTATTTTGTCCCATCTCTGTTGTTCCCTGTGTCATTTACAGAGTACAGTTCACCTGATATATGTTGATTCACATGGTGTTGACTCGTAGCCAAACTAACGCCCTTGTATTTCACATCCAGCCATCAGCCACTCCCACCTAGTCCATCACCGCCATCCATTCTATCACCTATGGATCTGACTCAGCTTATCCCCATCGCTATCGGCAACGAGGAGTTCGCGAGACTCCTCGACTAGAATCTCGCTTGCCCTCCAGTACTACCTTGCTCATTCTTCCACCCAGGATTCCTCAGGACAGTTAATATACGACATGCCCGTATCTATCCCTCCTGCTCTAGCCCCCACTTCTGTGTCAGCTAGCACCAGCTTGGCGCTACCATCATCCACTTTATCACCTGTGGTGTCTCAGCTAAATCCCACAACCACTATAACTACAACATCTACATCATCTATCGCACCCGCGACATCGATTGTCCCTTTGATAGCCGCTATGAGTATAGCTTCATCTACACCCACCACTTCACATATACCCATTGCATCACAACCACCTCCAGTGTCGGCAACTTACACCCCTTTCCAAAACCTCATCCTTTCTATCCCACAATCCTTACCCCCAATCACCACTAGAGTTGTTACAACTACCCCACCTGCTTACACATACTACCAACAACCCCCGACCTCATCTATCGCTTATGTTGGCTATGTGCCACCTACATCTATTCCTCCTACATAGTTCTCATACTCAGTGCCTCCATACACTAGCATACCACCCACCTCATACATTCAACATCAACCCCCTTTTTCTGTAGGGGGCACCCATTCATCCCAACCTACTAACGACCTCATTAAAATGATGATGGAGAAGATGCAGACCTTAGAAGCATCTGTTTCTGGCTCCCATAATTCTTTAACATATGATGAAATCTGTAACGAGCCTATCCATCCATCTATTCCCATTCACCCTTACCCAGTGCATTGGGAAATGCCTAAATTTAATCACTTCAATAGTAAAGAAGACCCGCAACAACACTTGCATTCATTCAAACATGGGTGTTACCTAATCGCCCATGATGACGCTTTGCTCCTATGAAATTTCCCAATGTCCTTGATAGGACCAACATTGGATTGGTATAGTGGACTACCTCGACATTCTATTTATTCCTTTAATCAAGTAGCCCAAGCTTTCTTAGATCATTTTTCAATCAATGTTACCAAGAAAGTCACCATGACTAATCTCTATTCAACCCGATAGTATGAAGATGAATCTATCACACATTTCGTTGCCCGCTGGCAGAGTCTTATTAACCAATTGACGTTCCAACTACCCCAGACTGAACTTATTGAGTTGTTCACTAGAGCTTGTGCCATACACATCTCACCAACTCTGCAAGTCCAAACTTTTTGAACCTTTGATGAAGCGTTCACCATGGCCCGAAAACTGGAAATTCATGCCATTGAGGAAAAGAAGATCCAATTACAAAACAAGAATACCCCATTCAAATCAAACGATTATTCTTCATCTTCAAAACCTCAAAATAACTATTCAAAGCCCAAAGGATCTGCCAACATGGTAGTCCTCAAGGTGGGTCCACCTCATCCTTCTAATCAGGCCCAACCTTCTTCCAATCTTTCTCCTTGTCCAGGCCTTTCAGCTCTGGTGGGAACAATGGAAATACACTTCGATTGGAGAGCCCTATTCATCAGGTCTTGGAAAATATTCTTAAAGATGGAGCCATTACACTTCCTCCCATAAAACCTCATACAAGTTTTGATCCTTGCTCATCCCATGCCGGCATGGTATAAAGAACACGACTACTGTAATTATCATCACGTTAAAGGACATAGTGATGGTAACTGCATAACTTTTAAAAACATTGTTCAAGAGATGATAGACAATGGAGACCTTGTTGTAGACAACCCAAATGTGCCAGCAAATCAGAATTTGCACATCTTCAAAAATCCATTCCCTAATCATAAACCATCGTCTAATCAAAATAGCAAACCTTCATCCAATGACAACAATGTCCGTGAAGTTCACACAGTTTTTGATATCGTGCCAACTATTCCAAAAAACCTACCTACTTCATCTATTGAGGAAATCTTGGCATGAGATCCTCCACCCACAGAGGAGCATACCTCTTCTACTCCACCCACAGAGGAGTCCCCCTCATCTCCCCTTTCTCTCACAGAGGAACCCACACTTTCTACCGATGTCATTTCATCGTCTGCTTCCCAACCTTCTGAACCGTCAACACTTGTTATTCTCCCATCCACAGGAGAATCATCATCACCTTCTCCTCCACCAAGAGAGAAGTCTACCTCACCCCACCTATTATCTCTCCTACCCATGGGAGATTCTTCAGACATGTCACTACCTGTTGGGGACAATTTTCCCCTAGCATCCCAGGACCCTATTGACATGATCTCAGCTCTTTTACCTACAGAATCCGAGGCTAGCCAATTCCCTATCTCACAGACATATTTTACAGGGATTTCCACCCAACCCATTCCATCCTCTTCTTCAGTAGTCCTATTTTCACGGCTGGTTGATCGTTTGGATTACGTTGATCATTCCATGCTCTGGGGATGTCTTCGGCTCCCCATGTTTCAACCCAAATGCAAATGTTTCCTGAAGATACTTCCATGATCTACCCAAAGGTATTTTCAGAAACCAAAACTACACTGACCATGCCAATTGAAATGGCTTCCTCTTCATCATCCCTACCTCCATCCAAACTTCTACCCATCACTACAACTATTCCCAAACCTAAAAACCTACCCACACTTATCCCCTCACCTGTATCTAGACCCATCACTACTTTGGGTGTCATGCCGACATCAAGCCTTACTCACCCACCTATCAGATTGGACTTAGCTGCATCTTCCCAAGTCTGCACCAACATTATCCTCCCGCCTAAAAGGAAAACCCAACCTTCTAGGCCGTGTACACTGGTCTCGCCTACCACACCTTTGTCACCTTCCCCCCTTTTGTCCATCCTAGGGCCTCATCCATCAACCTTGACCAAACAGTCTCATATCCAAGGCCAGTCAAAAGCTAAATAACCTACTCCTACCTCACAAGCCTTTGTTACACCTCATTCACCCAAAAACCAAACTTCCTCACCCTCACCCGTACACTTCTTTCCACCTATACCTCCACTAGTTACTATAACCCCAACCTTGCCTATACGACTTCAACCAATGCCACCTACCCAACCTCTACCAACCACCTCCACCGTAACTCAGTTACCCCCATGGGTAACCCATCCTCTTCCACCATCTAATTTCCCTTCTACATCCCGTACTCCCATGTCACCTTTACCCAAGAAGGTGCAACCCAAAGATAAGAATCCACTACCCTCCAATAAGGTAGTCAAACCAACCAAACCTTCCATCACCAGCTCTTCTACCCCACCTTTACCCAAGAAGATGCCAACAAGACCTAAGACCACTCCACATACCAAACCAGTAGACCAACCCATTCCCCCTCCTATAAAGCCTCTTCCCTCACAATCATCCACACCTGTACCCAAACCCACACTCACTTCCCATTGTGATCCATTAGCGGGGTCCTACGCCAAGATTTTAACCAATCTCTTAGAGACTTCCATCATCACATTACCACCACTTCGACCTTACGAATCCTCTCAAACCCAAACCAAAAGGGTTTGATGAAACCAAGATTTGTGCCTATCATCGTGTGCCAGGACATGATGTCAAAAATTGCAAAGCTCTGAAGACCATTCTTCTCCAACTTTGTCCTCCTGAACAAAATTTTGACGATGATGACCTTCTTGATGAGGACCATGTTCCACCTTCACCTGTCACCACACATCATCATCCTTTAACGATTCAACGACCAGTATCTCCACCCCCACAACCATTTTTCCCACCTCCAAAATTTGAGATCAACATGGTCTGTATTAGAGAGTTGGCCAAATCACCACCCAAATGTCAGTGCACCCTACTCATTTCACAAGGATCTTATCCACCACTAGGATATTTCCCCTCATTATGCCATTATACCTTTCATGACACACCTTCTTCATCCACCTTCCCCTAAGATTAACATGGTTCACATTGCTACCCATGCTCAGAAAGACAAAGGAAAAGAAAAAGCAACTAACCCATCAACCAACCCTGTACCCAATATACCATCTACACCCACTCCCAAAATCACCATCCATGGACCTACATACCCTATCTCTGATGGGGTCACCCATCACACAATGATAAAATAATTACATCAGTCTCCTCTAAAGATGTCTTTGTATGATCTCGTCCAGACTTCTGAATCCCACAGACAAGCCCTTATCAAGGTTTTACAATCCATTGAAGTTTTACCCAATGACCCCACACCAGTGGCCTCGATTATCACCCCTCACCACACGGCCTCGCTTAACCAAATCAGCTCCTTCTTCTACCCCCATGACCACTCCTCAAGTCCCACCCTCAGCTTCTCTGAGGAGGAGATTGTACCTCTCCAGTCAGATGACCCTGATCCCGATCCTATTCATTTCTGTCTATATCGATAACATACATGCGTACGACATATCATGATTGATGGTGGTGCTAGCATTAACATCATCTCCTCCCACACATACAATCAAATGCATATTCCTTCTAACTATATGCATAATAACCCAGTTATGTTGTGCTCCTTCAACGATGCCATCACCTCCACCCTTGGCACTATTATCCTTCATGTTCACGTAGGCCCTTGCACTGTCCTGGAACTATTCTACGTCTTAGAGGGGGAATTCCAGTATAACCTATTGCTTGGAAGACCCTGGATTCACGTCATGGGTTGTGTCCCTTCAAATTTACACCATTGTGTAAAATTCGAGCATGAGGGACATAACTACACCATCCCCCGACCCATCGCCATTCAAAACATGTAACATGCTGTATCTGACCCAACGATGTGCTTGTACCAGTCAAGGCATCTGCCACTACCCCCACTTCGCCTTCACCCATGAAGCCCATCCACCAATGCTAGCTACCACCTCTCCCACATCTAATTCTTCTATTCCTACTACCACTGTAGCTTCCACAGTCGACCTCTACAGCTTCCCAACCAATTGATACTTCTCCTATCTAATCATCTAGTGAGTCATTTATCCCCACTACCCACATATCAACTACTGATCCCTTAGAAGGTGTTTTTCAATGCCTCACTCTGGGGGAGTACCTCCTATACAATATCGACACATTCCTCACTCCGCAAGAGTATGGGAACCTGCGTCAACACCCTAGTTATGACTACCACGTAGGCGAGGTTTTTCCTTATGGTCCTCCCCACCTTCGCACTAATCTAATGTATGGGGGACTTGATATTGCCACTTATTCACCCAAACCTCCATCCCAAACATGACCATTTTCATCTGACCTACAATCCCTTACTAACCGCCACTTCACCCACACTTTCCTCCACCATTGTGCATGGAAAGGATTTGGCTTCAGTTTTTACGAACAAGGCCGCCATACTGTCATTTCATGTACCACCCATAAACACAATGACCATAGTGGCATTGGATTTTCCACACCACCTCCCAAGAAGGCCCACATTGACCTCATTGAGGAAGACAAACCTTCTCCACCTCATTCACCCATGTCACCATCTTCACCCACGGAGTCCATAGATCCCGAATCTATTCCTCCTAACTTTTTTTTTCGTAAACACAATTTCCCTAGGACCTCTGACCTATCAACAGTGATGGTGAGGCTCCCTCTTCTCTCCCCTTCCTGTATCCTGACATGATCAATGACGATACGCCTTCTATTAATGTCATTCAATGTCAGGATATGATGAGTCCATCCTCACCTACCTTGGTGTGGAAGACTCTTATATTCACCAGTCTTTACCCTCTGAGACACAAACCATGTTGAATGAATCGACTATCAAAATCAACATTAATACTCAGGATGACCCGCACATCCTAAAGATAGGTCAGTCTTTAGATGTTGCTGAACATGAAGCTTTTACCTCTTTCCTCTGGGACCATAGCAACATGCTTTTTACTTGGTCCTATGCCAATATGCCTGGTATTGACCCTAAAAATTGTGGTCCACAATATCATAACCATTCCTAATGCCAAACCCATCAAACAAAAGCTATGGAAAATGCATCCTTGCATTGCTCTTCTAGTCAAAGAAGAACTTCAGTGCCTTCTCTCAGTTTCCTTCATCCTACCCATTGACTATCCCCAATGGATTTCTAACATCATGTTCCTGTCACAAAGGCAACAGAGGGGACTCCACATTTGCACATGACTTCTGTGACCTCAACCTAGCTTGTCCCAAAGATGATTTTCCCCTACTAGGCATTGACCAACTAGTTGATCTCACTGCTGGCCATGAAATGCTATCACTCATGGATGGTTTCTTGGGTTATAATCAAATATTACTTGCTCCAAAAGATCAACACAAAATTTCCTTCATCACTCCTTAGGGGACCTTCTGCTATCGAGTCATGCCTTTTGGCCTTAAAAATGTTGGTGCTACATATCAGCAAGCCATGACTTACATCTTCCATGACATCATGCATCTGCATATTGGAAGATTACGTAGATGATCTTCTTTCCAAATCCAAACATTGAGCCAAACACTTGACCATCCTTAAGGTCATCTTTGACCGCCTCATCAAGTATTGTGTTCATCTTCAACCAAAGAAGTGCGTCTTTGTGGTACTTTCAGGAAAACTCCTTGGTTTCATCATTTCTTTATGCGTGGCATAGAAGTTCAATCTTGCTAAAGTAAAGGCTATTCTAGAAATACCTCCACCTACTAATCTCTATCAACTTCGAAGCCTGCAAGGTAAGTTGCAATCCATTCGTCATTTTATCTCATAGCTTTCCGACCGTTGTTTAACCATTTCATCATCTTCTCAAGAAGGACGTTTCATTCAAATGGGATGATGAATGCCATAAAGCCTTTGATGCCTTAAAACAATACCTTCTTCAACCACCATTGCTCATTCCTCCTAAGGATGACCAACCCTTTTACCTATACATTTTCCGCTACTGACCATTCTTTAGGTGTCATGCTCGTCTCATCTGCGATGAGCAACATAGAGAGCAAGTGGTTTATTACATAAGATGTACCCTTCTGGACTACAAAACTAGATACACCCATGCTGAAAAACTCTTCTTAGCCTTAGTTTTCATCGCCACCAAACTCGCCACCATTACCTACTCAACCACAAAACCTTCATTGTTACCAATACTGACCCCCTACACTATATGTACAACCAAACCCTATCAACATCAACATGCCGCACGTTGGATTATGCTTCTTGCCGAACCTAAACCTTGAATTCACTCATAAAAAATCCATCAAGGGCCAAACCATCATTGACCAACTAGCAGACGCACCTCTTTCTAGGAATAAACCCTCTAACTTCAATTTCCAAGATGAATCCATAGCTACCCTCTCCTTAGATGATACCACTTACCAAATGACACTCTTCTTCAATGGCTCCAAGTGTCAGCGTGGAGGTGGGGCTGGTGTTATCCTCATTCCTCTTGATGGTGAACCTATGCCTTTATCTTTCAAACTGGATTTTGATTGTACAAACAATATCACCGAATACGAAGCACTCGTATTGGGTCTCCAGGCTGCTTATGCCTTAGATGTTAAGTCAATCAATATCTTTGGTGATTCCCAGCTAGTCGTAAACCAAGTCAATGGTATATACCAGTGTCATAATGAAATACTTCAAAAGTATAAACATCATGTAGACATACTTTTGACTGACCTTTGACCATTACGAACTTCAAACCACCCCATGTTCTACCAATAAATTTGTGGATACCATGGCCTGCTTGGCTTCTTAGATACCCGCTTCACCTGCCGAATCTAAAATCTTTATCACAATACAAAGGTTATAATCACCCTCTTATTTACCTCATGAGGTCTACTCCGTCGGAACCATTGCACCTGACCCACGTGACCTTTGGTATAAGACAGTTTATAGACTATCTTTCCCTTTCCATTTTACCTACTAATCTCACTCGTAATGGACAACACGTACTTTCTTAAAAGTGTATCTCTCGCTATGTCATCATGGGTGGTCTCCTTTATAAGTGTGGATTTGACGGTATTCTCTTACGATGCCTTACAAGTTCTAAAATTCCCTACACCATCAAGGAAGTTCACGATGGAATTTGTGGAGGCCACTTTAGTGGTTTAGTTGTCACTAAACACATTCTTCACCTTGGCTATTATTAGCCAACCCTAAACCACAACTGTTGTGACTATGTCAAACATTATGTGAAATTTCAGCAACATGCTAATCTTCATCACACACCTAGTCATGCCTTATAGGTAGCACGAGACCTTTGGCCCTTTTCTCAATGGGGCTTAGATCTTATCGGCGAGATCAATCCCCATTCTTCACAATGCCATCAATGGATTATAACCACTACTGAATATTATACTAAATGGTAGAATCCATCCCCTCATTTCTACAAAAGCCAAGAAAATATGTGAATTCATCAACCATCACATCATTTGTTTCACTTTGGTTTTCCTCACTGTCTCATCATTGATAACGGAAAACAATTCAAAAACAAAACCCTACATAAAGTTGTGTGACACTTTTGGCATCCAACTTAGTTTCTCGTCACTTATTACCCGCAAACCAATGGCCAAGCAGAATCAACCAATAAAACCTTGAACAAAATTCTTATGAAATTAGTTGACGATACTGGCAAGGATTGGCATTCACACATTCCTTTCACCTTGTGGGCACTTATCGCACTAGTATTCACACTTCAACTGCTGCCACACCTTTTTCTCTGGTCTACGGTACCGAGGTTGTCTTGCCTCTTGAAGTCCATATTCCATCTCTTTGCATCTCACTACAAGACATGCTCAATGATGATGAATTTCGCTAGGATTGTTTGGTACAACTTGAGTTATTAGATGAACATCGTCTTAATGCTCTTGACCATCTCCAAATCTACCAAAAACGTATCAAACGTGTCCTACAAAAAACATGTCTATGAATGAACCTTTCAGGTCAACGATCTCATCCTGAAGGAAAATCAACATGTAACTAAAGAAGAGAAAAGTAAACTAGGACAAATTTACTCCTTAATTAGGCTTGGACCCTATATCGTTACCCAATGCCTATGGATCATGTGATTATTGTTTGTCTTCACTCTAAGGTAAACCCGAACCCGAGCCCCTCAATGCATTGCATATTTGACCATTTTATTGTTGACATTAAGTCCTATATCACCTTCTGTCTATTGATCGCTCATCCCTTGAGTGTTGTTCACCTTCCATGTTACCCATTTTTGAGGATCAACAACTAAACAAGAATCATGTGATTACCCGTCACCTTTCATCCTTATCTTCAATATGAGTACCACGACTCTACTCATGGCATGATTCTCATGGATACTTTTCATCTTTTTAAAGATGGAATCCCATGGTCGTTCATCACTTGAAACCACCTCTTTCATAGTTAACCCATATGTACTATGGTTTTGTCTTCTAAACAAGAACCCAATCTTCCTCTATAGTCTTGTCCATGACTTAAACGTCCAAAAAAAAAAAAATGGGATTCAACTCCTTGAGTCAAAACTTCCAGCAAAAGATGACTCCCTCAAAAAGGGACATCTCTTCTTTCTAACTCGCCGCTATAAATAGACTGTCTCCCTTGAAGGACAACTATATAAATTCATTGCAAAAAAAAAAAAATATCCAAAAGCTTCCCGCATCGAATTAACTTCATGAAGACCTCAAGGAGATAATATAATCATCCCATATAGAACTTCCCACATCGATCAGTTTATTAAAAACAAACAAATGAAGAAAATGATGAAAATTTTTGTCATGAGACTTGCCTATTTTCTATCTTGGGTTTCTTGCTAAGTAAACATGCAGTCGTACACTAACTTACGCTAAACCATCCACTTTCACCTCATTACCTTTTGCACCCTAGTTTTCTCTCTACTCAAGGGACTTGCCGCAAACTGTGACATTTCGTGATCATGTGACTTTCTTCACCTTTATAATAGTCCATTATGAAACGCCTTTAGGGTATTACGTTCCATAAGCCCATCTTGGGTATGGTAGACTCATTAGGGTTCTTATCAATTAAGTGGACTCTTTTACCACCTCTTACCATTTGCCTTCCTCATTACTTATTGATTATCCTATACATGACCAGATCATCGACACCTATATTTAAAATGACTCAACCATGATGACCTAAACTCAACCATGCCTATGACCATGCCTATGACCTAATTCACTCAACCATGCCTATGACTATGACCTACATTCAATCATGCCTAAACCTATCAACCACCAACCCATTCAATCATCCTAAGATCTACATTCCTCATATTCTTCCCTAGCTTATGGGATAACTACATCGGCCTGAGGCCCCTTTTTACCAGGGCTATGTAGGCAACACTCTGAGGGCATGGGGCCCTTGGAGGTTAGCTCGTCCACTCTTTACCCTAACCTATTTTCCCCTTCATTTTCCTATTCACATCCTACCCTAGTTAGTTTCCATTTTATATCAAAAATTGAAATTAAACCAAACAAGAACCAATTAATAAACATTTTTACCCACATCATCACATCATTCATTTATCATTTTCAAATTTCCACTATAGAAAATATTTGGAAACTTAAACCATAACATATGCATATACATCATCATTTTTCTCCCATGTTACCAACAACTTGGACATTAAATCAAATTAAACACAAAAATCCAAACATGCCTATGACCTAACTCCATCATGCCTATAACCTGACTCAATCATTCATATGACCTGACTCCATCATGCATATGACCTGACTCAACCACACCTACTAACTGACTCCATCATGCCTATAACCTAACTCCATCATGCCTATGAACTAACTCCATCATGCCTAAATAGACCTAACTCCATCATGCCTATAACCTGACTCCATCATGTCTAGTCCACCTAGTTTCCATCACATACACAATAACAATAGAAATTGGAACCACCAGTACAACATCATATCATAAATATAACCATCATCCATAAATATATACATCCTCAAAACCTGTGTATATATGGCCATAGGTACAACAACAACACATGTCCATCATAAACAAATGTCTCAAAATATTTGGCACACAGGCTGGTACAATATAAAAAAACTCAAAATCTCTTATATACATCCTTGTTATCTTCGGCACGCAGGCTGGTATAAATTAAAAATATACAAACAAAAAAAATCTGTATAATACACACATATGGTGACTAATCACCTGATATCCATATATGTCTCTCCCATCTCCTTAGTCTCCTCTACTTATGGACAACATCTAGCTAATATCTCGGCACCCTCCATAGGCCTCGGTCTGACCTATGATGGCCCCTCACCTGGCGCAGGTCTTCGTAAACTAGTGGCCTCACCCTGACCCTGCGTCTGGACTCGTTGGCCCCCTGTACTCTCTACACTGTGAGTGTGGGACCTGGTCCTCTCACTCAAGGCCTATTGTGCTTTGTGCTTTACATACGAGGGGAAATTTATCCCTACAACCATCACGTGATTCTGATATTACCATGCCTCACCCAGGGCATCCCTGAACCATGCCAGTGATACTATCTTTGGAGGTGCCATGGGCCTCGCCGCCACCTTTGTACTAAGATATGTTGTTGTTAGCCTTAGTCCCTGCGCTTGTAACTCCTGACCCTATGTGGGTACATGTACCACCACTTGTCCCTGGGTAGTAGTCAACTACCCCTGTAATGTAGTCATCTGGTCCTGTAAAAGTGGATATTTGTGCCTATGATGCCGCTAAATGGCTCTGTAATCTCGTGACTTGTGCTTATAAAATGGTAATTTGTGCCCCATCCTATCTTGGTCCCAGTGCCTGTACTTGTGCCAGTTGTCCCTATAAAATAGACACATGCCCCATCAAGGTAACTAGTTGTGCCTATGCAGCGGCCAGCTGCACTCCCAATGTTGTCACATGTCCCTATAGTGCATCTCTTTGCACTGTCATGGTGACCAAATCCGTAATAACACCCCATTTTTCCCAAAAATTCTCAAAGTCGGCTAAAAACCTATTCTACCTTACCTAAAGCTAAACCAAACCCCTCCCCACCCCTATTTAACCTATCTAAGACCTCCACCCTCCCTCATTACAACAATTTTCACCACAAATTTAATTATGTACCTATACCCAAAAACCCATACCCATACCTTATTTTCCCAAATAAATACATAGAAAGGATGAAATCCTACCTCATCTCGATGTCATCGGCGTGGTGGCACAACTGGATGCTATGCTGGTGGCCCACCCGAACCCTCTCCTGCTTCTGCCATGCCCAAATCACAATAACTCACTCCTCTAATCCAACCAATCAAATCGATACCCACGAGCTCGTGGACCCATCTCCCTAGCTCCTCTCACCCACTCGTACTCTTCACCTCAGCCAGGTAAAATGCATTGTCCTTCTCTCTCAAAAAACATGGCACAAAATTCAAATAGCTTTGTCATTTTCTCCAAAGTTACAAAGCAACAATGATTCCGTAAAATACAGAATTTGTTTTTTATAAACCCAACCCAATATGATTGACGTCAGTCATATTTGTGCCCTAACCAACTGACGTCGGTCACCCTATAACCGGCATTGGTCATCCCTTCTACCTATTTAGCCTTGTTATGCTTCTTTATCTTGCAACCATTAGTGCCAATGCACCTTTCATCATTGCAGCCACCCATTGAACCATACATACAAGCTCAACCTACCCTTACAATTCCTTTGTTGCGTCTTAGGAATCAGTATTTTACCTATACCTTGGCCTTATCGGTGCCATGACCTATTTTCTTGAACCCAACCGACTTGGTATGACCATTGATCTTATGCACTTGTTATACCTTGTGATGTTTTCACCTATGTTGTTTTAGCCTACCAACCATACCTTTCCTATGGTCATGTTGTTTATCCTGACCAAACCTTTTTTGTAACGGAACACACCTAAACGTTCCTACACCTGACCTACGTTGTGTTTCCGGACCATATCCTATACCTTGGATACCTGAATCATTTCACCCTTGTTTGGATAAACCTATCAACCTTGGACGATGTAGAGTTTGCAAGCTCTTCAACCTGGTACCATGTTGCAATCTATATGTGTGTGTGTGTGCTTGATTTCCATTACCCAGGATCCGATTTTGACCACGACCTATTACCTATTATCCGAGTTGACCATCACCATTTCCCTTAATACTCAACCCTTTCCTCACCTACACATTTATCAAACCACTCATCGATTCCGTATTTTACCTCATCAATGTCTGGTTTGAGGGGGATCACCTTCAACCACACATGGGGTAATCACTTCCTATTTTTGTCAACATCGCTTACCAATACAAGCTACGCAACAAAAAGGGTCAAAATGTAGACACCAAAATTGGGTCACACCCCCCTTGCTCCCCTTTCGAATAACTAACTTAAACATAATCTCCTGACATTACCCCCCTTTCACCCCAAATTAAAATTAATTTAACTATCCACAATTAATTCAATACTCACCCTCACTCCATTTATTAATTTAATTACTTTAAGTAAATGGATGCACACCTCACCTAGCCAGCTCACATAGACACATCACCATAGACCTATTCATAACATGTTTCATAACTAACTAAGAATTAGCCCTACTTACCTTAATGAGCTAAGACTTAGTATAAACCTAAAAGCACATGCCTATTCTTCATCTAACCATATTCCCGTGTATCTAAGCACAACTTTCCATTTAGACCCAGCACCAAATAGCAAAGCTGGAAAAAGATAGCCAAGATCTGCTATTTTAGGCAACCTAGGATATCTCACCTTAACTAATGTCGATCAACCTGAAACCAACGCCAGTCACCCTAAACCATCGTCGGTTACCATATAATCATTTTGGTAACCTTGTTTTAGAGTTTGGCCACATTCTCAATTTTTGGGAACAAAGGATATCTGCATGCAAGCACGAACTAGAGCCCTTTCACACGTCCAGACTACCATAGCCAGCACCAAGATTGATCAAAAGACATATTACATTCAAAACAACATTCCAAGAAGCACTGCCATAACACTGAGCACCATTCCATAGATCAACCGTCACCAGCATCTCCAACCACCTCTCCACCACTACTGGCATTTATAATACATCTAAACTCCAAATAAGTTGGTTTCTCCTCTATTACTGGTAGTTTTATTCCATATTTACTTTCATCTATTCACTGTTATTACTTATATCTATCCCTTAGCTTCATCTCTATCAACCACCCCATCACACCCCACATACACTTCACAAAATCCCATCCCAAAACCACCTCCCCCGTGGACCTTACAAACACCCTCCAAACTCTTTATGCAGTCACAAAGAGGAAACAAAACCCATTCTACAGCATCTTCCAGTTCACGCAGTCACCGACACTGGTTAACCCTGACTGTGGTCGGTCCGTCTCATACCGACATCAGTCTGCTTAATTGATATCAGTCACTCTGATTGTCAACCCAACCTAACAAACAAACCCTTATCCTACCCCAAACCTCACTCAAAACCTTGCCCCACGTATTTTGGACATGTCACCTCACCCTCCCCTACAGAGACCCTTCCAACTCTCTATTCCAAGACAGAAGAGAGTCGAAACACCCTCCACCTGACTCCCAGCCACATTTCACAGCAACTGGTATTGATCATACCTAAACCGACATCGGTCACCCTGACCAATGTCGGTCTCTATGTCTGATAGCATTGTTCCAGCCCAGCAACTAATTACCTCACCCAAAACAACCCAAAATCTCACCCAACCTTACCAAGACTCTATATGTGACCTGTAGACCACCTGCACTACCTACAACCTAATCCAAAACCTTTCACCGGCATATTATTACAATATTTAATCGGATCGATGGTGATAGTAATATGAGGTACCCAAATCAGAATGTTGGCACTAGATTCTTTTATTTACATGTTCAAGTTATTTTATATTGATTTATAAACAATGGATTAATAGCCTTCTATGAAGTATCATACTTCCCAGATATAGCATACGCTAGGCAGTCCACTATCATATATTATTTAACTCTCTTTTGTGGTCTGGCTTTGTATTTTAGGTAGTTCCTCCTAGCCAAAAGGAAGTTCTCACAGTCAACATTGGATCAAGAAGTCAGAACGCGTGCAACAGCCTTCAAACCGACCATCGCAATAGGTATTCCTCCTTGGCCCATACCCTTATCTGTTTCGTCTAAAAACATAAATAAAATGGTGAAACATATCACATACAAGATATTGAGAGGAGTTTATTATATTCCTACACTCTTCAAAGATGTTGTAAAATGGGTGTCGAAATGTAATGCATGTCAACAATTTGTTGGTAGGCCTAAACATTTCTACTTCCGAAGTTGGTGGTGATTAAAGAACCTTACCAATATTGGGGGTTAGATTTCATCAACACTTGAATCCTTGTTTGAGTGCTTGATATACTCATGTACTCACATCATTCACTACTTCATGAAATGGGTGGAGATAATTCTACTAAAGCGTACAAACTTTGGAAGTAGTATGTAACTTCATAAAAGAAAATATATTGGTTCGTATTAGAGTACCTAAGAAGATCTTCACCGAAAATGCTTCAAATTTATCCTCTCACAAATTGATTCGTCTCTATTATGGCTATATAATTTCTTTGTCCCATTCTTCGTATTATTATCCACAAAGAAATGTCAAGCAAAATCCACCAATAAAAAAATTGTCACCATTATTCGTAAAGTGGTTGATGAAAATTAGAGAAACTAACATTAAAAATTTGTACGATTCTCTTTGGGCTGACTGTATAACTCCAAAACAAGAAATAGGTATGTATCCATTTCATTTTTGTAAGTTTTAAATGTTGAACTTCCCATCGCATTGGAATTACTAGCTCTTCATTTGTAAAAGGCTATTGAAGATGAACATTTTAAAGATTCTTTATATAAGAGAATCATGTATTTGAAAAAATTGGAAGAACACATGGCTGTCATGGTTGAAACTCTTTGATAAAAAGGTGAGATAGTGAGATTTCCATTATAGTTCTACCCTTTCTTTGGGACAAAAGGAGAAAACTAAAAGACATCCATGGAAAATTTGACTCACTTTGGCTAAGCTCGTTCAAGATTTTTCACTTTTGTGGCAACAAAACATACTTGGCATACTTGGACGGAACTCATCTTTCGATGCCCTACAATGGGTACTACTTGAAATTGTACAAGCAATGAAAGTGGGTTGTCACCCACATGTACATAGGTGAGATAGGTTATTGTTGTATTTTCTCTTTCTTCCTTGTTCCTTTGTGTTTGTGTTTCCCTTTGCTTTGTTTTTAGTCTTCCTTGTTTTCTTATTTATCGTTATTTCCTCTTCTGTTGAGTCATCTTTAAAATGTCGTATATGATTCTATAGCCCATTGGATAAGGAACTATTCTATACTTGAACCTGATATTTAAGATCCCTTCATGTTCTGTTTGCCACTCAATGAGTCTGTGTCAACCTAGTTCATGTCCCTAATAAGTACCAATTCTTGTCACATGAAAGGAACTTCCACAAATTTCTTAAAAACTTTGTTTAAGTTGGTGTATTGTGCATCCTTGATGACTTTTCATGTTTATAACTTAGCCATTTTAAAAATTTCTTCTCCTTCGTCAGCTTTAACACCCCTTAGAGGAAAAATTGAGTGGAACAATTCAATTTGTTCCCTTTCTGGAGTGATAAAACAAATTTATGTTATAAAGTTATGTTTTGGGCAATGCTTTTTGGTCTTTATAGATCATGTCACCTTTGTTAGGAATGAGTGGAATTGTTCCCATGTTCCACTAGTTCCCCGATGGAGTAAGTTAAGAGGTGACATTGGGCACTATGTCGGTGATGTCATCTTTTTCAATAACTAACGCAACCATTCCTTTGTTCCATTGCTACCCTGACCACAAAATATGCATGAATTCCAAAGGCTTAATACACAAAATATCAGCCTTATTGCCTCTACAAGGAATATTAAGAACCATTCCTTGGTGGAGCCAATAAGCCAACTAAGCATCCATATAAAACAAAAAGGTTTTTTAAAAGGTTCCATGAACTATTGTATTCACTGACACTGAATTGGGTAGCATACAAATAATCCATAAACCATTTCCAAGTCATTTCATTTGAACTACCCAATGAACTGAGCTTTACCCACTATCAAACCCATATTTCTCTAGTTGTTTATTTTCCCTCCAAAAACATTTTTCAATAATGGAATTCAAATTCAAACATGCTAACAAAGCCAACTCTTCAAGAGCTTCACTTCCACAATCTTTGTGAGTATTTCCATTGATGTTATTACTTTGTCTGTTATTCCTTGCCATCATACTCTCATTTTCTCTTAAATTTTCAAGCCACTTCCATTCCTACTCTCTCCTCTTTGAATTTTTAAATTTGAGTTACAAATCAAAAAATTGAAGTTCTAATACATTGGCTATGAACACATTTCCTCCCTAGAGACCAACATCCCTGAAATTGGGGATAGTGATGTAAAACACATGGATTTACCTAAATTTTGGAAAAGAATGGAAGAAGGAAAAAGGACTCCCTTGGCAGAGCATATTTTTAATAGTGACTTATCTCATGCAATTGGTTTTCCACACTTGATTTAGTGTGCAGATACAGTACTCACATGTGATATTATCAATTAAGGTGAGATTATCAATGATAATTTTTCAAATCAAATCATCGTATTGACTTAACACATAATACATAACATCATATCTAATGTACATTGGTAATGCATTCAGGATATGGGTTGGCCTTTTGGAACCCAAAAGACAAGACCTTTCCAAGTCTATTTATGATTGTTATACTCAACTTACATATGAGAATAGAAAAATCCATTTCATGAGAGTGAATAATACATTCACGATTTTCATTGTAAGGTTTCTAGAAGGATGCACAACTGATAGGATCTCTCAACAAGTTAAACAATTGGTCATGACTTTAACAACTTATTCATTCAATTTCAAATGTTCACTTACATCAAGGTTGCAGGTTTTGAAGGTATTGCTTATAAACTTCATATCTTTTGAAGTGATAAAATAATTCTCATTGAGTTGTACAGATAATTCACATGGTCTGTCAAGATAGGAAAATTAAAGGAATTAAATTCCCCATTTCCCTAGGCCACTATGTATATAGATCATGATTTGATGCACAAAATGTTGAGAAAACAATTGCTCCCTTCAACATGAACCCATACTTCAAAAGACTCTATTTTGGCTAAATTTTTATGAATAATAATCTTCCATTTCCTACAAACTATTCACATGTGTTCACCATTAAAATATTATTGGGAATATTGTATGATGAATTTGAAGTAAGAAGGAGAGCATATGTGAGGATATCCTTACATAAAATTCAAGTCTTCAAATTTGACTAAGTTCCTAAAAACATGATAGAATTAGATCAAACAACTTAAGACAAAAGTTGACAATCATAAGGGCTCCCACATATCCTCAAGCATCAGGTGAGAAATCCCCTCTTATTGAAATTTCATTTGTGCAAACTCCTCCTCCACCTCTCACTCTAAGTATGCCAATATTAAACCAACTTGAAGTAATTGTTTGTAACTCTTCATTCACATGAGTGCAACCTCTCATTGAGAAGAAAAGAAAAACTTACCAAAAATGAATATTCCTATTTATGATGAAGTGACATGTTTGCATCAAGGTTCTCCAACTTCTAATAAATCCAAAACCACTCCTCATCTATTTGTTTATCCTTTCAGTCAACAGTTTTTGAAGATTGCAAAACCTATCACAGATAAGCGTGAGAGTGAAGTTATTTAGCTGACTGTGACCTTAAAAGAGTTTCATTAGGAGAAGCTACTCCTAAGGGAGATGTGTATAACCTTGAGGAAACAATTTCAATAGTAATTTAAAGAGAGGAAAGGCTAAACAACCCGGGGACAAATCCAAGAACAAGTCGACACTCTTACTGCTTACATCAAGACCTCCCTATCCCATGATCATACTCTAATATCATATCTTCCTTCCTCAACTTCAATAAAAGAGATTGATCTCAAAGATATTTATGAAATCCATTAATGGAAGTATGGGTGGAAAAATTGATATTGAATGAAGGCCTACGAGCGATTAGATGAGGCCCAAAAGAAACTGAAGAGTCAAATTAAAAATGTTGAAAAAGAAGCTACCTTGTGTGCAAGCTTAACCCAAGATTTGAGGATTATTGTTGCTACTGATGAGAAAATCCTTCTCTAAGAATATTTTTGATGATTCTCATAACAATCTATCTCAACCTTGGTCCTGCAATGTTGAATGGTGTATCAAAGTACTGAAAGAAAATGAAATTGATCTTCATCTCATGTTCAAAAAAGTGAAGCTTTGAAAGCTGAGATATCTGCAAATATGAAGGCTCTTGGTTGTGATATTTTCAAAGAAAATTCTTTTGAGCTCAACAAAATGGTAATTATCAAGGAACAATTTAGTAAGTTGATAGTAGAAGAATGATTTTGCACGAATGAATTTAGTCACGATAAGATGGATGAGTTATCTGAAATTCATAATGTATTAATGGAAGCATCCAAGGGCCTATCTAATTTTGAAGTTGGTAGTTCTGAAATGTTTAATGCCATGGGCACCTAGCTCATGAAGCTCTCCAACACCATGATTCAAAAAGAGGGAGAGGGAGGTGGTAGGAGAAATCACAAGATTTAGAGTACATATGATGAAGCTGAAAGCCTCTTCTTCTTCTCAAGATTCCTAGTCTTCTCTTTATGTGCAACTCTTCGAACCTTTAGTTGCACTTTTTGTATCTCATGTTTTCCCTGTTTTCAAATTATAAAAATCACTTAAGTGACTCATTAAGGTAAAAATTAATGTAAACATTATAAACGATTACTAGGATGTAGTTATGGCTCTCTCCTATTTAAGGAGGAGTATTTCCATTGTAATAGATTGACAATTTCTAGAAATCAAGATATTGAAGAGAATTTCTCTCTCCTATCTCTTCCATTCTTTGTTCAAAATTGTAAATTTTTCTAAGGAAATTAATGTGAAATGGTGAGTTCATTTTACCCTCAGGGATTTATTGGACTTTGTGTCTATATTTTTCTAGATCAAATTAATTTTTTGCAAGATTATATGATTTATGGGAGATGACTTTCTTGTTATGAGATGTGACAATTTTCCATTTACATTTGACATGCATGAGTAGTTTGATATTTGAATCAACTTTTATGAAAGTGAATTCCCCTTTCCCTTTCTCCTGAATTCCTCTCTTTTCATTTATGCTCTCTTTCATTTCTAAAAATTACATCAAATGAGATCGAAACCCCAACACTAAGATAGGATAGTGTAACTACTGTAAATATTCTTGAAATTTTCCTTTTTTGATCTCAATAAGGGAACTTCCCCACATAATAAAGGGACTTTTCGTCCACTAAACTATTGTGGAATCCATGTGTTGTCAAGTACAAAATATTCCACCAACTACCGAACTTATACATGTAAAGTGATGAATATGATCTCTATTATCAAAATATGTAAAGAAACATAAAATGTTACAATTTCATTGAATATATACACCACATAGTAATACATAATGCTTGCAAATATTAGTTTCCATATTATTATGTTTCATGAGTTCCATATAAAAATTTCTCATTAAGGAAGCATCGCCTATAATTAAAATTATTTAATATTATAAATATTTCTAAGATAAGCTTCATAAAAATAATATAAGCTTTTGGTTAAAAGGGGCAACATGTCAAAAGGGATTCCTGCGGGGCCTATAAAATATAATATAAATATTAAAAAAAAACTCTACATATCCCCATGAAAGCTATGTTGTGCAACTCAAATATACTGACCCAAGTTCAATGAGGGCCAAACAAGAGAAGACTAAGGCCACCCCACTACTTATAATGATGTGCACAAATAACTTCACAAATGGTACGAATAAATGAAATATTTCAATAGCACCCACTAGACCAAGTAATTTATGGGACCAAAAGTTGCAACAAGGAAGTGTTATGTGAAGATAGGTGCTTGAGAACAAGGACAACACCACTAAATTATATTCATTCATTTTTAGATGTGTAATTTTCTAAGCTTAGGCAATTAATATCCATAGTATTTGTGCTACTCTCCTATGGTCTAACTCTTTATTGCATCTTGAGACCATGACTAAAGACCTGCCAAAAATATGGAGTGAAATCATGCAACCCTTTGGAAATTACAACAGATATCTGAAAGGGAATTTTTTGTTCATTATTTCATGGAATTTGTATCTGAGACGTCCATTACTGATGTTGTTAGAACTATATTATTAAGTGATCATAATATTTATTTTATAATTAAATAATATAGAATATAATTTATTATTTATTATTTAATATAAACTCTATATTAGGTTATTAGTTATTTATTAACTAAATATTAAATTGGGGTGTGCCTAGTCACTTAATAAGGTCATAACCCTTCGGGTTATTTAAATATGGTTATAGGTCATATTCGGATATTATGTAATTCTGGGTTAAAAATAGGGGACAGAAGTGAGGAAGGAGTTACTGGACTGGGTGAAAAGTTTCTCGATTAATGGAAAATATTCTTCCGTGGTTTTTTACCCCATTGGGGTTTTCCACGTTAAATATTGTGTTAATGTGTTATGATGTCAATTTCTTACTTTGTATTTATTTACTTTTATGTGCACATTAATGTTTATTAAATAAGGTTAATATAAATTTATACCCCTCGTCCTGACATGGTATCTAGAGTGGGATAAAGTATTGGTTAAATAATTTAATTAATCCTAAAGTCATATCGGTTGGGAACTTATTGGGTTACCCCTGGTTGGGAACCTATTCAACCCCCCTTCCCTCTCCGACATGTATTAATTTTTTTGGATATTTGTGTGTGCACAGGTGAAATGGGCTCTCGAATATTTACCTGTGTGAAAATCACATACGAGAAAAGTTAAGGATTTATTACTATATGAAATAATTTCCATGTTTTGTATAGTTTCAAATGTTTGCAGGTTAAATATTTCCGAAGGTAAATTCAAGTAAAGGAAGGGAGAAGACAAGTTTCGTAAAAATAGGGATTTCAATTTATCTCATTGGACCGGTGAAAACTTTGTCCCCTCTGTAAAATTCCAAATGTTACTTGTATTCTCATGTGAAATCATGTCTTGTATACCCCTTTAAATTAAATGGGTTGAATTTCTATTGTAAAAAAACTATAGGCCTAAAAATTGTAACATAAATACCTATGTGTATTCGGGCCACATTTAATTCAATACTTAGTATTAAAATTACTGGTGTTCTCCTTTGTCTTGGTTTGGCCCCCTATAGTATGGTTTATAAACTATACGTTAAAAATAAAAATATTCTAAATTATATGTTTTATAGTATAGTTTATATCATTATTATAGTATAGTTTATATCCTGTGTTTTAAACTATACTATATCTAATAGTATAAACTATATAATAAACATACTCTATGCGTTTATATAAATTTGGATAGGGCATTATATATATATTATAAACTATATATATATAATATTCTACTTGTTTATATTATCTATGTATGTGGGGCAGCCCCATTCATAAATCATCCCATAGTTTAAACGTATATAAACAAAACCTAATGTGGCATAACTCCTCTCCTTTGTGCCAAGTGGCAAGTTCTGCAACTAGTTCACCACCTCCACTCCCTGTACCACGTACTCCTGGCGGTCCCCCCTCCACCGACTGTCTCCTTCCCTGTGTCATGGTGCATGGACCCCTGATGTTGTTCTTTGGGATAGTTTAGTCCCACATGGGGACAAGTATGGAATGGATAAGGCCTTAACTAATCCTTTGTGGTGAAAGATGGTGGTGTGACTTTCAGTCACACCACTACTCCATTTTGTTTCAAATTCCTTAAGGGCTCGGCTCGACCCTCCGAGTGGCTGTGACCTATGTGCATTATTAAGTAACTCGATTGATTAGGTGTTGTTTGGCTTGTTGATCCGGTTTCTTATGGACTCGGTTCAAAAGTGTATAATGGCTCGATTGGTTAATATGATTCATTTTAAATTAGTAAAGTGTTTGAAATGTGATATAATAGTTACATTGGAAATTGGTATAAAATGTTGGTTATAAATTAAACTCGGTGCCATATATATAGACCAACTTGATTGAGTTGATAGAAATTTCAAACAATAAAGGAGCAAGAGCTTCGCAACCATTTTTAATATAAACTATTATTGTTTTGTTTCTTTTTAAAAAATATAAATTAATCGTAAAGTTATTTTTTTTGAAAAATTGTTAAATAATGTAATCAACTTTTTTCGAAATAATATTTTTTTTGCCACATGAACGACTGATCGTCATCGTCATTTAGATAGAAAACTAAAAAAAATCACTCACATTTTGATTTATTTTTAACATCATACTAATACATTCATGTATAGACTATCCACTTGACATGACCTCATTTTTTGGCGTAAACTAGTCTATTTTTTAATTGCGAGGATTAAACGACGACAAGGGGATTTCTATTAAACTCTTTTAATCCCCGTTAATTATTTAATTTATTTACGTCGAAAATGGGGTCTAATCAGTTTTTAATTGATAAATCTCATATGTTGAATGGAATAATTATAAATTTGGAAGATTTGATTGAAGGCAGAATTCATGGCTCGAAAAGTATGGGCAGTTGTGAATGGAATTGAGAAGACTCCGACCGGAAGATAAAAGCAACTCGCGGACAACGTCAGTTGCGTATCAACAAAAAGTACAAGAGGTGATGTCCATCATTTTGTGAAGTGTACAGGATGATTTTTTGCTTCATATCAGGAATCAAGAAAGTCTGAGTGTGGCTTGGACTCAATTGGAATTGATGCATGAAGGAGATCATTACTTGTAATCAGCAAAAAGTAACCAACAGTCTCCATTTCTTCTACTGAGGAAAAATATAGAAGTACAATGGAAGCAAAGCAAAGAAGCCATGTGGCTGAAGCGGCTATTGGAAGAGATACACATGGAAGCTAAAGGAAGTATTCCTTTTCTATGTGGTGGTCAATGAGTTGTATTACTCTTGCTAAAGAATCTAGTTCAACATCATATAATTAAAGCATATTGAAGTTCATATGCATGTTATCTGAGAGAAGGTTCTTTGCAGTGATATAGATCTCTAGTACTTCCAGACTGAAGATTATATTGTAGATATGTTTATGAGCCATTGTGTGTTGTAAAATAATGCAATTTTCGTGCAATGCTTGGCCTTTCAAAGTTTCCATTGAGGGGGAGTGTGCATGGCAATGCCACCTCCTAATGGTTGGTCTTGTTGTTGACTCCTCTATACTTTTGCTCTGGTATAAAGCATTGTAAAAAGATCTTTTATGATCTATGTAAACTGATAGAGTTTATAGAAAATATAGTCTAATGTGTTGCATCTATTTGTAAATGAGGTCCTTGTGTTATAAAAGGCTCCTAGAGATGTAGTTTTAAGAATTTTCCCATGAGAAGTGGTGGGATATAGTCTCACAAATCATGTTTAGCCTTCATACTTAGCCTAAATCATACTTCTAATTTATGGATTCTAAATCCTTTTGTACTAAAAGGTAAGTTGAGCATGATGAAGGTGTTATAATTCCTTCAAAAATACATATGCTAGCCTAAACCTTTTGTGGTTTATGGATTTGTAAATCCTATTGTACAAACAAGTAATGTTGGCATATGGATCCCCACTTAATATTAAGGGGGAGTGTTAGAACTATAATATTAAGTGATCATAATATTTAGTTTATAATTAAATAATATAGAATATAAGTTATTCTTTATTATTTAATATAAACTCTATATTAGGTTATTAGTTATTTATTAACTAAATATTAAATCGGGGTGTGCCCCATCACTTAATAAGGTCATAACCCTTCTGGTTATTTAAATATGGCTATAGGTCATATTCGGATATATTATGTAATTCCATGGGTTAAAAATAGGGAGCAAAAGTGAGGAAGGGAGTTACTGGACTGGGTGAAAAGTTTCTTGATTAATGGAAAATATTCTTCTTTGGTTTTTTACCCCATTGGGGTTTTCCACGTTAAATATTGTGTTAATTTGTTATAATGTCAATTTCTTTACTTTGTATGTATTTACTTATATGTGCACATTAATGTTTACTAAATAAGGTTAATATACATTTATACCCCTCGTCCTGACAGATGTTGTAGTTGGTTTTGGTTTTTTATTCTCGTGCTCTTACATAGGCCAAACCATGTTACAATAAAATTTAATAAGGCATTTTAAGTACAATTACTCCTTACTCCAAAGTTGAATAATGAAGATACTCCAACCGTAGTGCCCCCTCTAGCTAGCAGAAAATTTCCCTTGCTTCGACCTTAACGAGTTGTGGGGATTTTTGAAAAAGTGTTCGTATTGTTTGCTATTCCCCATGATCTGGGGATTTTTTGATAACACTTGCCCATTTTTCATTAAGAAGTGTTTAAAATCCCTTGCCTAGGGACCGTGAGATGGTCATTAAACTTTGGCCCATGTTAGGTTATCTTTTTGACCACCTGCGAAGTGATCGTAAAATAAAATAACAATGAAATAAATTAAGCAATTACGATAATAAAATAATAAGGGCAATTTTGAAGATGTCCTTTCGCAGACAAACCCTTTGGAACCCTTGAAGTGTCTTCATGCCTTCAGCTTTTGTGGTGATGTCATTCATCTTGCGATTCATCCAACTCAAGATCATTTTCGATGCTTGAGTTTGAAAGGTTTATGTATTTGTTTATAACATTAACGTTGATCTATCTAAATTATATCACAGATAATAATTAAGGTAAACCTCATAATTATGTGATGAGGCAAATGCCTTAACGGGGAGTTGGTGTGGTTATGGTTAAAGTAATTTTGGAGATAATAAAAAATATGGTCTTTTGTATATAAAAATAAATAATAAATACCAAAAATGAAATGAAAATAATTAAAATAGTAAATATCTTTAATATTCCTAAATTATTTCAATTCTTGGGGTGTGGGTAAACCTCATTTCAAGGAATGAAATAATGGGAATTTTTTTATTAAGGTGAAAATGTTATAATGAAATTTCTAGGCTTACGTGAGGATTTTGGGAAATTTGGTTTTGGGGGATTTTGTTTTGTTTTTTCAAAGGATGTATTCGAATGATTCTTGGCTTGGGTGGAAGCTTTCATGGTGAGAGGTAGAGTTGGGTAGCAGACTTTGATGTGACTTTGGCTTTCCTTATTTCTCCAGAAAATTAAGCACAAAACTTATGAAGGGAGATGCATCTTGACGTCACATATAGGCTTATATCTCTGTAATGATATGTGTGGTGGTGAAACTTTGTTTTGTTTTTCTCTTCATCGTTTTGGGTCTAGTCTGATTGATTTCAAGTGCAAATTGTGACTCATATTCAACCCCTGAATCTTATCCTCCCTCTTGCACTCCAAAAATGATGTATGTTTATTTAGCAAATACAAAATATAGCTTTCAGTTGGAATGCAAAAGATGTCTTTGGCCATGGACCACTATTTCACAGTAATATGACATTTGGTTTTTGGTTTTCTTATTTGTTGATGTTGTTATTTTTCAAGCGCATGGTAGCATAAGAAAATGGTGAAAGCTTGGATTGTTTATCAAAATGCCACAAATAAATGTGGCTCACAAAAGGCATGAATTGCAGGTCGAGCACAAGACGAGATTGTTGAAACAGATTTGGAAACTTCAAAGCAAATGCAATTGACAAGTGTAAATCTACACACCTCGTCCTTTCTGTTGGCGAGAAAAATTTTCAAGGGCAAATTGGTGGATTTCTTGCCAATGCTCTAGGAATCTAAGTCCCTTTACTTAACCGGTGTAGCTGTCGTATATGCATCCACGAGTAAAAAGGTGGATTTTCCTGGTGGCCTTTCGGTTGGGGATCCAACAGGGGGCACTCCACTGACCCTGCGGAAAAATCTTGCAAATATCTGCAAGGGAGGAATTTTCTAGGAGAGCGAGGAAGGGAGTGAGAATGTTAGATAAGAAAAACTAATGATGCAAGTAGAAAATCATATTCTTACATACACCAGTCAGAAGTTTCATCACATGCATTAAAATTAGGAAGAAATAATACTACAAACAACAAAACCAATTAGAATTTAATGAACACAAAGTATCAGCAAATCCCTTAGTCAAAAAAGGCTAAAATTCATTCTTCTTGTATTGATGCTCAAGCAGAAATTGTACAAAGCATAATAATGGAAGACATTTTAGAATAGGGAAATATGGAAGAAATTTTTCTATCTCTTTGTTCTCTTCACAAGGATATCTCTCTCATGAATTCACAAAAAACAGCTCAGAAGTCTAAGAAGATCTAAGAAGACCCTAAAATGAGGAGCTTGCTACAATTTATAGAAGAGAAGGAAACTCTTCATCTTCCCGGTGACTTTTCAAATACCATATTTTGACTTTAGACTGTTCATATTACTATCAAATATTTAAGTCCGTTTTTATAAAAATAAGGCGACTTAAAGTTTACGTTATGTTTCTAAAGTCACTTAAAGATTATATCAAAAAGTGCAAACTCCAACGTAAAATTATAACATTGAAGAGAGAGAGCATTGGGTGAGAAGAGAAAAGAGAGAAAGAGGAGGAAGAAGAAGAAGGAAGAAGGAAGAAGAAGAATTATGCCAAAGAATGAGCTGCTATTGTGGATTTGATCTTGCTCCCTGACTGGTCTCCATCTCACGCTACTGAGAAGATATCAGCCCCTCCAAATTCTTTAATGAAACAAGTTGCTGCATGTTCCACTTTTTCAGAATGATGAATGCAAACACAACTTAAGTTCTTTGTCCATCCATCAAACACAATATTGATATCTTTGCACTTTCCGAACCATGATGGATGTTTCTCTATGATAAGTGCAATGGCAGCCTAAATCTCTGAGAGGAAATCTAGGGTATCCTTAGTGAAGGACAATGGATTGCCTACCTATTTCTTAACATATTCCTCGAATGGGATAATCATTTCATCTGTAGTTGTGTCTTCTCCCATTACAGGCACTCCAAGTTTCTGAATTTGAAAATTTATACTATCTTGCAACTTATACACTTATTTTTCTTTTTCCTCTAATTCAATGATGGCCCGGTTGAATTCTTCAACCCTGGTTGCCAAGGCCCTGACCCATACCCGCGACAAGTCTTTAGAAGGAGTCCCAAAAATATTCTTGTTGATTAACTCTTGAGGGAAAGTGTTGCTCATTTCACTCACTACTGAACCCAGAGGATCCTAGTAGTCCCTTTCTTTCTCCAAGTCTTCTTTGAGTGCATGCATCATGTTTGTTGTCGCACACATGTAATCGAATATTTTGACCGCTTCTTAGAGCACCGACTTCCCCTTTTCAGAAATTGAATTGATCCATTCATTATTAGCTCACCCCTGCATTGTGAACTTGTACGTCCTCTTGATAGATTATGTATTGAAGCTTTTGATGGGTACAACTTCATCAATGGGCATTGTCATGGCATTTGGATCAACTAGATGTTGCACATAGGACAAGAGAGTTTGTACCTATTCCTTTAGTTCATCAATCTTCTTCTTATATTCCTTATTCCTTGTCACCATGCGAGTAGAAGATTGTTGATACATGTGCAAATACCCTTCATGAGTTATCGGTCCCAGTTGGATCGTGCTCATCTCATAATCAGTCGGTGTCATCTCGTCCACTGGATTGATCACCTTCAGCCAAGATACTTCAATATATTGATTGTTTGTTTCTCCATTGTAGAACCGTAAAGCCGTGTGTGTGAACTTCATTTTCTTTCCTTTAGCCAGTGAGGCAATTACTGATAGGTCAGGAGCTACCACTTGTTGAACAGTGTGGATGTCAGGGGAAATTATTTTCTGCATCCATGGGAACATTTCATCAGACCCAAGTTCTACGACTAGGTGTAACCATTCCCTGCTCTGGAAGAAGAGGCACATCGTGGATGGGGGAGACATTGGTGTTAACAAGAGGTGAGGCCTCATGTGGTAGTTCAAAGACTGGGTCTTGAACTACATGTTCTCCCTATGCTTTTGTTTCCACCACTAGATCTTCTTCTTGCATTGTTGCAACTGAGCCTTCTTCCATCATAGCTTTCTTTGGTGACCTTTTGTGAGAAGAAGTCTCTAATTCTATGGATCTTTGTTTAGAACTTGCTCCAGAAAGCCTTGAACTTGAGGCAACTTCCATGGCTCTTGATGATGACTAACGAGAGGTTTTTTTCTAACCTGTGGGCGTACCTCATGATTGGATGATCAAGGTTTTCTTCCTAACCAATCCCTCATTCTCCTAACCACCTTCTCTATTCACTCCTTTATATCCCCTAATTCATGAATGTACCAGTTGACTAGAGGCAATGGATAAACCTTGACTTCCGCGTATTTAGGATCATACATCTATGTCCCATCATCTTACAAAATATCTTCATACCAAGAGAACTTGAATTTCTTCATTTCATTGACTTTCAACCTCATATGATCTTTTCCCCCCTTACTTCAAATTCATCAACACAATTGGCCCAATAGTCCTTGATTTGTGGCTCATGGTGCAAGTATGAAATATGGAAAGAGTCAAGATCATCTCAAATGTCAAAATTGTAGACCTGTATGCAGTGTAGGAATGCAAATTCAAATGAGTGAAGGTGGCCTCTAGATGAGATGCATCATTTGCATTCTTACATGTGAATACCCTGAGAGAGATGGGAAATGAGATAAAATTATTCTTCCTGCTCTTGAGCCTTTTGTTTACCTGTATGATCTACCATTAGAGCTCAAATAGTACAATTTTCTAGTTAAGGTACTTGGGCAACCTTAGCGGAGCTTGGTCGAAGCCGACAACTCACAGGTAGGAGAAGGTTGAGAATTGGATGAAGTACAAGCCATGTTTTTTTATTAAGGATGCCACTTTTGGTGACATCCTGGCCTCCAAATCACCCTCAAAGTTTTGGATCACATACATTGTGAATGCATCATTTATGCAAGCGAAGTGCCTATGGCTTTCCTCCATCACCAACTGTGGAAGTTTCTTGAATACAGACACCATTGGCAGCAATGTTTTGCGTGAGATCCAATCCTTTTGTACTAACGATCTTGAGCTAGCGAGCAGATAGACCAAGTAAGAAGGCTTTGTGCAGACACGGGGTTTCTTGCAACTGCAAACAATCCACTTATGAATACATGATCCTCAATCTTCCCTCTCTCCTTAGTTGTCATGTGGGCCCTTAGATCATTGAGGTCCATATATGAGACATCATTGTCTTCTATCTCATACTCAGAAGCGAAAGGTTGTGTTGGCTTATGTCCTATCCATTTGTACTTCATGGTTTCTCAGAAAAATCAACTTTCTATTTTTAGTAAGTATGAAAAATCAGCTCCCTCTAACCTCAATTAGATGCGACAACTCGAATTCCCCTTTCTCCCTGTGTTCCCCTCACCTTCTGGACAAATTTCCTATTTTTAGTAGGTGCTCATGAGACCACTTACTATTTTTAGTAAGTGTCAATTCCAGACCAAAATGACAATTTCAACTGCAATACTTCTTCTGTGTTCATCGCCTCCTTTGCAATTTCTTAAATTGGTGACTTTCCTGAAATAGTAGTCCCCTATGTAGAAGACCTGTTATTTTTAGAAAGTGAGCTTCTAATGGTTGGATTGCTGCGGGGAAAAATTTTCTGATATGGGTTTTTTCCCAATATTGCCCCTCTGAAATCTTAGACTTATCCGATCAACCGTTTGGGAGATTTAAAAAATTCAAATTTTCGACCTAGCAGCAGCTCTGGATACGGCAGCCATTAACGGACCTTGAAAGTTGTAGGTTTCGTTTTCTTCTCCGCTCACGACAAAAATCCCATTTTTGTTGTGGGTTTTTTTTCTTATTCCACCGGTGAAATTTCTCTTCGAACCGACTGTCGGTTTGACGAGAAATCAAGTTTTTGTCTTCGTTGAGCCGAGAGGGAGATCTCTTCGCTACGAGTGATTCATGTTGCAAAAGGAGATTTGAAGATGAGGTTTTGATGGCCTTTGAGAATGAAGAAGACATCAACAAAAATTTCTCCGATTTGTGCACCAGTTTGCTAGATATGTTTGAATCTTTGATCTACAATAACGAGGTTTTCTAATGAATTTATTCACTTCTCTCTGTTGTTCTTTGATCCTTGAGCTCTTCTAATCAATCCTTCTTCTGATACCTATATGCTTTCATGGATTCGAGGGTTTGGTTGATATGGCAGAGTTGGTTTGGAGCAGTAATGGCGGGACTGTGTGCACTCATGAGTAGAGCAATGGCAGGTGAAGCTGGAAAGAGTAAGAAGCAGGAAAATAAAGCTAAGTCTCAACTTTAAAACAATTCAAAAAATATCATCAGGGTTGGAGTCGCATTTTTATTTCCCTTAAGCATTAAGGGATGAAAGAGACATCTATTTTCATGATGCTCCTTGTTGTGGCACTTGGCAAAGACCCAACGGTGGAGTGTTTAGGCCAAAAAGCTGGAAAAATGCACCTAGGGGCTGGAAGCTAATCGCATGAGGAACCAGGAGGCATTCCTTGGGCTGGGCGCATTTTCATTTCCCTTAAGCATTAAGGAACATGAGGGTCATCAATTTTCACGGTGCGTCTAGTGCTGACACTTGGCGAAGATCCGGCGGCTATCCATTTGGCTCCACTAGCTCCTTGCGGCTGAGAAATTACACTGGAGGGGGTCACATGGATGACCTGAAGGCTTCTTGGGGTTGGGCGCATTTTCATGTCCCTCATATTCCTTTTCCAAATGAATATAAGGGACATCAATTTGCACATCGCGTCAGAATCTGCCACTTGTCACGATCTGGATGATTAAGGGAATGAGCTCTAGCAAGCATCTGGGAGCTGAACTGGCGATCTAAGAGGTTCCATGTGTGACCAGAGGGCTTATTGAGGTTGGGAGCATTTTCTTATCCCTCATGTCCCTTAGATTGAGGGATGAAAGGGGCAAAAAATTGCGCCAGGATCCTGGAGCTGACATGTGTCCTCTCCCAAATTTGTCTAACTGCGAGAACTCACCTTGAGGGCAACTTGAAATGGCAATATCTTGAGCTCCCGATGGAATTTTTCAAAAATATTTATATGATATTGACTGAAAATTTTCTTCTGAATCCAATGGTGGGGGTTTCATATCTTGATTCCTTGATTTAAGCCCTGAAAAATCATATTTTTTATATGGATCCCTAGTTGTGCATGGAAAAAAACTAGTTATAAACCTATTGTGTCAAGGTGTTGTGAAAAATATGATTTCACCATATTGTAGATATTTTAATTCTCTTTCCGACGATGTATTTTTTGGCTCCTAACTCCATCCAAAGCTCCTGGAATCACCTCCTGAAGCTTAGTAACTCTTTTGATCCTGTGCACTGCCTAAGTCTATGAACCTGTTTTTGGTGAAATTGTCCCAAATCCTCCAAATCTTTCCAGAACCTTCCAAAATCACTTACATGATTTTTCTTGATCTTCAATTCACCACCATGTTAGATTTGACTCCTTCATTCCTCTCCAGGGGGTTGCTTCAGTTCTGAGAAGGCTAGTGGTAGCCCTTCCCGTCACTGCCCTAAATTTCCATTTCTCAAGAACTCCTAAAATCACCTAGGGGGGTTGACATTGACTTTCCTAAATCATCTAGGGAAGTGATTTAACGTCAACTGGGAGGTCATTGGATTGAATGGGTAGGCTCGAGGTGCCTCAGAAGAGTAAACTTGAAAGTTTCGAGTATAGTTGTCATGCTCAAAAATTGTCGATTTTCTTGTTGCACATTTGCATGACAACACTTTCCTAGCGTCCCATGTCTGTGCCATTTGGGAGCTTTGAAACTGAGTTGAACAGTCAATTTTTAGCGCTTAGGATTGGGGGAAATTTTTTCAGAAGCTATTGTTGTTTGGTCATGCGCAAGGCTCATTATTTGTTTGTTAAAATACCTCAAAGAAATGTGGTCACGTGGATTGTGTTGATTGTTGGGTATGTACTAAATGGGTCCATTGAATAAGCTTTGGAAGCTTCAAAGCAAATGCAATTGTGGCAGTTGTAAAGACAACTCCACAACCTTAGCCAATTCCTCCCATGCTTGCGCCACAATAAGACTTTGCAAGCAGGAGTGGGACGTCCATCAAAGCATAGCCAGTAGTGGATTTTGCCAAATGTTGTGTTGCTAGTGCCCTGACATGTATGTCATGGAAGCTTGTGAAATGTTTGACAAAATGCAAAAAAAAGGAGCTTCTTATTGTTTAAAACTCTTGTTGGCCGCATTTATTTGGTGTCGTGGGTTTGTTGTGGCAACGAATGGCATTGGCATTATATGATCATTGTTTTAATTTTTAGCCCAGATGCGGTAATCATAGTGAACATGAACCATTTAAAAGAATACCCGAAGGAAATGTGGTTGAAGAACCATTTTGCTTATGCGCTATATCGTAAATTCTTGTGGTGGCAAGTTGTTGAACGGTTGGCGGATTCATTGGGATCTTAGATCCTTGCGTGACATAGTTGACTCCTTGGAAGTTTGAACACTTATGAGTTGGTATTGGTGTGGTCTGTCTGGTGATAATTCAGCTCTGTTCATAACTCGGATTCCTTACTTGCATGTTAAGCTCGATGGAGATAACATGGTGCGTTGTTAACTCTTCTTCTCCCACTTGCCATATCAACACAGGGATGGTCATTTTACTTTATCCTTGCATGATTTTAAATGTTCTAGTTTTCCTGAAAATTTTACGAAGTTGTAAATTAATCTAAAGAAAAATAACTTTTAGGTGATTTGAATGGGATGTATTATATTATAGCAATTTTTGCCTCTATTCTATACGAAACCAACCAAGTGACCATGAATGTTAATGTTACTCCCATTGACCTCGTGGTTGGTTGCAAAAAACTTTGATATCAGTACCGGTTACAAAAGCCACGTAGTTGGCAGATTTAAACTTGAGTGTTAGCTCAAAACTACTCCTTGACGACCTTGTAAAATCTAAATAAAACCCATTTTCAATGAGGCGCAAAACATTTCTATAAACCCCGATTTGAGAAAATTAAGTTTGGACTATGTTCCTTATCACATGGAGTGTTTAACCAAATCCTAGGTTGTCCCTCAGATGTTTGTTTGACCTTGTTTCGTCACGCGTTTAGGAACCCAATGGGCTATTTCGCAGCTTTAAACAACTGTTAAAAGTTAAAAATGCAGTTTGGTTTTGGCGTACAATTTTGGCCATGCGTGTAGAAATGGTTCTTGGCTTCTGCATACCTCTAGTATTTCTCTGTGATAATCACTACCAACCTTTAGTTTGGATAAAAACATCTCGCAAGTCAGTTTTCCATATAGGTTTTGTAGGCCTCTGGTCGTTGGGTGACGAGGTCGTTTGGGAGCATTTACGATCGGTGGCTCTGGAAAGACGGGCACCATTTGAACGCAGTTCGCAAGTTTTGGATTTTGTCAGCTCCGAGTGTTTCCCTACATATAGGGGAGTAGGTGGGAATTGGTTTTCGTGTGTGTTGGAGTCTCGAAGATTGTTTTGAACAAATGATCTTTGAGCAACTTGTCTTAATTTGACGCTTCATGAAAAACTTGTAACCAACTAGAGAAAAATGTCATATGACCTTATTCAAGCAAAATGACGATTGAGAAACCTTGTAAACACAAATACATGACTCTAGAAAACCTCCTTGACGCTTGTTCGAGAAGATATTGAATATGAAATTGAAATAAAATGGCAATTGTACTCCTACTCTCCTTAAAAGTGTGTTAGGTATTATTTCGTTGTTATTAGAAAATTGTGATAACATAAATCATGTTTGATTGTTGTTAGATGCCATGCCAATAATTGTGTTAACCATGCGCTGGTTGCAGATATGCGCGGGACATTAAAAAATTTGCAGTGTTCTATATGCTTTTGTAACAACGGGTTTCATTGAATTAAATGTAATATTAAATGAATGTGAATCAACACTATGATTATAAACATGAATGTTATTTGTTGATTATTTTGTGATACGTAAGAAATTGTAGTATAGTAGTATCCTTAGAAAATGGGTGTTCCATTCTAGAAGTGATTTTGATTATAGGTATACATCTTGCTAATGGTGTAGATGTACATTTTATCTAGAAATGAAATGATCTTTCATAGCGTGCTTTTGTGTGTTGTTAATGAATGAATTCCTTTGTGTTTAACTAAGTACTTGGGAATTCATAGAAGAACCAAAGCAAAAAGGACAACCTTAGAGTAAGATTCTTGTTTGACACACCCCTTGTGTGTGAACACATTAACTTAGAAAATTAAAAATTAAAGGACGAACCTAGTTTTCTTATCATTCTTTGGCACTTCCTAGCTAAGAGGTAATAAGAGCACAAAATTAGGATTCTATAGAATCTTGTCTACTTGTTGCCTTTGTCACAAAATCGCCCTATAGGAATGGTAATGGTTAAACATTGTTTAGAGTAAAAAGGGTTCCTACTAGGAATTACATTCATGCATGTTGAAGTTGTGTGGGGTGCTTTAGTTTAAGGCTTGGAGTCACTTTTGTGACACGTGGGATGAAAAGTCTAAGCAATGAATTATGTAGTTGTCTTGAGGAAGCATAGAGGGCTAAGCATTGATCATACTTGATTCGTAGGAGCAGATTAGGAAATGTAATCCCACAACTTTGAAATGTGAGCTTGCATTCTTTGGCAAACCATAAAGTAAGGCGGAACCTCACTTAGTACCTTTAATAGAATCCTGATTCTTTTAAAATGCAAGCGATTTAAGACTAACACATAAGTGAAAATTGGGGTTGCCTTATACTTGGTTAGGCCTTCTTTTGTTGTTGACAGTACTTATAAATTGCTCCACATGAGTTCAAGCATTCAAGTAATGTAGTCTCTTGTCTAGAAAACAAAACTTATGGCGTATAACTATTTGCAATGACTCTAACCTTTTATCGAATCATAGCAACAACAAGAGTCGAATGTGGATGAATTTGTTAATAACCCTTGGAATTTAATTTGTATTCTTGAGGTGTCAGTTTTTTTTTTAAAGAAAGTAAAGCTTGGAGGTTTTTGTGATAAAGGTTTTTGATCCACTCCAGAAATGGCTTTAGTTGGACGTAGAGTCCTTGAGTGCAAATAAGAGTAAATTAAAACATGGGGATTTTCTATTTGTTATTGGTGTTCCAAACCTTTAGTCATCTTGTCTGCCTAAAAGGTGTCCCTAAGATGTTGACTTTTAAGTAAAACAAAACATGGAATCTATTCCCTTAAAACCAATGTTAACTCCTGTTGTGTGGTTAATGGTGGTATGAAATGCTCCATGCAAATTTAAGCTTTGAAAGACGAAACTCATGACGCACAAATGCTAAAGTGACTCTTAACTAATTATTGAACCACAATAACTAAAAATGTCAGGGAAATGTGATTTAAGGTGGAACGGAAACTCTAGTTTGAGACTGAGAGCTAGGAGACTCTCGCTTGTGCGTTAAAAATGTTTCAATCTAATATTGAGGTTTATGAGTGTTGGTGGTGGAGAAAGAACTCATTGAGTGTAATTGTTGCAAGTTTAATCTAAAAAAAATGAATAAATTGGAGCACTGTGGACAAAATTATATGTTCTCATGTTAAGAACTCTTCAAACCTTTAAGGCTGATAATGAAATATGATTTCAATAAAGAGATAACCATGAAAATGTGATATTGTGGAAGGTGCCTATTCGTGATGTGCATGTTGTGGTTAGGTCGTGGTTTCATACTTGTTTGTTTATATAAGTGTGGCATCAATCTGCATTTTGTGTTATTTGATATTCGCGTGTTCTTGTTGGTGTAAATGTTGCATGTGGTGTTAAACAATCTCTTGTGAGGCATATAGGGTGTCGTATAGTTGTACCAAGTAAATGAAAGTCAAAAAAATATTATGCATGGGAGTGATCCTATATAATAGCAATGATAACACAAAAACTGAGGTAGATTAAATGAAGATAGTTAAACATTCTTTCTTATTTGTACAACTGGAGAAATGGTTATAAATTAGAGGTGTCACAACAAGAAATTATTCATTATATAATAACAAATACAACCCCTTCCCACCCATCACTCTCAGAAATGAATGGACTGCTACAAATCCCTAGTTGCTTGACTACATATTTGTACAGAAAGAAAGAGGCGTCAAGAGAGATGATTAACAGCAAAGCACATAAAGGCTTTTATTGTCGTAATGGAGCATGTATTGGGCATTTATGTCTATATATTTACTTTTCTTGAAATATCAGTTCAGAGACAATTCTGAAGAAACATAATTGTTATCAAGCTTCCCCATACATCATCCCAAAGATGTTCCCACAACTACTTGTTGCCTTTCCTCCAAAGAATCATAGTGGACAAGGGGATCAGAATATTCCTCCCCACAGTCGAACACCTGCCATGCCATATCATTATCAAGAAACTCAGTAACTGCGTTACTTGCAAAATAACAGGTAGTGTTTTGAGGCAAAGTCGCAAAGTGGATCCCAGTTGCTCTTTTTCCCACCATATTAGTTGCCTTTTCTCCCATTATATAGCATCCGAGAAGAAACTTAATCGGAAGACATCATATCATTTCCAGTATCACTTTCACCACTGGAAGGTACCAATTCTCTGACAGGGACATCAGTTTGTATTCATATGCCAAGAACCAGACTCATGTTTTTCTGCAATTGAGTATCATTCGGCATTCCCAACAAAGTAAGAACTATTCCCGCTGAGAGTTTCAGTTAAAAAGCTAGAGCCACTTCCACTTTGATCAATCTGAAAGCCATGGAGCTTCCCATCCAACTTTCTACTACACTGCTCATCCATGCCTTCCAAATCCTGAAAGATCCTTACCTACAATTAAAGCATGCAACTGAACAGGAGTAAGAAGAAAGAGACAAGAAAACCCACTAATATCACCCAAATCTTGGGGAAAATGCAGACCATGCACACATTTTGGTCTCAATGAAGATCCAACAAGAGAAACTATCATTGAACCTAGCAAGCGCTCCAAGTCAAACACTGAACACCATAAACTCCACTGAGATAAAAATACATTTGAAGTTGAACTTGGCAGAAAAATTCAGTCTCTGATTTGTCTGGTCCCTTATGATTTCAGAATTTCGAATGATTTGAAAATTTAAATTTGCAAAACCATGACAGAACTGAATTTTATCTTTTCAATTCACACTCTCTCTATCAGAGACTCCCTCAAAAATGAGTGTTTTGAAACAGATGTTAGATTTGCAAAATCACGAAGGAAACACCAATATTTTAGTAATGTTCCTCTAAAAGTGCAAATAGGAAGAATTTCTCAGCATGCATCAAAATGCATCAAGTACTCACAATACAAAACCATATAACTTTACCTGTCTTTGGAACTCTGCAAATTCAGCAGAGCTCAGAGAACCATCACTATTTGCATCCACTAGCTGCATGAGCTCATGGGCATCTTCTTTATCAGCTCCAAGCTCCTCCATTATTTCTTTTAGCTCCTCCATAGTAATCAAGCCATCTTCATTTTTATCAAACAGCTTGAATACCTGATTCCTTGTGTCATTGTGCACGGGTGACTCCTTAGGAAGATCTTGAAAATGCAAAGATGCAAGATCTGCTGCAGCCTTCATGATTGCCTTGAGTTGTTTGACCTGTGATAATAAGTAAAAACAGTTGAGTTTCTACACATCTATCACCAATCTCTTTCAATATGCAAATACCTCGCATATTTTAATTTGCGACCAGATGAAATGAAACATAAAGTAGAACGATCCAAATAATGACTGTGTATCTGTGCTTCTAAAGTGCATTAGAAAAAGAAAGGTGCAATTCCTGAAGGAGAGCGTCATAGTCCATATTATAATTGGATATAAAATAACAAGCCCGATGAAGCAAATGAGTACAGAAATCTTGAGAACCAGTTTTCATCTCTGGAAGGAAGGGAAAATTCAGGTTGCTTATATAAAATAAATCTTTATATCACAACACAACATGGGTAGTCGCAGAATTTATGAAATAAGTTTCAAGAAAGAGGTCGCTTCTGATTTCTTAAATATACTTTTTTTGACAAACGAGTAAAATATTATTTTATGAGGTAAACATCAAAGGATGCCATAGAAAATAACGGAAAACAAAGGAAAGATCAATTACGTCCATTCAGCAGGCTTATGTTTTTATTATTTTGAACATTCCTCTTTTTCCCTTCTCTCACTAGTACTATTCGGAACATGGATAGTTACATAGCCTTGGAAATTACAATGCATATTTACAAACCGAACAGTTACATTGCTGTTTTTATCTGATGTACTTAAACAATGTAAGCTGTGGACTACTCGGCTTTTATGCATCCGGAACTCACTAGTTGCAGTTTATGTAATTATAATTAATCAGGTAGCAACTTAAAATTGTGAACTTAGTTGTGATATAATGCATTTAATGAAGTAGCAACTTAATATCATAAACCTAAGTATGACACGAGCCTCTAGAATCCCTCGTGTGCATGTATGACAAGTGCCCAGCATGTGAGGATCCATGCTTGAATAAATAATCGCAACAGCTCATTGTAAAGATCTATTTGATAAGATAGACCCTTTCTAATAGTTTCTTTTGTTCTTATGTGTTTGATTCGGTGTACTTCTCTCAAAGCCTATACCAACATTTGGAATCAAAGTTCTCATTTTTTGTAATCAGGATTGCAGAGTTGATTCTAAGACATTCTTGGCGGTTATGAAATCCTTTTAGAACCTGAAAATGCAGCTGCAAATCAGAGTTTCCATTGCACACAAGTTAGGTTATCAAGCTGTAAATTTTCCAGCTTGTTCCTTTTTCTTGCAAATCAGAGTTTTCAACCTGTTTTTTCAGTTTACAAATCCAATTTCAACCTGCATCTGCAAAACGAAGTTGTTATCCTGCAAAAAAGAGTTTTTAGCTTCTTGAAACAGAGATTTAAAGTCTTTCAAGTGTAATATGGTTACTTTTGCAACTAACCCTCACGTATGTAACTATCTTCTTAATATATGTTTGGGTTATGGAATGGCTGTACATAACCCTAAATGTTAATTAGAATTTTTTCTTGTGTTATGCCAACCGAATTAAGCCTTACGGATTTGCCTTGCCTATTTGCACCTATATATAATTAGATGAGTTCACTTGCAATCAAACATAGTGGAATGCTATTGAAGTATTGCATCTAGAGGTTGTCCCATCTAAAAGGCACTACTATAAGAATCGTTTGCTTTCTTCCTTGCATTCTTGTTCAGATTCCTCTCTTTATTGCTTTTGCAACTATTTCCTGCTACAATTTCATCTTTTAGTGCACTGCAGTTATTGACCCCTATAACAATCCCCAAAATATCTACTATATCATTGTTCTATATCAATCTGTGTATCATACACTTATTGATATTTCGCTTGGCAATGACTCAAAAAACTACCTATTATTGTTCTATATGAGAGCTCTGCTATTTTTGTTCTGTCAGTACAGAAATGTTCTTACAACTGGTATTTGAGAACGGCAGCTAACACGCGGTATGAAAGAGAGAATGTACACAAGCATCAAGCCCTGGAGGAAAACTACAGGGGCGTAGTTACTTTTGGGTATAATACTTTCTACTCAATCTTTAAATTATTTTCTCTTTGATCCGTTTGGCCAAATCCCTTCTTGCCTAGATCCCTTCTGCTGCCTAAACCTTCTAGGCCAAATATCTTCCCATCTGTTAAAGTCTCAAAAAATCTGACTAATTCTTAGGACCCCCAGTTGCTTTCTATCCATGTTGCCAAGCTGATTGCAACTGTACCTCACCGGTAACTCTCCAATTGACGACAACCTATCTAAAAGAGCCAAAACCCTAGCCATTCCAACCCTTATCCTATATTATTCATCTGGAGCTCATTCCTCGAGGAAAAGGCAAGAGGAAGGAATAAAGAGAATGAAAGGAGAGGTCCACAATGGCTGATGCCCTATGCACTTGACTGTGCTTAGACTACAGTGTAGCTTATAGCATACAAGACTACCCCATACTCCCTGTAAGGAGGCACCATATGTGCTACTATGATACAGAGACTACATTGCCTACCCCCTTCGAACTTGAGCATGTGCCTACCCTACCAAAGCACAAGTTCACCATTAGGCCCACCCAGACTGTACAGTGATATTGGCCATTAGTTTAGGAGACCCTTAGGGAAAACTCCTCATTAATAAAGTAGCAACGGCCTAAGAATGACCAAGTAGAAAACATGTAATGGAAGTACTTCTATATAAATGGAAAATAGCATGATACTGAATATATAATAAGGCCACCTTGAGGGGTCAACTTACACAATATTAAAATAACATAAGAATTCACAATATCATGATTATCAGAGAGATTTACTAATTCATATATATAGGCATATAGATAGGGACACACACCTTCGTCCTAAAAAGTCGGCCTTAAGTAATCACTAACTGATGGATGAAAAGACAAATGATAAGTGTGACATAGGTTGGCCCACACATCTCTATATAGATATAAGTTAAGGGCGTAGCATTCCCCCTTACCTTCAAACCAACATTGTCCTCAACATTGACTATCTCGAGATCTTGCTTCGGGAATGCTTCATCCTCCCTAGTTGCATCCTCAATGGGGAGACTCTTCCACTTGACAAGATACCTCATAATTTCCCTCGATCGCAAACTCTTAATACGTGTTTGAAGTACTCCCTCAAGTTCCAAAATTATGCGACCCTCCTCGTCAAGCTTTAGCAACTCTGTCTAGGTTGAAACTCTGTCCAATGACCTTCAAGCATGAAACATGGAATACTAGATGTATTGTAGCCTTGAGTGGGGTACTGAGATAGATGCCCATTTCTACTCCGTTCGCTGAAGGGTATGGCCCCTATCCATTCCTGGATTGTAAAAAGAGATCCCTTGTGGTCTGTAGTTGGAGGTAAAATGCTCTGATGATATTCTCTCAACTGCACTGACATTCAAAACACGGAGCACTGCAGATTTCAGTTGTATTTGTTATTGTTTGGCATTATTTATGTAATCGACAGTTGGTTGTCTTACCTATTGTAATCTGTAAAAATGTACATTCGGCTATGTAATTCTGCTATACACAGTGGATTACTAATGTAGTAATAATTTGTAGTTTTCAGTTTTGAAAACAGCGAGTTATCTTATTGATGAGATTATAAATGGATGTATAATTTCTGGATTATCATGTCAAACATTGAGACTATAACTCGACATGGAAGTTGTAATCTTTATTAATTATAAATGTTTACTTGTTGATTTGAGTTGTCTCAAACATGTAAGAAATATACGGATTCTTGAATTCAAATGGATTGTAACTCGTCTTGTTGCATGTATGTCATATTTAAAACATGTTGTAATACACTTAATCAATAATCAAACTATTGTTAAAACTCTATCTAAAAATATCAATCTGGAAAATGAGAGAGATGAATCAATATGGTTAACTAAACTTAATTAAAAAAACACCGTAATTTTCGTAATATACACAACTTGTGTAATTTGGTCCATAAATACAACTGCCTATGCAACTTCAATGGAACAAAGGGGTGATCTCATGGTTTTGATCACTTCAAAACTGCCTGTGGGTTTGAGATGTGAATTATCTTCATAGCAGCAAGGTAAGGCTAAGGGTGCAAATGATGTTTCGCTCGCGGCCTCGCTCAAGTCACAAAGTAATGCTCCTTCATTGCAAAGTCTTCAGGTGGAAAACTTAGAGTAAATAGAGTGTCAAATGAATAAAATGAGGAATGCAATCCAAGAGCTCTGCAAATCTACAATCTTGCACACATGAACACATTGGACTCGGAAAGCACTTTATAGAAAGAAAACCTTCTTAAAAGAGTAAAACATGAGATTATAAATTGATTTTCCAAATCAGAAAGGCATTCAGCAGATAAACTCAAATTCTCAGAAGGTCCACATTCAGTGAAGGGAGTGGGGCGTGTTGCTACACAACAACTCTATGATAAGGTTTCAAGAAGCTTGAATGCCCGCCTACAAGACAAGCATGGAGTTCTGTAAGAACCTTATGTTTAAGGGTTGAGTATTTGCACAAGTATAGCCGATATTTATACCAAATAACATGCCCTTTCCACACAAATTTATCCGAAATGCCTAGATCTTGTTGGAGTTTTTGAATCAAATCCTTTATAACTACATCATTTTGACCTTGTTTCTTGCACCCAAATCTACCTGTAATACGGACATGGTACTCAATATCACCTCAGCAGGTTCATCCCACCGAGATAGTGCATTAGCCACTACATTATCTTTTCCTTTCTTGTATAGAATCTCGAAGTCATAGCCCAACATCTTAGTGACCCACTTCTATTGTTTTGACAATGATAACCTCTATTCCAAGAATTATTTTAGGCTATAATGATTTGTCTTCACTTTAAAGTGCCTACCCATCATATATGGTCTCCATTGTTTGACAACATGAAGGAGAGTGATCATCTCCTTCTCATAGATGGGTTTTAACAAATTCTTCCCTTTGAGTTGGCAACTCTCATATGCAATGGGGCACTCTTCTTGCATGAATATCACTTCCATTCCAGATTTTGATGCATAACATTCCACGACGAAGGTCTTCAAAAAATCTGGGGTAGGCAAGACTGGAGTGGTACATATGGCCTCCTTGAACTTCTCAAATGCTTTGGTGGCTTCTTTGTTCCAATGGAAGGATTCCTTCAACAAAGTTGTGAGTGGTGGTATTATGCTAGCATAATTTTTCACAAAACGACAATACTAGCCTATTAGCTCTAGGAAGCCGCAGAGGTTCTTAAGGGTTTTTGGAATTGGCCATTCCATGGCCTTGATCTTATGGAGGTCCACCTTTACCCCTTCATGTGAAACAATATGACCCAAGTACTCCACTTCTTTTACCCCAAAAGCACATTTGGACAGCTTGGCATAAAGTTGATGTTGTTTTACAGTGAGAAACACTTGATCCACATGTTGTAAGTGTTCTTCCCATGTCTTGTTATATATTAAAATGTCATCAAAAAATATAAGACAAACTTTTGCAAGAATTAGCGAAAGATGGTGTTCATCAAGCTCTAGAACTTAGAGGGTGTATTTGTGAGGCCGAAAGACATCACCAAAAACTCATAGTGACCCTCATGGATTCTAAAAGTTGTCTTATATATATATGCTCATCTCTAATCCAGATTTGATGATAGCCTAAGCAAAGATCAAGTTTAGTAAAGTAGACAACACCATGTAACTCATCTAGAAAATCATCAATTACTAGAATGGGAAACTTATCTTTGATGGTATCATTGTTTAGTTCTCTATAATTTGGGCACATCCGCCATGTCTCATTCTTCTTACACACCATTAAAACCGGAGAAGAATATGAACTTTGGCTATGTCAAATGATACCAACATCTAACATCTTTTGCACCATCTTCTCAACCTTGCTCTTTTGGACATATGGGTGCCTATAGGACGGATGTTGGGTGGTTGACTCCCTGATGTCAATGGAATGGCATCATCATGTGCTCTTTTTGGTGGTAGCCCTTCTGTAATTTCTCCAAAAACAATGGAGCAGTTATCAAGAACCGACTGTAACTCTAACAGAGTAGACGTTGTTGGAAGTGCTTCTAAAGAAAACAATTGTGCTTTGAACCCATTTGCTCCCTTCTTGAGAATCTTCTACATCTTATGCAAACGAACCAGTTGTGGGGATTTTACACGCAGCCCACAAAGTTCAAATGTCCTTCCCTCAGAACAACAGCTCATAAACTAGAAATTCATCTCAATCGTTCCCAATGTTGTGAGCCATTGTACTCCCAAAACAATATTGGCTCCTCTCATTGGAATGGAAAATATAGGAAAGTCTAACCTATACTCACCCATGGCCACCTCAATACTATGGTATTTCCCTAAACAACTAACTATGCCGCCATTCACAATCATGACTTGAAATTCTAGAGCTAGATACACAAAACAGTCCAAATGCATTGTCAATTTATTATTGAAGGTATGTATGCTCCCTAAATCCATAAGCATTATTACTCTTTGTTTCTTCATAAATCCCACTATTTCCAGTGGTTTGTGGAGAGCAAATTCTTGAAAGTGCATGGCAGGAAATAGTTGGTTGGGGATCTTCTAATTCTTCCCCACTCTCTTCCTCGACATTGCCTCCCACTTCCTCATCTTCTTCTTCTTCATTGGCACCTTCATTGTAGAACAATTTCTTCTCATGGCATTTATCTACACGGTTGTACTTGCTATCACGGTTAAAACACAACCCTTTTGACCTTTTTTCTTCAATTTGTTGAGGAGTCAACTTGTTAGGTTGAGGTAACAATGGTGTGGGGAGTATTACGCTTTTTGCTTGTAGTGAACGTCTGATAATTGATCAACTTTCTTTCTTTTGTCCTACGAGCAAAGACAATGGACTCAAACATGAACTGGGATTAAACATGATAACATTAAGCTGGATATTATCCTTGAGCCCACTTAAAACAAGTGATTTAGTTTATCTTCTATGATGTCCACCTGCAATGTTTGTCATAGTTTTTCTACTCGACTAAAGTAGTTCTTTGTCACACTATTGTGATAATTCATCTATAGCTCATCAGTAAACACGGACAATGTAACAGTAAGGCCCTTCTTCTTTTGAGCACATAACCATTTAATACCAAATGAACTATTTGGGTTCTAGATACAAAGATGTCATTACCACCTTCTGTGTACAAGGTGTTTGATATAAATCAAAGAAGCTCTCCATTTGATTGATTCATGTGACTGGTTCCTTCCCATCAAACTTTTGCATCTCCACTTTTGGTATCATGTTTCAAACTCCCGTATTAGAACACGACATGTGTTGCAGCTACACTGAAGTGGAACTAGGGTTACTTGGAGGCCCTGTCTAACCGGGTTGGGGATTGGTAGGCTATGGTTGTGGTTGCAAACTAAAAAAGGATGCCATGAGTTCTATTTTCATCATGTTCAGGTTGTCGCTGAGTTTGATGCTGAATGCATCTAGAGTGACTATTTTCACCATTATTGATTGCATGTTGCACAGATTGTACTCAACCTGACTAACTCTATGATTTGTTGAGGAAAACCCTGGGACTGAGGATTCAATAAGTCCCACTTCAGAATCCATATCATGAGTATTATTTCCTAGGGTGACATTAACCTTGCCTTTGCCTCTAGTTTGTAGACCAGTTGGCGAAATATTTTGTCAAGGGAAAAATATGGGGTTTTCCGCCAAAGCTCTAGGACTAAGTCCATCCTCTTGGGAATGGGGAGGCTCCCATTTATTGAAAACTAGAAATATTGTACACTAATGTTATTTTCAAGGTGGTCTAAGACTGGGGATCACATAGGAATACTCCAATGATCCTGTGGCAACAAAGTTTGGAGGAAAAGAGTGTGAGGTAAGAGCAGGAGAAGGGAAATGGGGAATGGGTTTTGGATAATAAATAGAAATGTTGATGAGTTTCTTAGCCACAAAACCAGAAGTATTTCCAGATTCAACGAGAAGACGCCATTACGCAAAGTACAACAAAAAGCACAATTAAGACAGTTTAATTGCATCATATTCATCAAAAGATTTCTTCTTTCCCTGGTTGTGTAGGATTAAAAAGCTATCTTGAAGTGAAAGTTGATAAAGAGAGGAATACTTCAAGCAAGAAATAGAGGAAATACAACTTGTTATAGGGGGAGCAAAAATTGATCCTTTGGAATGGAGAGTACGTTACAATTTATAGTTGAAACAATGGCTCTTCACATTCCCAAGTGGCCTTTCAACGTAAAGTGCAATCTTAATGAAGAAATAGAAACTTTAAGTGAATTTTACAAAAGTTGCTCCTCAACAAAGAAATAGAATGTTGGAGAGGGAAAAAAAGAGAAGAGAGAGAAGATAGATGTTGCAGGATGAAGTCCCGCTCTTCCTCCATTGTGGAGATGAATGTTGCAAATGGATAGGATCTTCCTCGACTGCTTCTCTGATTAGAACATATATCTTCTTGGACCTGGAAATGATGTTTCACACCATATATTTACTGATTGTCATTGGTCATGCTTGGGAAACTCTATTTCAATTCTTCACCTTTGTTGGTAGGATGACCAAATCAACTCGTTGTCACGAACATGATCTCCTTTCTTGCATATGAGAAAACACTCATCTTACGATCACCATGAAGACAACACTCATACCACACATGACCCGGACTCGGTAACCATGAGCCCTCTTGGATTTGATGGTATCGGAGATTCTTGAGAATCCTCGGCGGTAACTTAGCAAGCCTCGGAAATGAAAACAATTTCTCTTTGTGAGCTGACACCAAGTAACAACCGAATGGACAATGCCCTCCTGAAGAATATGAGCACTTCATGTCACACCTCTTGAATGGAGATCGAGAATATACCGTTGTTGGCAAGATTTTATGTCGTTTTGGTTTACTTGGTCTCCTCACGGCTTCACTTATATTATCCGACAAAACTTGCAACATTGGAGAGATCACCTATCAACAGGGTGAACCTCTGCGTTTGAGAGGGGCAGCTCCCTTGTATGATGGGTTTGTGGGGTTTTGGATACTTTTAACCCAAAAAGCACCCGAACAGAGAAAGAAAGGAAAGTGAGAAAGGAATAGAAGAGAGAGAAAGATAGTGGAAAAGAATGGAGAGAGGAGCATGCAAGAACAAGCAAACGCAAATCCCATTCCTACATGCTAGAAAGTACACCATAAAAGTAAAGAGATTGAATGTTTAGCACTTTGCATGAAAAGAAAAGAAACGAAAGATTACATTTGACATAAGAACAAACATAACCAATAAGAATCTTGAGACAAAAAGTTCTATAAGCATTCATGTATTTCTTCTTTGAAAGGAACACAGTCTCCTTGCCATCTCTTCAACAAAGTCTTCACAATGACCAATCTCCATGGAAAATATCTAAACACAGTTTTATTAACTTTCCTGCCTTGAGACCATAGGACACAAAGCTCCTCCAACCTCCAAGACCCTTTACAAATGAGCTCTAACTTCCTTTTATAACCCAAAAGTTGGTTATAAGGTAGTTAGGGTTTACATGACATCTTCTTAGGGCACAATTAGGCCACATTATAATTTAATAACTTTATTTTAATAAAGTGAGGTGACTTTATTAAATAACACAATTTTATCACATAATGACCTAATTAAAATTATTAATTACAATAATAAAGTGGGTACATGTGGACCCCACTAGAATGATATGGACATACACGTAGACACCAAAATGACACCTAGATCAACAGCATGACACCTTTGATCAGTGTCATATCCATTGAGCCAAGAGTGCGCCTATCTCGATTGTACAAGAAATGAACTCATTGACCGGGTTGGATTTGTGATGTGTTTCATGATCTCTCACTCCATGAAGGACCTAGATTCACAGCTTGGTTACTTTCTTTAGATGCACAATAGACTACATATGTTCTAATTTGTGATCACCTGAGATCATTCAGGTTTGTAGCTTGAACATATATTCAATGCTTCATTTGTAGTTTTTGACTACATGGTCCAGCTACTTTATCCACATTCATTGTGCATTTTCCTTGGTGGAACACATGATTTTCCATATTGCCATATTTTGTTGCACCATGTTGGACTTGTCAATGAGCAATATCATCTATCAAGGTTTTTGACCTTGTTTTGTTGTGCTTGATTGGTAGGTGAATTATTCTTATTGGAACTGATCTCGCACTAATAATCCACTCATTGAGCTTTTCTCTGGTTAAAATGTCAGTTGGGATGTGTACAAGTTTTGGGCGGAGTGGAACAATTGATGATTTGAACATTAAACAACCAAACTTGTATTATTGCCCACTTGTATTCCATGAAATTCTCTATTAGGCCATCAAAAGATAAGTTGAACAATTTGATGAATATATTGTTCTTAAGAAGCTTGGTCAAGTATGGTGCCATTTGCAATATGTCTGACAATGTTCTTGTACATAATGAATATCACCCTTCTTTAGATGCATGGATTGGTGGGTGTGCCAACCTCTAAGGAAAGAAGTTTCATACATCAAGGAATGAAAAACTCCAAAATTCTTAGTGAGGAAAATGGTGGGTTTAATGCCAAGAATAAGAGAAGTGCTATTGGCATTTGATCCCATCCTTTGTCCAAGGTTTGTGAGTATCCACCCACGAAGAATTGTTATCAACTGATCAGAGAGGTTGCACACAAAGAGATGGAGAGAGTAAGAAGCTTCCACTAATGATAATAATCCATCATAAGGACGTTGAACAATCTCACGTTGTACCATCTTTACAAGCTTCCAAGTAATGTCCTTGCCATATCCTCATCTCTAAGGATTTCAACACCTGAAGTTGCCAATTCCTATGTTGCCTTTTCAAAATGAAGACATGTTGTATCTAAAGGTAAGTCAAAACTCATCTCCTAGGTACAACTTGGAACCAACTTTTTTCATTACTAATTTATAAATAAATAAATAAAAACGACAAGCTTCTGACATTAATTTACCTATTTAACGTTAGTCATTAATAACTTGATTAAATCAATATTACTAATTACATCTAAATTGCAAAATCACTATTGTAAGCGTTATAAAATTTTGGAGGTGAACTTGAAAGCGCGATGGGACAGTAACAAATACTAAAGTTGGTAACGCAACTTGTACAATAATTTGAGGCGCAGGTTATCAAAATCCAGATGACAAAAAAATGACCTTCTCGAAATTGTGGTAGAGGAGACAATCTAGTTTTTCTAACCCAAAAAAAATTGAAATTTTCAAAATATTTAGTGTGTAAAAAATATGGGACAGACAATCCTAATATCCAGAGTTCAAATATGAAAGTCCTACTTTGTATAAATGAGAATCTGAACTTTAAAATTGGTCGAGCCCTTTCTCATCTCTGGTATTAAGTGTATCTACGTACATCCAACTGAGGCATTTTGTCAAACAGCTTTACGCAATGCGTATGCTTCCTTTTCAATACCATCCTCCTTTGTTTCATCTGCAATAAAGGGAGATGTAGTCAACTCTTTATAGGTGTGATCATGAGGTACATTAAAAGTTGGATCACTCTGAAGATTTCTTGCATTTCTAATGTCAATAGATGGAGAGTTAATAACCATCAATTCACCATCAAAGTGCTCAGCCTTCAGGATTTTGCTGGGCACGTGCAATTATTGAAGAGTTCACCTAGACTAGTCTTTTTAGAAAGAAGATGCATAAATTTGGAATGAATAAAATCAGTTCCCCTATCATCCTTTTCTTCAATTTCAACTCTAGCTGATAACCGTTTTTGCACCACTTCTTGAAGGTTGCTAAAATCCATAAATTTATTGACTGGATCTTTGAGATCTTGTCTCTGTTTCCTTCTATCTAAATCAGACGAGTCTCAACATTATGATCAAGGGTAATTGCTCTAACCACGGTTGGACCTGCTCCCTTACAAAGGCCTGGAACCCCTTTATCAGCCACAACTTTAAAGAGTGAATGGAATGAAGTTTTGTAATGTCCTCATTGCGAAGCTGGCAAATTTTCATCCATTTGTAAGTCCCCCACAACCTTTTCAACCAATTCTGTGCATATCCTGCAATCATTACATCCTTTACAACACAGCATCTTGTTTGGGCATTTCACAAAAACGATTTTGAGCTTCTTGAAGGAAAACCACATCTTGTTGAATACATTTTGTTCAAACACTTAACATGCAACCTGAATGCTGCCACATTTTGCATATCAAATCATCAAGAGCATTTATCAATTTCTGACCCCAATCTCCTAATTTGATCATGTAATCCCATTAAAATTCTTAAATTTGGTGCAGGTATGAACTTCTATTACTTGTCTTTCTATGTCCTTTGTGAGAAGATTTAAATGTACATTTTCTTTTAATGCACACCATGCTGGAAATAGTTTGGCAGGTTTGAAATTCTTACTAGGTACTGAGTTTTGATATTCTCCTTTACAAATGCATTTTCCGCAAGTCCGTGAAATCTTAAGCTGTCCACAAATATTGTCAATAAAGTCATCCATTCCATCTCCATCAATTTGCATTGGATGAGCGTCTTCTTGCATAAGTTCTGACTCCACACTTTTACCTTTATTCATCTTTCCTTTTGCGCAGGTTTGCCCATTTGAGAATTTCTTTAGCACTGGTTCCCACTAACTGTTTCTTGGTTTTGGCGCAAGAATATTTCTGATTTCTATCTATTTATGCCTGGAATTTTGAGAGTCCTCCTTCCCTAGGTGTCCAGGTTTGTTATTAGCTCTTGACCTGAATTCTTCAACTCTTTTCATGCGTTTGCTTTCTGACTTCATTGTCTTTTCTTGTGCAGGTATGTTTCGAATTTGGCTGCAGGCTTAAGACTCCATTCAACGCATTCTCTTGCAAAAAATCTTATGCTTTTCTCCGTACGCAGGTCTGCAGTCTTGTGTTCTCTTTCCTACTTTTTATCTTATTGCTGTAGGCGCCCAGATCTTCACATGGCTGAAAATGAATTACAGGATCTCAATCTTTATTCATTTACCAGTTCATACACTTATCCTCCACGTTGGATGCTCTGTAACTATGTGTTATCAACTTCTTCACTATCCGTTGCCGGTTGTTCACAGAAACTTGATTGGATCAATGCAATGAAAACCTCCTGCTTCTTCCTTGTCGTGGATGCAAGATTCTTTGACATGCAAGAGAAATGAAAGAAGAAATGAGAGAAGAAACCAATTAGTTATTTTCCTTCGAAAACAGTTACCCTCATTTACAGGAAGTGGGAATTAAATACCGGAATGGGAGGAAGAGCGAGGGGAAAAGTGGGGAAACGGGTTGTCATTTCGACAAATGCCAAATTATACATTTGGCAAACTACCTGAAGAAATACCTCAACGATATGTTTTGCAGGAAGCAATTTAATTTTTACCCGATTGCCGAGGTGCTCCAAATGGAGAAGTGGGAGTAAAATCCCACTTTACCATCCGTTCAACGTGCCAGTTTGATAATTAATTAACATATTTATTAAATTGATATCATTAATTTAATAATTAAATTTGGAATTTAATTAATAAAATTAATAACACCAATTTATTATAAAAATAAATTTAAAACGTTAATTAATTAAATTTTTTATTTAATTAAATTAATGACATTAATTTAATTACTTAATGTTAATTAATTAATAACTTGAATTAAATCAATATTACTAATTAATTAAATTTAAATAATTAAATTAAAATCACTAATCAAGTGTTACGAAGCATTTTGCGAAGTCAGACGAAGGAATGTGTAAGCATGACAGGTAGCAGCAAAGGCGGAATTGCGACAACACAGTGCTACAATTATTGATAGTCGGGTTATGGAGACCATGATAGACAAACAACATCTCACAATCGCGTGGAAAGATGATCTGGCAAGACATTTTAATGCAAAAAGTTTCGAAATTTTAGTGCACAAAAAAATTGGGACAATAACCACAACCATGGTTCTCGTCATGAAAATATTTGAATGATTCAACTAGGGTGTTTCGTCATCACCAATCTTCCTGTGCACTCTGACTCAGGTTAGCAAATGATTTTTCCTTCTTCTATCCTTTGCTTCAGATCATTGAAGTCCACGTGCTCCACGTTGTTCTCTCCAATGTCCGAGTGCTCGAGACACTAGAACTGAAACGGGCTTGTATCCAGAGTAGTGGCGCTTCATTGTGTGTTTTTATGGTTTCACTGGCCTTTGAATGTTGTAAGGAATGCAATGGTGCAAGCGAAACTGGATTTTCCTAAGAAATTTCCGAAAATCCGCAAAATTGAATGGATTTTAATGCTACGGACAGCTGAATTTGTATTTCGGGCAAAACGAGAGAAAATCAAATCCAAATTGGACACGACTCAATTCGTTGGAAAGCTATTCCCAAGACGAGTAGACACTCCGAATTTGGTGAAATTATCTCTTCAGAATTCCACAGGAAATTGGAAAACAAATTTCTAGTTGTGGGAAAAGCTTGAAAAATGGCATTAATGGAGAAAGGGCAGAATTTCATATCTTCATTTCGGGTGCAATTCTTGTCCGAATGAAGTGGTTTTTGGCTCATTACAAATGTCTTGGGGAGAGGAATGGATGCTCCAAATTTGGTGGGATTCTCTCGCGAAGCTTTGAGAGAAAAAGCCAGAATCAATTTTGCATGGGCATGGGTTTTTGAAGGGTTTTGGAGCTGAATAATGATTTTGTTCACAACTTGGGAAATTCTCCACCATAGCACATGGAGTAATGGCTCAAAACGGAGGTCTTGGATTAGGAAACTTGTTGACAAAATTTGGGGACCTTCCTCCGTGTGAGTTTTGATGCAATCTCCAACTCAAATTTCAAAGATTTGGGGCAAAACAGGCTTTCAATGGCTGGAAACTTCAAGTGTTTACAGAAAATAAAACATGGATTTTCATGCCATGAATCTTGGATCAGTAGAAAGACGCCCTCAAGAGGAATCTATGGTCAAAATTTGGAGTGATTTGGGCCAAGGGATCAAAAGTTATGTGCAAAACTTGTTTTGGAAACCTAGGGCACAAGGAGTGGTTTTGAAAGCATGAGGGAGAAATAACGAGCTTGCAAAAGTGTTTTAATGGAGGAACTTCATGTTTTCAAGTTATTTTTTGAGCAATGGAGGGAAAAACAAGTTTTGAACTCGCTTATGCACCTTGGTGGAGAATGCACTTTGCAAATGCAAAGTGTATTTTCCACCTTTTTTGCAAATGCAAAGCCAAAAGGCGCCTCCACCAGCATGTAGGCACTTTTGGGGTGCAATTGCACCTCAAACGTGCACCAAGGTGCAATCAGGAGCTCCATAAGTGCGCCATGGGGGAGAGTAGTGGGTCCCACTTGCAAAAAAGACTTGAGTTTTGCCTTCCACCTCATGTTTTTGCACTGCATTTTCTGGACCAATCACATAGAGGCGCACACTTTTGTAAGAGGGACCCCAAAAGTGTGCAAAGTGCAAGGTGCAAACCCTCCTCAAAAGTGTGCCACTCTCCATAAGTGCACCAAGGCAGACACTGGTGACATCATCCTTATTTGCACACAAAATTTGAACACAGGAGTGTTTCTTTCCGCCCCGAGGTCCGTACTTAGTCAAATTTAGTCATATAATATATGATTTTGAATGGAAATAGGAGCCAATGAATCCAATGAGCATACTTAGGAAGTCTGAAAATGAGTGCTTCAATGATTTTTCCTCATACCTCCATTTTTGCCTAGGAGTGTGCATTAGTGAGTTGAGTTGTCAGGAGAGTTTGCAACAAAACGAACCGAACCAACTTGGATCATGAAGAGGGTTCAATGTACTTCCATTTGAATTTTTGTTAGGCTCCCAACTCCACTCGAGGTGTTTGAAACCTTCAATGCAAAATCCTTGTCCAGAAAGGCCACCACGCTTCAATGTTGGAAAGGTTTTGTCTTTCTATACCCCAAAAACTTGCCTTACCCATTCCACCATGTGAAGTAGGCTCCAAAAAATTTCCAATGACTGGATATGAGCTCCCAACACCACACGGGTTCCCTGAAACCTTTCTCAGAAGTTGGATCTTCAATAATGCACACACACTCCTTTTTCCCAAAAAGTGCCTAGAGAAAAAGCTTTCCCAAGACCATTCTGAAAGCTCGTTGAATGCTTCTAAATCATATTCGTCATGGAAAAAAACTCTGAGACCTTTCTGTTGACTGTAATCTGGACTTTTGAAACACTCTGAGGCTCCCGAAACCTTTCCCAGAAGTTGAACTTTGAAAATGGGCAATTTTGACAAATTTGGCTATTTTGACTAGTTTGACCAAAAAGGGGCAAAATTTTTAATGGGGTTGTCAAAGTAAAATGCAGGGACATTTTACATGCCAACAACTGGCTCATACTCGGGGACTTGTCTTGGGGTTGGAAAACTAATACAAGCCAACAGTTGGCAATAGGACACCAAAATGAAGACGACGAGAAGGAAGGCAGAATCTCAAAGGCTTGACCACAGTGCCTTATCCATTGGGCGATAGAGTCTCTCACGACATACTGAAAGAAGACAATTGATCTACTTTAAACTCCTTTATTGAACACCACACACGACAAGAAAGAAACACACACAACATGAAAGGGAAACACTACAACAAAAACAAACATAAATCACCTATGGTACATGTGGGGGACAACCCACTTTCACTGTATTACTTGTTCTTCTCCAATGTTACCTGTGTATGGGTAGCACCAAATGATGTTGCTCTGCAAACCCATTGACTGGTTCAATGAAGTAAGACCCTTTTCTCAACTTCTTGGGAAATCCAATTGCTACAAGATATCTCCATATACCTGAGAAAGAGAAATTTGTATGTTTCTTCTTGAGAAAGTTTGTATGACTCCTCTTGCAAGTGAGGATCCACTCAATAGCTCATTGTCTTTTTTGTTTTGAAATTTTGTTTCCAGTCCATTTTCAAATGCCCATCCATTTTCATATTCAACCATGCTTTTGATTTTGATCTATTTTTCATTTTTCCAGGCTTGTGCTCAAGATTGATTCTTGATCATATCAGGCTTGTTTACATGAACTGTTCATAACTAGGCTTTTGCACTTTAGGCTTATGGGCATTTGTTCTTTCTTTCACTTATCATGCTCTCACATGACCATCATCCTTTATGAGCATAAGTTCTCAATAGATCATTTTGAGCTACACTTTTGGAACACCATCGAGCGGACTTCTTGAGAGCTCTATGTTTCTCAGAGAATGCTCTTCTCCAAATGGTTCCCTATTCACACACACCAATCATTCTGAATTTGTTGCTCACTATGAAATGTATCACTCTTCATAGTGGCATTTCATATCATCTTGAAAGGAGAATGACTCATCATGACAAGGTTGGAATGAAATATGGAGATCATCACTTTCCTTCTATCTGAAAGTGACCATTTGCAGCTACAGTAGCTGATCTTTGGACCAGCAAACTGAAAACTAAATGAAGATATCTTCTTCTTGGGTGGAATCACCCTTATGAGAGTTAAGCACCTTTTATATTTATACATTCATCATTTAGAATATCCTCTTCTCCAAACGGAAAAGAGAGGGTTTCCAAACCCAAATCATATTCACAATCATATCTCATGAATGAATGAGTAAGTCCTCATAGTTGGGTCTTGAGAAGATGACTGGAAACATGGAGGCTCACATTGCCAAAAAGGGTTTTTCCTCCTTATCACTTTTTCCTCATGGTATTGAGCACATTACTTATCATCTCAAAAGATGATTTAAATGGGTCAAGTCAAAGGCCATATCCATTATCTTTATCATCACCAAGTAGAGAACACTGTATTAATAAAAGAAATCGGAAACAAAGCTTCAATGGGAAGAATGCACACTGTCAAATTCCAAAAAGGTCCATCACATCAAATCATCATGTTGTTTCTCAACTGACTCAATCAAACTTGGATACTCCTCCATCAATATGGGTGGCTCAGCATCTTCCTCTGAATTTATGAAATAGTTTTCGTATCTCGAATCTTGGTATGAAATGTCTGCCCTTGGGGGGTCATCCTCTCTTTGAACAGTGTATCTCATCTTTCTTATAGGAAGAAGCTTCTTCATTTTACCATTGACTGGTATGGTGGCACATGACCAACCCATCTGTATATTCCACCAACATCTCTACAGAAACTCCAGCTCAACAACATCCCATATGAAGATGGAATGTCTTCCACAAGTATCTTCATCTTGATTTTCTTGTCAGGAAAATCCACCAATGTTACTTGAACGTCTTTGACTTGTCCAATGAGGGGTACTTCCTTGGTCTCCATGGAGTAACAATGACCAATAGCATGGGTAAGAGTGAGACCAAGAGCATTTGCAACTTTTGCAGGCATGATGTTATCCGAAGCACAAGAGTCAATGATACAGTTACTCAATTTATATCCATTGATCAACAAAGAGAGATAGAAGGGTTCTACTTTCTCAAACATGGAGGATGTTGAAGCAAGAAGGTTAAGAAGGAGTGGTACTAGGAGCGGGAAGTGGTTCTTTAGTAGTGGAATTGATGGAACTAGACTTTGAACTACTTCCTTTGATAAACTGGACAAGTTTATCAAATTGTTTGAGATGAGTTCTCAGATACTCAAACTCAAAAATTTGGATCTTTGGACTTCTTGACATGGTCAATGATGTCAAAGGATGACGAGGTGGATATTTGGGGAACAATGGCATCCTTGACAAGTGTGGGATTTACATTCTTAGAAGTAAAAGTTAGAAACTGATTTGACCAGGGGAGAGAGAAAGAGACTTACCCGGAGATGGAGATGTGGTTTTGGCTGAGGTATGTCTCAGGATTCTTCTTGAAAGACTCCATGGAAGTGGGCAGCAGTGATCCTCTTTTTGTTTGTTTTTTGTAGAGTCATCCTTTTGAGGATTCAAGTGCTTTGCTTGGGAAGCGGAGAAAAAGACCTCTTTTTGTGCTTGTGAGTGAGTGAACACTGCACAAGAATAGTTATTCATATCAGCCATGGACTCTTCAGAATCTTCATCAGATGAGTATTCAAAATACCCAATGTTTGCATATCCAACTTCTTCTCTTTCAAGTTCTGATTCAACAATTTCATCTTCTCGGGTTCCACATGTGCTACATTAATAGGCAGAGCTTCCAAGGCAAGCCTTCGGGGTGCTCCAGCCTCCAACAATCTGATTCTGGTTTTGGTTTTGATATGGGGCATGTTGAGCCATTTGCTTCTTCATTGTATCTAGATCATTGACCAACTTCTGTAGAAATGAATCAGTGCCTTCATACTGGGAACCCTAGACTTTATTTTTTGTGGAATAGTTCTTGATCTTTCTTGACATGATAAGATCGTTTTCCATTTCAATAGCAATTTCTTGAGCATTATCCAATGTATTTGGTTGAGTTCTACGCAATATGAATCCAACTTCTAGCAACTGAGCATTTATGAAGAACCTCTTTTGATTATCTGCAGTAGGCTGAGCACTAGTAGGAATCTTGTTAATTAACTTGTTGAATTTGGCCACAAATTCCCTCATGGGCTCCTACGGTTCTTTCTTTATTTGAACCAATTGAGCAAGAAGGGCATGAACATCATTTGCTAATTTGAACCTTGCTTCAAATCTAGTTTTCATATCTGCCCAATCGGTGATTGAGCGAGATGGCTAATAGTAGAACCATTTTGCAGTGGCATCTTGTAATGACTCCACAAATAGCTGAACAACTTCTTCATGTTGCACTCCAAGAACGCCACAGGCTGTGATAAAGGTTATAATATGCTCATCTAGATGTTTATTTCCATCTCCATAGAATTTGGGAAAAATCTTTCTCGATCCTTTGCGTAGTTTGTGAAGTGGAGGAATTAAAGCCAATGGACAGGTGTTTCGTCCCCAAGGTATTGGCACAGTCATCTCCAGAGGAAGAGTGTTCATTGGTGGTGGAGAGATGGGAGATGCACTAGGACTAGCAGCAAGATTTTCAAATGAATTATCAGGAGCTTGTCTTGGAATTTGGTATGGGAGCAAGTATGAAATCTGCTTGTTCTTACAACTCAAATACAAGATTATGAAAGACTACAATATCACTTGCTTGGTCACCACTAGTGGAATATTACCTCCTAGAAGGAAACCTATTGGTTGTAAATGGGTGTTAAAGAAGAAATACAATACACAAGGAAAGATGTAGAAGTATAAGCCTCTCTAGGTGGCAAAAGGGTTCGCTTAGGTAGAGGGAATTGAATTTGGTGAAATCTTTTCTCTTGTTGCACAATTGACTTCAATTAGATTTCTTTTAGCTTGTACTGTTGTGTTTGATCTTGAGATAGATTAGATGGATATAAAGACAACATAAGAAGAAATCTCTATGCCACAACCTAAAAACTTCAAGATTTTTAGGTAAAGAAGACCTTGTGCACAAACTGAATAAGTCTTTGAATGACTTGAAACAATCACCAGGGATGTGGAATCTAAACTTTGACACCTATGTGCTAAAACTTGGGCTTGCGCGCAAAAAAAAATGATCCTTGTGTGTATTTCGAGGAGGAAGGTGATAACTCTTTCATCTAGTTCCTATCTAGATGTCATGTCGCCTTTTCAAATAAAGTCTAAAAATTAATAATATAACTTAAGTGTCGAAAAGTGACTTAATAAAAGACACTTATGTTATTATTATTAAATAAAGGTAACTTTTCTATTTTAAGTGAACTCGATGATTAAATAGAAAGTCCCTTTATTAAATAAAGTTAAGGCCCATATGTGGCGCACCACTTGGGAGAAGCAATGAAAAGGTTATAAAAGGAAGTGTTGGGACCATTTGGGGGATTTTTTTTGTCTATTATCTCTCTCCTTTTGGGAGACGTTGAACATTTTGCTTGTTTGTGCATTGAGGACAAAAACCCTCCATTGCATTCATCACTTGAGGACAGAAACACTCATTGTGATCAGATGTGAGGACGAAAACCCTCAATAGCTTCTTGGTGGCTTCACTCAAGAGTCGCATTTGAGCGCAATTTCGGATCATCAAAGCTAGGGCATGTCTTATTTCATTTTGTGTCAGTTTGCAGTTAAGCTAGGGCACATTTTCTACTTTTCCCACTTCAAACCTGCATTTCAAGCAAAGAAATTCAACTAGTGGAGAGACAATCCACCAGATTTTAATCAGAGGACAGCTGGGGGCACGATTTTTAGCCATTTCAAGGGCTGTCTACACCCCTTTGGATTTCAGATCAGTATTTAGGGCATCAACAGAGGACATAATTGGTTGGTTTCAGTTTGTAGCATCTCCTTTTGGTCTCCCCTTGTCATCTAGAGTGTATCTTGTGAGAAAATTGTTGTAATCTTATGCGGGTATTTTTCTTGGTTTATGGTGTGAAAATAAATAAAAATAAATTCAAATTTTGGTTGGAAAAATTATTTTTCAACATCTACTTGTACCAAGAGGATTTCAGTATGCTTTGGGCCTTCTGGGTATTTTTGTATTGTGAGTATTTGATGAATAAAGGGGAAATTTCATATTGTTTTATTTTTAGTCAAACAAGTTTGCATAAAAATCAGATTATTATTATATTTTGTATAAGGGTTTCAGGGAAATTCCATAATTTCTTAGATTTGTCCCATACAGGGCATTACACCGGATGGCATATAGTTGATCGCTAAACAAGGCAATGATCAAGTAGGTTAAATATCACTTGTCTACACAATTTGACATGAAGGATCTTTGTGTTGCAAAAATAATTTTGGGCATTGAAATCAAGAGCATTCGTGCAAATAAGAACCTCTAGTTAAATCAAAGTAAAGATGTTGAGATGATATTGGAAAGGTTTAAGATGTCGTATTGTAAACCTGTGCCCCCACCTTTCCTCCTGGTCATAAGCTATTTACTGCACAATGTCCCAAGACACAAGAGTTAGAGGACATGGCTCAAGTTCTATATGCAAGTGCAATGGAAATCTTGATATGTGCAATGGTATGCATTAGACCCAACATTGCACATGCAGTGGGTGTATTGAGCAGATTTATGTCTAATCCGAGGAAGGAGCATTGGACAGTTGCGAAGAGGATCTTCATAAATTTGCGCGAAACTTTTGATCAAGCAATTTGCTACCAAGGATGTCCTAGAAAAAATAAGACGGAGTTTACGTGGTTTTGTGGTGACTGGGTTGAAGATCTTGATTTCCATAGATCTACCAGTGCATATGTGTTTTGTTTGTTTGATGGAGTGGTAAGTTGGATGAGCAAACGACAAGCAAGTGTTGTCGTATCAACTATAGAGGTTGGGTATGTCGGCAGCCACTCATCGATATGGCTTGAAATGTTGTGCACAATTGTTGGGTTCATTCAAAAGGCTGCAAGAATAAATTGTGACAACCAAAGTACAATTTGTCTAGCTAAGAACCGTGAGTATCATTCTTGGATGAAGAACATTGATGTGCAATACCAATTTGTAAGGGAAATGGCAGAAAAGAAAAAAGACAATATTCGATAAGGTTGACATAGATAAAAACATGGATTCGTTAACAAAGGCAGTGAGCACTGAGGAGTTCTCTTGGTGCGAGAAATCTGATGGGCATGGTTGTCCAGAGCTGCTGAAAGTTGGAATCCATGCTCCCTTGTTCAAAGTATTCAACAAGTAGGAGATCATTGGAAATGTGTTTCATACTTCACATGAATTTGTGGAGGATGGTTTTGCACAGGATTGGCTGTGCACAGGAATTGTTACCATATTTTTAACGCAAAGGATTGCTAAAAATAGCAAGTGGTTATTTTTGGAGAAGTGGCCTATTTTCGGAAAGTTGGCTATTTTTAGCTTTTGCTAAAAATAGCGTGTGCTAAAAATAGAAATTGGCATGAGAGGAGAAGATTGACTATTTTTAGCATTTAACGAGTGCCTAAAATAGCGCTTGGCTAAGGATAGTTTTCTTTTGCTAAAATTAGCCAGAGCTGCTCCAAAGGAGAGTAAAATTAGCATGCTTTATTAATTAAAGCCAACTGCTGTTTCAGTTATGTTTGGCACCACAAGAAAGAAGAAATAAATAAATAATAAAAAGCATGCAGCAGAAATGTGGCGCCAAGTTTGGAAGAAGGAAAGAAATAAATAAAAAGCCTGCAGCATGTGGGGAAAAGAAATAAATATTAAAAGAGACTGCAGTCTGCCCATGCGCAGCAGTTCATAAAAGAATTAATTTAAAATAAAAGCAAACAGCAGTCCAGTTTAGGACGCAGCAGTCAAAAGGAAAAGGCAGAATAGGACAAAACAAATAAGACAAAAAAGGTTGTTGTCCCCATGCAAAAAGGAAAAGAAATAAATAAATCAAAAGGCGGCAGACAGTTTGGAATTGGCGCAGCATGCAGGGTTTAATTTTATTAAATTTATCAGCTTGCAAAGAGTCTTTTAGCAGCAGCATGTATGGATGAGAAATTAAATAAAATTAAAACAGACCACAGACTATAATAAGCAGCAGTTGAATTTCATAAAAGATGATGTTTTGCATTGTAAAACACACACTTTCAGCTGTTATGCTATTGTAATCCTAGCTTGTACTTGCATCTCTGAATTAAAAAAACTCCATTTGTCTTCTCATATTGCTGGTTTTCTGAGTTTTCATCGTGTTTAATAAGGTATTGTATTGCTTTAGTGTGGAAATTATTCCCTCTACCATTGTCCTTTCACCTAAACCTTTGAATTAATTTTGCAAAATAGCTTAGAGTCGTGCAGGTGTGTGGATCTTTGTCTTCCTTGTATGCAGTAGTATGTATGTGTGCCAAATTAATGGTGTATCACCTCCATTTTCCTTTTCCCGCATTCCTTCTCCCTTTTCCTTGTCAAATTTTTAGTTTTTAGGTGATTCACAAGGGAGCCAACCCTCTCTGGAGGTTCACCTCAAACATAGGTTATCCACATCCTTGAGGTGTTCCAATTTTGTCAATAGGAGAGAGAGTACACACACCATTCTCTATTAGGGTGCAACTTTTGGGTAACAACAAGAATATTGCATAGAGTTGGCTGCACAGTATTGTTGTGTAATGGTATATGCTGCGCCATGTGTTTAATGCAGGATTTGCATAATGATGTAATGGTCATAAACAGCAGCCACTGGAAGGTTGTGCACGCAACTGGTGCGCAAGGAGATTGCATAGTGTTGTGCGGTATTGCACAACATGGTAATGCTCTGTAAGTCTATCTTGAGGCATTATCCTACATTTGTCAAACTGTGTTTGTCTACTGGAGATGTGCAAGTAATGTCTGGCATGGAGCTGTTGATCAGCTTTATGAAATGAACACTTGGTCAGTGGTTGATGTGTGGCGCTATGGATATGCATTGGCATTACACTACTGATGTGCCTATACATGGGCACATGGATTCCTTAGGGGATGATGATGAAGGCTCAACAATATACAAGGTTGAGTGTTATTGTCAATGCATGTTGATAGATAATAGAGTGTACATATAATATTCATAGATACAATAATGTCTTGTATGATAACTTGCAATACCTTGAAGAAAGTCATTGTATTGTATACGGTTAAGTTAATACAATAGAATGAAGGTACTGTGCTAGGCTTTTTCTAACCCAAATAGGTTTTCCCAAGTGAAATTTTGCATATCCTATGTGTGTGTTTTTCTTGTGGTTGTTTAGATTCTCGTGGTGTAGCTTTTCTCTAAGTTTAGCTTATCATGTAAAGCTGCCCTTACCCAACATAGCACTTATTGATTTACGTGTCCAATTGCAATTTGAGGGCATAAAGAAGCACGTATGGCAGGTTTCTCAGCAATTCAAGTAGCTATCTCACACAACCCATAGCCTTCTAGTCAAGCACTCTCACTTGTAAGGCAATTTTAAGGAATAAATGAAAAGAAGGCAGATTTCTCAGCAGTCTGATTTTGCCAAGGATTTCGGAAAAAAACCTAAGATCATTTGGCATGTCATGGCAGAGACTTTGGAGAGAGCATGTTCATTTGGTGTGGCATGGCTGAATCAGAGAAAGCACGTTGCCCTTCACCTTCCTCCATCTATAACCCAATTAAAGGAGTATGCAGATCATACATATAGTGATGTTATTTGGAATTCTATCATCGTCTTAGGCTGGTAAAAACAAAGTGATTTTCTGCCATTTTCCAATTTAATATCTTATCCTTAGCCTATTTATATAATCTTCACGTCTACCTAAGATGTGATATTGATCAAGTTTTGGAGTTAAACCCTGCACCTTACAAGGTGTTTATTCATGAATGAAGCACCCAAGCTTAGGAAAGAACGGAACTGGGAATTGGGTGAGAGCATTTAAAATATGCAACACACTTGAGGATATTCTGTTCGTAATGATCAAACGAAGCAGGGATAGAATATTGTAAGGTGGGACTTGAATTTTTAACAGATCAGACCTTTTTATGTGCCCGTGGACAATGGATTCTAATCTTCCCGAGGAGATCCCTACCAAGGTACTGGTATGGATCTAATTGTATGCTCTTCAACTAGAATATTCTAATGAATTTATTTATTTTGTAATTGGAAATTGTTTTGGGGAATATTAGCATATAAGCTTCAAGCGCATGTTGCTTAGAACTGCATGAGTGCATACCTTGATGCAGAGAAGCCTCTGCTTGACAAGATATGCCTAAAGCTTTCAGATTGTATCTGGAAACAAGTGTAGATTATGAAACCCTGCCCTTCAGATGTCATCATGAATATGGTCATTTTTCTAAACATTGCACTAAAATTGTAGACACAAAACAGAAAGTAAATTACAATTATGCTATTCAGAAAAGGCATAGATCTCAACCTTTCAAGAAGAAATAATTTTCTACATAGAAATAATTTTTGCATCTGAAATGAATTATCATTGGAAGTTCTACAAAAAAATTGACTGCTTAAAGTTTGGAGAGCTATCATGCATTTCTTTGCATAAAGTTAACACCCTTGGCATGAAATTCAATTAGATTAGAGATTAGTTACTTCTGGCGGGCCATCTTATATCCTTAAGGCTTAGGTAATGTTAAAGTGAAAATAAAATGAAAGTTTGTAAGCCATCATGAGGCAAAAGTGGCTTTCAAGGAAAAGGTACTCCTAAAAGATACGAGATGAGCCATAATGATACCAATACAGCTTTGAAGGACAACTATATTTATTTTTTACTGTGTATCTTATAGTATATGATTACTGTTTCTTTTTCGAATTCGAAAAAAGATTTTAGGGTTAAGTCTCAATATTTCCGTGTTGGAATTGCTAATTCATTAGGGAGGTGACAACGAAGGATTCCAAGCATGATTGCAATATCGTTAGGTTCTTTTCATCAATAAGGATGGGTTTCACCCAGTATAAGGGGTCTACAACTCAAAGGATGACTAAGGTGAACCTCTCTACTATCTAGTAATCAAAGAAAACATAGGATCCACTTAGGCTCTCTTACAAATTTGCAGCAAATGGTACTACCCAACACTTGCTTAGGATGATTGCATAAAATTTAGAAGGAACCTAGTTTAATAAGATTAAATGTGATCATTGGATCCCAAACATTTATGGCATTAACAATGGATTTAAGCCTACAAAAGGTTCCGATTGATAACAACAGAAGATATACATAGAAACCTACTGATAACTACATCTGTAAAATAACAAATCTATATTAGCATCCTCATTACATGCTATGTCCAAATTAGTGCGTGTTGGAGGAGTCATGCTTTGAAATGTACAGTTGTCTATCTGTCTTAATTTATTTGCTTGTCTAGAGATTAGGAAGAAGAGTCTAACAATCTAAAAACATAAAAAGAGTGAAATTACAATTGGACAATCATAACAGAAATACACATGATGATGATAAATCATAAACACTTTCCTAAGAAATAAAAGAGACATAGAAAACTATTTACTTCTTGTACAAGAAACCAGTCCGTGTCATTTCATGGAGCCTTTAGTTAGTTTAACAAAAATCAAGCATATCATTTTTTAAAGTCACAGAAAACAGATGAGGTTCAGTAAGAGGGGGAAGTAGGCATGCAGAGGTAGAATAGAAAGAAACAAATCAGCTCTTTAACTTCTGAATATGAACTGTCAAGCATTACATGTGGAAGTGAGATTTGAAAAATGCGGGGGATTCAGAGGCTCCCTGTAGATTTTGTTGTTGATCTTAAAAAGGACAATATGTAAAAGAGCCTAAAAGGAAATTAATGAAAACTTTCCTCTATAAAAGCAATCAAGCAAATATCATGCCCATTACTTCACAAGCAGTCCAGGGGAAACCGAGCTCTATGTACCATGCTCATTTACATCGGTATTGTATCAAAAGATCTTTTTCATTTTCAATGGAAAAGAATGACAAATAAGAATAAGTTTTATTCGCATGTCATAATCCTTTAAGGTGAAAGTCGGAGACAACATTGAGAATCCACAGTAGCTAAGGTTTGACACTTGTCAAATTCATTTTGAGTCAGAAAACGAAAATTTTAAGGACTTACAATATACATATTGCCACATGTTAACAATAAAGCAAAATCGGCATTAAAGTGTCTTCTGAAAAATATGTTAGATTTCAGATATCCCAACAGTCACTTCTGAATTTTGTACAGGCTGAGTAACAACAGAAAACAGCAAGCTTTAAAAATTTACATCTATTGTCATATAATAAAGGGAAAATTTCTACCTGTTCTGGATCTGTCAATCCCCCTTTATATAATTCATGAGACGCAGCTCCACCAACAGCTTTAGCATCCATTTCAGTTGTGCGAATTTGGATCTCCATGAAAGGGCATTCAACATTAGAGTCACTGAGATCAATTGCCAAATGTAGACTTTCATATCCATTCTCCTTTGGTTTGGCAATGTAGTCTTTCATTCTTTGTGGTATTTCTTTCCACATTGACTGAATGAGCTCACGTGCCCTATAGCATGCTTTCCTTCCTCTCTTCTGCACATCCTTTCCATTTGTAGGGTTCAAAATAATCCGTATACCTAGCACATCATATACTTCCTCTTGTTTACGACCATCTTTCAGAAGTTTCTTCATTGTGCTAAATCGACTTTTGTATCGGCCCTGTACAGAGATATCATTTACCATATTCCCTAATTCAGGATCTTTCTGCAAAATTTCGAATAGTTGGCACCTATATTCATCTAAAACAGCTTTACCCCTTATTCCATTTTTTCTTAGCCATGTATCTACAAATGAATATGAATTTGGAAACAAATATTGGAAAGCAAGGTCTTCAAGCTCTAATGATAAGCTGCCAGTGTCTATTGCATGGGCAAGAGGTGCATAAACTTGCATAGCTTCAAGAGCAAGTGTTTGCTGAAGATATTTAGGAAGATGCTTTGAATGCCTCATCATATCTAATCGAGCAGCAAGTTCTACAATCAGAGCCCTAATGTCATAGTATGCTAAACAGAATTTTCTCAGTGCAGAAGCATTATCATCATCCAAAATGTCTACCCTTTTGGGCATTTTTTTCACTCGTAAGCAGTCATCTAATAAGTGTGTAACTTCACTGCCAAGCTGGATGGTTATTTCACGCCTCCTAATAGCACCTACCTCGAGCACTTCTCTCAAAAGTCCAACAGCAATAACTTCTGCTTCCACCTGTGAATAATTGGTACTCTGAAAAAATTAAAATCTGGTTGAATAAACATGGAAGGAGAGCACAATCACTTTCAAGTTGCCAAAAGAGGAATATTAGCATAAAAGAATACAAATAGCATCAATTTTCTAATAGGCTGCCTGCTTAACACAAAGCACAGAGAACTCCTTAATGCTATTTTTCTCAAAGCTCTGCCTGTAATAAGGCCACACAGCTATCTGGGAAATCATGTACAATGGATCTAGAAAATGTTTTTGCTGCTGCCTATGTTGTGAATAGTGTTGTCAGATCTCTTCACCAGAGTCTATGCTGTGAGAAGCATCCACTCATATCTTCACAGGGATGTAAGCACTCTTTTTACCAAGACAACATGTTTGAAAAAAAATAATATATTTCCTGCTCAATAGTATTGAGACATATTTTATATACTGTTTTCCATTGCCGGTCAGTGAGAATTAAACATGAAATAGAAATAAGTTATAGTTTCTTTTTAAATTATTTCATTCCCCAGGCTTTACCGTAATGAATATTCTTTATAATTCATCTACCACACATGTATGGCATATTTTGTTGCATTGCATGTGCTATTCTGTTTCCTGCATTTTCTCTTTGCACAACATTATATTTTGTCACTATGAATTGTATCGTCTGTAAGATTTCTGTACATTTGTAGTAAATCTTCCTTTCTATTTCTCAACCTTGTAGCCTTGTAGGTGATGATTCAATCTTGCGATTGTGATGTTCAAAACATTTCCAACTTTATCTCAATGATTTTTTTACTATAAATTCCAACTACTTTATGAGATCACATATGGCATATTTTCTGAAGCAATACGAATTATTCTCAGTGCTATCTTGTTATGACTGCATGATGGAGACAGATTTGGTTAAATTCCTAGTTTAGTGATGACACATGATGATGAACATCAAGGGATGCCCATTCATAGGACGTGGTTTGGTGATGGTCTCCACTCATGCCAAGCAACCAAACCAATCACATTTCAATGTTTGAAATGTGTGTGCAAGAATTCTAGAAGTTGTCCATGTATTTTTGTCGTTAGCTGGAGGAACTAGTTGGACAAAACCTTAACTGAAAAAGGAAGGATTTGATCTTAGAATTTTCTATTAGGTCTCTTCTTGTTGCCTCTATCAAGCATTCTGAAGTTCTAACTCACTATTACTATATGCAGTATATTGATGATAAACAACTCCACAAACAGATCTTAAGGGTCATGTTTATCTTGGCAGCATTTGAGTCAACAGAAATGCAATGCCATGGAGAGCTGAAACTCTATTCATATTGACATAAAGGAATTTAAAAAGCAAAATTATAGTTATTAAATGTATGGTTATAAATTGTATGCAAGCTTCTAAGTTCTATAGATAGATTTACAATTTACATAGATTTACTTATATAGATATCGATCATGCCAGCTTCTATTTACAATTTATATAAACATAGATATCGATCATATGTATGCAAGCTTCTATTTACAATTTATATAGATTTACTTATATACATATCGATCATGCCATAGGATTGATGGATCCATTGAATTGATTTTTTATTCTAAGTTAAAATCATTGTTGTGCAGGCTTGATCCTTGGTGCGAATCTTGCTTGTGGATCTCGATGCTTTTGACAATTGCTCCATGATTTGAAAATTATGAACAACATATATACCTTACGTAGGAAAGTTCATCATTGTATTCCTAGATGAAACACTGGTTCTGGTACGAATGAAGAAGACACAAGGTGCATCTACAAATGGTTCTAAAACTCTTTAGAACTATTCAAAAACTACAAACATTTAGAACATATAAGAAAAACAGAACTTGATAAAATCAGAACCATTCAAAATCAAAGAACACCAACTAATGTCCACGACATAAGACATTTCTTGCAACTTGCAGGATATTATAGAAGATTCGTGCATGGATTTTCTAATATGGCCCGACCACTCTAAGAGTCACTCACAAAAACAAAAAGATTTAACTGGGATATTCGATGACAACAGGCTTCCATTAGTCTTAAAAGATAGCTAACAAAAGTTCCTATTCTAACCATAATAAAAATGACTAAACATTAGAATTCGTAAGTATGCTAGCAACCGTGTCATATAAGAAGTTATCTTTAAATTTGGTAAATTAATGGCTTACGAAAGCAGAAAAATGGATAGTGCTGGGCATTAATACCCACTTTTTGATCAAGAAATTTTACCGGTATTACATGCATTTATGACATGAAAACATTGTGTAAAGACAAAAGAAGAAAAAATTGAAGTCTACACTGACCATAAACCTCTATTGTGTTTTACCTTAAAAGAAGAATTCACAAGTGACAGAAAATATAGATTGTCCTTAGTTTGTGATTAATTCAGACCAAAACATATTTGTAAATCAGAAAAGGGCACTTTCTTTAGAATGTACTCGATATCGGTATCCCAAGAAAGCCTAAAAGACAAAATCAAAAGAGACCAAGAAATTGCTTAGGGAATCCAGAATATCAACAACCTCTTGAAAAAAAGTGACTTTATTCCTGGATATGGTATAGAACACACTACTTTTTATCACAGAGACATCAGTGGTAGCCAGCAATGATCTTCTTAAATGAAAGCATCCTATATGAATTCCATGGAAATCCTTTTACTAGTCATGTAGATAGGAATAAAACATATGAAGCTTCTAAAATCTATGTGCACTCGAAAAGCTGCAAGCATAAAGAAATAGACGAATGAATTTGTGACTACTTGCAAAAAGTGTTCACTAAATAAACTAGAAAGAGTACCTCAGGAAACCTCATGCCTTAACAGCACCTGAAAACAATGGAAAATTATCTTCATAAATGTGGTCACTCATCTGCCTTGAACTCCTTAAAATAATGGTTAGATTATGCCTGTAATTAATAGACTAAGAAAGATAGCTAGATTCATTCATTAGCATATGACCCATATGGCTTCAAATTGTGTATTAATATACTCAACATAAAAATATTTTCTAAGAACGGATTACCAAAATCTATTGATAGGAGCACTAGGTTCGTGGGAATCCTTTGGGGGTTTATCTTTCAACATCTAGGAATCATATTAACTCATCAAGAACTTTGAAGAGACTTGATTAATTCAAAGTAAAAAGTCCTTTGATTTATTGATGTAGTGAAAGTGGAAGTATGATTATGAATAAAGAGAGGATCTGGTAGTCACTTCAGCCAGAACCTGTTGCACTGTAAGTTTTCAGCTTTTCCCATGAAATGGCATTTGATCCAAATTGGATCATGTAAGTTATTATAGTTCAACTAACCAAGCCACTAATTTTACTAGTCAAAATGGCTAAGGCAACATGTGATTTGTCTTAGGAAGGTGTACTCTTATGACTTTTGGAAATCATGTTTGTAATGGATAATTCATTATTTTTTGAAAATGTTTACTTTGTTGTGATTTATGCTTACTTGAAAATGAGGCCATTCATCTCTTTGTAAAACTTAAATTCACTTTTAAAAGATGATGAACTTGTCTTATTGTTGTCATAAATTATCTTGTGTAAACAAAAAAACCTTGGATCGATTCAATTGATCCAAGGTATGCTTCAGTTCTTCTTACCTATTCATCTTGCTATCTTGTCATTCGGAAATGGAAGATGAAGTTGGACTGGGCCTTGTTTTGGTTACAGTTGTAGAGAACCCTTATTTAGGGATTCCTGCATAGTATTGGGCATTTGATGATGACCTAGTTCTTTTTTCCGTTGTTGAGGTGCTGAGTGGCATATAGGGACCTTGGACCTAATACTAAAACACTAAGGTTGAACCTAGTCTAAGGGTATATCTAACCTAAGTTTGGGTGTGCTATATTTATTTAAATGAATTACAACCTAAGGTAACTATGGACTTACCTAGGAACTTAGGTTGATTTTCTAACCTGCTAATAATATAAGCTAAGCTAATGCTAACCTAAGGGGTACCTATGACTATATGGTACTTTACATGGCATCAGTTTTCAAGGTATTAAATGGAATTGATTTTGGTTTTATTACTATGGACTGCCAATTTTGACAGAGGCATAGGAAGTTTAGTGGATTCCTAGTTGGCATCGCCACTAAATTGAAACTGCATGAAAATTTGAAAATTAAGGCATCGCTAAACATGGATGGCGGTGGCGTGGAGAATTAGGAGGGAACAAGTTTTCCTTTGCATTTAATAACTTTGTTTTTGGTGAATAAAACATCTAGGAAAAATGCATGGTGGGTTTTTGGCTTGGTTTTTTTGATCTTCAGTTCATTTCAAGTTTTGGCTATGCATGGGGTTTTTCAGTTCTTCGAACCAGCAGTTCTATTTTGGATACTACTCATTTCTGCATTATTGAGCCATTTTGGAATCTGTGGAAGTATAAAAAGAAGTGGAAGAGTTGAGGTGGTGGATTTTTCATGGAAAAGAAGAAGTTGTTGAGGCTCAGTTGGGAAATATTTTGCAAATCAGGAAGAATCTCTATCAGGCACGATAGACTCTACTCATTAAATAGTCTTTCTTTTATTTAAGTGATTCATAAAAATAACTCTGCTCTTCTTGGGATGATCTGGGTTTGTTTACATATTGAGTTGGTCTTTTTCTATTGTGAATATTAGACTATTTTTGTGAATGAGAATCAACCTTTTATAATTTTGTAAGGGTTCTATGTGTTGAAATAGTTTAACTCTTGAATGGGTTTTCTGTGTGTACTCGTTATGATAGTTTAAACTGCAATTAATTTGTTCTTCTATGAGAACTTGTGTGGATGGTTTACGGTTTCATATTCATTTGGACTGTGAGAACCATTATTGATAGTTGAAGCTCTATTACGGTTGTTTATCTTGTGATCTACTTGGTTGTTTAATCATGGAACAGGTTTGTGTAGTTTTGTTTCACTTCTGGGAATTACCCAATAATATACTAGTTAATGCACAATGTTTGTTTGGGTTATTGGGAATCTATTCTTTACGTTCCTGAAAATGTTCCTTGAAGGATTATTGGAACGCATTAAAGTAAAAAAAATAAAACGTGAATGGATTCTTATTCTGAGTATGATTTGGTTTTTGGTTTTTTTTGTGAATAGGTTCGTGGAAGTGTTGTCTAAAAATTTGTTATCAAACATTTTATTTGAATAAATGAAATCTCTGAGTGATTTCCACAGGGAACAAAGGGTGTAGTGATTTATTTTTGGGGCTCAGCTATAAGGAACAATGTACAGTGGGTTTCATCTTTTGTTGATCTTAGAGAAACTTATGAACTGTTTCCATTGGTTTCTTGCAAAGGTAAAATCCTTTGTGATTTTGGAACAGTAACACGGTAGTGTTCATGACTTGAACTTTTGTTAATCCATCTGTTTTGTTTTGGTAGTAGTAAACAACTGTTCAGTTGATGGGAGATGTTAGTTTAGTTCTCCTTACTTCTGTTACCATATTTTCCTGTGTGGTTGCATCAACACTTTTGTTTCAGTCTTGTATCTTTGGGAAGTTTGCAAGCACTTTTGGTTCAGGCTTATCTTACATGAAGACACCTTTACTTCATTTCAGGTTGTGGATTTCGTTATTTATTCCCTTCACATGGTTTAGATATGTGGTTGAACTTCTCTTTTATATGTGACATACTTTATCTTTCCTGTGACTCAAGAAGATGGGATATTTCATGCCAAGGTATTTGTGGCTATTGTAGCTGCCCTCTTGATTGGTATGATGTGTTGAAGAGTTTAACTCTTCATTTTTTTTTGTTTTCTTGGGTGGTTGTTAATCGAATGGGACCTAACCTACTAGTTGTTTGGAATTTGGTGTGACTCCCTTGGATATGGCTGTGACATTTTGGTTGATTTGATTGTTTGAAGTTAAAAATTACTTTAAAAATCTTTAGGCAGCTCAGTTGTAGCTGATTTTGTTGGATGAAACATGTTTGTTGGATAAAGTACTTAGAAGGTTAAATTTGATTATTTGAAGTTAAAATTACTCTAAATTCTCTCTTTCTCTATTATTAGATACTAATGTAGAATCATTTTGGAGATGGAATGAAACTTCATTTGACTATTGTAAGTTCTTATTCTCAGTTTGGGCATGTTGTAATGTTCATGTTTTAACTGTTATGGAAATCTAATGCCGTGTAAGAATTTAGCTACTCAGTTATGAGGCTCATTGTAAGTTAGGATGGTTTAGGAATCCTAAACTACATCTTATCTTATATCTTTGATTTTGTGGCATCTTAGATTTAGGATGAATTTTATGAACAAGTGATGCATGATGGAGAATATTGTTATCATGAATTACTGATTATCTATGCTTAAAGGATAGAGAGAAAAATTATCCTCTTCAGTTTTAAATGTTTAATTGAATGAGTGACCTTGTAAGGTAATAAGGTAAGAAACATTAGAAGAGCTTAAATTGATGTGTTCTTTTTAGAAATATTGTTATTTACATTCTTTTATTAGGACAATGGCATAAATAATTTATGTGGTTAGGTTCTCTGAATTAACCTTACTCATGTTTTGGAAATATATCTTTTGATCTCCTTCTTTTCTTTGTGCGTTGTCTTTTATTTTGGTAATAACTTCTGAATTGTCCAAGACTATTCCTAAAATAGCAGAGTTATTTTTATGGAACAATTAACTAAAAGCACATCAATTTTAATGTATAGTGCTTATCATGCTCAGTTCAATGAACTGACCCATGCTAGCAATTTTTTTGTAGATGGACTTCGTAAGTGAGGAAAGGAGAAAAGATATTTTAGGATGTTACTTTTATTTATCAAAGTGGTTGGATCTCTTTATGATGAAATGTGAACCTTTATTGAAATGTATTTGAGGGAAAGTAAAGTTGTATTTGAATTGACTTTGTTATCTTTGTATGACATTAGAAAGGTCTGAATTGTTGGACTTGTAATGTATGTATTCCACTTGATGAATGAAATATTATGGGTTTGTTTGATCTTGATATGTTTTTGTGAGTATTTTGTGAATGGAAATGATAAGCTTATCTCTAATTGTTCTCATATATAAGTAATGTACCCTCTCAGGTTGATATAAGATGAATTATAGGTTATGAGACCTAGATAAATTACTCCCCTTATTTAATGTTATTTAAGTTGGCATTCATGTTTGAAAATTGACTAATACTTTGCTAAAACAATGTTATTGGGTAGATGAGATGATGATGATGATAACTTGTAAAATGTTATGGGGTTAGAAATGAACCTTAATGCTTATTAAGTAAAGGGCAGGTAACTATTCTGCAATGTTAAGCAATTTGTTTTAAGACCTTTTGGAATTAAATCTTAATATTATCTTGGATAGAGGAAGGTGTGCTTCCTCTTGATTAATTCTTTAATCAAAATAAAATAAAATAAAAGGATATATGTACTGGAGTAGACTTCATTCCAATGAAGTATACTATAAAGAGATCTGATTCAAAACTTAAATAATCTCAAACTTGGATAAGTTAATTAAGTTAACATCACTGTTAGTATGCTGAATCTATTTGTTAAACTGAATCATAAATTTGAAATTTAATGAGTGAATAAAAAATATTCAAAAAAAGGTTTGGGGGTAGATGTATCTGACATAAGTAATTCCAATTTTAGTTATTGCTTGTAACCATAATGGTTAATGAAACTAGTGGTTTAGTAGGCCTATTGTAATTAAATTTTAAATAAGGAAAATAATTAAATAATTAACTTATCTCTTGGGTATGTACATCTAGATGAGGTGAGCTCATTCAGATGTTGGCACACGCAAACCGTAGTACCATACCTTTGTGAAGGCTTGGGTCTTCATGAGGATATGGAGTTGCAGTTGACATGTTGTAACACCCCTCAGAGTTTAATCATCTAGATCTACATAAACGCAGACTTGATCATAGTCATACCCTAGGTTAAGTTAGAAGCATAATCTAGTGTTGGAGGTAACTCATGACGACTCAGGATAACTAGACACACATAATTGACTTAGGTTGATTGAGTATGTCTATGTACCATTAGTCACCGTGAGTAGTCCTATACACTAAACTACGTCACTAAACTTGGTTAGGGTTAAAAACCTTGAACAAGTGGACTGACAAGAGTCAATGAAGACCATTATAGATAACATATGAGGTGGGGTGAAGGACGTTATTCAGTTTGATGAGTATTCCATCTAAGAATAAAAAAAATGATAAAATATGTTGAAAATATTTTTCTAAAGTATCGTAAGTTATTGGTTGCATTGTCCTATGTCACCTAGTTTAAGAAGCGGGATTTCAGATGAATATTGGTAACACATATTCAGATAGGCCTCTTAAACATAACACTTAATACCCTGAAAAGGGGTAAGAGAAAGAAGTATACTTAGTATACAAGACATTAATTTAACATGAGAGATCGGTATGATACTGAGTCATGAAATGAGAGATCGGTGTTCCACCGAGTCATTACAGCCTAAGTCACAGAATTCGCCGAATTTTAACCAAGAAGTTCGAAATTCGGCGATTTCCAAAAATAAATAAAAAATTCGTTAAAATTCGCTGGAAATTCGAATATTCTAATATTATTCGTTTTTTTGGGAAACCCTGAAAAAAATACGACCGGTAGAAGTAGGTGGAAGTTCAGTATGATTTTTTTGAGTTTATTAATGACGGCTAGGGTTTTGTTTAATATATATGCAAGCTTTATGGGAAGGTTTACAACTGCGAAGTGAAGCTTCACTGAAACGTGAGGTCTCCAAGCTGTGAATCGCGATTATAGTGGAGTCGTTTTGTGTTGCGCCAGTCGTGAGTGAGTCTGTTTTGCCATTTGCGCTGCACGAGGGTGAGTTTACAGTTGTTTTGTGTGCCTGCGATTGCTGCTCAGAGCTAGACAGTCCAGTGACAAAGACACCATCCAGCCGGCAGCAAACAGTCCATCGAGCCTCACAGCCCACAGTTCAATACAGTCACTCCAGCCACCAGGTATTTCCCTTCATGGCCGCATTAGCATATAATGAAAAAAATAAATAAATAAAACTTTATAACCACATAAACTTAGCTTATTTAGGTTTTCCTTATTTTATTTAGGTATATTATTTGTTTATTGACATTTAAAAACATAATGAATAAATAAATAAAACATGCGTAGACATTAGGTTTAGTTTGTTACTTTGTTTTATTCATTCATTAGGTTTAGTTTATTAAATATTATTAGGTTTATGGTTATATAAAAATAATAGTTTATTAAAGAATTTATAAATAGAAGTATTTTATTTGTTATTTAGTGAAATTTATTATTATAAAGTATAATAAATAAATAAAACAAACGTAAATTATTTAGTTTATTAATATATTATTATTATTAATTTAGAAATTTATTTTTTATGTTCAATTTAAAGTTATAAATTTTTGTTATTGAAAATATAATATTAAACTTAAATTTGTTATTAGAATTTTTATATTTAGGTTTATTAATATATTATTATTATTATTTATTAATAGTTAGAAATTTAATTTTTAGATTTAGGTTTATTAATATATTTATATTATTTTTTGATAGTTAGAATTTAGAAATTTATTAATAATTAGATAATCGAAATTATAAATTTAGATATATAATTTATTATTTAATATTTATCAGTTAATTTTAGGTTAATATATTTTTATTATTTATTGATAGTTAGAAACTACTTAATAATTACATCATAGAAAATTAGAAGTTTAGATTCGTAATTTATTATTTATCAATTAATTATATGTTTTTAATATATTTTTGAGCTTAAGATATAAATTATGAAATTATTTAAATTGTATAATATGTATTTATAATTCTTTTATCATGAATAACATTAATATTTTTAAAATTAAGTTTAATCTTTCATTATGACTTAATTATAATTTAGTTGTTTATTATTATTTTTAGAAGGCTTTTAAGTTTTAATAATTTAATTAGATTATTATTATTTTGGATGTTTACTTGGTATTAGAGTTATATAGGTATTATAATCTCATCGTCTTTAAAACATGTAGGTTCCTAACATAATTCAATGGCACCCCCGAAATCGAAAGCTGAGGGATGGAAACACGTAACATGCGATGGTAGTCATATCAAATGTAATTTGTGTGGTCATTCATTTGTCGGGAGTATCACAAGGGTAGTGGACCACCTACTTGGCATCTCAGCTGGTGCAGGAGGGGGTGTTATTGCATGCCCAAATGTAACTCCAAGCATCAGAGCTGCTTTAGAGAAAGACCAAGCCTCTTCGTCTGCAGGAAAGCAGAAATCAGCGCAAAAAAAAACAGAGAATTCAAGTAGAAATATCTAGGTTCACTACAAGTTTTATGTCTTCTGCTTCAAACATTCCTGCGTTCGGTGATGCAACAAGGGGATCAAAGAGTGGAACTTTGAACAGCCTTTGGAAACCAGTGGAGAAACAACATGTGGACGATGCATTTGCTGATTTGTTTTATTCGAGTGCAATTCCATTCAATGTTGCAAGAAATCCGCATTTTAAGAATGCAATTCAAAAAGTTGCAGAGTTTGGCAAAGGGTATACACCTCCTACTTCAGAGGCTCTTCGAACAACTCTTTTGAAGAAATCAAAAGAAAGGGTGACTGAGAAACTGGCAGCGGTCAAAGCCTCGTGGAGTGTAACAGGGTGCACCATATTGAGTGATGGATGGTCAGACATGTGTCAGAGGCCATTGATTAATGTTTTGGTGGCTTGCCCTCTGGGCGTAGTGTTTTTGAAAGTTGTTGATGCCATGAACCACAAGAAGACCTCTGAGTATATTTTCAAAATATTAGAGGAAGCCATTCTTGAAGTGGGTATAGAGAACGTGGTTCAAGTTGTGACTGATAGTGCTGCAAACTGTGTGGGCGCTGGGAAGTTGATTATGGATAAGTACCCACATATATTTTGGAGTCCATGTGCAGCGCATTGTCTTGATTTGTTGCTTCATGACTTGGCTAAATTTCCATGGGTGCATGAAGCAATTCACAGGGGGAGAGCAATTGCAAATTTCATCAGGAACCATCGGCTCACATTGAACATTTATAGGCAGCATGCATCCAGAGAGTTGTTGAGGCCTTGTGAAACAAGATTTGCCTCATTTTATATCACTTTGAAAAGAGTGGTTGAAGAGAAAGTGGCGCTAAGATCAGTTATTTGTTCCATTGATTGGGAAATTCAGTTCTTTCTAAAGGTGCAAAAGGAAAGAACATAGAGCAGATAATTCTAAATAGCAATTTTTGGGAAAATGCAACAAAAGTTTTAAAAGTTTGTGAACCAATTGTTGAAGTGCTTCGTATGGTTGATAGTGATAAACCTTGTCTTGGTATGCTTTATGAAAGCATGGACCGTTGCAAGGAAAGCATTCAAAAAACATTCAATAATGTGGAAGCAGACTATATTGAGATATGGGAAACAATTGATTCAAGGTGGAAAATGATGCACACCCCCTTGCATGCAGCAGCTTGCTATTTGGAGCCAAAACTCTTCCATATAGACAGACAGGGTGATAGTGAAATCATGAGTGGCCTTTATGAAGCCATAGGGAGGTTTGAACCAGATCCACAAGTTGCAAGCAAAATTAGGGATCAATGTTGGACATACAGGTTAGCAGAAAAGATGTTTGGAATACCAGCAGCCAAGTATGACATGTCACGCCCAGATGTTGAAGGATATAGGTGGTGGAGTAACTTTGGAGCAGATACTTGTGAGCTACAACGCTTTGCTGTTAGAGTATTGAGTCAAGGAGCTAGTTCATCAGCGTGTGAAAGGAATTGGAGTTGCTTTGACCACATTCAGTCAAAGAAGCGAAACAAGTTGTTGTCTGGGAGGTTGGGAGATCTTGTTTATATTCGCAGCAATATGCAATTGTGTATGAAGAAAGCAACGAAAGACTCATCTACTTCGTCTTCACAACTCCAACCCATTTCAGAACACATGGCAGATGCGGATGATGTTGACTTGCTTTCACAAGATGGATTCAGCAGTGAATCTGAAGATGATGATATCGAACAATCTAATCCAAGTGCTCTTGATGATTTTGAGCTTTTTTGATGTGAAAAGTTTAGAGAAATCCAAAAGTTTGAGAATAGTGGTAGAACTTAGATGCTTTAAAATCTAGACTGTTTTTGAAACAAGAAACCCTCTTTAAGTTTGTGATTTCACATGTGTGTAATGCTCTATTTAGTATTTTGATAAACTTATAAGTTACAAATATGTTTTGACATCATTTCGTAATGTATTTGAAAGTATTTAATAATATTTTTGTATTTCAAGTTCAACCATTCTTGTATGTTTATTATTTATTTTAAAAAGATTTGTATATTTCAATCATTCTTGTATGTTTATTATTTATTTAAAAAATTAAATAATAAAAAGCAGATTTATATAAGCTGAACTTATTGACGAATTTTTTCCCGAACTTTATCGGCTGACGAATTTTTGTCGAATTTTATCCTTGCCGAACACGAACACGAACACGAACCTGGTGACTTATAGAACAAAGAACATTATTCAAAAAAAAAAAAAAAAAATTCCCTTGTTTCTAAAGTCTTAAAATGGGAATGTTACAACAAGGCTGTTCTGCCCATGTCAGACAGAAAATAAGACTTGATGACTAGAGATAGTGAGTCTTCATGTTCTTTAGCATTTTGAGCTGATTGTTCAGATCATTCTTCCTGAATTCATTTATGTACGTCCTCTAGGAATCTTTCCATTCATTCATGGAATTACTCATTCTTGGTTGAGCGTTCTAGTGAGTTGTAGCATGTAAGAGTAGTAGGAAGTGTGCAGTGAAGCAAGTTGCAGAGCATAGAATGCTGTGAGAGCACTGTCGATATGTTGTTGGTGTTTTTGGAGGCCTTGCGTAGGCTATAGCTTGCAATATTAAAGTGGAGATAGTAGCTAGAGAAAACAAGGCCTTATCCTTCTAGACTATTCTCACATTGGGGGTCTGTAGGGTAAAATCCCTTGTGTCGTCCTCGGTTTTCTCTATGGTCACAGTTCTTTATTGTTTCATTTCTTACAATCCAACAATCTACATTTTCCTGCACTTGAAAAAGTCATTTCTAAGAACAGAGATTGTTTTCCTAAGCAAAAATGAAGGGAAAAGATTCACAATCACTACATTGTACATGGATGGAATAAGATTTGTGTGTGTGAATTAATCATGGAATATCTAATGCTAATTATGGATCAACATTTCCACAAAAAGCTATAAGAAACCCCTTCAGAATATAGTATTTGTTGCAAGAAATGACCGGCTACGATTAACATTGAAAACAAAGTTAATATAGTCTGAAGGAGGTCTAGGATGCTGCTCTTTTAGGAATTCCCTGGCAGTTATATCATTTTTCCAAGGTTGTCTGGGTGCTCGCACCTGACCATATTTGGGCCGCACCGAAGACGCACCCTTACTGGAAACACACCACCCAAATCCCCAGCCAACAAAAACCAAAGGAAAACTAACACATCCCAGCACACGGTGTATTTCCCTTAATTTCATATACACTGGGTGCTGCATACCCACACCTTGCGTACTCCCGCACCTGCACACCCAGACAAGCTTGTATTTTTTTAGTATTGGATTGGTGAGGCTCAGGATCCAAACCCTACCCATGCTTATTTGTACACTGGAGTTCAAAGCTAATCAGTGGAAAAAATAAAATCTCCGGCAGAGGGGCATGCACCAGTGGCCAAAGGGCAGCGCATTCCGGTGGCCCAGGGTTTACAATCAAATTGCAATAAGGATCGCTCTGAATCTGCTATTAGTAAATGTTCAATAGCCTCATTCCCGGTACCTGGCAACAGGAATTGCCCTTCCGAACGGTAAAATCTCCCCTCCCACGCTCTTCTCAGAGTTTCTCCATGTTTTCTATTGTTTTCAATCCTTCTTTTTAGATTTGGTTTCATAAATCAAAGTTTTCTTAGTTGGATTTTCGAAGTAAGGTTTTTCTTTCTAAGGTTCTCATCAAGATGCAATGGCACCAGCAAAACCTTATATGCCATGACAATTTTAATAAAGTTGCAATCTATACTAATTTAAGTTACTTACAGGTTTGTACAAGCCTCGTACTAGTGAATTTCTCCATGAATTATATTATTTCCATTCCACTTTTTTTTCAAATTTTGTTCAGCTATCACTATTTTCTTTAATGGATTTTTAAAAGAGCGCATTAAGGTTTTGCTATCTTGGGTTCTCGTCAAGATGCAATGAATTTTAATTGAGTTGTAATTAATATTAATTTGATTCTCTTATAGCAAGCATCATACTATTGGGTTTCTACATCGCATTTTCTTTAAAAAGTAAGGAAGTTCTTGCACCTGAAGCTCGGCCAGTATGCAAGCCACAGAAAGAGCTTTTGACAGAGGAGGACGACCATCTTCTCCGTATGGTAAACTCTGCAACAATGAGACTGAAATCTTGAGAGACATCAACAGCAATTCGGAGGACTTAAAAGAAATGGCAGAAGTCATTCTGTCAGTCAAATCATTCCAGGCTGCCACGAGTTCCACCACCATTTTCCCTCCAGGCAAGTTCAGCCCATCTCCGTTTTTCTTTACCAATCCATAGTTATAATGTGTGTTGCTCTGACACTTGATGATGATGCCATGGAATTTATTTTCCCCTGCTTTTCTGATGCCCCTGTTCAGCCACACAATTTTGTGAAATTGCAGATTAAGAGATTTCAAGCAAAGAAATCTGCTTATGTTGTAGTTGGGTGATGGAAACGATCTAGAAAGGAATGTCGTCCCACAGTTTTTTACAGAGAATCTCGAAATGCCCATTATCGGAAGTGCCTTGAGCCTCGCATTTTTAATTTGAACGTATTAAAGCAATGCTCGTGAAAGTACAGTGCCAGGACGGGGACCATATAAATTCGTTGTCGTCGTGGATAAATATTGTCCATTTCCAATCATTCCAAATAATTATGTGGATTGAATGTTGAGGGACAAAATATATGTATGTGGGTGTAATTTTGTTCACCCCTCTCGCCCTTCAAGGCCGTGCCTAGTTTTACATACTAAGGCAGCGGTCCCATGCAGGAGGCAACTGCAATGAAATGAAATGAAAATGAAATGAAAGATTTTAATGACGTCCACGAGATTGAAGAGTCTATGGGACCACAAAACTGAGATTTTTAATCTAATTTCAGACTCCTTTCAATATCCGCTCTCCGGCTGTGAATCTTGAGAATGAAACCCGCAGTCGCCTGAAGCTTTGTTCCTTCGAAGAGTTCCTCTAGTCTGTCCACCTGCAGGTTGTTTTCGTACTAGATACGAATATCATCATATGTCGAACACTCCATGACAAAATGTCATTCTGCCTCAACAACCCCTTCGCTGCAGAAAAGACAAATTCTCCTTTCCCAATCTTCCTTTGGAATAGTCCATCTACCAATTTCGCATCAAAGATGGTGTGATCCGGTCCTTAACTGTGCCACTAGAATCTTTGTTTTACCCTTGATAGCTGCCCCTAGATAAGCTTTTTCATCATGCTCCCCAGTGGGATTGAATTCTCTGATATAATGTGCTTTATTTCAACCAATCTGTCCCGTCCACATGGCAGTCCTGAACTTTTCTATCACATAATTTTTTATTTCTCTGTTGTTTTTAGGACACTCTTGCTAAAAATGTCTCTAATTTTGACCTTACTAATCTCATTCTTTAACTTATTGATAGGATGGACAAACATCAATCTATTATTATGACTCAAATCCTCCAAATACAGGCCAACATGGCTCAATTAGTCAACCACCCTATAATGGGATCTTGGAGCACCATGCCCCCTCCTTTACCAAATAGGTTGAATGAGGTGCCCATCACACAACCCCCTATCGAAAACAAAGTCTCGAGAGAAGTCCAACAAGAGACTTTATCACCTTATATTGCTAGCATGTATATTGGTGGCATTTTCCCTTCTGTCTGTTATGACGGGTCTATTGATCCCACCCTTCATATCAAGGCCTTTGGTAATATTTACAAGGATTGGATCAGAACCAATTCATACATTACCACCAAAATCCTAGCTAAAACTATCACTAGAGATGCTTTGGATTGGTATCACACTTTACCTCCTAAATCCATGGTTGAGCTAGAGTCCCTAGTGAACGAATTCCAATATCACAATTTACTTGAGAATAATATCAATGCCTTCATCAATTGCCAACAATTCAAAAATGAATCAGTGCAAGCTTTCATTAAGCATTGGAAAGCCCTTATCCATATGAGCAAAGCATAATATGCCTAATGATTTTCTCTTCCAAAATTTCTTACGAGCTCTCAAACCTTGCCTTCAATACAAGGTGAGGTCCTTTTCTCCTACTTCCTTAGAAAAATCCTTTAAACAAGCCAAAAGGCAAGACCATTTGATGAGGGAATTTGAAAAATATCCTCCTAAGTCACAAACTAACAAGAAAATCCAAATTATTCAACATTCTAAGAATAAGAACGTGATAGACGATGAAGTATTTAATACTCTTCCTCTTGTCGCTTCTTCAAATAGGATTATTTTCAACATTGACATTAACCTAATAATAACAAAAGTCAACCTAACTCTCATCAACCACTAAGTAAGGAAAAGTTGAAACATTGCTTACCTAAGCTATTTACCGTGATCTTGGATCTTTCTTGACCTATTCCTCCTTGGCATGAGGAGAGTAAGTTTTTTTGGTGGAATGCTAATTGGGGTCATTCCCATGAAAATTGTTGTGCACTACAAATTGTTGCCATCACATTCTTCATAAATCCCTAATTTGACTATGACACCATCACTCATGAGCATTTGACCAGAGCGATCAAAGCCTATGATGCAGCTAAACAAAAGGATCGTCATGAGGCCGTCAACCAATCTAATGAGAAACTAAATATCTTCTCTAATCCTATGCCTAGTCATGATGTCACTGAAAGTTCTAAGAAGAAAGAAAATGCTACGACCAATGTAGTTGACATGGATTATCCTCGTGAAAGTACATTTACAATTAATGATGTAAAACATGTCATAGCTTATGTAAAACTAGAATACCTTATAACATTCCATCCATGGACTCACATGGTTATATACCCATATGTACCCCAAAACTAACCTCCTTAAAGTAAGAATCTACCTCCTCTAGATGTCATTGACCCCTGAGGAAATTATCCTATAGGGTTGAAGGTCTTTGGATCTATCTTTATAGCCACAAAAACCATTGGATCATGTGCAAATGAAACTTACAGGGATGATGGCACAAAAATAGACTAAAAATTAGTTTCAGAAATATCCCTAATCATCCCTGCTCCTTTTGGCTTTACTTCTTATGACTCCCAACACTCTCAGATTATTACACAATCCAGTCATTATGAGTGGGATCCTCTTGAAGAACTTTCCCACATTCCTAGCCAAGTTCCCTTCTTAGAGCTTGTAGTCAAAAAATCATGCACATTATATATTATTTAGCCCAATCTCATACTTCTATTTAGAAGGTTCTTGAGTGAAGAAAGTACTAACTAATACCATCTTTTGGACATCTTATTTTACTTATCTTTTGTCATTCCCACACATTTTTATATATATTCCTAGTCTGTTTCGGAGCTTTCCTGTCATTTCAGCCTAAACTGAGGCTCCTAGGCCTATAATGGGGTGCCCCGGTCTGATCCATAATGCCCCGATCCTTTTTCTAGTTTCTTGCCACTTTTTGGGCTCTTTCTAGCCATTTTTCATCTTTATCTTTTTTCTAGTCAGCCATTTTGGGGTTAATTATGAAATTAGATAAAGAGAACCCTATAAATATAATTACGAGACCATAATGACGGTCCTAGTGTCATTTGCTACTATATCACGAACTAAAGTTACATCCATTGCATCACTTGCATCCATAAAGTTCCATGCATCAAGGCTAGGAGATCTGCATTAACACAGACTTCATAGGGGAGCTTCTATTCTACTCCATGCACACATGCTATTACATTTTCTACATTTAGTTATTGTTCATTACTTTATATAGTGCGATTGGTGTAAGAACACCTAGGGAACGACATGCACATACACTAGAATTACATTGGGGTCTCAAATGTAGTGCAATCATTAGTTTAGTAAGTCCACTGTTGTGGTAGCTAAGGTAAGTTCGACCCATGCATTTACATATTATATTGTTTTAGGGATTTTAAATTTCTTTTATCTTTTGTAGGTCTTCAACATCATCTTGCTTCATTTGGTATATTCGGCGTAGTTCAACAAATTTAGTACGACAGACAACGAAGGTTATAAGTCATCTTCTGACCTTGAAAGAATCATGGTCTAAGATTTTCAAAGACCAAGGCACCTATTTCTCCATACCAGAGTGCCCTGGGGCACCCCAGTACCCTCATGGGTTCTCCAGTTTGCTCAGATCTTCTAGATCCACCCTTTTCGAGAGCCTCTGTGCAACCATTGCTACTTCTAGAATTCCTAGTCAGACCTACAACACTCCGAGACAATCATCTATAATCATCTAATTTCTTTCCTCACTTTATGCTTTCACATTAGGGTTTTATTTCTATTAGTATAATTATTTTATTACTTCATACTTTTTTATTTTATTTATTTACAATGTTTATGTCCTATATTAGATTAACTATCATTATACTTCTCCTAGTTTAGTCAATTTTAGTTAATCATTTTAGTGAACCTGACATCTTTCACGCTTAGGATCCTTCTTCTTCTTCTATCATGGGTCAATTTTCTATATCTAATTTACTTAAGAGATATCCCACTTGTCATGTTTTTTTTCAAAAATCCCTAGACACTAATTATTTTGATGACAATACGCCACCACTTGAATTAAGTTTTATTCTTAATTATTTCTTTGTCAACCCTAGTCATAATGAGCCTCCATCTAATCAACCACTATTAGACTCGATCCAATCCTTACATGATAAATTTGCAGTCATGGAATCCACCATCACATCTCTTAAATCTGAAATTCAATATCTTAAGGATGCTTCTCAATTACATGTTTATGCTCCTTCTACATATTATTTTCAATCTATGTCCACTACATGTCATATAGTTTAACCTCAATTCATGCCATCGCCATAACCTCTCATACTTGATTGCAATGCTAAGCCACATGACATTCTAAATAAGCTTCTAAGTTGTCAATTGATCACTCTATCATCTATTGATTACTATTCTCCTTTTCTCCTAAAAAAGTATCAAGATCGCCCATATTGCCATTATCATTGAATCAATAGGCATAATGACCATGATTGCTATGCTTTACAACATAAATTCAAACATCTTGAGCGTCAGGGATTTATTTCATTCACTGGAAAAAATCCTGTTGTAGGCTCACTTACAAATAATATACCCACATGGGCTCCTAAGTATATTCCTCCTTTGCTTAGTCAAGATCAATCTAAGAAAACTCCTACGACTGCTAGTGACCCTCCCTCTAATATTTCTATGGAAGTTATAGATGATTCTCTTATTCATTACATACGTGATATTGATAACCCCTCACATGTGCATAGTGATCCTTCTAATAGTCAGGAAAACACTTATCATATCTTGATGTTGCTTCTTCTCCATCTAATGAGCATCAAGTTAGCATCACTTAAGTAACTTCTAAGAAACCACCTATCAATGTTAGTTCACTAACTCCTCATACTAAGTTATCTATAGAATTATAAATTCAACCTAAGCAACCTCCTCTCAAATCTAAGCTCTAACCAATTAATTTTGTCCAAGAAACTACTCCTTCTCCTAGTGTTTATGAAAAATTATCACTCTCACTGCCACCAAAGAGTTTTAATATAAACCTTGTCCAACAAGGTCCTACCACACACAAAATTTATCTTTGGTAATTAAACTTGTTGCTCTACCCTCCTGATGACACACTCATATTCTTATGGTTCTCATATGAATGTTGAGGGGCCTTTTACACTAAAGAACCTTGTTTCATCTTGTATCAACATATTTTTGTATTACATAATCACACGTGCATCTACAATAATCTATCACTCGTTATGTATACCATATAATCTCTCATCATGGAATCAATCTTAAAAACTTTATAGTACTTCACCAAATTCATAAATCATGTATCAAATCATACACACATTATCATACGCTTGGTTGGCATAGCATCACACATATCCCCTTAATATTAGCACTTACGTATATCTCACTTTTACATTCTCATACATCAATCTCATAGTATCTACATACTCATTACACACTTAAGTGTCATTATTACCTGATGAAACACTCTTGTGCTTTGGTTCAAACTTTACTGTTGAGGGATTACTACTACACTAAACCCCACACAATGAGCCATAGGCTTTACATATTACACTACATCACACATTATACTTTCCACATTCTACAACATTTTCCCATTTGCCTCTCTTCACCTCATACATCATTGTAGTTGTGTACATCTACATACCACACCATGTATTTTCACACATATTCTATTATTATTCATCATATAGGAGTCTCAGATTACATTCCTATTTTTCTACATTCATTATAGGCCTCTTTTTACATTACACTTTACACATTCTACACATAATACATTTACATTTTTTTACACATAACATATTTACACATCTTACACATAGCGTATTTACATGTTTCACTCATCACATGGTCATATTTTATCGTTACATGTACTACATAATCTTATATGCATTGCATTCATTACCCAATGACACACTTTAGTTCATCGGTCCATACTCAACTTTTGAGGGTTTAAAAATCAAATGGAACTTACATTGACCACACGTTTACTATTCGATTTTTCATAATGCGACATCTCTAGATTAGTGACATATGCCTTAGGCTGCATTATCACCTATTATATCATCTTGTAGTGGTACACACCGTAGTATACATCACCTATCCCCATTATTTATCTTGTAGTGATATACGCTTAGGGATAAATCATAAATCATCAATAGTGTGATGGAGCAAGCAATTTCAAATATGGGAATTAGCAAGAAAAGGTGAAAGATTCTGTTGTAAGGATTTTTGGGGAGAATCTACAGGATGGAAAGAAAGATGCATAGCTCAAAATGGAAAGGGAGATGGTGGATCCATATATGGGACCCCCTATCATTTGGGTGTGCTGAGTGGTCAGAAAATGTAATCTAAACAGGTATCTACTATCAATTTCGACCCTATTTGCAATGAAAATGGTGTTTTCTTGGAAATATCAGAATAAGTAGCCAACCAATTGAATTCTTCAATTTGAAATACCATTTTAGCCAAGATATTGGGAAGCAGGATGAATATTGATGAGTTTAGGAACTGGGCTAATAGGAAGTGGATTCCCAAAGGATCAATGGAAATAGAAGCATATGTTAATGCTTTCTTTGTGATCAATTTGTCTTTGGAAGAGGATTTCTTAAAAATCCTTTATAGTAGACCATGGTTCATGGGTTGGGCAGTGGTTCTGGTACAAAAATGATAGCCTGACTTAAATCCTTTGGAAACAATCATTAAATAATATCCTGTTTAGGTTAGGCTACCAGGCTTACCTTTGGAATATTGGGATTTGGACATTTTTTAAGGGATTGCCAAATCTATTTGAGCTCTGGTCATCATAGATCCAGTTACTTATGTTAAAGCCATACTTCTACTCACATGGTTCTATGTTAATGTGATCCCCAAAACCTCCTTACCAAGATGCATTGATATCAAGGCACCCTGGGGAGTTCATACCCAGAAGATTGAATATGAGTTTGTACCATTTATGTGCTTCTCATGTTTCAAGGCAAGTCACAATATTAAATATTTTCCTAAATCCAAAGAGGAGGCTGCTCAAAAATCTTAGATCAAGAAGAAAAAAGACATCAATAAGGAATATCTAAAAGGTAAGGGAGTGATGTAACCAAATGGAAGTGGAACCTTGAAGATTAATCCTTCATGGAAACAGATAAAAAACCACTAGAGATTAAAGAGTCAGATTCCAGAAGTCCCATAACATACTCTAGAATAAGAAGTAGTTGAAGCGAGTTAGGAGGAGGTTAGCAATATGGTAGCGGACCAATGCCCAGAAAATGATGAATATGTGGTGGTTTTTGAATATTGTCAGGAGGACAGTATTGTTAGATCCATAGTCCTAGATACTATGGAGGAAAGTGTTTTTACCCAAAGACCAGTAGAATCACTACTAGTAAGTAATATGTTCAATATCATATACATTAATATAGAGGACATTCCTACAGTTGAGGAGGATCTTTAACATGCTCTTGAGACTTATGGGAATGACCTAAATGAAATAACAGTTGAAGGAACTATGGATAAAGAAGAGGCAGAAGAAATTTCCATTGAGGAATGTCCAACTGTCCATGTCTATGAGGTGGCTAACATACCATCTCCAAAATGGTAACCAACCTTGAGAACTAGATCTAATGTGGATGTTGGAGCTAATAAAGCATATCCAAGAAGACCTTCTTAAAAGGAAAAGAGGGAGAGAGCCACAAAGAAGGATATTATGGAGGGGCATCAAAAACCATTGTTGGTAGGTTCCAAATCCTCCCATTCTAAATGATTTTCTTATCTTGGAATATAAGGGGCCTAAACCAGCCCTGTAAACATAGGATTTTTTATGATTTTACAATTAAGGAAAAATCAGATGTAATAATGCTATAAGAAACTAAGATGAATCAGGAAAAGATGAAAGACTTTCAGGAATTTTTTTGGAAAGAAGTTGGATTCCACTGCCAATTCCTCTTTAGGAGAATCTAGGGGTCTTCTGTGCATATGGAATAAGAATATTATGGAAGGATTCCCCCTCATTAATATTTAGAACTATATAGCCATTTGTTTCACTGAATTCAACTCTAGAAAATAGTTTATTCTCTCTAATATATATGCTCTTGATACTACAACTGGTAGAAGGTTGTTATGTGAAGAGTTGACTACCTTTAGAAGTATGTTTAGTGATTTAAACTAGATCATAGGAGGGTATTTTAACACACCCCTCAATCCCTTAGATAAATAAGGATGGGTTAATGTGTATACTAAGAGTATGGAGGACCTTGTCAATTTCCTGGGATGGAACAATCTGATGGATCTGAACCTCAGTGGTTCTAAATTCACCTGGTCTAAGAAGAGAGAAGGGGAAAATATGATTAAAATTATACTAGATTGTTTTCTTATTAATATCCATTGTATTCAAGAGAAACAATATACCCTCTCCTCACTAGCACACATTGGTTCGGACCACAATCCCCTAATTCTTAAATTCAATGTCAGGGGGCAGCCTATAGGTAGACCTTTCAGGTTCAAAAAATGTGGAGTACCCATCCAGAGATGGAAATGAAGATAAAATAATGGTGGAGTTTGGAATTCAAAGGTAATAGTATGTATAAGGTGGTTGCCAAACTCAAAAATATTAAGGTAAATCTTAAATTTTGGAATAAGGAAGTTTTTGGCAATATCTTTTTCAAAAAAATTATAATTTTTGAAGATCTTCATGCTATGGAAGAATTTATGGAATAGGTAGGATGGAGCATGGAGTAAAAATTAAAGGAAAGAGATCTTCTGGCTGAATACCACAATAATTGCGGAGAGAAGAGATATATTGGAATCATAAGTCTATAATTACTTAGCTTAAAGAAAGTGATCATAACACCAAATTCTTCCATATATCTACCACCATTAAAGCTAACAAAGGAAGAAAACAAGAAATAAAGAAAGATAGTGGTGAAATGGCTATGGAGGGTAAGTATATCTCTAATACCATTATTTCCTTCTTCAAAAACTTGTTTGTTGAAGAACAACTCTCAAATGAGATCTCTAGAGCTGAAATCCTTAAGCTTTTTGAACCTGTTATTAGCCAAGATGAGAATAGAGAACTCATGGTCAATCCTTCTAAGGAAGAGATCAAAGCTATTCTATATGCTATGGAAGGTGATAAAATCCCAGGGTTAGATGGATTCCCTTCTTTCTTTTTTCAAATGTATTGGGATATTGTTAAGAAATAAGTGGTTTTATCTATCCAAGACTTTTTCCAATTTGGAATCCTACTTAAACAAATCAACCACACTTTTATTGCCCTTATACCAAAAAATCGAAGAGCTAAAGATCTTGGGTATTTCAAACTTATTAGCTTATGTAATACTATGTATAAGTTAATATCTAAAATTATGTCTTTTGGATTAAAGGAGACTCTAAGTAACTTTATTTCACCAAATAAAGGAGCCTTCATTCCTAACAAACAAATTCTAGATAGCATAATCACTATTCATGAGATGATACATTCTATGGAGCTCTCAAGAAAGGAGGAAATGATTATAAATTTGGACATGCAAAAATCATATGACAAGATATCCTAGAAATTCTTGTACTCTCTTTTAATCTGACTGGGTTACCATGCTCACTTCATCAAAATGATCCAATCATACACTAAATATCTAATAATTTCTATTATAATTAATGGTAAGCCCAATTGTTTCTTCAAATAGGAAAGGGTTCTCAGGAAAAGAGATCCCCTGTCACCTTTCCTATATATAATAGTTGTTGAAACTTTGATCAGGTTATGTTCTAGGGCCCAAAGTGAAGGTATCATGGAAGGTATTAAAGTATCACATGGGGTTGAGAATCAATGCCTGTAGCAGTTTGTGGATGATAATGTTCTACTTGGTCAAGCAGCTACTCAAGAGGCTTGGGCCTTTAAAATCATCACGAAATATTATGAAAAAAGTATAGGGAAGAGGAGAAATTTCATAAAGAGTTCTTGTTTATTCATTAATGTGGGGGAGGAGCAGCAAAATAGGCTTTCTAACATTTTGGAGTGCACCATCAAGGCCCTCCCATATACATACCTTAGAATGCCTCTTTGTGGAAAAAATTTAGAGGAATGAGGTTGGACTACACTAATAGAAATATTTCATTAAAAAATAGCCTCTTGGAAAGGATCTTTACTTTCACATGCTGGAAATACTCACCTCATTCAAAGCACCTTACAGGGTATAGGCTTGTTCATTATGTTTGTCTTTACTTTACCAGTTAGAGTCAAGAAAGATATTGAAGGCATACATAAACTATTTTTATGGATTGGATCAGAGGAAAAGAATAGAATTCATTTAGTTTCTTGGGACAAAGTCACTCAACCTAAGGATAGGGGTGGTCTTGGACTAAAAAACATACAATTCAAGAATCAAGCTCTAATAGCTAAGGTTGGCTAGAGATTGCACAAAGAAGAGGGCACCTGGGTCAAAATCCTGAAGGTGAAATATTTTTGGCCCTTTGGCTGAAATTTGATACTCTTTTTTTATATGGAGCTTCCTATAGGTTCTATTTTCTAGAACAATCTATGCCAAACTAGAAATTTGTTGATAAAAGGAAGTAAATGAAATCTTGGTGATGGAGCTAAGATTAAATTTTGGGAAGACCTATGGGTCAAGGAAAAAACCTTGAAAATAGAAGAGCCATGGAGGGAGATTTGGCCATTATTTAACCAAGAAAAGGGTGATTTGGTTTGAAACTATTGGAATGAAGAGAGTAAGTGGATCCCCCTCCTTCCTCCCCCCACTACCATGATAGAGCTCAGGTTGAGTATATCTAGTGAACCATGGATATAAGGGAGTATGGTGTGAAGTCTAGTTATATGTTAAATTTTCAACATATTGAACCTAATATTCTCTGGAGGTAGGTCTAGAATAAGAATCTTATTCCCAAAATAAATATTTTCTTCGGGGAATTTGTTAAAGGTAAGATCCTAACTTTGGATAGACTAAGAAAAAGGGGAATGATCATCACTAATAGATGTGGTCTTTACAAGTGTATTGAAGTTTCAATCCATCATCTCTTCCTAGAATGATCCTTTCCCTTTCAATTCTTATCCACTATCCTAAGTATTTTTAAGTTACACTTGGTCCTTCCTAGAGGATGTTTCCCTTCTTCCTAATCAATAGAGATTCAATTTTCAACATTATCTTGTTAAGGAAATCTGGAAACTTTCCCTCCCCCATATGGTATGGGGGATATGGTTGGAATGAAATAGTAGGATTTTCAAGAACAAATTTTCCAGTTTGAAGAAGGTTATTGCAAAGGTGAGACAGTCCCTTAAAGATATCACTCAGATACTAAAGCCTAAACAGTCTAAAAAGTTCCCAGATTGGGAAAGAAGCATTCTTAGTAACATGGACATCATTCCTAATAGTCTTTTGAAGAAGAAGGTCATCCATAGTGTTAAATGGTCAAAAAAACCGTGATAGAAGCTTCAATTTCAATTTTGATGGCTTGGCCAAACAAAATGAAAATGTTGCTGGAGGAGGAGAGGAGGAGGTCTGATTCGTGATCACATAGGAAGATGTATTAGAGCTTACGTAGGTCCAATTGTTAATCATACCAATAACCTCTGGGGCATCATGATGTGCAAAGATCTAAGTTTAAAATCCATAATTATTAAAGGTGATTCCTTGTGTGTTATTAATGCTCTTAAGAATCAGAGTAAGTGTGGGTGGAAACTCATAAACATTATCAAGGATGCTTATGGAATTCTATGGAATCATTCGATAAAGTGGACATCCTACACACCTACAGAGATGGTAACAAACCCGTGGATGCACTTGTTAATCAAGGCAAAGACATGCCTAAACTAATGATGTGGACAGGGACATGTATTCCTTGGGAAAACATTAAAATTTTGATTAATGATGACACAAATTATGAGGTTGTGTAATGATGGAGCACAAGACTCACACGCTTGGGATTTTGAAAAGAGTTTCTTCCTTTTGGAAAATTTTATGACTCATTTGATTTGGCATTTACTCAAGTTTTTTGATATTGGTAATCTGAAATTGGTTAGGTCTTGAGGAAAGGAAAACTAAGAAAACTATGGGAGGTGATAGGGTTTGAACCAAGCCTACTAATTTCCTTCACCTGAAAAATGAGCATTGTCTTGTATGGAAATTTTTACATAAAGGGGTCTTCACTAGGTATATTCGACACTTTAAAGGTAACAACCCTACACTTTCTGTTGATTTCAGCAATGCTTGGATTGATGGGGGCTTTAGTTTTAGAGGGTTTCAAATTAGGTTATCTGAGATTTCCATAGATGAGATAACAGGTCTTAAAATGGATGGGCTCAAAATCTATAAGGACAAAACTCTGCAAAAAAACATGAAATTGCCACTTTTTCTTAGGCAAGTGAGCATATTTTTGCCTACAATGATGGCATAGCCCATACTTTCCTCCCTGATCATTGGGATGATGTCTTCTTAGTGGTCATGAAATACCTAACTTTGGAAGGAACATTTCAAAAGATTTTCTCTCTTCATCTCTCCATTTTAAATTTATTTTGTAGAAACCAAACCATGAGTGTGGCTTTTTTCCTCTACAAGTCCTTGCTTTCCATGATTGAGGACTTCAGAAATAGGAAAATTTACTGTCCCTCTCCATCAAGGCATGATTTTTTTTCTTTTCCAAAGAATCCTAACCCATTATCCCTACCCAACCTGAACATATAAGTGAACCTGAGTCTTACCATGAAACCATTTCGTCTACCCTAAAACTGTATCAAGAAAAGGAAAGGGAAAGACAATTTTAAAGGGATAGTAGGATGCTCTGTATAACTTGAAAAGGGGGGTTTAGAATGTTGATGAGATTTTTGGTAACATGGATAAGGATATCATGGATTGGGAGGCAATATTGATGCATGTTGAGTCGACTGTGGATACTATTATCACTATTAATAAGAATTTGATTCGGGAATTGAAGGAGTTTCATCATAAAATTGAGGTTCAAAACCAGATAATTGAGGGTATTCACGTAGATTTTGTCATGCAAGAATAAAGGATCTTTATCCTTCATGATCAAATGGCCAAGGAGGAAAACAAGCCTAATATGAAGCTCTTGCTTAGTAGTTCCTCTAACGAGGATTTAGATACTGATGAGGGTTTTGATATGGAGGCCATGAATACCTAGATTAAGGACAATGAGGAGAAAATCCTAAAGGATCTCGTGAGTATGGACACCGATAATGAGGAATAGGAGGAGAAAATACCTAAGCGAGTGATCGTTAAATTTTTAAGCAGGAAGGATGGCGTGATGAGCACCAGACCCCACAACAAGGTTACAAAGAACTAAAGGCTAGCCTTTTGCTGCCCTTTGTCCTTTGTCTTGTTGGTTGCTCTTTTTAGGTTTTTTAATAAAAAATGTAATGTTTAATATGCAGACTTTTTGTAGTCTGGCTCTAATTTTTTATGGCTGCTGGCAATTCTTTTGGACTTTGCCTTCATGGATTCTTGTTGGTTTTTTGCTAAAACTGGTATCTTTATGTATGGGGTTTTTTTTTGTCCCCTTAAAACCAAACTCTTTTTACCTTATCCAAACAAAAAAATCATCACTCATCCTAATCCTTTCATCTTATATTGATATACGCTTAGGGATAAATCATCACTCATCCTTTCATTTAGTCATGATATATGTTTTGGCTATAGGGTTCACACACGTCCTTTCTATATGTCACACTTCATCAACACTACATACACACCTATCGCAACGCACTAAATAAACAAAAAACACTACTCGACCATTTCGCAATGAAGTACTCTCATTTATGGTTCATTATTGAATGCTGAGGGGGAAAACAAATTGAACCTCATTGCATACACTTCCATCCACTTGGGGGGCATACTGCCCCTATAATTCCATCTCGTGTTCCATTGCATCCATCCATAACATACTGTATTGTCTTGGTGCATCTAGTCTTGTTTACTAGTGTTTTTCATGATCAATTTACTACACATGTTAGATTGGTTTCTTATATGCCATTATCTATACTATCCACACATGCACGTTCACACCTTTGTTTAGTGTGATTTCAAATATAGGATTCCTACACGTGGCATGGATGCTCACCTTTTACCCTTACTATATTGGTCATTGGGGGCATCGACATTTATCTCATCTAAGTGCTATTGTTTCATTTTGTACTTAACATCTTATATTACTTGGTTATACACGTTTTTACATATTGGTTATTTCTCTAACATGCTAATGGGTTCTCCATGTGCAACACTTTTTTTGCAGGATTACATGTTTCCATGACTACTTGTTTGTTTGCTTATACTTGTCTGCTATTTTTTGCTTCTTGTTTACGAGAATTTCCCTATGCTTTGTGTGCACACTTGCTTGTTATTTGTGGCCATGATGGACTTGCGTGTATTACAAATTGTGAGTGATGTCCCATGTCTGTGACCTACTTTATGCGACCTACTTATTTTCTTATGTGTTTACATTTACTATATTATTTGCGTAGATTACACATGTTTTATATACATGCATTGTTTGATTTATAATTGTCTTTGGCGAACCTTATTATTTATGTATGCCTTGGTTTCTACCAAGCACTCTCTAGGGTACACATTTTAGAGTGTGTTTGGTCCTCTTTTGGTGCCACACTCTCCTATTAGCAATGTCACATGCACCCCCAAAGAGGGGGGCATCATTTGGGGGTTTACATACTAACACAACGCATTTACACCGGTTCAGTACAATGCACTTTCCACCCTTGGAATTTTGGGTTTACATACAACGAGTGGGTTCAGACCAATCTACGAACCCCATACACAATGAATTTTATAGGACATGGTGTCTTTAGCATTTTTAGGAATTAGTCACAGGATTAGGGGTTACAGTGGGTGTACCTCTCTACATTACTTCAGCCAGTGGTGTCAGATTGCCAAAAAAACTAGGATGCTATAGAGGCCTCTTCACACACATTTCAGCAAAAGTGGTTAGATCTTGGAGGACATAGAGCATTTCCTCCATATACTTCTTCATCTAGGGTAGCATGAGATCACCCAAAAAAATTGCAGCAGCACAGGATATCCTTCTACACCCTTTCTCTCGACATGGATTAGGTGCACATGTTCCATTTACATTTTCATTTAGCATATTTTACATTTATGTATTTTACACATTTCTATGCACATGCATATTTTACATAGTATTTTTACATACATACATATTTGACTACTTGATCATTTTCTCCTTGCAATTCTTGTCGTATGAAAAACAAGCAGTCAAATTGGGGGTACCCAAAACAAGAACAACATCATGAAAAACAACATTCCGTGATAACACATGCTTTACTAACTATGTAGGTACACTACACACTACAACAACTATACACGCGTTCTGCCATAGGTTCACTCTCATCACTTTTTCTCTGCACATTTTTTCATCTTTAGATTCAATGCTCATCCATCTGTTTTTTTGTCATTCCATGCTTTAGTCTAGTCATTTAACGCATTTCTACTACACTCTCCATGGATACTAGGTACACACTTTTATCTACTTTATGTTACCAAGCTTTTAGCTCACCAACATAAAGTGGGGGAAAAATGTATTCACAAAATAAAACACATTAGTTATTATTTATCCTGATCTCATACTACTATTTAGAAGGTTCTTGACTGAAGAAAGTACTAATTGATCCCATCTTTTGGGCATCTTATTTTACTTTTATTTCATCATTACCTTACATTCTTATGTACATTCCCATTATGTTTTGACACTTTCTTGTCATTTTAGCCTAAACCGGGGCACCTAGGCCTGTACTGGGTGCATTATGGATCCCTGATCCTTTTCAAATCTTCCCGCCACTTTTTGGGCTCTTTCTAGCCATTTTCATCCTTATTATTTTCCTAGTTGGCTATGTTGGGGTTAATTAAGAAATTAGATCAAGAGAACCCTATAAATATAAAGTTATGAGATGATAATAAGGGTCCTTGCATTATCTACTACTATCACTCCAACTAGAGTTTCATCCATTGCATCACTTGCATCCACATAGTTCCATACATCAAGCTAGGAGATCTGCATCAACACACACTTCATAGGGGGAGGGATTCTATTTTATTCCATGCACACATGCTATTACATTTTCTATATTTAGTTATTGCTCACTATTTCACATAGTGCAACTGACACAAGAGCACCTAGGGCACGACATGTGCACACACACACACCAGAACTACATTTTGCTTTGAAATGTAGTGCAACACTCAGAGAGGTAAGTCCACTGTTGTGGCAGCTGAGGTTAGTCTGACCCATTCATTTACATTTTTCTATTTTTAGAGTTTGATACTCCTTTTCTCTCTTACAGGTCATCATTACATTATTTAGTACATTCAACGCAATTCAACAAATCAAGTGTGAAAAACAATGAAGGTCACATGTCATCTTTTGACCTTGAAAGTATTAAGTTATGAGATTTTTCAGAGACCAAGGCACCTATTTTTCCATACCAGGGCACCTTGAGGTGCCCCAGTACCCTCCTGGGCACTCTAGTCTACTCATATCTTCTAGATCCACCCTTTTCGGGACTTATGTGCCGCCGTTCCTACTTCTAGTGTTTTTTGTTAGATGTGCAACACTCTATGGTAATCATATACAATCAGCTAAGTTCTTTCCTCACTTTATTCTTGCACATTAGGTTTTTATTTCTATTAGATTTAATTATTCAGTCATTTTGTACTGATTTAGAATATTTATTTACAACGTTTATGTCCTCCAAGATTAGATTAACTATATTAGAATACACCTAGTTTATTATAATTTTAGTTAATTAGAGCTCATGCATACATCACCTTACAATCATGAGCATCTCATGACTGCGTTGTTTCACATGAACATTCCTTTTCCTCCCTCTTTGGGGCGGAGTCCTTCATTTCCTGGCTTGGAGGAATGAATCCATCGGTGATGTGAGGAGATCTCCATTCATATTCATATTACTACAGATGCTCACTTTGGTATTCATTTTTCTATAGATTTTATGATCTTAGATGAGTTCTTACTTCATGTAGATGATCCACCTCTCTCCATTTTAGTTCATATTGATCACACTACGGTCAAGCGTGCTCTCATTGACAAAGGAGATGACATGTATGTGGACTCGTTAGACTTCATTAAGGCCCTTGGTTAATCAATCAAAATCTTAAAATCTATATGAACCACTTGTCAAGGATATGATTGCCGAAAAATGCCTCATATGGGGTGTATTTGGTTACCCATCACCGTTCCCCCCGGGACTATCCATGTAAAATTCATGGTATTCAATTTTCCTCTATCTTTTAATATTATCCTAGGATGGCCTTGGACTCATCATATGCATACCATTTCTTATTCCACCTGTTAGTGTGTGAAGTTTTCTCACCAAGGAGAAATTTATAAGATTGAAGGGGACACTAACCCTCAAAACTACGATACCCTTTAAAAAAAGGGGACATACAAGCTCCCTACACTTGACGAACTATCACTTATCCTCTTTCAAGAATACCAACATTTTAATTATCTTATAGATACTCTTCGTTGTAATGCCGGTCATCCTAAGCTGGTCGGGCACATGCCTCTCAATCTCTTGGAGTTGGATGATGTTGTGCCTGATGAGGTCAAACTTAGAATCAAGACTTCTGATCTTCCTGAAATTATTGTATCTCAATTTCCTCCTTCCTTGTAGCCTTGTAAGAAGGAGCCTTCAGTTCCCACAGTCATGTCATGTACACTGCAATCTACACTAGAGTATGTTGGCTAACTTGAAACCATAGTCGATTCTTGTGTGGTGGATTCTTCCACATCAGACTATGATGACAATTACACTTTAGACAAACCTCACCTGGCTAGCTATGCCCAAATTTGTGATAGGAAAGTCTTGTATTACTAGAAAATATTTCACACCAAATTTTCTCTTGACTTGAATGTCATCCTAATATAAGAGGAATCTTCAAACATAGTTGAAAATTCTTCCTAACCAGTTCCTGATCCTCAGATTGCTCCATCATATACACCTCCACATACCGTAATTGACCCAACTAACCCATTTTCCCTTACAAAAGAGGATGATCAGGTTGATGAACTTGACTATGAATCTGATGATCTCATGGGTGATGATCCTATCTACTGTGCCTCGATGAGTGGGTGACACACTTCTCCATTGGTGCCATCTTCACCCATTGCATTGGTTCCCTCATTGGATACTCTTACTAGCCCTCTACATCCCATGATCTCTCCACTTACCTCTTTCCCTTATGGATCATCATTCCTCTTCAACCGAGCCATATTATACATGACATGAGGTTCTGGGGCATGATTTTTTTGAATATAGAGCCTATTGATGCCACATGAAGAAGTTTCAAGCTGAGGTCAAATGTGACCAAGAAAAAAAGCTACACAACCTTCCACTTTATCTCACTTCTTTTTCTCTCATCATGAGCATTGCACTCACATCGACACAGATTATCTGGTTTTACGTAACAAGTGCATCGTTCCTAACACTTCTTCCTGGAATCAGAAGCATGGAGTCAATTCCTCTTAGAGATGACTGCCTTCCCATTGACCAACTAGACCAAAACCAACTATGGATCACCACCTCACACCGATCCTCATGCCACTATGGATGTTGTTCGACATGATATTCTCACCCTTCTGGTGGATTGGATAGATGGCACATTATTTACCACGAGGTCTGAAGCTCATCAGAAACTCACTATTACATAGTATGCTATTTCATACCTCATGAATCGTACAAGTTACCACATCCCAAATCAATTTCATGACATTATCACTGATACATTACAATCTTTTCCCCCTCATGACTAATTATCCATAGTGCATTTATTACATCTTATTTTTCCTCCTTTGGCCTGAACCTTTGCTTTTTCCTGGGCTCTTGGCCCCCACTTGGGTTTTACATAACACCTCTTTCCTTATTTTGGGCTCTCAACCCCCATTGGGTTTATCACACTATCTCAAATATATCATTACATCCTTGTTTGAGTTGTTCATTCCACTCAACTTTATCACCACGTATGCCCTGGTTTATCCTAACATTGGAGAGTTTTGGTCCCAAATCCACCTATTTTGGCTCCAATTCACCATGGAATTTCCTATTTTGGATCACCACAGTATTATGTGCATCCTTATTTTTGTGTATGTCCTTGCTTGGATTTATATACCCAATTACACCCTGATATCCTACCTTGTTTCACCTCTTGGTTTTTTCACATCGCGTAGGCGGGGCTATCTTATTGATCCCCATCTCACTGAATTTACCTATCTAATCATATTATCATTGTTCCTAAGTACCATGGTATTATCACATACATATAGAAGGAAAGAAGGAAAATGATAAGAAAAACATCATACACATAACAAATGCAAATACCTAAATACCATTAAAAACTATCATATATATATATCAAATTTATTTTATATATCAAAAAAATCATACAATATGGATGTAGCCCATATTAAATTTGGCTCAAGTACCCTCACCCCCTAGTGGGGGGTCTCTAGATGCTTTGGACTGATGAGGCCGTGCTAGTGGCTCTAGCTATGTGGGATAAAGACTCTGCCCTGGATCAGGCTCCAGAAGCCTCTCCCTATGCTCTCACTAGATGGGTCTCCAATGATGTAATCTACTTCATGGATATTCAGGAATCTAAGAGGTAAGCTAATTGATCCTAAAGCAGGTCCGCCTGTGCCTATGATAAGCTCCGTAACATCACGTCTATGTTGCTGGTGGCTACCAATGCATGCACATTCTGATATCTTCGTAATGCTCTATATGCCTCTCCAATAAGACAAGATAAGCTTAGTGAATCCCCAATTGATGGTGCTACTGTATCCATCATCACTATCATATCCTAGACATCCAACACTGGATCAAGGATCTCATGGTGGGAACTCTCAATCAGGGAGTGTCACTCCTCCACCGTCCTCTCTATAAAACCAAATAAACAAAAATGTTACTCAAAATATCCATATGAAAAAAAACCATTTTTCAACAAATCATCTAAAATATTATCATATCACACATACCTAGCTTCCCTGGCATCTCTATGACAATCTTTCTATCTCTGTGGCCACCTAACACCTCCCCTGCCTCTTCATCATGACAAGGTCTGGCTCCCACGTCTTGTGTCCACCTATTTTAGGACACCAAAATCATATCCCCTCTCCACTGTGATATGAGGATTTATCTCATATGCATAACCATCTGAACCCCAAGTTGTATAAAATATCCTCTTCCTAGACATTGTATCTTATGCTCTTTGAGCCATAGTACTAACTATCTAGCTCCTCCTTCTTTGGTACTAGGACCTGCTCCGCATGTACCTCTTACATGTGGACCTGTATCTGCGTATCTTCTATCAGATCCCTCCTACGAACCAATAATTGTTATAATATGTGGTGGGCCCTGAAAATCCCCACCATGCTGCCACTATCTCTGGCCATGTAGGCCCGTTTGCCCATATCCTATGGGGTCAAAGTGCTATAACCATAACCTCTACTCCTGTAAACTCTCTGACATGATAATGATGATAGTGTGGAAATGGTGGTATCACCATGGGTTTTTGGTCACGTAAACTATCTCAATACCCTACTCACTAATTGAATCTCTACCCAATAAACATAGTGCCCCATCACCTATATGATGGTGTCATATAAATATACCCTGGATTAGGTAGGCCACTAATTTACATTTCCTATATAGGGCTTCCATATAACATCACCTGGACCCACCTGTGCTAGTGGATGAAATGCTCGAAGTGACCTCACTACTGATTCCTGTGTCCATTGAAGTACTCTCAGAGTATCTGCCACTACTTCCTATGGTGTCCTTAAAATCATGGGTGCTATGAACCTCTGTCATTTACGTTGAACCATGTACAAATCACGAACCAATTATACCCATATGGTGGTGCCTTGGCTGAACAATACCCCACGATTGAGTACATCTCTGCACACTACTATAAAAAATAATGGGATGGCTCCATCTGACTTATGCCACACTATACATGCACCACGATCCCCATAACCACATTATTGATATTTGAAATCCCTTTAGTTTGCACTGTGATGAGTTAGACACAAAACATGCTCTCGTCATGTGTGCAACTCCCAATAGCCCATTGGATAATGCTCTTCACTTTGAAACATATGAAATGAGATTGCAATACATTTGGGTTCCACCAATCAGTAACCCCAAAACACCATATACATCCTCTAAGGTCAACACCATCTCCATTGTCTCTTTTCCTATTCACATCTATAATAAATCTAGGTCTAATGGTATCTTGGTCATCTGCATGATGCTCCCAAAACCCCAACCCTGTAACTAGGTTACCTCTTCCCGTGTCAATCTGGAAATCATCACACTTAACCATGATACATCTACACTCATCCATTAGCGTATCCTATGCTCTACTTTCATTCACAAAATGAAAACACATAAACATTAGAACTCTGAAATATCAATTTAGAGAAAAAATCAAAGCATATAACCTCTATCAACACATTCCATATGCCATATGTCCTCTAGCTAGATGTTATTGGCCCCAGGAAAACTTTCTCATATGCCATCTACCCTCTAGAAGACACCATCACCCCCTGGCTCTAAATTTCCCCCATCCTGATGCCATCAGCCCTCATGTTGCAAAGGGTTTTATGGCATTCTACCAAAAACTAACTGTGACTTCTATAAATTGACTTTCTAAAATATGAAAAATGAAAAAATAAAAAGTCAATCCCTCCCAAACCCACTTGCAATTAGTCCTAACCTACCCGATGACACAAATTTGAACATAAATAATGCGCTAACAACTCTAAAAAAATAAAATAACTAAAAAAAAACCTAATTTACTCAATGAAATTAAATATGACTTACCCGTGATCGTACTGTCGACACTAAAATTTTCCTCCGTAATTTCTATTTCATTAATGTATGTATTAGGAATAGGATGTTGCTAAGTATAATTAGTAGTAGCATCTGATAGAAGATAACGGCGCCGTCAGTACGGTGCCGCCAATAATCAGTGCATTATTAAATAATCATAGGCACGAGGATTTCCCGGTGAAGAATTATCATAGTGCCGGATTGGTGATGATATTTTGGTTCCGTTGCCGGGACCATTCCTCGTTCGTGGATTTTCTGGAGAGATATTCCCACTTAGTCAAAAATCAATTGGAGGGTAACCTTATTTTTATTGTGCATAGTAGTTACCATGGTAAAGTCATTTTTACCGTGAATAGTAGTTACCATGATAAAGTCATTTTTGCTGTGAATAGTATTTATCACAGTAAAGTCACTTTTTACCGTGAATAGTATTTACTGCAGTAACTTCACTTTTTACTGTGAATAGTGTTTACCACAGTAAAGTCAGTTTTTACCGCAGTAAGTCAAGTTTTACCATAGTTTACTGTGGTCATTTCTATTTTACCGTAGAAAGGTGTAAAGTCACTTTCTAGTATAGTGATTCCAATTATTTGTGCACATAAGTCTTGTTGATTGTACTTGTGGGTTGGTATTTCACGGTGGTTACTTTTGAAAATGGGAAAGATTCCTATTTTTTCAGCTCAATCTAATGAAGATGATTCTTCTTTCATTCAAGAGTTTAAACGATCTTGTATTTGTAATGGCCTTATAAGAAGGGAATAATGGACTGAATTTTTTCCTACCTTTTTAGATGGTTCAACACTTAGGTGGTTTGAAACACTAGGTGATAATGTGAAAAATTCATGGGATTTATTAACTTAAAGTTTTCTTGAAGAATTTGGTGAGCAACAGAAATATTCAGATTTCATGATCGAGATCACAAAGCTATCCCAAGGAGAGAAGGAGAAGATAAGGGATTATCATGCTCGTGTTCTAGAGCTAAGGAGGAAGCTCGATGCCCAAATCCGGAAGGAAGGATTAGCGGATGGGTTGATGAATGGCGTAACTAATCTCCTCTGTAAGCACTTCATTCTTGGGATGAAGCCAGAGATCAGACAACGAGTGAAGTATGACCGCCCAGCTACCATTGAACAAGCAAAGGAGATTGCAAGAAGGTAAGAAGAAAGCATGGAAGAGGAGCCCAAAGAAATTGTTGCTAAAATAGAGCCTACACCAGCACCTTTGGTCCAGAATCCACAACCACTCCCGGTGAGCACAAATATTTCTCCTAGTACATCTACTGAGTATGAAGATTTGCTCAAAAATATGGGTCATTTAACCATTAATCTTCTTCAAAGAAAATAATTTAGTTCTCAGGGAGGAGATAGAGGTCCAAAAAGAAATATTTCTGAAGTTGTATGTTATGGTTGTTATAAAAAGGGTCATTATAAGTATAATTTTCCAGATAGAGCTTCTACATCTGGTAAAGGAGATAATGATAAAGGAAAAGCACCTGTGAATTCTTTTGATGTAGTAGATAAGAGCAGAAATAATGAAGTAGATGTGTTTGTAACAAAAAGAAAGAAAGAAAAAGATAATCAAGATGGAAATGATCCTAAGAAGATGAAAGGAGAAACTAGTAAGAAACATAGGAGAAGAAAGTTGGGTGTGCAGGATTTTATGATTTCACAGGGGCAAGGACCATACTCCATCTTGGAAGATCTGTCCAAAAGGCCTGCAAATATTACATATGGTCAACTCTTGGCTATGTCTTCTGAGAAGAGGCGGGAGTTATGAAGTGGACTCAATGCTCGACGAAGAAAGGAGGTTGAGGTCCCTGTTTTGGAGGCAGAGGCAGATCCCTATACTCCACAAGCTGAGGTATTATGTAATGGTATTTCAATTCATGATGTCTTAGTTGATGGAGGTGCTGCAGTTAATGTAATGACCGAGTCTGTAATGAATATGTTGGGTTTAAAAATTGATCGCCCTTCAACACTTATGTTAAGGTCATTAAATAAAGGAAAAACTAAACCAGAAGGTGTAGTTTCAAACGTGGTAATATCTGTTATGGGTGTTGTATGCGTGGTAGAATTTCAGGTGATGAAAAATGGTACTGTTGCATACCCAATGTTGTTGGGAAGACCATGGCTAAGGAGAGTTCATGCAAGAAACTACTGGAATGAAGGCTTTATGACACTTGGACGTGGTAGAGAGAGGGTGAAAATAAACGTGATCCCTCGGCATCATAAAGCAGAACCTGTCGATTCAAGTGATGAAACTAATGATTAGACATCCTCTGATTACTCTAGTATCAGTGAAGTGGACACTGAGGATGAAGAAAGTGAGGTTGATGTTTCAGTCATGGATATCCTTCCAGTCACACCAACTCATGACCCTATAAAATTATCTGAAGAAGAAGTTGATGATCGTCTCCAACAAATAAAGATTGGTGATGTTGTGATGGAGAGTGAGAAGAAATCCTACCTCCAGCGCTTTCGAAGGTACATACACATATTCACTTTTGATTACAAGGAACTCCGTCAAGTAAGTTGGGTAGAACATTCTATTGAGCTGATAGATGGTGCTAAGCCCATAAAGCAAATGCCATATAGAATGAATCCTAATTTTTCCAAGACTGTAAAAGAAGAAATAGATAAGTTACTTGATGCAAGATTCATATTTTCTGTGGAGAATTCAGAATGGGTTTCTCCCATTGTGATCTCAATAAAAAAGAATGGGAAGCTACGCATTTGTGTTGATTACGGGAAGCTCAATAAGGCAACAAAGAAGGATCATTACCCTCTTCCATTTTCAGATCAGATCTTGGACGAAGTAGCTGGCCATGAGTGCTATAATTTTGCTGATGGATATAGCGGCTACAACCAAGTTCATATAGCAGAGAAAGATCAGCTGAAGACCACGTTCACCACACCTTGGGGAACGTTTGCTTATAGAGTTATGCCTTTTGGGTTGTGTAATGCTCCAACAACATTCCAACGTTTGATGAATAGGGTGTTCGAACCCTACATTGGGACCTTCATCAGAGTATTTCTGGATAATTTTTGCATCTATGGGAGCAAGTTAGACCACTTGCACCAAATGGAGACAAAATTTCAAAGGTTAGATGAAGCACAAGCCTCACTAAACCCTATAAAGTGTGTCTTTGGATGTTCTAAAGGCGTTTTGTTAGGGCATGTTGTATCCAGAGATAGTATTGGTATTGATCCTGATAAAGTTTCAAAAATCAAAGATTTACCATTTCCTATGAATAGAAGTAAGTTGAGATCATTTTTAGGCCATGTGGGTTACTATAGAAGGCTCATCAAGAATTTCTCAAAGATTGCACAGCCACTAACCCAGTTCTTGAAGAAGGATGTTACTTATGAACCAGGAAATAAGGCGCATGAAGCTTTTGGACAACTGAAGGAAGCACTGGTGTCTTCACCTATTTTGAAGAATCCAGATTGGAACAAGCCATTCATTGTGTACACTGATACCTCAGATACAACACTAAGAAGTACTTTGAGCCAAAAGGATGAAAATGGGAATGAACATCCAATTTACTTTGGGAGTAGACAAATGAGCAGTGCTAAGGTAAATTATACTGTAACTGAAAAAGAGGCTCTGGCTATCATTTTTACTGTAAAGAAGTTTAGGAATTACTTGCTAGGGAAAAAATTTCTAGTTGTAACAGATCATCAGGCTCTAAAATATATTGTAAATAAGCCTAACCCATAAGGGAGTATAACAAGATGGATAATTTTGCTACAAGAATTTGAATTTGATATTATAGATAGGCCAGGAAAGAAGTATGTCAATGCAGATGCACTCTCTCGAGCCTATGATGGTTTAGGATCATCTTGTGATGATGATGATTTCCCCGATGCAGCATTGTTATCCCTTGACACAATCCCTAGTGAATACATAGATATTTGGAATTATCTGAATGAATTCAAGTTTCCTGATGGTGCCAATGCAAAGACTAAGAGAAAGATTACTCAAGCCAGTCGTCCATATTCTATTCTGCATGGAGTATTATTTCGAATAAGACCTGATGGACAATACAAGAGGGCAGTTGGACGTGATCAAGGGAAGGAACTGCTAGAAGAATTCCACAATGGTACATGTGGAGGGCACTTCTTTGGACAACTTACAACAAGAAGGATCTTGGATGCAGGTTATCACTGGCCCACTCTTTTTAAAGATTGTTATAATTATTGTAAGACATGTGATATTTGTCAAACACATGGTAACCGTAAGACTTCATCAGCTCCATTATGTCCTATTATTCCACTTGGTCCCTTTGAAAAGTGGGGAATAGACATTGTAGGTCCACTTCCAACTACCTCACGCCAAAATAAGCATATTGTAGTTGCCACAGATTATTTAACCAAGTGGGTTGAAGCTAGACATTGAAAACAACTTCCATGGATGAAGTGGCAAGGTTCATATATGAACGCATTGTCACCAGATTTGGTTGTCCATTAGAAATTGTAACAGATCAAGGAAGCCACTTCATTAATGAGGTGGTAGAAGCCCTAGTCAATAAGTTTTCTATTAAGCATAGGAAGGCAACAACATACAAGCCAAGCACAAATGGACAGGTGGAACGAACAAATTTTGTGTTGTGTCAAATTCTAGCAAAAGACGCAGCCTTGCAGGTACATAAATGGGATAAAAGGATTCATGCAGCATTATGGGCATATAGGGAAATATCAAAGTCAGCAACAGGATACTCCCCATTTCAGTTGGCCTATGACATTGATCCAGTTCTTCCTATTGACTTTGATATTCCCACTGTGAGAGTTATGAAAAATGAAAGGATGGACGAAAGTGATTCAGTAAAAGAAAGGCTGGTACATCTTCATTTGCTAGAGGAAATGAGGGAAATAACAAAGGATATAAGCCATAAGAAGAAAATGAAGCGGAAGGAATACTTTGATCAAAAGATCCATTGGTCTCCATTTCATGTGAATGACTTGGTTCTAGTATATGATTCTAGATACAAAAAAAGAAGACAGAGAAAATTTCTTCCAAAATGGATGGGGCCCTACAAAATAGCAGTTGTGCATGAAAATGGTACGTACTGACTGGAGGAATTGGATGGCACTCCCATTACGAAATGGGTCAACCACGACAAGTTGAAGATTTTTCAAGCACCAGAATAGTCTACTCTGAGGACGGAGTAGAAGCTAGGAAGGGGGAAGATGTCGACACTAAAATTTTCCTCTGTAATTTCTATTTCATTAATGTATGTATTAGGAATAGGATGTTGTTAAGTATAATTAGTAGTAGCGTCTGATAGAAGATAATGGTGCCATCAGTACGGTGCCGCCAATAATGTGGAGTATGGTAACAGTCAAAGTACAATAGGAATGTTGTAAAAAGTAAATATTTGTTGTAAGTGGTCCGGTAATGTTAAAATGTCAAAGTTTGGGTAATTAGAGAAGTAGGGTCTACATGATTAGGAATTAGAAATATTATATTGGTAATAAGGACAAGGAGTGAGGTCATAAATATTTTGTGTATTTTATTTGTAAAAAGTCTAAAAATGTGGAACCCATGTATAACGATAAGGTTTATCTTATCTTAAAAGACAAGCTGACATGTATAGATAAGAGTTAAGGTATGGAATATGATTCGTCAGAGTGGATTTCTTATCCTATCTTAGAGATAAGATGGATAAGCCTGGAAGTTCTATAAATAGAGAGGCCACCCCCCTCATTTAGCATAGAAGGAAGTAGTGAGAAATATTGTAGGAAGTGTGCAAAGGAAGCCATCAGTTTAAAGGTGTGTTGAAGAAGCCATTAAGAGGTGTAATTGTAAAGTTTCTCCCATAGTCTTGGTGAAAGATTACATCCACCAAACTAAAGGCTGTGCATTAGTAAATAATCATAGCACGAGGAGTTCCCGGTGAAGAATAATCATATTGCCGGATTGGTGATGACAGTACCCCGCCATGTGCTTCACCTCATCATCCTCCATCACCACCTCGTACTCATGCCATGATGTTAAAATAACAACAAATTTTGGAATTATATAGCTCAGTTCTCTCAATTCCAAAAATAACATAACCATATAAAAATTAAATTATCTATATAAAAGTCAATTTTCTACTCAAATTCAGTCATGTTCAACCTAAATCTTCAAACGACCATAATTTTTTCTCCCAAGCTCCGAAACACATATCATTTGTTGCATTATGACCATGATCTTATGTTATTGTTTTTACTTGTTACACGGATAATTTTAACAATTTTTTATTTTCACCTATTTTTGACACCATACCATCATGACATCATGATACTACAACACAACATCCATCCCACGGGCCCCTAGCTAGGTGATTTATGTCTTATTTTATTAATGATCCCCTAGTGTTTCCTTTCAGTATTTCTTCTTCAGGGTTCTTGCAACTTTGATTGTGCCCATACATGGTAGGATGAGTGAAATTATTAGGTATGGATTAGTGTGTATATTTCATTTCAGCTAGTCCTTTCAGCATTCCTTTATGTACTTACTTTAAGTATCAGTGTTACGGGTTGCTTCTTTCCATTGACCACCCCATGTTTCGCTATTGTGACATATGGTGATCATTGACTGGAGCATATGTATATAATAATTTATCACTTTTCATTTTTCATACATGTTACTAAAAATTTCTTTTGTGTTGATAAGGATCACTAATGCATCTATTTCTTGAGCGGGTGCCTTAAGGGGCCTGCCATGAATGGGGATTGGTTATTCATGTAACAATTATGGGTTAGAGACAATACATAAAGAGAGTTTCGCTATTTGTTTTTTGGCCTTAGTTTTCCTTGCACTAGTTATCCTTGTCTTCTTAGATCTCACATACAATGTACTCTTGACATTCTAATTTTATCTGACCATTTGGAACTTTGTTTATCCATGTCCATGATCTATGAAACCTTTCTTTCACTTTCCATGACACATTACCTCTTTTCACCACCCTTGGCTGATGCCATCGCTTATAGGTGATGGTATCAGTGTTATATTTCTCTTGGCTAATACCATTACTCACAAGCGATGGAGTCCTACTGATCCATCAATAAGTATCTTTTATACTATGTAATTTTTAACTCCACAGATCCTTTAGAGGTAGATTATTTTAAATGCTGAATGTTTAACCCCGAAATAAAATAAACTCAAAATAAATGCAATGTGAGTAAGATTGAACATTGCACATAAGTTGATAATAGAGTTCGGAAGATGCCTACATCCTTGGGTTTGCTAAACGATGAATTGATTCATTATAAAATTCTATTTGCAAGTACAAAATAAACTTACAACATTATAATGAATCAGTCACAAATTCAAGTGCCAATCAGTCTTTTAGAGACCCAGAATGGTCTTGGAAGGCTTGCATAATGTTCTAGAATGACCTTCTTGATCACACCTTCTTGTTGAATTCTCCTCCATTGCACAACCTCCAAAATCCTCTACATAGATCTAAGCCAAAATCTATGTTAGTCGTCATCTCTGTAACACGATCCTCCTCTACAACCTCCAAGTAGTGATAAATCCTCCAATATAGCTATTATTGTTGGAATCACAGAGGCTAAGGGTGGGGGAGGGGGATGAATCAGTCTTACAAAATTTTTACTTCATTTACCATGTTATAAATTCATTATTTATAACACATGACCATATGCGAGCTTATTAAGTGTGTTACAACCATCCACAAGTGCAAAATACAAGAGAGAACACATTAAAACTAGATATGAAGTGGGAAACCCTAAAGGGGAAGAAAAGCCATTGAAACCTATACTAATATTACTCATAACAAATTACTTTCAAGAATGTTACACATCAAGCAAGATTTTTATAGTGAAGCACCCACTTCAAAAGGAACACCCACCCCTATTTAATATAACACCCATTATACAAGGAGGATACTACCCCACAAGATGATTAAGAACCCAATCAACCACTTGATAATGAAGATCACTAAAGTAATGTTTCTCCTAGAATATATTGTGATCACAAATTCAACTCCATACACTCAAAATCCCTCTTAAAACACTTCTTATTTGCTCAAATATACACAGTTTTCAAGCTGATTTGACCTTTACCCTAGCTCGCCATTATCTAATATATCTCTAGGATAAATTCATATCTTCATTTCCATATTTTACAGGTCACAAATACCTCTCACAATTTCCCCTCAAGGTCGCACTTTTCTCTCACTAGCTCAAATAACTCAAATGAGCTTTCTAATATGCTTTTATACCTACTTTTTATTACAATTCATGTAGGCAAGCCACCATAGTGAAAAAATCATTTCCATATCATAGGAAAATCATACAGATATCACAAAAATCTCCATTTAGGTTGCCACAATCACCTCGATCCTCCAAGACCATCATTATTACTCAACAAGCCTTAAAACCCCAAAACAAGCATCTCATCAACAATAGAATATTATAGAGAAAACCCAACTTCATAAAAGAACGGAACACACTTATAAATGTTTTATAAGAACTCAAAAACCTCTAGAAAATATTAAACAACTCAGAACAATCAACAAGCCATATGGACCCATTTAAGAGCATGCACAATCAAACACCCTCAAAATCGACCTTCAAATAATAGGTCATAACTTGGTCAAATATTAGCATAAAATAAAGTGTGATATATCATTAGAAATATATTGGATTCAAGATCATGAAAAATTTCAAAACAATCCAATACTCAACCTGTAGCACCTCGAAAACAACTCTTTTCTCATACTGCTCAAAATTGCCCCAAAATTGCCTAAAAACACGTCCTCATAAATAGGGAACACTTTACATTATAAAGGCATAAAAATGACCTGAAACCATCATGGAAATGTATTAAAAATACTATGCCTCAATAAATGGTAAATTAGTCAATAGGGTCAATGGGAAACTTTTGTACAAACTGAAACTTTCCATAGAATTACCTTTTTAGGTGGGGTCCACATACAACCAGAACCTATAAAATACATCATTGGAAATATGGAGGAGTAATATTCATCAAAAAATCATAAAATTAGAAAAAGGAATCAATTCTATACATGTATAAGTAATTTCTACCAAGTCGCTCCAAAGCTAGGGTTTCATGAGGGTTAAAAATTAGTTTAACTTCTTTATGATTGTTCATAAAAACGTGACGATCAAAACACCTCATTCTTATTGGAAAATATTCATAATTAAAATACTAAAATAACACAAATTTCTTGGGTCCCCATGCAAATAATACACTCCACAACAAGCATTAGAAAGTCAACTTTTACCTCAAATTCCCACCTTTGGAAACCCAGTTTTGTTAAAAATGTAATATCTTCAAAAATATTCATCACCTGGATCTAAAATTTGACCCAAAAAATCACAAAAACCTCCTCTAACTATAAATGTATCATTCATTATCAAATTTATCTATAAATATCTCATAACCATGACTTAACTATGTCTACATGCCTTGTTCCCATGAAACTTGCTTCAATGAACCTTAAAACAACATTAAACCTCTAATTACTAACCAAAAACACATATTATACAAGTTATGAAATATCATAACACATATCCCATGATTTTACATTATTTCCTTGCTCCATATCTCATGCCACCATATCATCCTGCTTGGACTAGGTCTAGGATTAGGCCTAGAATGGCCAATTCAACACATGACATCACATGAACTAACCATGATGACCTCTTACAGACTCATTAATACTTATTACACATAAATATGATCATTTTTGACCTCATACAAACATTTTGAACTCATACGATGACCATGCATACTAGACCATACTCCAAGACACCATATGAGGATCACCAAACTAGACACTACTAATCAACCTTCAAGTTTGACCTTGATTTACACCTTATGAATACACTTATGACACTTAGACTCTCATTTACATCAATGATATTTGACATGAATGACAAAACCAAAGAAACAATTTCCAACAATCTAATATCTACTCTTGTCATTGACGACAACCACCTTCAAAAATATTGATGGTAACCACAAGACCAAAACACTTACAACACTACAATTTTTCATGTTTCTGAGCCTAATATCCCCCTTTGAACATATATGATAAGGGAAAAATTACAACTTAGCATGAAATACAATGACAAGACTGTAAATGGAAACATTAAATGGAATCACACTTACTTACTTATAAGCTCCCCCTTGGACTATCACTTCACTCTTATTGACTTCAACAACAACAATGCAAACGATGTTATGGACTTGATATAAAAAAACTTGTACATAGCTTCCCTTGAGAGTATGTTCTTAAAATATTTATCTTCATTACTAGTTGAATCAATCCTTCTGAGACCTTATTTGTATTAAGATTAATATTTTCCTCTAGACATAAGACATGGTCACCACTTAGATGACTATGAGCTCTAAAGGACCATCTGATATGAAGCAATTTTGCCAACTTTCTCAATGCAATATGATCACAACTGTTTGAGCATAAAAAAGCTCCTTCCTTAGTGTATACCTAACTTGTCAAAATATCAATATCCTTATAACTATCTTCATGCAAGTATTCAAGCACATACCCTTTACCAAATTTCCATGGATGATAGGTCACAACTTTATCATCATCAGACCCGATAGCACTAATATATCGTTTTGGACTCCTTTCATGAAATCAACTATTTCATAGATCATAAAATAAGACTTCCTTTGAGAAATACTCTGACATTCAATTAGACTTTGAATTGAATGAATACACAAGACTATATATCTTTACAAACCAGAATACCACATACCATTGTTTCCTTTGGACATGATAGACACTAATAGACTATATGACACCTCACACCACATGACAATCTTCAAAAAACTAAGGATGATGATCTTAATGGGATAGGTATGGATCACTGCAGCTCTAACTGTTAACAACTTACACTATCTAGAGTCAAATTTGTTTATTGTATCTTGACTTCCTTCATACCACAACTATGTTATCACAATCCTTTTCTAATCATCAAGAAACTCATATGTTCCCCTTGGGATTATGGTTTGACATTACTATGTTCCAAAAGAAAAAACCGTACCTCCTGAACTCAGAATATCTAACATGGAACTGTCATGACACCATACACATCACTTATAATGCAAGTTCCAATCTCAGATTAATATTTCTATGTTCATATAAGAAGAAGGAATTTTTTTTTCACTACCTTGGGATACAATACACCTTTATACATACTCTATAATATCTAGATAAGTACCCCTTAACACCCATGTGAAAATTATTTTTCATGTCCACCAAATTTGATCATAGAGACGTTGAAATTTAGTTCTAGCCATCTTAATGACATTCAAACCTACCTTGCAGAGCACACATTATAACATACATCACTAATGGGACCTAATCCTTCTTTATAGATGTAGATTATTTTGCAACTTGGGGAAACAATGTCTACCTTACTTGTACTGTCTTAGTTTTTAACCAAATATTTGTCATCTTATGCAACATAGTTTAAAATATCTAGAGACCCTATGCATTTTGAGACATAAATCTTCTCATGCTAATGACTATAGATTGTCTCACTATTGAGGTATGCCTATCAATCCACCTATAGTTGATTTACTTTGAAAAATCCGACACCATTATATAGTGAATTATCTCGATCTTACTATGGACAAACCCTCATAGCTAATTTTTTGACTATCTAATGCAAAACTTACGAGATACACAATCACTTCTTAATGTCAATTCTCTACTACAAACCTGAGAAAGATCATCAGAACTGTATCATTTTGACCTTCAACATTCATATACAAGGTTTTTGCACAACTATCACATACCTAACATCTATGAGCATGAATAAGATGAACACAAACTCCATTTTAGCTCACCTTATAGAATTCACTAAGCCCAACATGATCCAACTTAGACAAACTTCCCTTCTACATTTCCTTATTAGACACTTGAGATTCATAACTATTCCGTTATGGTTTTAAAACTAGTTTCCATTCTTAGCATTGATTCATAAATCTCATAATAATGGAATCTCCTAATCTCCATACATTACCAAGGTCAAGATAGCACACCTTGGAATAACTATCATGTAGTAGCACACGACCCCATGCATAAATATCATGTGTGAATGAGCACTTAAAATAGTCTTTCATACAAGATTTCCAAGACCCTACCTTCTTGGAAGCATCTAACAACCTAGATTTTGATTTCTTAATGACTCAGAATCTTCACACACATTCCATGAATCAAGGATTAAATACCAATCTAATTAATGGTTAATATAATCCTTCATGCACTCTACATATTCCATACTTTTACAAGATCATCACAGAGATAATGTTTCAGGTTATCAAACCCTGAGTATATTAATGTACTGTGATCATAACTAATTTTATCACTCCTACTTATGGACAGCATATGTTCATGTATTCCTTTACATGGGTCACAAACCAAGAAATTTCATTGCCATAACCTACTATAGACATAAAAATGATAACCTAGATATTAATGATTTCTACAACCTGACAATCATGACTATTGATGATGTCATACCATTGTCAATCTTAGATTTTGAAACTCACATGGCACTTTGATTCTTGTACACCTTTAGATCCAACTTCATTACAAGGCTTGAAGAAAACCAAACATATGGAAATCAAACCCTTAAATATGTAGTGTAGCTCTGTAGGAATTTCATATTTTTTCAACTTGTACCTACCTACAATCTTAACATATCTTCAATATCACATTCTTATAACACCAAATTGAGAACCTAACTCAGTATCATGTCTTCAAACAAATCACTCACGACTTTATGCAATATATAGCTCTTAATGATGACATTTAATATGTAGCTAGTATCACATTGGACCTAAAATGCTTCTTGAAGATCAAATTTGTCACTACTATTAGAGCATCTACATACCTTAAGATCATGAGTCATCTACATCACTTATTCATTGAACATAGATCTTCCGAAGGACGTGTTCGGAACACTCATACATAAATAAGAGTAGAATCATGTGACTCTTGAATCAACCATTTACACCTTACAAGCTCAAAATATATCATGCTTCAATCATTCAACAAGATAAATCCATAAATCATAATGGATGCACTTGATACACCTTGTTATATCTAATGATGCAAAAAAATGCATGTCCTCATGGGACAAATTATCAAACTTGAGCTTCCATTCTCTATAGTCTATTATCACCTTTGTCTTATCTATCATCAATATGATAATCTTCATAAGTGAGATGAAAGAATAAGTTCTTATGGTTCTTCAACAGAAAATGGAATTATATGATTGGTGGGCTCATCATCGTTAGATAAAGCATACTTTAGGCTTCTCAGTAAAGATAAATGTAAGGTGTTCGTTTGCTTTCTTAGATATCTGATATCTTCCTTCCTCTTGTAGTTGTGTTTATATTTCTTCTAGCAATATTTTGCAATCATGGTACCAACACAAGTTACAATTCAAAGAAATAATAGGAATTATTACCTTTTGTTTCTCTATCTCTCCAACTTTTTCTAGGTGTCTCTTGGTATTAGTATCATAACAATGTGTCCAACCTGATTGCAATTAAAACACACAACATCATTCTTACATTCACTCCTCCAACTCTATCTTGGTGATTCATGAAAACAATACCTAGTTATATGAATCTTCTCATAATAGTTGTAAAAATCAATGTCTCTTGACTGATATGAATGATCATCTCTCTCATTGCTCCAAGGAAAGGAATTCTTGAATGTCCTACAATCCTTAGCTCTATGACCAAATGTATTGCAAGAATAACAAACACCATTGAAATTAATTATGAACTTCATTGCATCAGGCTGTCTAATAAATTTCTTGTGATCTTTTACTTCCTCCTTGACTTTAGTAATACCTTTACTTAATTCAACATGAATCTATTCTTTCTTTGTCTCTTCTTTGAAACCCAAACCTGACTTATCATTAGGGTGTCTTTAAATACTCAGTAGATCATCCAAATTGCTTGTGATTTTCTCAAACCCTTGGTACATATTTAGTTTTCTTGATGCCTGATCTAATTTTGATTGTATGGACTCCATGGCCATACTAAAATTTATGCACTCGTCATCCTTATCCTTAAGACTGGCTATGAGCATTCCAATTTGAGTTTCTAACTAAGTACATACCTTTTCCTTGGTTTCTAGACTTGTTGAGCTTATTTCAAGATGATATTCAAGATGTTTACTGATCTCTTCAAAATCCTCAATGTCCTTGCTTAGTATATTCTATAGAAGGATGATTTTTTCTTCATAATCCTTATTTAATGACCTCCTTTTTTGATTCTTCTTCTTTTGTAGCTTTAGTTGTTCTAAGGCATTTTCAAATCCAATAGTGAAGTTAATTTATTCTTCTTCATCAGAGTCATCCTCATCAACCTGGTTCTTACCTTTTGAACTGTAACCATTTTCTTTAGTAATGAGTAATGTGTCAAAATTGACCTAATCATCTTCACTTTTAGGGAAAAATGACATGCAATAGAGTGGGAATGAAGTCCCTCCTCAATGAAGGTGAGGTTGCCTTTATTGAAAACAAAAACTATATTTACAATTATACATTCAAAATTGTATGTGGGGGGTGTTTTAGAACATCAACGGAAAGAAAAAGTGAATAAGGGAGATGGAATGGAATGAAGGAAAGGAGTGGAAATGAATGAACTGAAAGAACATGCAAGAGTTAGGTAAAAACAAAGCCTAATATTGCATGAAGAGGAAATATGAATAACCAACACAAATAAAACAAAGTTTGAGTTAACCAATAAGAATGTGTAAAAGGTAACACACATGAGCAAGTAGATAATTAGAGCTTGATCACTATGAACTAGAACAACCGATTAATAACGTTGACAATAAGATCAAAGATAATATTTGAATGCAAGATTCAAACACCTAACATCTAAAGAACATAAGAACATCAAATGTTACAAGAGACAATGAATGAAACACAAAGTTCATATTTAATTAACTCCAAAAATTTTTCACAAAAGAACACAAAGTTGCTTCCTGAAACAAAGCTTGCACATAAAAGTATTTCTTCTCCTCTCTCAAAGTCCCCTTTACAAATGATCCCCTCACTTCCTTTTATAACCCAAAAGTTGGTTACAAAGAAGTTAGGGTTTAACATGATCATTAAATAAGGCACCAAAGTGACCTTTGAGTTTTTCTAACCAACTTTATTAAAGACAACCAAAAATAGAAATCACTTAAGTTACCCACAGTTCCCGAAAACAAATAACAACATCCTTTTCTTAAAAATCCATTTTTTAAAATATACAATAATAACCAGTGCCTTATCCATTGAAATGGGGTCTACCTATCTCAAGCGTATGAGAAATGAACTCTCCCACTTCGTTAGATACCAAGAAAATTAACTCCTTGAACCACTGGTGAAATTAGGATCTGCAACTTTTTCCAGTTGAAAGGATCTAAACCTTCCCAAAGTTTCAAACATTTTTTCTTCTTTTGGAGGTTCATTTGGTCGAAGAATAGCCTCATAAAATACATGCAATTCAAGAATCCTACTTGGCATATCATTTAAATTAACAATTTTGGATTGAGAGTTCTCAAATAAGTTCTTTAATTTGATGCACCAATCCATTAAAATTGACAAGAAACTATTGGTGGGAGTGTACATGTCCTTAAACAATTGTGAAAATTGCTCTTCCACCTGCTTCGATGAACACCTTTGATTACGATAATTTACGAGGTTGCAAGGAATCTCAGCCATGAATTCTTGAATCAAGGAGAGTGAAGTGAAGGATTCATTGCACATGCTCTTATAATGGATCATAGAATCCTCGAGAAGCGTCTTCCTTGATTTGAGATACAGACACCAAAGAAAACATGTCCCTCATTGTTCAAATTTGAGAATTCCTTCAATGGCCAAAACTAAGGATTCCATACTTGTCATCTCCTGTAAACTGGGAAATATCTCATCCAAATTTGATATATTAGAAACAAAAGTTTCTTTGAAAGAAAGAATCGGATCAAGATACGCATAGACATCTTCATGAATCTTAACTGCGGTCTTGATCATCCCTTGGCCTAAAACGAGAATCTTTGAAAGCCAAGTTTTAGTGACATGGCCTAATGTGTTTATTTCTTTTGAAAAATTGAGAGTTTATTCATCAGGGGCAGCCACTGCATCAGGTACTGGAAAAGTGGATGATATGGGATTTATCAAATGTTGAACATATTCCACCAATTGATTCTTTTTGACCTTGAGCTGAGAGTTCTGAGACTTATATTTCTCAAGTATCTTTAACACGATATCAATTGAATCTTGAGCCATCGCCATGTCACTTTCTAATGTAGACCTCCTAAGTCCAAGTCTGGAGACTTCATAATCAACAGGTGTCATGACATCATACTCCTTATTAACTTGTGGGATGGTGAGATCTGCAAAGCTATTTCCATCATTATCCACGATTATTCGAGAAAGCACCTTAGGATTCTTTGGAAAGATGTCATTTGAAAGTTTGAAAAGGGCATCAAAATCAATTTCAATTACCTTGACAACCCTCTTCCTTTCCTTAACCTCAGAATCAACCCAGGAAGAAGTATCATGCACTATTTCCGCATACAAAATCCTAGAGCTCAAATCAATATTCTCATTGTTCTCAACATCATGAGATCCTGCTTGAATCCTATCTATGACCTCAATTTGAGGAGAAACAACCTCAATATCCACCTCCTGATTATTCTAGATATTTTGGGAAATCTCTTCATGAACTACATGCTCCAAAGTGTTTGATATTTGAATTACCTGCACCTGAGTGGACGCTTGTTCGAAGCATGGATGAGGATCATTTTCCATGAGCTTCTGAGCACTATTAACAATGTGGGTAGAAGAATTTCTAAATGAGGTAGAAAATCTTGATACATGCTCTCTTCCTTCTTTGGGGTTAGGATATTTAGATTTTTCTCCTCGTGATATGTTACTTTGCGAAGTGGACTTTGGAAACCACTCCTTTCTTGCTTGTTATATATGATTGGATGGCATAGAGGTTGATTGAGAAGAGGCTTTGGCTGAATGAATGCCTCCTCGTGTTGGTAATTTTTATGATCTCGAAGCATGATCTTGAATTGATTAAAACTTGGCAAGTTCTCTTTCATACCAAGATATGCTTCTTTCAAGAATCAGTTGATTCTTGCTATCAAGAGAAAATTCATCTCTTTTGCTCCAGTCAATTTGAGGCAATGGGGTAAAAGAAAATGCATCATATGAGGGATCAATGACATCTTCATCATCATTTATGAATGAATCGGGAGGGTTATTGATGCGGAAGGCCTTGATCTGAGAAATTCTTAGGCGAGAAAACCCTCATCTTCTTACTTCATGTTCTTCTGAACAGGAAGCCCAAAAATCCTCCATGGTAGGGTTATGTTGATACTTTACTCCAAGAATCTTCTGCATGTATCCATTGATATCAAAGTGGGCTCTCTTCACATATGGATGAATTGTGATGAGGGAAAAATATTTTTCCATGAGTTGTGCATTGAAAAGATTTGGACATTGATATTCCCCAATTTGAATTGGGAAATGAATTCCTGAATGGTGCTTGTCACTAAGAAGACAATGAACTTGGAATAGTTTTCATGCAAGCTCCATCAATGCCCATCTGTCACTGATGTACTTAGGAAGCTTCCACAGGGTACCAGCAAAGCCACTCACGTGAATGTAGGAAAATAATGAAAATTGAATAAACCAGGTTCCCCATTGGGAAATGACACTTATGGCTTCTTTAGAAAATATTTCCTCAGTATTCTGACTCAAGTACTGAATCACGTGGAAGGTGAATGCATTGTTGACTCTTCTAAAATGGTGAGAGATATTTTTAAAACTAAGTTGAGGGTAATAATGAAAAAAACTGTTTAACAGGCCCATGAATCCTCTCATTTCAAGTCTTAAAATTAGCTTTCTTCTTGCTACTACATAAGTTAGATACGATGTCATGTAGAAACATCCAGTCATCTTAACTTCTATCAATTGTTTGTGAAGGGTGTTACTGATGATGGTGGCCCAATCCAAAAAATCATTCTTGGCAAGGATGATACATATAAACTGATACATCCGTGGGTGGAAAATCCTATTAGAGGGTAAACCGAAAACTTGACTTAGGAGAGTAATCATGTCCCCAATTTCTTCCACGAACTCAATGTGGTACAGTTCTTTAGGAAGCCTGTCAATTCGAGGTCTCTTGGTTACTAACCAGTTGTTATTAACCATCTTACTCCATCTCAAGGGTTCCTCATCCCAAAATTATTGCGCAGAATGGCGAGTGATATCCACATTCTCAGGAAAGTCAGGTATGCCGAGAAATTCCTCAATGTGCTCTAGTGTGATTAAGAGGAAAGGCTCGCAATTATCTTTAAAAATTCCTTGTCTCTCAAAATCATAGTGCTCAACACAAGTGATAACCAACTTTGGAAACTGCACTGAGATAGAAAATGTTGTTGCTTGAGGTAGACCACTATGGTAAAGCCTATCTGAGAATATGGTTTTGCCTTCAGTTTTCACCCGTTCACAGAATTGTTGCACATTGATGTGACCCAGATTTATATCAGTAATATTGTCATATCTTGACTTAATGAAATTGGGAGGGATGATTCCTTAGAATTCATACTTGAGTGCGGATTTGTTCGATTTCTCCACTGGCTTCCTCGACCTTCTTGTAGATTTGTTAGATTTTTCGGCCATTATGAATTTTACAGAAAAATGACTTAGGCATGCAAAACAATGCAAGCAGGGTCAGGTCTCAATCTCTGAAAGCCTCATCAGTGTAAGAACAATATGATTCATTTTAATATTATTATTATTATTATTATTTAAAAATAATAATAATAACAATAACTAGTCTTGTTTACAAAATCACACACCGAGACTAGGTTTGAATTCCGACTCAGGCGACAACTTTTTTTTAAATTTATTTATTTTAAATAAACGAAATCACCTAAGTTCAATATCAATTTTTTATTTAATTTTCTGTAGCAAATTCTCCCTAGTATGTGTAAAAATTGCCTAATTTAAATAACCGTGTACTTTGAGATTCACTTCTTCCTTGCGATCTTCGGAGTAATACGTGAATACACTTGCTTAATCCTTCTGCGAATGTGTGAACAATGCATTTGCTATTTCCTCCTTTGACCGGTGTATGACTATTGGGTGTAGAAATAATTGCATGATCTATTCAATTTGGTTTTTTTTTTTAACCTGTGTGGACAACCCTCTATTGCAAATGTGCGGATAATCTTCTCCGATGTGTGGAATGCTTGGTTTTCCTTTGGATAGCCGTGTTTCTCTTTGCCAATGCATATATAGCTGAGTGGATTTTGTCTTATGACTACCTGTGTATGCATGGAGAACTCCTTCTGCTGGCTTTCCCAATGTGTGGGAGTCAAAAACATTTTCCTTTAGACTGTTATTACTTATTCTTAGACAACGTTGAAATTTAGCTTTTGCTGCGTGGGAGATCCTTCTTTGCTCATGCGTGGGAAATTTTGAGTTGTCTCCTTGCTGTTTTGGACTGTCCCAACTTCTCAATGCGTGAAGATTTTCTTTGCTATTTTTCTCTCCACCACGTAGTCTGTGTGAAACTTGCTTTATTTCATTTCCTATGTTGCGTGGAGATCTTTCTGGAATGTGTTGGAAATATGTTCTTTACTCCTGCGTTGAAAATCTTAGAGGATTAAAAACTTGCGAGAGTTTTTCTTGCCTCTAACTGAGTGGATTTTTGTTATTTTGATCTTATGCCAGTCAATGCATGGGAGATTGTATTTTGTCTGTCCTCCTTCCTTGATGTTTTCTCCCTCCTACTCCTGCATGGAAACTTTGTTTTTGTTTGGCTGTGTATTTCCTTTTCTTTAGGTTGCCAAAAGAAATACGTGAAAGTTGTCTTTGTTTGACCAATGCATTACCTTTTTGTCCTTATTTTTCTTTTTTTTAATTTTCCTATGTTGTTTTCCTTCTACAGGTTGCGTGGAGCTTGTTTTATTTATCTTTTTCAAGTTGCTGTTCCCCCCTTCTTAGGCATTGAAATTGGATCTCTGGTAGAATGCGTGGAGAGCTTTGGGGAATGTCAACACTAAAATTTTCCTCCGTAATTTCTATTTCATTAATGTATGTATTAGGAATAGGATGTTGTTAAGTATAATTAGTAGTAGCGTCTGATAGAAGATAACGACGCTGTCAGTACAGTGCCGCCAATAATGTGGAGTACGGTAACATTCAAAGTACAATAGGAATGTTGTAAAAAGTAAATATTTGTCGTAAGTGGTCCGGTAATGTTAAAATGTCAAAGTTTGGGTAATTAGAGAAGTAGGGTCTACATGATTAGGAATTAGAAATATTATATTGGTAATAAGGACAAGGAGTGAGGTCATAAATATTTTGTGTATTTTATTTGTAAAAAGTCTAAAAATGTGGAACCCATGTAAAATGATAAGGTTTATCTTATCTTAAAAGAGAAGCTTACATGTACAGATAAGAGTTAAGGTATGGAATATGATTTGTCAGAGTGGATTTCTTATCCTATCTTAGAGATAAGATGGATAAGCCTAGAAGTTCTATAAATAGAGAGGCCACCCCCTCATTTAGCATAGAAGGAAGTAGTGAGAAATATTGTAGGAAGTGTGCAAAGGAAGCCATCAGTTTAAAGGTGTGTTGAAGAAGCCATTAAGAGGTGTAATTGTAAAGTTTCTCCCATAGTCTTGGTGAAAGGCAAGTGAAGTCAATAACACTTGAAGTACCTCATGGGTGATATTGTAACAATTTCATGTTAATATTATAATTTACTTTGATATTTCAGATTTTTCATCATTTCATAGTTGATGGTATTCTTGTGTTATGTTGTTGTTTTGTTTCCAGATTACATCCACCAAACTAAAGGCTGTGCATTAGTAAATAATCATAGCACGAGGAGTTCCCGGTGAAGAATTATCATAGTGCCAGATTGGTGATGACATTTTGGTTCCGTTGCCGGGACCATTCCTCGGTGGTGGATTTTCTGGAGAGATATTCCCACTTAGTCAAAAATCAATTGGAGGGTAACCTTATTTTTACTATGCATAGTAGTTACCATGGTAAAGTCATTTTTATCTTGAATAGTAGTTACCATGATAAAGTCATTTTTGCTGTGAATAGTATTTATCACAGTAAAGTCACTTTTTACCGTGAATAGTATTTACCGCAGTAACTTCACTTTTTACTGTGAATAGTGTTTACCACAGTAAAGTCAGTTTTTACCGCAGTAAGTCAAGTTTTACCATAGTTTACCGTGGTCATTTCTATTTTACCGTAGAAAGGTGTAAAGTCACTTTCTAGTATAGTGATTCCAATTATTTGTGCACATAATTCTTGTTGATTGTACTTGTGGGTTGGTATTTCACGGTGGTTACTTTTGAAAATGGGAAAGATTCCTGTTTTTTCAGCTCAATCTAATGAAGATGCTTCTTCTTTCATTCAAGAGTTTAAACGATCTTGTATTTGTAATGGCCTTATAAGAAGGGAACAATGGACTGAATTTTTTCCTACCTTTTTGGATGGTTCAACACTTAGGTGGTTTGAAACACTAGGTGATAATATGAAAAATTCATGGGATTTATTAACTTAAAGTTTTCTTGAAGAATTTGGTGAACAATAGAAATATGCAGATATCATGATCGAGATCACAAAGCTATCCCAAGGAGAGAAGGAGAAGATAAGGGATTATCATGCTCGTGTTCTAGAGCTAAGGAGGAAGCTCGATGCCCAGATCCGAAAGGAAGGATTAGCGGATGGGTTGATGAATGGCATAGATAATCTCCTCTGTAATCACTTCATTCTTGAAATGAAGCCAGAGATTAGACAACGAGTGAAGTATGACCACCCAGCTACCATTGAACAAGAAAATGAGATTACAAGAAGGCAAGAAGAAAGTATGGAAGAGGAGCCCAAATAAATTGTTGCTAAAGTAGAGCCTACACCAGCACCTTTGGTCCAGAATCCACAACCACTCCCGGTGAGCACAAATATTTCTCCTAGTACATCTACTGAGTATGAAGATCTGCTCAAAAATATGGGTCAGTTAACCATTAATCTTCTTCAAAGAAAAGAATTTAGTTCTCAGGGAGGAGATAGAGGTCCAAAAAGAAATATTTCTGAAGTTATATGTTATGGTTGTTATAAAAAAAGGTCGTTATAAGTATAATTGTCCAGATAGAGCTTCTACATATGGTAAAGGAGATAATGATAAAGGAAAAGGACCTGTGAATTCTTTTGATGTAGTAGATAAGAGAAGAAATAATGAAGTAGATGTGTTTGTAACAAAAAGAAAGAAAGAAAAAGATAATCAAGATGGAAATGATCCTAAGAAGATGAAAGGAGAAACTAGTAAGAAACATTTGGGTGTGCAGGATTTTATGATTTCACAGGGGCAAGGACCATACTCCATCTTGGAAGATCTGTCAAAAAGGCCTGCAAATATTACATATGGTCAACTCCTAGCTATGTCTTCTGAGAAGAGGCGGGAGTTGCGAAGTGGAATCAATGCTCGACGAAGAAAGGAGGTTGAGGTCCCTATTTTGGAGGCAGAGGCGGATCCCTATGCTCCACAAGCTGAGGTATTATGTAATGGTATTTCAATTCATGATGTCTTAGTTGATGGAGGTACTGTAGTTAATGTAATGACCGAGTCTGTAATGAATATGTTGGGTTTAAAAATTGATCGCCCTTCAACACTTATGTTAAGGTCATTAAATAAAGGAAAAACTAAACCAGAAGGTGTAGTTTCAAATGTGGCAATATCTGTTATGGGTGTTGTATGTGTGGTAGAATTTTAGGTTATGAAAAATGGTACTGTTGCATACCCAATGTTGTTGGGAAGACCATGGCTAAGGAGAGTTCATGCAAGAAACTACTGGAATGAAGGCTTCATGACACTTGGACGTGGTAGAGAGAGGGTGAAAATAAACGCGATCCCTCAACATCATAAGGCAGAACCTGTCAATTCAAGTGATGAAACTGATGATTGGACATCCTCTTATTACTTTAGTACCAGTGAAGTGGACACTGAGGATGAAGAAAGTGAGGTTGATGTTTCAGTCATGGATATCCTTCCAGTCACACGATCTCATGACCCCATAAAATTATCTGAAGAAGTTGATGATCGTCTCCAACAAATAAATATTGGTGATGCTGTGATGGAGAGTGAGAAGGAATCCTACCTCCAGCTCTTTCAAAGGTACATACACATATTCACTTTTGATTACAAGGAACTCCGTCAAGTAAGTTGGGTAGAACATTCTATTGAGCTGGTAGATGGTGCTAAGCCCCATAAAGAAAATACCATATAGAATGAATCCTAATTTTTCCAAGACTGTAAAAGAAGAAATAGATAAGTTACTTGATGCAAGATTCATATTTTCTGTGGAGAATTCAGAATGGGTTTCTCCCATTGTGATCTCAATAAAAAAGAATGGGAAGCTACACATTTGTGTTGATTACAGGAAGCTCAATAAGGCAACAAAGAAGGATCATTACCCTCTTCCATTTTCAGATCAGATCTTGGATGAAGTAGCTGGCCAGGAGTGCTATAGTTTTGCTGATGGATATAGTGGCTACAACCAAGTTCGTATAGTAGAGAAAGATCAGCTGAAGATCACCACTCCTTGGGGAACGTTTGCTTATAGAGTTATGCCTTTTGGGTTGTGTAATGCTCCAGCAACATTCCAGCGTTTGATGAAAAGGGTGTTCGAACCCTACATTGGGACCTTCATCAGAGTATTTCTGGATGATTTTTGCATCTATGGGATCAAGTTAGACCACCTGCACCAGATGGAGACAACATTTAAAAGGTTAGATGAAGCACAAGCCTCACTAAACCCTACAAAGTGTGTCTTTGGATGTTCTAAAGGCGTTTTGTTAGGGCATGTTGTATCCAGAGATGATATTGGTACTGATCCTGATAAATCTTTAAAAATCAAAGATTTACCATTTCCTATGAATAGAAGTAAGTTGAGATCATTTTTAGGCCACTATAGAAGGTTCATCAAGAATTTCTCAAAGATTGCACAGCCACTAACCCAGTTCTTGAAGAAGGATGTTACTTATGAACCAGGAAATAAGGCGCATGAAGTTTTTGGACAACTGAAGGAAGCCCTGGTGTCTTCACCTGTTTTGAAGAATCCAGATTGGAGCAAGCCATTCATTGTGTACACTGATTCCTCAGATGCAACACTAGGAAGTACTTTGAGCCAAAAGGATGAAAATGGGAATGAACATCCAATTTACTTTGGGAGCAGACAAATGAGCAGTGCTGAGGTAAATTATACTGTAACTGAAAAAGAGGCTCTGGCTATCATTTTTGCTGTAAAGAAGTTTAAGAATTACTTGCTAGGGAAAAAATTTCTAGTTGTAACAGATCATTAGGCTCTAAAATATATTGTAAATAAGCCTAACCCATTAGGGAGGATAGCAATATGGAAAATTTTGCTACAAGAATTTGAATTTGATATTATAGATAGGCCAGGAAAGAAGCATGTCAATGCAGATGCACTCTCTCGAGCCTATGATGGTTTAGGATCATCTTGTGATGATGATGATTTCCTCGATGCAACATTGTTATCCCTTGACACAATCCCTAGTGAATACATAGATATTTGGAATTATCTGAATGAATTCAAGTTTCCTGATGGTGCCAATGCAAAGACTAAGAGAAAGATTACTCAAGCCAGTCGTCCATATTCTATTCTGCATGTAGTATTATTTTGAATAGGACCTGATGGACAATACAAGAGGGCAGTTGGACGTGATCAAGGGAAGGAACTGCTAGAAGAATTCCACAATGGTACATGTGGAGGGCACTTCTCTGGACAACATACAACAAGAAGGATCTTGGATGCAGGTTATCACTGGCCCACTCTTTTTAAAGATTGTTATAATTATTGTAAGACATGTGATATTTGTCAAACACATGGTAACTGTAAGACTTCATCAGCTCCATTATGTCCTATTCTTCCACTTGGTCCCTTTGAAAAGTGGGGAATAGACATTGTAAGTCCACTTCCAACTACCTCATGCCAAAATAAGGAAATTGTAATTGCCACAAATTATTTAACCAAGGGGGTTGAAGCTAGGCCATTGAAAATAGCTTCCATGGATGAAGTGGCAAGGTTCATATATGAACGCATTGTCACCAGATTTGGTTGTCCATTAGAAATTGTAACAGATCAAGGAAGCCACTTCATTAATGAGGTGGTAGAAGCCCTAGTCAATAAGTTTTCTATTAAGCATAGGAAGGCAACAACATACAAGCCAAGCACAAATGGACAGGTGGAACGAACAAATTTTATGTTGTGTCAAATTCTAGCAAAAGATGTAGCCTTGCAGGTACATAAATGGGATAAAAGGATTCATGCAGCATTGTGGGCATATAGGGCAACATCAAAGTCAGCAACAGGATAATCCCCATTTCAGTTGGCCTATGGCATTGATCCAGTTCTTCCTATTGAGTTTGATATTCCCACTGTGAGAGTTATGAAAAATGAAAGGATGGATGAAAGTGATTCAGTAAAAGAAAGGCTGGTACATCTTCATTTGCTAGAGGAAATGAGGGAAATAGCAAAGGATACAAGCCATAAGAAGAAAATGAAGCAGAAGGAATACTTTGATCAAAAGATCCGTTGGTCTCCATTTCTTGTGAATGACTTGGTTCTAGTATATGATTCCAGATACAAAAAAAGAAGACAGAGAAAATTTCTTCCAAAATGGATGGGGCCCTACAAAATAGCAGCTGTGCATGAAAATGGTACGTACTGACTGGAGGAATTGGATGGCACTCCCATTACGAAATGGGTCAACCATGACAAGTTGAATATTTTCCAAGCTCCAGAATAGTCTACTCCGAGGACGGAGTAGAAGCTAGGAAGGGGGAAGATGTCGACACTAAAATTTTCCTCTGTAATTTCTATTTCATTAATGTATGTATTAGGAATAGGATGTTGTTAAGTATAATTAGTAGTAGCGTCTGATAGAAGATAACGACGCCGTTAGTACGGTGCCGCCAATAATGTGGAGTACGGTAAGAGTCAAAGTACAATAGGAATGTTGTAAAAAGTAAATATTTGTCGTAAGTGGTCCGGTAATGTTAAAATGTCAAAGTTTGGGTAATTAGAGAAGTAGGGTCTACATGATTAGGAATTAGAAATATTATATTGGTAATAAGGACAAGGAGTGAGGTCATAAATATTTTGTGTATTTTATTTGTAAAAAGTCTAAAAATGTGGAACCCATGTAAAATGATAAGGTTTATCTTATCTTAAAAGATAAGCTTACATGTACAGATAAGAGTTAAGGTTTGGAATATGATTCGTCAGAGTGGATTTATTATCCTATCTTAGAGATAAGATGGATAAGCCTAGAAGTTCTATAAATAGAGAGGCCACCCCCCTCATTTAGCATAGAAGGAAGTAGTGAGAAATATTGTAGGAAGTGTGCAAAGGAAGCCATCAGTTTAAAGGTGTGTTGAAGAAGCCATTAAGAGGTGTAATTATAAAGTTTCTCCCATAGTCTTGGTGAAAGGAAAGTGAATTCAATAACACTTGAAGTACCTCATGGGTGAGATTGTAACAATTTCATGTTAATGTTATAATTTACTTTGATATTTCAGATTTGTCATCATTCTGTCTTATCATAGTCGATGGTATTCTTGTGTTATGTTGTTGTTTTGTTTCCAGATTACATCCACCAAACTAAAGGATGTGCATTAGTAAATAATCATAGCACAAGGATTTCCCAGTGAAGAATTATCATAGTGCCGGTTTGGTGATGACAAAGCACTATCAATATTTTCTTTCCTGTAAAGAATGCACATTCTTTACATTTTATGACCCACCTGTGTGCATCTGAAAACAGGGTAGGCCAAAAGATACTTTCCATTATGATATTCATTACAATAGTTTTAGTAGAGAAGTGTCCTCCAGATAATGCATCATTAAATTCTGCTAACATTTGTTCAGTATGTGCACCGTTGATACATCTCAATAGCACGCCATCTAGATTTTGTTTGAAGATAATTCCATCAATCAAAATATAAGGAATAGATTGCAACTTGAGATGCCTTATCTTTTCTTTGTTCAAACCAAGAGGGTATGCACCCTCAGAAAGGAATCTGATCATGTCCTTCATCCATTCCTGTGTACCAGGGTCTATATTCTATTCATGTTCTATGTGCAGGAGGACTTCATACAGAAATAATGAAGCCTTAGGATCATTCTACGCATCCCAGATGCAGATCTAGGCTTGCTAGGTTGATCACTCAGGCATCCAGTGTGATTGCACAACATTGAAACCTGTCTCCAAGTTTTGGACTTGTGTACCAATGAGAACAGGAATCTCCAGAGAAGGCTAAAGGTTCCTACTCCTAAACTACCTGCCACAAGCTATTCCAGTGCAGGAAAGCTAATCACAATCCTAATCTAACCATGCCAAGGAGACAGAGAGAGAGAGAGAAAAGGAAAAAAATGAAAAGCCTACACTAAAAGGCTGGTGATACACCAGAGAAGGAGAATGTTGCACATCTATCAAAACTAATCATGGAACAAAGAGAGGTGAGCAATGGGAAGGGATGGACAGATGCATCACAGGCCCAAGGATAGATTTCACACAGAAAATGTCCCAAAACTCCATGAACACAGCTCCAAACCTGTGAATGAACATTCAAAGATGCACAAATACCTGCAATGAAGAGAGGCAAGAAGAGAACAAGCAAAAATGAGCAAGGAGGGCTGGATAGATGCATCACAAAACATGCATTTGTTGCTCCAGAAGTTTGCACAGAACATCATTTCAATAGTAAAAGGCAAAAATAGCCATTACAGAGCAAGGGAGGAGGTTCGAACTCCATTTTCAACCCTAGAGAAGAAAAGAAGGGAGGGCAGAGCAGAAAAGATGAACAAATCTGAAAAGAAGCTCCTCTTTAGCCAAATCTGGCTTTTTACAGATGGGTCGAGCCCAGGAGAACAGGAAACGTACAAAACATACCCCAACCTATTCCTCCAGGTTGACTACAGATGCATTAAAACGAGCATGGGGGATCCTTACAAACCCATACCCTGTCAACCGAATTGGAGGAGAATGCGACCCATTCTGCTGCATTAAATGTCTGGCCTTGCTGAAGAAGAATGCGATGTCATTAAACTGGTTATCGCTTCTGCCATGAACACAGAGAGAAGTTTCTTGATTTTCTCTCTCTAGACTTCACCAAAATTGGCGAGATTGATCCTAGAATCATGTAGAGAATTTCATACAGCTTTCCGTTGATATAAAGAACGTGCAAATCCGAGTTCTGGATCGAAAGATATGATGATCTGAAGATTTAGGGCACGGAACAGACCAAAACGGATTTTGAAATCTTTCCCGCGCTTCTGCCACCTGGATGACACGTGGCATGGCCATCTGATTGGACTGAGCAATTCTCTCTCCTTTGCCTTTCGCGGGCTTTCTTTTGAAATTTCCTTGTGGGCCCCTTAAACTTGGACACATGGTCCTCTTCTGATTGGCTCGGGTTGACCCTTCGAAACCTCGCCCTTTGACTTTTGGACTCTTTCCCCTACGACACGTGTCGTGATCTGGTTGGTTCTCGGCCCCTTTCCGGCTCCTTCGCGCCCTTCACGTCTTTATGTCACTGGATGTCCCAAACTGCTTGGGCCAAAAACTTCCGATCCACCCGAAATGGGCTTCCTTGTCCCTCATTTGGCCGATGACACGTGGCGTTATTTGATTGGCTTTCGGCTCCTTTCGGCTCCTTCGTGTCCATTTGTCCCACATGTCCCGAGACTGCTTGGGAAAAATTCCTCCGGTTCGCCCGATTCTGGCTGGTTCACGTACCTTTGTCACAGATTTCCCAAAGCAGTTTGTCCCAGATATCCCTTCGCGTCCTTCGTGCGCGGCCCAGATGTCCCAGTTCCGTTTTAGGCCCGAACCGGCCGGTTCGCGTCCTTCACCCAAATGTCCCAATTGCTTTCTTTTGTCGACAACCGATCCGGTCGGTGCGTACCCGTACTCTTGTCAACTGTCCCGCTCACCATTTTTCTTCCTCTTTCAGCCGATTCAGGGTGCATTCTCACGTCCCACCGCGTACTTCTGTCCCAGATGTCCCTTTGCTGATCATGGACACGCCTAGAGGATTTTCGGCCGATCTGCGCCTAATCTGTCCCAAATGTCCCGACTGTTGCAAGGACTAGGACTTAGCCATTTTTCGTGATTTTTCCTGGATCAATCTACATGCTTGGAACTGCAAAACTCTGATGCATGTTATCAAAATTTACCCTGGGGGGGTGAAATTTTGACAACAGTTTGGCGACTCAGTGGGGTCACCTGCCTGCTAGGTGAATGATCAGTAGCCTGAAGCAATCCATTGGGCATGGAGTCATAAGTCAAGCCTGAAAACTGATCTGAACTTTGAAAAATCCCTCTGAGCCACTTGAAACCCACCGGACATGGAGTTGTTCTCACCAAAATGCCACTGAAACGAACTGTGCAAGAGCAAAACCAGCAACACCAAAAACTATGTACATAACTGAAAATCATACATGCTCCAAATGGAACATGCAGAGTGTGCACAAGCACTTCTTCTACTGAAAGCAAACCTACCTACTCTATTCTAACTGGAAGCAAAGGCAAGCTAAACAAACCCTGCAATTGGTTGTGAGAAATAGCTTCCCTTTCTCAAAAGTGGCAGCCATGCAATTGATTTGGCAGCTGATCATGGCTGTTAGGATGGAGTGGAAAATCAACAAGAAGCTGGTCTTCCATCCAAATCATCAAGGTATCAGCTGAAAAACAAATTCAATACCTCTTTTAGTTGCTCTGCATTTGGATTGAAGAGGTATGACAGCTGATCCTTGGTACTTTGTAGCTCATCCTCATGCTCAGAAGCAAGCATGACTGGTTGTGACTTCTCCTTTGGCTCCAATGAAGCCAAATACCTGATTGGGCAAGGTCTGATCCATTTGATATGCCCATAGCTCTGATTTTCAACTCCAACAATGGAGTTCTTCTTGTAGACCCTCTTGAATGGATGATATGGAAGAAATGGTGAAATTCCTTCTGTCCTTTCTCTTCCTCCAATGAAGAACATGAAAGATTAAAATCTTCCAATCTTGATTCCGAAGAGCTGTTATAAGATGCAGGCTGCTGCAAATGAATGTTCTCCTTCATGACAGCAGACTCTTGTGTTTGGAATGTGGATGATGAAAGAGAGAATGGTGGAAACTCAACCGGCTCTTCTCCATCAAAACAGTCCTCCAAATCTGACAGATAAACTGCCTCATGGCTGTCCTGCTGCAAATGTTCAACTTCCTCCATGGTGTCCTCTTGATCTGTAACTTGACCACCATGGTTTCTTTCTCCCTTCAACATTGAGTTTGAGAGGTCAAACTCCTCTTCAGCACTGGAACTTGAGAGAGGTGAAGTAGAAAGAAGAACTGAAGGTTCTCCTATAGCCTGCTTTGTGCTCAGAGCTCTTGGATCTGCACTTTTCTCCCCCACAGCTGGAATGTGCTCCTCTTCTTTTGGATTTGGAGCAGCTTCTCCTTCCTCCAATGTTTGAAGACAATCTTGCTCTTGATTGAACTCTTCCTCCAGCATGAAGTTTGTCAAGTCAAACTCTTCAATCTGCTGCTCTAGAGGACAAGTTGGGACTGCAAGATCTTCTTCTTCTGCTGCAACAAAATCAGTCCTAACCACCACCTGTTCTCCAACCCTAGCCTCTTCTGTAGGCTTAACCATCAAGGGGATCTTTGTCATCCCAAATTTGGCAGCCAAACTTACTAAGCTCTTAATCATTTCTTTCTTTTCTTGGCTCTTCCTCTTGCTGTCCTTGATGACTGATTTTGCAATTTCTTCTTCCCCACATGGAATTGGGAATGCAAGAGGAGGGATGGGTTGTAACTCAACTGATTTGACAATTTTTTGTGGTGGTGGAGGAGGTGAAACCTCTTGTTTCTTTGGAGTGGGAGGTATTTCTATTTAGCTCTTGTGGAGGGGATGACTGTTTAGAAGGAAAAAGGAAAGAAGAATTGAGGTGTGTTGGAAGACTGAGAGGTGGAGACATGGGATCAACATTTGGGACAGCAGATGGAGAGTTTAAAATTTGACAAGTCCAAATGAGATGATGCTGCTTGAGTAATGGGAAGAGAAAAACCGGATGATGGTGTAGAACTTACCCATTGACAAGGTTGTTCAACACCGAATGTATAGGCCTCTATTTCTACTGTCCATTGTGCAAGTTGGGGCAGCATCTTTATCATGAAGTCCAGCTTCTCTTGAGGGCTGAAGTGTCTTGGAAAAGGGCCTCCCCATGGACAAGGAGTCCTGTAACCGATTCCGAAAGCTCTCATTTGAGCTGTTGCTCTGGACTGCACCATCTTTACCTCCATCTTTTGGATCTTCTCCAACAGACCAGCATCTTGGATCTGATGGTCTTCATTGTATGCACACCCTTGCTCTTGGAAAGCTCCATAGCCAAACTGACTTTGGCACTGCTACTCATATGGGTATGCATACTGATCTTGAATCTGCTCAAAATGCTGATTTGGAGGATTTGTAAAACATGTTGGAGGTGTGATATACTGCTGTTGTTGATGTGAATTCCATGATGGAAATGAAGTCATGATTGCACAACTTCATAGAATGAAAGAAGATGGAAGAGATGGAAGGAAGAATGGATAGAGAATGAATGAAAATGAATGGAAGGGAAGGTCTGCAACTTCAGAGATGGGTTGTTGACCAGATGGAGTCGCCAGATGTGTTTGCAAGTGCCTCCAAAGGCTGAAATCTTCACAGGAACACATCAACCTGCAAAAGATGAAGTGGAAGACCTCTAAGGTCCCACTAGGCGTGCCAAAACTGTTAATGGTCGCATGGTGGCTTAAGATTTTCTATTTGATAATGAGACACCTCTGAAAGATGAAACTCTAACTTCTGTGATGTCCCACAGGGAGTGCCAAAACTGTTGATGTCAAATCACAGCACCCCTGGATGCAGATCAGGATTCTAGGTTGATCACTCAAGCATCCAGTGTGATTGCACAACATGGAAACTTCTCTCCAAGCCTGGGACTTGTGAAACTAAGAGAGGAATCTCCAGAGAAGGCTGGTTCCTGCTCCTAAACTACCTGCCACAAGCTATTCCAGTGTAGGCAAGCTAATCTAATCCTAATCTAACCATGCCAAGGAGACAGAGAGAGAGAGAGAAAGGAAAAAATAGCAAAATCCTACACTAAAACGGTGATACACCAGAGAAGGAGAATGTTGAACATCTATCAAAACTGCCATGGGACAAGGAGAGGTGAGCAATGGGAAGGATGGACAGATGCATCATAGGCCCAAGGATAGATTTCACATAGAAAATGTCCCAAAAATCCATGAACACAGCTCCAAACCTGCAATGAACATTCAAACATGCACAAATACCTGCAATGAAGAGAGGCAAGAAGAGAACAAGCAAAAACGAGCAAGGATGGACAGATGCATCACAAAACACGTTTTGTTGCTCCAGAAGTTTGCACAGAACATCATTTCAATAGTAAAAGGCAAAAATGCCATTACAGAGCAAGGGAGGAGGTTCAAACTCCATTTTCAACCCTAGAGAAGAAAAGAAGGGAGGGAAGCGCAGAAAAGATGAACAACCTGTTATCCTTTTTAGCCAAATCTAGCTTTATACAATGCATGGGTCGAGCCCAGGAGACAAACGTACAAAACATGGGAACCCATCCTTCCTTGACTGTAGATGCATTAAAACGGCATGGGGGACCTTACAAACCCATACCTTGTCACTTTGACCGAATTACAGGAGAATGCGACCCATTCTGTATTAAATCTGGTCGCTGGGATGTCATTTCTGGCCATTATCACGCGTTAGAGCTGTTTCTCAATTTTCTCTCTCCAAACTACACCAAAATTCAAGATTGATCCCAGAATCATGTAGAGAATTTCAACAGCTTTTCGTTGATATAAAGAACGTGCAAATCCGAGTTCTGGATCGAAAGATATGATGATCTGAAGATTTAGGGCACGAAACAGACCAAAACGGATTTTGAAATCTTTTCCTGCGCTTCGCCACCTGGACGACACGTGGCAGGCTCTGATTCACTGAATAATTCTCTCTCTTCCTTTCGCAGGCTTTCTTTTGAAATTTCCTTGTGGGCCCCTTAAACTTAGACACGTGTCCTCTTCTGATTGGCTCGGGCTGACCCTTCAAAATTCACCCTTTGACCTTTGGACTTTTTCCCCGCGACACGTGTCGCGATCTGGTTGGTTCTCAGCCCTTTCAGCTCCTTCGCGCCCTTCGCGTCTTTATGTCTCGGATGTCCCAAAATGCTTGGGCCAAAAACTTCCGATCCACCCGAAATGGGCTTCCTCGTCCCTCATTTGGCCGATGACACGTGGTGTTGTTTGATTGGCTTTCGGCTCTTTCGGCTCCTTCGCGTCCATTTGTCCCACATGTCCCGAACTGCTTGGGTCAAATTCCTCTGGTTTGCCTAATTCGGCCGGTTCACGTACCTTTGTCCCAGATGTCCCAATTGCCTAGTGCGAAGGTTCTCCGTTTTGGACGAACCGGCTGGTTCGCGTCCTTCGCGTACTCTTGTCCCGCTTGTCCCGGTCAAAGACTTGGGAAAATTTTTCTTTCTTTCGGCCGATTCGGGCATTTCGCGTCCCGTGCGTACCTACGGCCCAGATGTCCCTTTACTTCATGGGCCACCTGGATGCTTTTCGGCTGATCCGCGCCTAGATGTCCCAAATGTCCCGACTGCTCCTAGGACTAGGACTTAGCCATTTTTCGTGATTTTTCCTGGCCCAATCAACATGCTTGGAACTGCAAAAACTCTGATGCATGTTATCGAAATTTACCCTGGGGGGGTGAAATTTTGACAACAATCCCACGAGCGGGAAATTAAAACAATTTTGCTAGGAAAGGGGAAATTCGGGCTCGGGAAGCCAATTTGGCATTCCCGGTAATTAGAAGCGGAAGCTTATTTTTCCCTGGCAATTAAAATAAAACTTGTCGAATGAATTTTAATTGATATTTATTTAATTAAATACTCCCAAGTTATTTAAAAATTAATTTGATCAAACAAAGAGTAGTTAATTAATTAAATATTAATTAATTAATTTTAACGCAGTTTAAAGCCTGACGAGAGGAGTTCTCACCTGAAAAGGACGAAACGAAGACTGAAACGATCACAAAAAAGAGATGGTCGTGATGAAAGTGACAAACCACATAAAGTAACACTTTTGAAAAATTGCAAAATTTCCATTTTTTATTTTATTTATTTATTAATTTTGCATAGTCAAAATTGGTTGATAACAATCCTAAAGCATACTAATATATACATGATTCCTAAGCAAAAAAACTAGTAAATGACAATGTCTTTCGGGCCTTATTGATTTGTTTGTTATACTTTTATCGTCCTTACACACCCTACAACCCTATGATTATTTTACCGATTTATCTTTTATGGCCTCAAAAACTAGTGCCCAGTTAGGACATTAACACCCAAGGCTCTTGTCCCTCTTGGGTGCCCCTAACCCTTTCTCCCCTTTTCTCACACTTTTGGCCCTCTTCTACTTCCTAGGCATATTTAATACTTTTGGGTTGGCCTTCCATTTGTCAATTATGGAATTCAAACATGGGAATTATATATACACATAGTTATAGCTCTCAAATAAGGGGCCAAACACTAAGCATTACATACTATCACCTAATCTTGCATCTAAAGGCACAAGAGCATCACAAAGCATCCATTTACCACATTCACTCAAGGGACAAGGGATACATTACTTTTCATAAAAACATAGGAGGGGAAGTTTATTCTATTTCATCTCACATATTCTATACATTTGCTACATTCTAGATCTAGCCCACTATCATTGTGTAACTTGTACAAGGGAATCTTAGGGCATCATTACACACACTTACACACAAAACTACATGGATTCTGAAATGTAGTGAAGTGTTCGATACTAAGTTCACTCTTTGGGTGACCTCCGGGGTTAGTCCGACTCCACATACTACATTTTTATTTTTAGGATTTGATGTGGTGTGGACTTGTGCACCTAGGTATATTTATTTACAGGTTATAGATATAACCAGAGACATTGAAGTGAGATTAGAGTTACAAATAGAGACTAATAATGAAGCTCCTCTTACATATGAGAAATCAAAACTTGAGCATTTGGGTAGACACTAACACCCAACTCCAGTCACTAGTACCTGGGTGCTCCTGTCCTCTCATGGGAGCTTCTTTCTTGCACACTTCTGGCTCTTAGAACCTCCAATGATCCTTGAAAAATCTACTTCTAGCTTGTTTCATCTATTCACCTACCATAATCATTTCTAGATTGTGTGAAATCAACTAAGTTCACCCTCTCTCTCTATTGTTTAGGGTTTCGTATCATTGCATGCTTGTTGCTTCTCCATTTACTATATTTCATCACTTGTATATTATACCTACAGTAGTTACTCTGTAATTAGATATAATTCAATATATAATAAATCATTTGGTGAACCCCACTAGTGATCACAAATTTCAATCCTTATTTTTCCTATTTTATCTATCTTCTTTTATGGCTCCTAAAGTCTCCTTACATCGATTACTTCAAATGCACCCACCTTGCCAATATGCTCTCCAAAAATCCCTAGATACTATATACCTCCCTTGCAATACGCCACTTGCACAAGTAAGTTACATCTTCAATCATCTCTCCGATGAACCCATTGGCTATGATACCACAACCAATCAATCCATTTACAAGTCAATTCAATATTTACATTGTTTATTTCAAGATAAAATTCAAGCTATGGAAGCCATGATTAAATATCTCACAACTGAAATCCAACATCTTAAGGATGCTTCTCAAGCCCATGCTAGTTCTTCTTCTACACCTCATCCTACACCTATGATTACTACATGTGCTCATATAAATGAATCCGAAGTCTTACCACTCCCAGCACATCTCAAGTTTGATCTAAATGTTAATAAATATGCTATTCTTACCGAGCTCCTAAATAACCAGTTGATTAACTTGCCAACTACTCATTCCTAACCTCCTTATCAGCTTGCCAAATACGTAGGTCTCCCATTTTGTAATTATCATAGACTTAATGGACATCATGAAAATTATTTCTATGCTTTAAAACAAATAATTAAACACCTTGAGCATTAGGGTTTTATTTCATTTGCTACACAACATTCTGCCACATTTTGATCTCCATTTAGTAAACCCCAATGGGCTCCAAAATCTGATCCCTCTATTTCTTATGGGCATTATGCCATAATTACTAATGTTCCTTCTTTTTTCAGTCAAGAGCTACCTATCCAACCCAATGTCATACCACCTTAAAAAATCTGTACCCCACCACCTCATCATATCAAGTCCTCTACAACATTACTAATTCCACCTAAGAAACCACCTTTCGAAATTTGTACCCCATCACTTCCTCCTATAAAGTTTTCTACATTATTACCAATTCTAACTAAGTAACCAAACTTCAAAATGTGTACCCCCTATCACCTCCTACTATCAATTCTTCTACAACATTACCAATTCTAACTAAGCAACCACCTTTCAAAATCCATACCCCATCACCTCCTCTTATCAAATCCATTACAATGTTACCAATTCTAAATCAGAAACCACCAACAAAGCAAGACCAACCAATTCACCCTATGATAGGTAACCTCTGTAAACTTCCTTCTCTCAACCCTATATCTAATCCCGGTCGTACTCTTGATCCTACCTACCATTTTGATGACTCTATGTCTTCTTATGACACATCTCAAAATCGCTCACAATGGCATGGTCTCTCTCACGTCATCATATAGATGTCCATCACTCACATACTTTGGGGGCATAGTACCCCCTCTTCTATTACTATTGGTTATCTCTAGTGTCTTCTACTACACTTCACACTCCCCACTTTATGTATAATATTTATTAGTACTCCTATATCTTTGGTACACACATTGTATCATCATTACCCAATGAATACTCTAGTGGTATGGTTCATACTTGACTATTGAGGGAACACTTATTTCATGAACCTCATATTGTCTATGTTTCACACTCCGTGCTTCACGATACATCTTTTCTAGTATCTATGCTCACACAATGCACTCATTACCTGATGCACTCTAGTGCTACGGTTCATACTTGATTGTTGAGGGTCTAATTCTTAAGTGAAACGCACATTATTTGTGCTTCATGCTCAATGCTGCATGATACATATTTCCTAACATCTACTACTCTCTCTCACTCCACACTTCATGAACTATATTTCCAAGCATCACATCATCTACACTTCACGCTTAGTGCTTTATGATATATCTTTCTAGTATCTACTCTCACACAATACAATCATTTACCGATGATACACTATTTTTCCATGGTTCATTCTTGACTATTGATGGTTCATTTATAAATGAACCTCATCTCATACTCATCTGCTGGGGGGAAATTTTTCTCCTACTATCAACACATATTTTATATCACATCATCAAAATCACTCAGCATTTGCATATCTTGGTTGCATTTAATCTTGTTCGCTTATACTACTTACATGTTGCATTTTTCTTACTATGTTATCTAGATTCTTAGTATGTCATGATCCTTTTCTATATACACACATGCATTCCCTTGGTATCTTAAGGTGAATGCATGACCTATTATAGACTCATACATGACGCATGATGTTTGACACAACTCTTTACCAGTCCCACTGAGGATCCTGAGGGTATCTACCTTTACTACTCTCACACTCCACATATCACAGGTTCTATTGTCTCATTCTTCAATAATTATTTCTACTACCACTTTAATTTTTGCTGCTATATTCACGCTTTGACATACTATTTATCTTTCTAACATGCTAATGGGTGCTTCATTTATAGAATTTACTTTACATGATCAAATACAACCATGTCTATCTATCACTTCTCATTTCCTATTATATGCTATTGTTTATGGGCCATGCCCTATGTCATGTTTGATTTCAGTTGCTTCGGCCCTGATTATCTTGCGACACTACGAGCTATGTCCCATGTATGAAACCCACTTTTCACTGTTCATCTTTTCTTCCTAGTTTCTTGTTACACTATCTTCTCATGCATAAATTTTACTAATAACACTTGTTACTAGCCTATCTTGTTTGCATGTGCCTTAGTTTCTACCATGCACATCCCCTACCCTATGTAGGTATCCAATATTAGATATGCATATCAGTATCAGGTCCTTTCCTTTGGACCGCATTCTCCTATAGTTTTCACATGTACCGTAAATGAGGGGGGCATCTATTAGGTGAAAAAATCACCACTACAATAGCTCAGAGATTTAGTACATCATAACACAATACAAAATATCATAGGAGTACAATTATAAATTGAACCAGAAATAGAATTGGGTCCAAAACATAGAGAAAACACTAGTGCCCAGACTTGGATAGTAGTAGTGGGGTACCAAGTTCACTCTTACACAAAAAACTACACATATTTTGAAATGTAGTGCAACGCTTAGTACCAAGTTCACTCTTCTGGTGACCCCCAGGGTCAGTTTGACTCTGCGTACTTCATTTTTTTATTTTGAGGATTTGATGTGGTTTGTGGACATGTGAAACTAGGTATATTTCTTTATAATTTATAGGTACAATCGATGACATTGAAGCAAGATCAGAGAGAAAAGTAGAGACTAACATTGAAGCTCCTCTGGTATAGAAGAAATTAGGAAATGAGCATTTGGGTAGACATTAACACCCATATCCAGTCACCAGCACCCGAGAACTCCTTTCCTCATGTGGGAAATTTTCTCCTACATAGTTCTGGGTCTCAGAACCTCTAGCGAGACTTGACGACACTACTTCTAGTCTATTTCAGACATTCACCTACCTAGATCATCTGTAGATTATGTGAAATCATCTAAGTCACCCTCTCTATCTATTGCTTAGGGTTTCATATCATTGCATGGTTTTTTCTTTTCCATTTAATTTATTTTATCAATTGTATATCATACACTATAATAGTTACTCTATAATTAGATTAAGTCTATTTATATTAAATAAGTCACACTTTTCTCCCACTAGCTCAACTAGCTCAAATGAGCTTTCTAATATGATTTTATACCTATTTATTTATTAAAATTCATGTAGGTTTGACATCATAGTGAAAAAATAATTTCCCTATCATAGGATAATCATAAAAATATCACACAAAGGTACATGTAGGTCGCCATAATCACCTAGAGCCTCCAAGGCCATCATTAGGACCCAACAAGCCTTGAAACCCCAAAATAAGCATATCATAAACAATGGAATATTCTAGAGAAATATCAACTTCATAAAAACATGGAACACACATAAAAATGTTTTCTAATAACTTAACAACCTATAACAAACATGAAACAACTCATAACAATCAACAAGCCTCATTAAGCCACTCAAGAGCACGCATAACCAAGAACCCTCAAAATTGACCTTCAAAGAACAAGTCATAACTTGCTCAAATATTAGAAAAAAATCAAGTGTGATATATCATTGGAAATATCTTGGAGTTAGGATCATGAAAAAATTCAAACCAAGTCATAACTTCACCTGTAGTACCTCCAAAACATTTATTTTCTTAGACTGCTAAAAACTACCCCAAAACTGAATAAAAAATAGTCCCCATGAATAGGGCACACTTTGAATTCTAAAGTCACAACCATAACTTAAAACCATCATGGGCATGTATTAAAATCTCATGATTCAATAAATGGTAAATTAGTCAATAGGTTAAATGGGAATTTTTTTCACAAACTGAAACTTTCCAGACACTTGCCTTTTTAGGTGGGGCCCACATACAACCAGAACCTCTAAAATACATCATTGGAAAGCTGGAGGAGTCCTATTCATCACCAAATAATAAAATTAGAAAAATAAATAAATTTTGGACATGTACAAGCAATTTCTCTCAAGTCACTCTAAAGTTAGGGTTTCATGAGGGTTAAAAATAAATTTAGCTTCTTAACGATTGTATGATTTTTAATAAAAATGTGACAATCAAACCACCTCATCCTTCTTGTTAAATATGCATAACTAACCTACTTAACTAAATCTACAAGATTAGGTCCCCATGCAGAGCATACACTCTAAAAGAGCATCAGAAAGTCAACTTGTGCCTCAAATTCTCACATTTAGAAACCAAGTTTTGGTAAAAGTGCAGATATCTTCAAAAATATTCATCACATGGATCTAAAATTTGACCCACAACATCATAACAAAATCATATAACTATTACAAGTCTCATTCATTCTCAAATGCATATGATAATATCATGACTTACTTGTCTCTACATGCCTTGTTCTTAAGAAAATTACTTCAATGGACCTTGAAACAACATCAAAACTCTAAGTGCTAACCTGAAAGACATCCCCCATACTTATACATGTATTCCCTGCTCCATATCTCATGCCACCATATCATTCTTCTTGGACTAGTTCTAAGATTAGGCCTAGAATTACCACTTCAACACATGACATCACATGAATTGACCATGAAGACCTCTTACAAACTCATTAATACTTCTTACACATCACTCTGACCATGTTTGAGCTCACACTAACATTTGGAACTCATACGATGACCATGCATACTAAACCATGCTCTAAGACACCATATGAGGATCACCAATTTAGAAACTACTAATCAAAATTCAAGATTGACCTTGATTTATATCTTATGAAGACACTTAGGACACCTAGAATCCCTTTTCCATAATTGACAACACCATAGACACAATTACAAAAAAATATTATAATACTCATTTTTTAAAGATTCCTAGCGAGCAACAGAGAATTAGAGCTCTAGTTTTCTTGTACAATGATCCTCCAGTGTGCTCAAAACCTCTTTACTCCATTCCCAATATTTGGGTATCAACACCAAAATTTGGATTATTAAGCCTATACAAAGCAATAAAATAATGGGACGAGTTAAAAATAACTCTAATAATGCCATAGAATAGGCTTATAAGATTGATAATACTACAAACTTTGAATTCAAAATTTGATGATTTAATATGCCTCTTGGCCACCTTTATATACTTGGGGTAGGGACGAATATTGTGGATATAAGCCATATCCACTTGGCTTATATTATCCAACTCAATGGCCGAGTTGGTTGGGACCCGAATTGGGTTAGAAAAGGTATGGGGTTCGATCTTCTTGTCACATTTTTCTCCATCTATACTTCCTATAGCGAGCTCACTGCAGCTGTGCTATATGCTTGCCGAACTATCACCTTAGCTCCTGACCACATCCATTTCACTGTCCACCAAGTTGTCACATTCTCTATGCCCTGACTCATCTTGGTCGCTTCCCTTTTTCCATGGGGTAAGTGCACTAAGTTGGGGGGCCAAAAAGTGGACTAAAAACCTTAAATGAACTAAACATGATCACATTTTGCAATAACGCGACTGGGTTATGTTTTCCCAGGCTCAGGAATTCACAAACCTAAAATGTGTATGAATATCTAGTAATATAAAACACATACGTATTTTGAGAAATATGAAGTTTAGGAGGGCCTGAAGGAGACATAATTACTAAAATAAATATCAACTATAATATTTCTTTTATTATTTATTTATACTTTTATTATTTCTTATAATTTATTTTAGTAAATATAAGAAGTTAGGGTCACTCTGCACTTGATAGAAGTGGTCCCGTAGCTATGATAGTTATAATCTAGAAGATAGTTATTGAAAATCTAATCTAGTCAGTACTTACACATTTTTAGAATTTCAACAATGACCTAAAACTTTTATGCCTTATATATTGTAGTCGGTCTTTGTTTTATGAAAACATATAGTCATTTTGTAGGTTTTTGTACCTTTTGGATTTTGGCCCTACCACTGCTTGAATTGGTACTAATTTTTAAATTTTGTCCATAATTCACATTAGTTACCAAGAATCAACTCTATGATGCTTGTTTACTTCTTACTAAAATGAGATCACTTTGTACATAGAGGATTGCTCCCTAAATGGGATTCCTGTCCTATGGAAAAAATGAAGTGATTGTAATGTGCCTCCTCCTTAACGTTTGATCACACTACTAGGTGTTGAATGAGTTTTTATGAATAGTACTAAGTGAATTGCATCAAGTGAACTTAGATGATTTCTCATTCTTAGAAACATGATGCTCCATATAAAGATCATCCCTTCACCTTTCCTGGCTCTAAAATAATCCTTTTATGGAATCAAATTCAAGATTATCATACATGTATTTTATCATATGTATCTCATGGAGATAGATGATGTCTTAATACTTCACACATGATGGTCCTGGATACCTCAGTGGCAGGAGTAACTCATTTTAGCTTGTTCTTTGAAGAGATTTGGGTACAATTGCAGAGTCAGGATATGATTATAATCAAGGGTTAGGGTTTAGATTTTAGGGTTGAGGGTTTATGTTTTACGGTTTAGGGCTTAGGGTTCAGGGTTAGGGCTCAAGTTTTATGGTTTAGTTTTTTGGGTTTAGAATTTAGGATTTAGGGTTTAGGGTTAAGGGTTTAGGGCTCAAGGTTTAAGGTTTAGGGTTGATGGCTGATTAGGGTTCAGGATTTAGGGTTTAGGGATTAGGGGTTTAAGTTTTAAGGGTTAAGGTTAAGGGTTTAGGGAATAGAGTTTAGGTTTTAGGGTTTAAGGCTCAGGGTTTTAGGGGTTAGAGTTTAGGGCTCAGGGTTTAAGGCTTAGGGTTCAGGCTCACCCATTCACTCACTGTAATGTTCTGTGTCTTACCCATTCTTATTAGTATTAATAGAGAGTATTAAAATAAAAAGGGTTCATATGCTTCATAGGAAGAACATTCAAAGGGAGTCATCAAAATTTGATGCCTTTCATCTACTATATTTTGAAGGAGGGAAATTACAAATATCTAAGAAAAATTCAGTACAAAGAAATGTTACCCAATACATCTATCTTCTTTTTCCCATCGCATAAGAATTATTTGAATTACTGTTATGTTTTGTGTCTTACCCATTCTTATTAGTATTTACAGAGAGTATTCAAATAAAAAGGGTTCATCTACTTCGTAGGTAGAAAATTCAAAGAGATTAATCACAATTTGATGTCTATCATCTATTAATAGTTTGAAGGAGGGAAATGTAAAATATACAAGAACAATTTGGTACAAAGAAATGTTTTTGACATTCGTTTGAATAATTCTTTTAGTTGCAAGTTGTTTGGATCGAAGGTTTCATTCAAAGAACAAAGCTTGATATGTCCAGTGATTGTGTAAGCTAGCAATTTGAGATGATTTCTGAGGTTCAAGTTTATTTTACAAGATGCATTACTCCAATGTTTGAAAATGTTTCTCTAGATGCAACTACATTCTGATTCAGACACTCAATGATTCCTGAATGTCCAATCCTACCACAGACCCTGGTAGTCCTCAATCCTTTGATATAGGGAGACAAAGTTACTTTGCTTCCATTTATAATGATAGAGATATTTGTAAATTCATGTTATGACCTCTAAATCTGTATGAATTTCAAGTTGTTTGGAAGTCACATCACACCCTTCACTAGGCTTGATGAATACCCCTATATTTTTGAAGGCACTTTTGAAATCATCCATGGGTTTATCATAAATGGAATTATCAATGAATGGAAGGTCACTAAGTTGTATGCCAACTGAAACCCATTCATAACAAAACAAGAAAGATTTACTAGGCGATTGATAACCCCCTTGTGTTCTTAGCCATTCCCTAGTTGCTATGCTTATTTTGAACACTTTAAGAAGTTCTGTCAAATTTTCTATCCATTCCATTAGCAGAAGATCTTTCTCTTTCTCCAGAGGAGAGGATACTATAGGAAATTTGGTTCTAATCCTATACCTCTGTGTTGGTATTGTATACACTAAAAATTCACACTCTCTCACCTTCAATACGACACTTTATGACCTAGGTCATTCGTGCATACCCCCCTAATTAAATTTCTAAAATATGCCACCACATCCCTAATTATACAATAAAATAATTAATTTATCCCACCCTCACACCTCACCATGCTAACTTGGAAACATTCACTAGTTATAACTAGCTAGTTTTAGCGACCTTCTATAAATAACACCTAACTACCTCTACCTTATCCCTAACCACCTTCCCACACTTAACTAGTTAGAACCAAATTAAAAATAAAAACCTTCTAAAAAAGACCTCTATCTTCATCCTAACTAACCTAGTCTTAGTTTGAGGTTCTCCCACTTAATATCCCATTCTCCTTCAAAATCCTCCCAAATAAACACCAAAATAGTAGGAAAATCACTCCATTTGATCCCCTAACTCAGATTTTCTGAAATCCCCGATAATTATCCCAGTCACCAACTATCTATATAAAAAAATTTGCTAGCCTCTTTGTAGGAGGATTTTTCATGTTTTGTAGGAAAATTATGTTCATTCACAAGAATTTCAGAGATCAATCACCTTCAACAAAGATCCACTACCATTATGTTGCATCAAAATAGATAGCCTAATCATTGTATCACCCATCATTGTTGTCAAACCATCCTCATTCGTTTGCCATCCAACTCAATAATTCATACAAGGTAATAATTTTTTTTATTAGTTTGTATCTCCATTAGTAGGTAATATTCTTCATCTTTTAATTATAATCTTACTTATGCTTTAAAAATCCATTGAAATCATAGTTAAATCAAGTTTTAATTCCTGTTTCTATAGTTTGCTAGAATTCACAGGAATCATTTGTGATTAGCATAATCACTGGCGATTCTTGCACACTGTTTTTTGTCCCAAATTTCACATAATCTACTTAACTTTATTTTTTTAATTTTCTATCATTTCTAACATGTTGTCAAGCATGATGATGTTAGATGGCCATAGGAGGTTAAAATTATCCCATTACCGACATTGAATTGCTACCCATTGTTTGTCATCCTTTGCATTGGGAGAAATATGATTCGCTGCATGACCTAGAACTTTGTGCCATCCATGTTGCACCCTTTGATCATTTGGAGGCCATATTTGCATCAACATAGTGCATCCACAAAGCAATTGAGCAGTTTTTGGGAGGTGTATTATGAGGTTTAAAGGATCCAAGTTGACCTCACATAGTTTGAATATTATTATGAAGTTGGCTTAGATATACCAGAGGACTGCCACACCACATTTGAATCTTAGTTTGAAAACAACACCCACATCAACATTCCAGATACTGACACCTATCTTGCACACCTCTATGATATTGAGGAAGAAATATTTTACTTCTTTGTAGAGGATTATATCTCTGAGCCTGAATCATACTTCACTAAAGAAGAGGATCTAGTTGTTTCCATAGGCTCAAATTTCTTTGAGAACTTGTACACCAACTTGGATTCCAAATTTGGATTCTAATTTTTTTTTTCCATCATTATCATCTTATGTATGTAATACATAAATATGTGATAAAAACTGATCACATTTTCCATTTATCATATTGAACTTAAAATTTATCATCAATAAAGCTTAATTGTTTCAAAAGCATGTTGTCATCCACATAAGGGAGTCTCTTGACTTCTGGGATTTGGTCATTGCCAGGCAGCCTGCCCACTTTATTTTACTAACTCTATTTTGTGTAGGTGTTTGTGATTCGAAGGCTTGCTTGCAGGTAAAAGAAATCCAATACATTTCTTCATGGAGTGCAAAAACATCCATCACATCTCATGGGTACCCTGAAAACCCCGCCATACTGAGGTTGAGCTAAGTTTTACCCCTTTGAAACATTGAGAAAATCCCCAAGGTAAAACCATGCACAACATTCTAGCACACCTTGGAACCCTTATCCCTTATTCTTTTATTTCATCTTGTCAATAATATATTCACTATTTTAACTATTTGGTAATTGTCTATGATTAGGATAATCACCTGTGATTTTCCTAATCACTCGCAATTCCTCTGTGTAGTTTCCTTATAATCTCATAATAATTCTATTATTCCTTGTTTTTTATCTTTTACTTCTGCTAATCTAGTTACAGAGTATTCTAGATGAGAGGCTTATTTTTTGGATTTGTTAAATACGTGCTTTGGAAAAACTACTAAAATTTTAAATAAAAACAAAAAAATAAAATAGGATTGGTATCATGGTAAGTCCTAAAACCTTCTGTCAGCTTTCAATTGTGCATATTTATGTGATTGTCCTCATCGAAATCAAATTTTCGTTTTGGATCCTAAAATTAACCATTTCATGCTTCTTGATCATCTATTTTAATTAGAAGGTAAATTCGTTGCATTAAAAAAACCTCCCTCACACACAACCAAATCACTATTGAATAAAAAATGAATTCAAAAAACTCCCACCCAGGTGAAACTGATTGAGATTTCATCACCCAATAGGGAAATTGACTCGGTGTTTTGGTTGAGTATAATCTCCCATTTGTCGGTATATTTTGGCTTAGCACCCGACTCCCTTATCACAACAGGACCATGAAGTGAGGGGGTAGGCCCCAATATACACGTGTGTACTAGAAGTAGTATAGATTTGGGCCTCATGTACCTTTAGGTATATCAAGGACTCCGCCCCTGAACATACCCAAAACCATCCCTAGCTTACCATTTCCTAGGACCCTCATTAACCATCTTACACATTTCACTTTTTTATAATTAATCAAGATAAATACAAAACGAAACTTTGCTTTCTTTTTCTTACTATTTGTAAATTAACCCATCTAGTTATTTTTCATTTTCTAGGCATTCGTGTGTTTGTTTACTATGGCACTTACTAGACAACAAGCTCACAACCAGAATTCTGAAAACATATCTACTCCATCACCTGCATTTCAAAAAACATGTCCCATATTACACTACATCAATTTCAATACCAACACAACAATAAATCCCATATCATCAAACAAACATCCAATCCCTTTTCTGATATCCAAAAAACTCAGAGTGAATCAGGGATCAACTATAAAAAAATAAAACAACAATCCTTTCATTCCGCACATCAATATCATGGTTGAATCCATCATACACCTGAATCAAAACATCCATTTTCTCCTGGAGCATCTGAACCTCCCTTCTACAATAAGGGAGACCCTATCTTTGAATATATTCTAGACTCGAACCCTATTTCCCTCAATGCCTACCTAGCAGTGAGAAATGTTCAAATGCAACCATTTACATCCCAATCCATTTCGCATACCTATAATCCTTCCTCTGTCATTTCCAGTCTTATCGATCAAAATCAAGATCCCATCATTCAACAATCATATCCATACACTTCAAATCAACCTAAAATGCCAAACAATAGTCAACCCCAGATATCTACTAGATCTACTAACCCCTTTGAAACATCGAATGGATAACCTTCCACTAGTCAACCTGAAATACCTGAGGTCTCCTCGGTCCCTGTTTATGACCTCAACATGATTTCCTCACAAAACACATCTTCTCAGCAACCCACATCTTCACCAAGTCCTTCTACAGGATCCACACCTCCTCTAAGTAGTGTCAGCACTTCTTCATCTACCCCTCTAGCTTCATCACATGTACAAACATCTCCATTAAGTTCCATGGCCTTTTCTACTATTGTTTTTTCCCAACAGGTTACTATCCCCATTCATAACATCACCACTGGTCAATACCATTACCATTGCTAGCACTCACCCTATTTCACAATACATTCCACAACCTTCACAACTCTTGATCTCCATGCCGTAATCCATACCCCTACAAAACATCCAACAATACAATATCCCACACAAAAATGTTCCATAATAGGCACCGTCCTCTGCTACTTATGCCATATAATCCCAACAAACACCTACATATTTGTAACCACTCAATCATAACTCAATACCATTACAATACTAGTACATACAAACCTCACAGCTTGTAACATCAGTAACAAGGTTTATCATCCCATCAAAACAACTCACAACAAAACATCCCTCATCATTAGAGTATTCCTCAACAAAATGTTCCTTATCAATAACATATACCTCAACAAAACACATCTCAATACAAATGCATCAACAATATGCCCCTCAACAAAACATTTCACATTACCACATTCTGTAACAGAATAACCCTTATTAACACAATGCCTCATATCAACTAGAAAATCCCCCAAAAAAACATTCCCTAATAACAAGGCAATCCTTGAGTTACCAGGCATACTCACAACCTAGCTAGTTCTTATACTAACCTGGCTCATCTTCACAAAAAAATTCAACCAGACCCTATCTAAGCCCTTTAAGTCATATATCCAGTCTTGAAGCTACCTCATCCTCATCCAATAATGTGTTGTCTTATGATCAAATTTGTAATAAGCCCATTTACCCTTTAGTACATATAAACCGTATTCACCCCACTGGGAAGTCCATAAGTTTATAAAGTTTTACAAAAGGGAAGATCCCCAACAACACATCCGTAATTTCTGTTACACATGCTATCTAATATATCATGATCAAGATCTGATGTTGAGGACCTTTCCCATGTCCCTTGCCGGTCCTGCCTTAGATTGTTATAACAACAAACATTCCCTATTCTCCTTTGTGTAGCTTTCCCAAGTTTTCTTAGACCACTTTTCCATCAACATAGCCTAAAAAATCACTATCAATGACCTATATGCCATCAAATAATTTGAAGATGAATCTATCACTGAACTTCATCGCTCATTGAAGGGGTGTGACTAATCAACTATCTTTTACATTGCCAAAAACTAAGTTAATCGAGGTATTTTTCTGAGAATGTCACTAAACACATCTCATCTACATTACAGATCCAATCATTTCAAAATTTTGATGAGGCTTTTACCATGGCCCATAAACTGGAATTGTGAGCTCTAGAAGATGGACGAGTAAAGCTTCATCCTAAGAAGTCAAAAGCTGAATTCCCATCTAAATCACCATCCAAAAATGACAAGTAGAAAACAACCATCAACGCCATCATAGTGAAATCTTCTCCCAAGGAAAAACATTCCGTTGAGCATCCTTGTCAACAACGTAACTACACACCTATAGGAGAGACTTATAGTGTAGTTTTCAATAAACTTCTTACCTCCAACATGATATCTCTCCCGCCCATCTGACCCATCGACATATCAGTATCTAAGCCCATTTGGTACCGAGATAATGAATATTGTAAGTACCATAGGGTCAATGGACATGACATTGAAAGGTATCATACATTCTATAATGTACTTCAAGATTTGATCGACAAAGGTGAGATTCACTTAAACAATCCAAATGCACCTTTGAATCAAAATATTTACATATTTAAGAAACCTTTTCCAAATCACCCTTTGACTTCTGATCAACCATAAATGAATGATGTCCACACCATTAATACAATAACAAAAATTGAGCCTATCCCTCAACCCACCTTGTCACTTAATGAAAAAAAATCTTGTAGAATCAACATCAACAGCCAATGAGCCTAAAATTATGACTACGGAGCCTCAATTTGTTGAAAGCATCACTTAAACCCTTCCTATAACCTTGTCTCTTATGGAATCAAAACCTACAGAATCAACATCTGAATCCAACAAACTCAAAGTTACTGAATCCCCGCTTGCAACTAAAACTATTCCTTAGCCCTCATCACACACAACTACCAAGCCCTTAGCCATATCCTCTAATGTAACTACACCTACGCTTCCATCTAGGTTCACAAATATAAATATGATACCTCTTAAAATATTCTTAGCACAACCACCTCTGCCTAAGCCAACCGTGGGTTTTAGTTATCCTCAATCTATAAAAACAAACAATCTGAAATCCTGTAAATCATTTATTCTACATTAATCATGTTATCCAAAATCCTCTTCCTTCATTAGCATCAAATTCAAAAAATACATCTAGTTCATCCAAAACCTCAAAGGAGCCTAACAAATAGGGTGTCATTTAGGTCTTTAAAAGTCCTTATTATGAAGAAACATATTGTTTCTATGGCCCTTAACCTTTTCGTCCACCTCCTCTTATAAGGGGCATTCCCACTTTTGGTGATCCTCTTGTCATACCAAGGCCAATACCTATGAGACCTTCTAAACAAGACACCATTCAAGATTTAAGGGGCCCTTACTATGTTCCTCTAGATCAGAATCCCCTACATGGTCCTTGCTCCCTTATACCAGTTAATCACCCTATTATTACAAGGGAAAATCCCATCCACCAAGCTCCCACATTGAGTCTATATTTGACATCCATTAGTCTACAGTAGCCACCCATACATGATCCCCATCCTCCATCTGTTGCAATAGCTAGAAATCTTCCACGTTTGAAAAATAATCAATCCACTGCTAAACAACCCGTCTTACTTCCTCTTGACAAGAATACATACACAATCTTGTTGCCATATACATCTTCACCTAAGGGGAATTACACCACTATATTAGATGACCTCCTTAAATGATCACTTATTACACTACCACCCCTTAAGCCATCAGATCATCACAGGGTAGAAACCGGCTTGGTACGAATTTAATGTTTTTTGTGACTACCACAGGACACATGGCCACTCCATAGAAAACTATAGGTATTTTCATCTTAAAGGCTCAAGAAATTGGTGGTCCACTCCTCTTACCTTCACAATTAGATACAAAGTAATAATCAATGTCCCCATCAACAAGGTATAAAGAACCCATGTCTGAAAATATATATCATCAAATTGACGTTGTCCACATCACCACTCATTCACAAAACTATGACAAAGAAAATTCAGAGCCTAAGAAAGGTAAAACCTCTGTCACTATATCTCCACCTCCTGAACTATCAACTCCATCTATCAAACCTAAGGTATCTATTTCCTTAGTTCCCGAAGAGTCTAATCAAATACCCTCATCAAAATTCAAAGTTTCCATACAAGCAGCAACACCCCCTTTCACCACGATATAAAAAGTTATTATCAAAAAATTACACCAATCCCCTATCAGGATGTCACTTTATGAACTAGTTCAAACATCACCTCTCCACAAATAAGCTTTGATGGAAGAAATCCAATCTATAATTTTATCAGCCAATGATCTGATTTCATTCACAAAATTTATGGGTGATCTCAAAGTGTATGCCTCTATATATTTTGAACAATCTAAAATTCCCTCTCTCAGACTAGAAGATCATGACCTACCACTCTTAATCATTGCTCAGATTAATGACATCTCTATTAAGAGTGTCATGATTGATAATGGTGCTACCATCAATTTCATATCATCCCTAGCTTTTAACCAACTCAACTTGCCAAACACTGTCATCACTCAGACACCAATTCTTTTACGATCCTTTAATGCCACTATTGCACCCACATTAGGCACAATCATACTTCCACTTAAAATTGTCATCAAAACCCTACCTGAACTCTTCTACAGTATTGAAGGAGAATTCTAATACAACATATTATTAGCACGCCCCTAGATATGTACCATGCACTGAATTCCTTCCACCCTCCATTGCTATCTCAAATACGAACATGAAGGAAAAACTTATACTATCCCAACTAATCTAAATTCATTCGTTGAAAGGTACATGATGTACTTCCCAAATAACGTCCTTGTACCTAAATCCACATCTAAGTAATTTGAGGAATCATCTACTAGCACATATATTCCTTCTTCTAAATTACTAGATGATTCCTATCTTGGCGAGGCCGTAAAACACCTTACATTGGGGAAATATCATCTCCTCATGCTTAATTCCATCCCTTCACCCAAAGAAGATGATTTCCCTGACAATTAACCCATGTATGATCCGAATGTAGGAGATGTCATCTCCTACAACCCTGCTTACCTCAAAACAAATATCATTTATGAGGGACTCGATAACCATCTATCCCACACCATTAATGCACACCATGTTATGCCATTCACATTAAAATTCTAATCCCTTGATTATCCAAACTTTTCCCGTGTGTATCTTCATTGTTGCACGTAGAGAGGTTTTGGCATCAGACACTATGAGCAAGGAACCCATGGTCGACCTGTCCTACGTTCCCTTGAAGCTCATGAGAAAAGTGGACTAGGTTATAAAAGATTCACCTCCAACATGTGTGAAGCCACTACATATAAGATTGCTACATCCCTAACTATTTCCAAACTAGAACCAACATCGTCAACAAACCTTAAAGATCCCATGAACGCAGAAGACACTATACCCATCCCATCTAACTTTTTTTGTTAATCAATGTTATATCTTTAGGGACACTCACTTATCAATCTAACCTATCCACTAAATCATTACCACATGTTTGGCCAAAAATGGTGTAAGAAGATTCACCTACCTTAGATATCCTGCAATGTCATGATGAGTAGGAAATTATTTCCCGTATGGGAACTAAAGATCGTTTCCTTCAGAAATCCCTACCATCTGAAACACCAACTCTCCTTAAAAAATCCACCCTCTATGTTAACTTAGGCTCTCATCAAGATCCTCACATAATTAAGGTTGGTCAATATCTCAATCCACAAGAATTAAATTATTTTGCTACGTTCCTAAAAAAATATCATCAAGCCTTCATCTGGTCATATAGTGATATGCCCATAATCGATCCTAACATTTTTGTACACAACATAGTCATGTATCCCAATGTTAAGTAGGTCAAACAAAAAATTTGTAAGATACATCCCCATATAGATCTCCTTATTAAGGAAGAGTTGTAATGTCTCTTATTTTATAACTTCATCATACCCATTGAATATCCACAATGAGTATCAAATGTCATCCCCTTAACCAAATCCTTAGGAAAAATATGCATTAGGGATCCCAATTTTGCTTGTCCAAAGGATGATTTCCCTCTCCCAAACATAGATCAACTTGTCGAATTAATAATAGGCCATGAAATGATTTCCCTCATGGACTACTTATCTGGGTATATTCAAATCCTCATCATGTACGAAGATCAACACAAAACTACTTTTGTCACACTTTGGGGGAATTCTGTTACCATGTCATGCCATTTGGTCTTAAAAATGTGGGATCCACTTACCAACACTATGACATACATTTTTCATGATCTTATCCATAAAATTATCGAATACTAAATTGATGATCTCTTAGGGAAATCCAAATCACGTAAAAACCATCTTGATGTCCTTGAGACAATATTCAATCATATCATCCAATTCTATTTTCATCTTAATCCCGCAAAGTGTGTCTTTGGTGTCCTTATCAGATTTTTTTTGGGATTTATCATATCCATCCAACGTATTGAAGTTGACCCAGAAAAAGTCAAGGAAATAATTGAAATGCCTCCTCCATCTAATCTTAAGCAAATGCATAACATATAGAATAAATTATAGTCCATTTGATGTTTCATATCACAAATCTCTTACCACTGTTAACCATTTCACAAATTGCTTTGCAAAGACATAGAATTTTATTGGGATTCTGATTGCCAGAAATCCTTTGATGAAATCAAAAAATATATATTATCACCACCTGTGCTTACTCCACCTCATTAAGGGGAGCCATTTTATTTATACATATCCAATTCTTAGAATGCCCTAGTATCTATGCTCACCCACCATGATAATTAAGGTTGTGAAAAAGTTATATATTACATTAGCTGCATACTCCATGAATATGAGACACGCTACACTGTAGCCTGAAAAAATGTGTTGTGAATTATATTTCACCACTTCCAAAATTTGACATTACCTCCTTAATGACAAGACATATGTCATCACTAGTTTTAACCCACTTTATGCCATGTATGCTAAACCTTACCATAATGATTGCATAACCTGATGGCTTATGCTCATGACTGAATTCAACCTCGAAATCATATCTCAGAAGTCTATTAAGGGCCAAACCATTTCAAATCAGCTTGCTAATGCACCCCTTTCAGATAAACGAGAATATCAATGTAAAAATGAAATCCTTACAAAATATAAAGTTGTTATTGAATTTCTCCTCAATGCCTCTGACCATTACACCACCATCCCACAATATTCTAATAGGTTTTCAGACACTATGGAATCCCTTGGGTCCCTCATCCATTTTGAAACAAAAAAGTTAAAGTATAAAACCAAGATGTCTGTGGTTATTCAATGCTTGGATGTTGGACCCCTAAAAGAAACTAAGTACCTAAGACATGAAGCCTTGTGACACACAGAGACAAGGTGCAAAGGCACACACATAAGTAGTCCTCAGAGAGGTGTGAATGGTCACGTTAGGGCAAGATGTAGTTAGGAATTAGTAAGTTTTGGAAAAAACTGAAAAATATGTGCATAGGGAGTGAATGGAAAAGTGACTAGATACAAATGTGGATGAGCTATGAAGACTTTCTATTCAGGTAAGGATATTCCAAGGAATCATTACAATTATCATGAAAGGATAAGGAGTCGAGGTTGTTAAGAATTAGCTGACACATGCATGCTAAAGACACTCAATTGAGGGAAATGCATAGTGACATCTAGAATATTCCTAAGTAGTGGTAGAGAAATCATAAGAAGATTCCAATAGGCTTCCATAGATGATGATGGATGGTTAGGAAAATATTCCTTAGAATGCTTGTTAGAGAGGTTCATTTCTAGAAGAGATGGGGGATGAATGAGGAAGTATTATTTAATTAGTGTAACAAAGATCTCTGTGATGTAAAATAAAGTTATGCTACTATGAACATTTTCCATGGATGGAACTTCTTGATGTAATCTTAGCTATTGCATTTGAATTGTCAATATAATGAAGCAGTTCCATAACACTCTTGTAATGGATCTTGTTCTATGTTTTCCCCTTATGTTCATGTGTATGTTACTGGTTTCCTTAATGCTATTTCATGGTTGATTCTTCTTTTAGTGGATCATGTTAAATCTATGTTTGGGATACATCAACTAGGAGTAAAAGCGTACATCTAAAATCCTATGGATAATTAAATCTATCCTCTGGTTGTAATACATCCCTGTGTAAGTAAGAATATTCTCACAAAGCTCACATAAATGAGGGGCTCGAAATGTACGCGTGCGTTAGGTGAGATCTAGACTAATTTGGATGATATGTCGATGCACTTGGGTTTGGTTATTAAACAATAAGTACTATGGATACTACATTGGATCATTCTTCACATCAAAATGAGCCACCTTCCATCAATAATATTGATAATAACCTACCTGATCTATGGTACACACAAATATTTGACTATCTTGCAGAATGTAAAATCTCCTAAGATCTATCACAGTTTGCTAAACGATCATTTCTTCAACATGTCACCCACTTTTTTATCATAGGGGAAATCCTTTAAAAATTTATTTTTGATGGTATATTTCTATGATGTCTTAAATCACATGAATCAACTAGAGCAATCAAAGAGGTCCATGATGGCAGTTGTGGTGGTCACTTTAGTGGAAATGCCATCACTAAACACGTCATACAACTAGGGTATTACTATCTTACTATTGCTAAATACTATTGTGCATACGTAAATAATTGCATCAAATGCCTACTCCATTCAGATCTTATTCACGTCTCTAGTCAAGCATTACAAGCCGGTAAGGACCTATGGCATTTCTCTTAATGGGGGTTAGACCTCATTGGTGTAATCAATCTAAAATCATCTCAACAACATCATTCCATAATCACAACAATTGAATATTTCACTAAATGGGTTGAAGCCATCCCTTTAACCTAGAAAAAATCCAGACCCATCATCAAATTCATATATCAAAAAATCATATGTCATTTTGGCATCTCGTACAAGCTCATCACAGATAATGGAAAATATTTTAAAAACAAGGAAGTTAAAAAACTCTGTGACACATTCAATATCAAACTCAGTTTTTCATCACCATATTATCCTCAAGAAAATGGGCAGGCTGAGGCCTCTAACAAAACACTTAAAAAATCCTCATGAAGATTGTGGATGATGCAAGAAGGAACTAGCATCTTGAAATCCCTTTCGCTCCCTGGGCTTATCGAATTAGCATCTGCACACCTACAAGTGCAACAACCTACTCACTTGTCTATGGATTTGAAGCCATCGTATCTCTCGAAATTAAAATTCCATCACTACCTGTATCCCTTAAAGATTTCATCCCTGATGAATAATATCATCAAGATCACTTAGCACAATTGGAATTTTTATATGAAAAATGTCTAGCAGCCCTTGAACATCATCAAGTTTATCAACAACATATAAGTAGAGAATATAAAAAACATGTCAAAGAATGTGATTTTAAAATTAGTGATCTTGTACTCAAAGAGAATCAAAATGTCTTTACATTGGAATTATCACACACAAGTATGGGTCAGGAGCGTATCTTCTCACTTCTCTTGATGGGGAACCTGAGGTGGAACCTTTGAATGCTTCGCACTTGCGGCCTTTTTACTGTTAAATAATTGATTTTCATAATGGTAGTTTGATTCAAATCCTATCACACCATCACATCATTGTAGTGATTTTATTCTTTTGCACAATTTATTTAAAATCATTTCACCTATCCATTCAAACCATGACAAGGGGCATGTATGTGTAGGACACAAACACGCTTGTCCCCTTTTCAAGATGGTTTATTAGGTTTTTTTCCCTCAACTCAAAAATATACGTAATAAGTCATTAGATGCTTATATCATCAATTTATAATAGACTGATCCCATGAAGGACATCTATTCACAGAGCATAAATCATTATTAAAAATATCAAAAAATTATACTGCTCTCTCTAAGGAAAGATACCCATCAAAATTATGGACCGATCCCTTAAAGGACGACCATTAAGTCAAAAATCAAAATAGAGACCATACCCTTGAAGGATGGCTATTCATAAGGATTCCCATATTGATCAACCTTCAAAATAATAAACACCCAGGAAAACTTCCCATATTGATCAACTTTCCCATCATAACAAGCTTCTCGTATTGATCAGTTTACTTTTAAATAACATGCAAAGGTTGGGGCATCAACTTCCTTTAAATCTGTTGAAAAGGAGACCCCTTTCTCCCACATTGTCCTATACACACAAAATCCCTTTTTTCATCCTGACAGTTGTTTAAACCCTCATTCCTATCGTATCTTACATAACTATCCATTGATATTTTTACTTAACACATGAAAGGCTACAAGTGCAAAAAGTGTTTTTTGAAACCCATCACATACACCAATTTCATAGTGGGGGCTGTCTTTCCATTTTGAATCTATTTTATTTAGTTGCATTATTGATTTGGCATGATTATTGGATTAATTTTTTAAAGACATCTCAATCAATCAAATATCAAAAACCACATTTGAAACATGTCTAATGAAACATCCTAACATATACCACATCCATCAAAATCCATCCATAATACAACACACAATACATACAAATTGAATCACAAGAATAAATCATAAACCATCATCACACACACACACAAACACACACACACACACACACACACACACACACACACACACACACATCAAAGTCTGAGATACATCACAAATGTGTGAACAAGAAATGGGATTCAATGAGCCTATAATATCATACATAATGATGTGGTAAAGTCAACATCTCCTAACACCGTGCTGACACAACCCTCTCCTCTAAGAGTAGGAGTACCTCTAACTACACCTGTATCTGTATGAACACCCATCATAATAGCTCTGCCACTGGCTCCTCCCTCACCATCACCCCCCATCATCGTCCTCCGAGGTGGATGTCCCCACCCTTGCTATACTATCACTAGGACTTGGTGAAGTTGTGGCTTCCCCTTGGGAAACCACATGATCAACATGCAAAGTAGCATCAAGATAAATCTTGATGATCATGTCCACATAGTAGTCTCTCTCCACTCACATAACCTCGTAGTGTGCCAATGAAATCATGCCAGGAGCAGGTGATGTAGATTCCCCCCTTTGTTGAGCCATCGTTTCTAACTCTGCACTAGATATGGAAGGCCCTGTGAACCCCAAGGCCTTCCTCAATGTATCTTTATGTCCCTTGTACTTGTATCTATTAGAAGAGACCTATACAAGTTGCACCTGAAGGCTATCATGCTAAAAAAATCAATCCATTTCTCTCTACGAGGAGGGTATCTCAAACTCCCACTAGATTGTCTCACTCTCTTCAAGCGACATCTCTCTCCATCTCTACCATGGCCTTCTCAGCCATCACTACCATAATATCTACAAAAATAGTATCATCACCATCACCTTTTTCCTCCTCCAGTTTGTATGCTTCTCCTGCCACCCGAGCACGCACTTGTATGACTATCTGAGCAGTCATTTCTATTTCCCTAGCCCTCTCAAAAGTCCTTTAAGATCTGGCCCACCACATAGTAAAGTTTGGAGTCACCCTAGTGTTGTCAAGTAGGACAATCTATCCCTCCTCATTAGGACCCATAACCCATGGCTATTCATCAATAATTACAGGCCTCACTACAACAACCGGTGGAGTCTCAATATCTCTATCCTCTCATCTATACTGTATTAGATCCCTGAGTATACCCTGGACTAGAACAAAATATCTCCTCACTCAGCTGAAACATAACATCTCATCCTCCCCATCTCTACATCCCTGAATCCAAATATCTTGTTGCAAACTCAACAAGTCCTGAGGAAACTTAGGCCAATAATGGAAATCCAGATAAGGTCTCCACACTACACCACCCACTTGTAGCCTTGATATTAAATCTCTGTAATAACTAGGCCCCTTGGCCTTCATCACCTAAAAAAGACTCTAACTCCATCTCATGAAACTAGTGTATCTCACATCAATGTCGTAAGGCACCCCCAATGGATGAGAAATAACAATGTTCTCGTGTACCCAACATTGTAACAAAAATCCAACGTCAATACCATAATGCTTGTGGGTTGTCCTAGCCCAAAAATCTCTAAATGTCTGTGTTAGTAAAGTGGGTGCCCACTCAAATAATGTGTGGTGCTCCATCATCTCCGCAACAAAACTAGTCATAATCCAAGGGAAACAACCACCTCTTGAACCTGGTAAGGTAAAACATGAAATACCTATCATGATCATGGTCATTTACAGACAACCAGCTCTCCCAGGCTCATATAATTCCTAGTAATTAAAGCCCCTTGATGAGTATCTCACATCCTGAGCATCCCTTCCATATAACCTTTGCATGGTGTGTGCCATCTCATCCTCTGTAATATAATAAATGGCTTGTCCATGAACTGTAAGTCTAGTAATCTGATGAACATCCTCAAGAGTGATGGTCATCTCCCATTTAGGAAGCTAGAAAGTGTTGGTGGAAGGATTCCACCTCTCTAAAAATGCCAATATCAGACTACGTCATCTGTGAAACCATCGGTAAAATCTAATACCACCAAAGCCTAATGCCTCTAGATGATCCCAATCCTCATCAGATAAATCCTCTTGCACCTCATCTAACATCAAAGGTATGCAGTCATGGATGGTCGACTGTGCATCCACTTGTAAAACACAAAAACACAAAACAAACATTAATATTATCACATTAGTACTATAAATCAACATTCATTTCCAAAAGAAATCAAAACAACAAAATATCCTAACAAAAAAATGACATTATGACATCAACACTGATATCCAAGCACAAATATTACATCAATAGAAGTTATACACATTCAAAAAAATTCAAAAACATTCATAAAAAAACATAACTTTCTATTTAAAATACAAACTATTTTTGTAATAGGTGAATCATTGGTGATTCACCTCAATTGCTAGTGATTGGATGAATCACTAGTGATCCATGCTAAACAAAATTATGGCATCCATGTGCCCCCAATATGACATTACAACCCTAAAACTGAAAAAAAATCACAAAAAAATGAAACAAAAATGGATTGAAAACTTACCTCGGCCATCACATGTTTTCATTTTTCAGCTCAAGGACACCATTTTGACAAATTTTTTCCTCAAAACACATTTTCACACTCAACGGTCACTCTGACAAGTCACTTTCACCAACATTCTCAATAAGGTAAATAACGATACCTTTGGGTTATTTGTAACCCCATTTTTTACACAATGCAATTACCGATGATTGCACTAATCGACAAGGATTTACTTGTTTTGGGCACTGATGCCTACATTTCTTGAAACCATGTCATTTTCACCATTTTCATAGGTGTGCCATATTTTTAATAGGCCTTAGATCTTGAAATCTTAAAGTAAACCAACATAGTGAAAAATTGGGATTTACCATTCTTCTATGGGAGACGAGCCCTTTGTCCCCCATCACTTGGTTTTTCCATTTGTCAATTTTACCTGGTAAAAAGTCATACATCTACATGTGTTGAGCCCTTTGGCTACCCTGTCAACAGATTCTCCAGTACCCTGCTTTGTACCCCTTCAACTAGGGAAACCTTTTGAAACAAAATACAATGGTGTTCACTGTATTACGTTACAGTAGAATCACCCATACCAACACAACCTTATCATCATTTTTGTCTGACGATTTACCAAAAATCATCAGACAAAAAGGGGAAAATGTAGACACTAAAAATTGACACTCTCTCACTGTCGATATGACACTTCATGACCTAGGTCATTCCTATATACCCACTTAGTTAAATTAATTAAATATGCCACCACATCCCTACTTCTAGAATAAAATAATTAATAAAATAATTAATTAATCCTACCCTCACACCTCACCCTCACACCTCACAATGTTAACTTAGACATATTCACTAGTTATAACAAGCTAGTTTTAGCGACCTTATATAAATAACACCGAACTACCTATAGCTTATCCCTAACCACCTTCCCACACTTAACAAGTTAAAACTAACTTAAAATTAAAAACCTTCTAAAAATAGCCTCTATCTTCATCCTAACTAATGTAGTATTAGTTCAAGATTCTCCCACTAAATATCCCAACCTCCTTCAAAATCCTCCCAAATAAACACCAAAATAGTAGGAAAAGCACTCCATTTGATCCCCTAACTTGAATTTTCCAAAATCACCAATGATTATCCCAGTCACCGATGATCTATATAAACAATTTTGCTAGCTCCTTTGTAGGATAATTTTCATGTTTTACAGGAAAATTATGTTCATTCACATGAATTTCAGAGATCAATCACCTTTAACAAAGCTCCACTCCCATTACGTTGCATCAAAATAGATAGCATGATCATTGTATCATCCGTCGTTGTTGTCAAACCATCCTCATTCATTTTCCATCTAGTTTAATCATTCATACAAGGTAATCATTTGTTTTTATTAGTTTGTGTCTCCATTAGCAGGTAATATTGTTCATATTTTAATTATCATCTTACTTATTCTTTAAAAATCCATTGAAATCATAGTTTGATCAATTTTTAATTCCTATTTCTATAGTTTGATAGAATTCACAGTAATCACCTGGAATTAGCCTGATCGTTGGTGATTCCTACACACTATTTTTTTGTCCCAAATTTCACATAATCTACCTAACAATATTTTCTTATTTTCTATCATTTGTAACACGTTTTCAAGCATGATGATGTCAGATGGCCATCAGAGGTTAAAATTATCCCATTACTGACATTAAATTGCTACTTGTTGTTTGTCATCCTTTGCATTGGGAGAAATACGATTCACTACATGGCCTAGAACTATGTGCCATCCATGTTGCGCCCTTTGATCATTTAGAGGCCATATTTACATCAAATCAGTGCCTTCGTAAAGCAATTGAGGATTTTTGGGAGGCGTATTATGGGGTTTAAAGAATCCAAGTTGACCTCGCATAGTTTGAATATTATTATGAAGTTGGCTTAGATATACCAGAGGACTACCACACCGCATTTAAATCTTAGTTTGAAAACAACACCCACATCAACATTCTAGATGCTGACACCAATCTTGCACACGTCTCCAATATTGAGGAAGAAATATTTGACTTCTTTGTAGAGGATTATATCTCCAAGCCTGAATCATACTTCACTAAAGAAGAGGATCTAGTTGTTTCCATAGGCTCAATTTTCTCTGAGAACTTGTACACCAACTTAGATTCCGACTTCAAATTCTAATATTTTTTTTCCATCATTATCATCTTATGTATGTAATCACCTACATAAGTTATAAAAACTGATCACATTTTCCATTTATCGTATTGTACTTAAAATTTATCATCAATAAAGCTTAATTCTTTCAAAAGTAGGTTGACATCCACATAAGGGAGTCTCTTGACTTCTAGGATTTGGTCGTTGCTAGGCAACCTGCCCACTTTATTTTACTAACTCTATTTTGTGTAAGTGTTTGTGATTTGACGGCTTACTTGCAGGTAAAAGAAATCTAGTACATTTCTTCATGGAGCACAAAAACATCCATCACATCCCACGAGTACCCTGAAAACTCTGCCATACTGAGGTTGAGCTAAGTTTTACCCCTTTGAAACATTGAGAAAATCCCCAAGGTAAAAAAATGCACAACATTTATATTCTCTATGTCTCTTCCATTTCCTTTGAGATTAGTTTTTGTGTTACGATGGTTATTTTTTATAGCTTCTAATGGGTCATCTTGGATTGCATAATACCATACATGGAAATATGAGAAATGTGAATTTTTTTTTAGAGTGTGAAGAAATTGATAATCAAGAGTGCAAGTATATGTGGGGAGAAATAGGTTTGACAGAGATGTGTAATATGCATTGCAAGACACAAGGTAAATGTTATATCCATTTAGTTACTTGTCCCACCTCTCATTAATAAGGTAGTTGTATAAGAAGACTCAATGATGGTTCTAGGCATGAGACTAGGAAATATGGTCCTAATATTGATATTCAAAAAGATGAACTCACTGATGAGACCTACTAGAAATATACGAGGTTTAGGAGTTAGAGCTTAGGGCTCTAGATTTAGTGTTTAGGGTTTAGGGCTCAGGGCTCATGGTTCAAGGGTCAAGGTTTAGGGTTTAGGGTTAAGGGTTAAGGGTTAAGGGTTTAGGATTTAGTGTTTAGGGTTTAGGATTTATTATTTTGGTTTTAGGGTTTAGGGTTTATAGTTTAAGGTTTAGGTCTTAGGGTTAAGGGTTAAGGGTTAAAGGTCTAGGCCACAAAGTTTAGGGTTTAGGGTTTAGTGTTTAGGGTTTAGGGATCATGGTTTTAGGATTCAATGTTTAGGGTTTAGGGTTTAGGGGTCAGTGGTCAAGGTTTAGGATTTAGTTTTTAAGGTTTAGGGTTTAGGGTTTATCATTGAGGGATCATGGTTTAGGGTTTATGGTTTAGGGCTTAGGGTACATGGTATAGGGTATAGGGTTTATGGTTTAAGGTTTATGGCTAAGGGATCAGGGTGTAGGGTTTAAGGATCAAGGTTTAGGGTTTGGAGATAATGGTTTAAGGTTTAGGGGTTAGAGCTCAGGGATATGGATTTAGGGTTTTTATGGTTTAGGGCTCAGGGCTCAGGGTTTAAGGTTTAGGGCTTAGGGCTTAGGGATAAGGGTGTAGGGTTTAAGGCTTAAGGTTTATGGATTAAGGTTAAGGGTTCAAGGTTTATGGCTCATGTTCGAGGTTTAGAGTTATGGGTTTAAACTTTAGGGGTTAGAGCTTAGGGCTCTAGGTTAGTGTTTAGGGTTTAAGGCTCAAGGTTTAGGGTTTAGGGTTTAGGGTTTAGTGTTCAATGTCAAGGGTTTATTATTTTGGTTTTAGGGTTTAGGGTTTATAGTTTAGGGTTTAGGTCTCAGGGTTAAGGGTTTAGGTTGCAGAGTTTAGGGTTTAGTGTTTAGTGTTTAGGATTTAGGGCTTAGGGTTTAGGGTTTAGGGCTCACGATTTAGGTTTTAGGATTCAATGTTTATGGTTTAGGGGTTAGGGGTTAGGGGTTAGGGTTCAAGGTTTAGGATTTAGTTTTTAGGGTTTATGGTTTAACATTTAGGGCTCATGGTTCATGGTTTAGGGTTCAAGGCTTAGGGATTAGGGTTCAAGGCTTAAGGCTTAGGGTTTAGGGTTTAGGGATCACAGGTAAGGGATGAATGTTTAAGGATTATGGTTTCAATTATAGAATTTATATGTTGAATGCTGAAATCCATAATGTTACCTATTTACTGACCATATTATACTATAAAAAACTATCTTCTAAACCACGACTCATGGAGTTGTGAGACTAGTTCCATAATGTGCAGAGTGACTCTAATTTATTATATTTATTAAAATAAATTTAAAGTATAATTTTTTCATTTATTAATATTTATATTAATAAATGAAAATATTATACTTAAACATTTATTTTTGTAAATAGAAGCATGTCAAAAGCACATATAATGTTCATACTATGAAGAACATGTATGCATTATAATGCATATGCATTTTGTGTTTTTTACTTTTCCAAGCCATGCCTCAAGGATTGGATCCAGTTTGGATCCCCAAGCCTAAGGCATGGATCTACAAAAACACAAAAAATAATGTGTTTTTGCAGGAAAATGCAAAAAATCCACTTCTGCCATGGTAAATCAACATAAAACAACCAATTCATTTAAAAAAAATTATACCATGACGTAGAAAAGAGTTTCTTCTTTCTAAAAATTTATTTTTTCAAATTTTATGACTAATATAAGGTTTCCATATTATTTATTTTCTAACTATGCCTTTTTATACTTATTTTTTGAAGTTTAAACTTTTTTCACAAGTGGTAGTAGAGGGGCTTAATATAGCTCGCGACCTCCATGTTTGTTGTGGATTCAGGCACGTTGATCCATTATTTTTCTTGGGACTACCATTGGATGCAGATGATGATTTGGTGAGTCTGCTCACCCCATGAGTTTGACATATAGCTTGATCCCTTGACGAGCTGGATACTCCATCTTGGTTGTGAACTTGGTCATGCACTTCACCTAGCTCAGTCAAAATGTTTCCCCTAAACTGGTCTTCAAATCATCAAGCTGATTGAGAAAGTGCGTTGTTAATATAATTCCCTCGGTCAGGTTCCCTTCCCAAATAAGAGTGGACCCCACAGTTGAAAACCCCAATTTTCAATCATTGAAGGTTGGAGGTGAAGACCACCTCTTTTTTGCTCCATTTAAATTCCACTTGTTGATTCCATGTCGACCCACTTGCTATGCCGCAATGTGCCCTAATGTTGCATTACATGTGCCCTTATTTTTCCCACTGAATTCTATTCTCATGTGGAGTGTATCTTGCACATACGGTGTCCATTTTGGCCCATTCAAAATGTCCTAGAAAGATGACTTTGAGATCTTCTATAAGGAACATTTTTATGTAGATTTTGGGAACATATAAAGTGTGAAAAATCCTATGGATCACCTATATATACACACCTCAGTTTTACATTTAAAAATAAGGAAGCTCAAACATTAGGAACTGCCATTTTCTATGCTCTTTTACATCATCCTCATATATGCTAGCTTAGCTCTTGGTTCATCTTACACTTTTCTTGGATTATATTAGACAATCTTCTTATTTACTAGTTTTCTTACACTATTGGGTCATCTATAGTTAGTCTAGGATAGGATCGATGTTCCCCTTATCCACCTAATAACGATTCTCTCTCACTGTGCTACATATCTTAAGAGATAGATGTATCAGTGACCACCCTACAGGTACAAGGCGAGTTCTCTAACCATATTTTATCATTTTACATAGATTAATTAATTCCATTCCCTCATTGTGCTATGTTAGCTTAGTATTACAAATTTTTGGATACTAGTTAGTATATTACTCTTATTTATGGTCAGCTCCTTAGCTTTACATTACTTTCATTTCTGTTATATTATGCATGCTTGTATTATCTATTGTTGATCCATACCTCTCCTCACCATTTCACCAATATATTAATAGGGTACTCTCCTATATATTGAATTAGGGCCTTGGAAACCCTAGGTCAACCTAGTATAAGGATTACTGCCCTCTAGATATGTGACCCTAGTACTTGCTGTAGCCCCTTTAAATCTATTCATTCTATGCTAGTTCATGTGTGTTTCTTACTCATTGCCTCGATACCCTTTTAGAATGGATGATTTAAGAGTGCAAGTCATTGAGACACATTCTTTACTCACCATACACAAGAGCTCACCCTTACCCAAGGAGGAGGATGGTTTATTATTTTTTAGAATAGTATCATTATTGTTTACTTAGATTGTTTAAATCAACATTGTGTATTTTATTTAGCATTTTTTATGTGAAGCTTCAATTCTATCTATTTACTATCTTTTCTTTATTTTTCAATTATTTATTTTAGTTCGTTAGATTGAATTTACTTTCAATTATTGAATTTATTTTCATGCATTTTAAATTCTAGAGCAAAGAACTAGAAAATTGTTGTTTCCTTCAGCCCCTTTTGCAGATAACCTTGGACACAACTTGGTTTTGAAATTATTTAATATTAAATGATGAGGACTGCAACAACCCTCATCATTTTTGGCATCATTTTCAAGGACATTTCCCATTAGGGGTAAGTTACTAAGCTATGTGTTGTAGCTCAGAATTGCACCCTAGGATTTCATCATGGAATATAAGGAATTCTAGACAATATTTGATGATCTCAACAATGCGGGACTTATAAAATTAGATCAACCTCCATAGGAGGCTGGTTCTTCTACCTATTTCTAATGCTAACACTAAAACTATCTCTAAGTTAAGCCTATTCTAACACATTCAAGTAACAAAGGAGAGAGAAAGGGATAATGAAACATAATAAACTAAGATAAAAACAAAGGTGATAACTATTGGAAGCATAATGGAATGAGAGGGGGGGTGAATCAATCCTTATAAAAATTCAAATCAGATTTCAAATTTTTTATTCAAAATCACATAATCACTTAACCATCCATTAATGTGGGCACACAATCAAATACTATACATTTTATAAACCATGAGCAAGGCAATCAACACAAGACACACGATATAAGTGGGAAACCCTCAAGGGGAACAAAAACCACTAAATTTTGTTTTGATACTATGCACAACAAAGAATCAAGTGAATATTACACATCACAAGATATTTCTTTGGTGAGGCACCAACCCCATAAGGAGCACCAACCCCTAAACCCTTGTTGATATTACACAAAACAAGAGACTTTTTTGAATATGAATCATCACAAAAGATTTTGATTAAGTGTTAACTACTAAAAATATGGTAATACCACAATTGATAATGATCCAAATATTAAGTTCCAAACTCTTTAAAACCCTTGCTCAAATCCTAGGTCTTCAACTTGCACAACCTAGATCTTTCTTCACTTCTCAATGCTTCAAAATATTGCACACATGTTTGATGATATTACTCAACCTATCAAACACTTAATATTATCTCAACTCGTTCTTCAACACCTGAAAAAATCACCCACCTAAGTCGCACTTATTTCTCACATTTGCAAACTCTTAAATAGTCCCAAAAAGTACCCAAAATCATGCTTTTATATGCTTATCCACCTTTCAAACTTGGGAAAAAGATTTTCCCTTCATTTTTTTCAACCCATATATCAAGGAAAATTTTAAAATTTGAAATATAACAATCATAAGTGATCTAATTAGGTCGTCCTAGCCAAAAACCTCATTACATGTGCCAAAAATGGCTTTCAACATTAGTTTAAATTTTTACAAATTTCTTAGTTAAATGCTTGGGCTTAGTGAGAGAAATTCTGGAAGTTTTTATTCCTTTAGATGATATAAAAATTATCTGTAGTGACAACAAGTAACGTTCAAGCTATTTGAGTGAATGGAAAATGAAAATCTTAAAAATCCTTAGTTTTGATTAGAAATTTATTTAAATATGTAGGATTATAGATTCAGAAAAGATTTTCCTAAAAAAAAAAAATCCCAAAACTAAATTTGTGCAAGAAAAATAATAAACACTACATGGGGAGATATGCTTATGAATATCAATGCAAGGTTGGAAAACAATATATATTTAATTGTTTTATACCAAGATATGACAACCCTTAGATTTGCGATTGAAGAGTTATAAAGAGGAAAAAGGATGCCTACAACATTTTCTATTACAAAGATGGAAAAAGAAGACATCATGCTGAATTCTTCTCCTAAAGGAAATAAAATGGATGTGACTACAAAAATCATCACAAGTCCTATACCATTTTCTATCCGTGAATCTACAAATGTTGAACCCGTTAAAGAGAAGCAAAAAGGTATAAAAATGGATACACGTGATGATGGAGTGCATGAAACCATTTCTCTTATAACAACTCAAGTTTTTTTTGGAAGAAATCAACCATGTGTTGTAATCATTAAAAAAATAGTTAAGGATGTAGATACAAGCAGTTAAAGGGTTAATCAAGTTCAAAAAATAGGGGACAAAGTTGAAAACTAATAAATGATGACTCTTTTTTCAAAAAGGGAGAGAGTAGAAAACTAATAAATGATTGCTTTTCCCAATTGTAATAAAATATATTTAATATAATTTTTTTTCTTCAGATCTATAGGGTTAGAGTCCTTTGAAGCTAAAAATAATAGTGTTGTGAGTAAAATATTTTACTTTATTTACTATTTTCTCTAGTATTACATAAATCAACATTGTGCAACATTAGGAAAGCATGTATTACTTTGAAATATGGTCCAGGTATATTCTATAATTTTATTAATAAATTAAAGTATTAGTTATTTTGATTACAGATAAATCCACTTCCAATATCCAAAAGAGAAATTATATATATTTTTTGCATGATGTTTAAATAAGGCTTGTAACAACAGATGAGAGAGATTAGATGTTGAAGAAGGAAAAGTAGAAAACAAGAAATTAACTTTTTTTACATAAAAAATAAGAAAGAGCAGTATCTACAAAAACTGAGCCATGCAAGAAGCCAAGTGTGGGGGAGAAGGAAAACAAACATACAAATATATTTGAAAGATAAAGAAGATAAGGATTGATATATACAAAAGATATGTTGATTTTGAAAAGAAACATACTGATTTTGTGAGGAACATATGAGAAGTCTTCTAAAAAAATCAAAATCAAAATCTACATAGAAATCAACAACATGCATGAGGAAATGTATGAAGTGAAGTGTGGGGGATTGATGATACAAAACTAAGTCTTATATAATGCAAAAATAACACTTTTCCTTCTCTTATAAAGTGGATTTAGATGTAGTTTCAAATAACTAGATATATTGTTTAAAGATAGAATATATAATATATTTGATCTATTTCTAACAAGTCCATAACAATCTGAATGTTGCTATTTCCTAATAGTTCCTATAAGTTGGAGTAAAATATTGTGTATAAGTAGGTCATTTGAAAGATAAATCACTTTACAGATTTTTTTGAATATTATTTAAAATGTTTTACAACCAATAGAAGACTCAACCAACACAGGGCTCAGTCAGCGCAAGACTCACACAGTCAAGCATAGGACTCACAGAGTCAACACAAGACTCTCTCTAATTGAAGTTACAAAACTAAAAATGAGAAATCGAGAGAGGTTTTTGTTCTTATTATTACTAGGAGGAAAACCCTCTTTATGTTTTTACACAACAATAATGGTTAAAGAGATACCCACATTTAAAGTTTTCAACAGAAGAAGGTTGTCAAGCACACGACTCGCATATTCAACATAAGACTCTCTCTAACTAAAGCTACATACCTCCAAATGATAAAATGAGAGAGGTTTTTGTTCCTCTTATTTCTATGAAGAAAAATATCTCTCCATTTTTACACAAAAATAATGTTTAAAGAGATATGTACATTTGAAGTTTTTAGCAGAAGAAGTTTGTATATGGAAAAAACACAGGATTCTCTCTAACTGAAGCTACAAACATTCAAATGATAAAGTTTTTTCTCTCTTATTTCTAGGAGGAAAAATATCTATCCCTTTTTACAAACCAATAATAATTTAGGAGATAATTTCATTTGAAGTTTCATTAGAATAAGGTTGAAGAAAGGAAAATAAGCTAAAAAACACAGGCTCAATAGAATTGCGATATTTCCCTCATTTCTCAATGAAAATAATAATTTCAAAATGTTCCAAAAATATTATAAGGATCACCAAACCCATAAATCATTTGAAATTATAATTCAAATTAAATGCATATTTGTGATCAAAGAATAAAGGATGAGAATATGGTGGGATAACTGTCATGTTGAAATATTTAATCATTCATGAGTGGATTTGGGAAGTGGAAGAGTTCTAATTGAAGAAGGATACAAGTGAAAAAAAAGTATTTAAATCTAGAGTTTCTTGTCATCTAGTTGTTGCAGTTGATAAATGTATTAAAAATCCAACTAGAAACACCCATTCCTAATTTCATGGAATCTAAGACTGATTATTGTGAGTTCATATAATGCTTGAAGATCTTTTGACCCAGTTAAATATTGTGTATGGAACTCCTTCTCCACACAAGAAGATAAGTTTTTTGAGGAATCAACATGCTATCAATTTTATCACCGATGCATTCGACATGCAAACTTGAGTTCTATCACTTATACATTTGACATGCCAACTTTAGTTCTATCACTTGTGCATTTGGCATGCCAACTATCAGTTCTATCACTTGTGTATTCAACATGCCAACTATCAGTTCCTTAATTGTTCTATTATAAATGATCTTAGTTAACTTCTGCATGTACTTGAGTATAATAAATTCTAGATAAAGGGAAATTTTGTTTTTCTGGGAGATGTAGAAGTCTGCCTTTTTGGTTGGATATTTTGTCAAATAAACAATATGAGGTTCAACCACAATACACAGAGCAAACATACCTCCTCAAATAATGGGGAGGAGCCCTGTTTATTACTAATCTAAACCCCACCAGAAGATATTAACAATATTTACACTATTCTAACCATCGGGGTTGGGATCTCATCCTAGTAGATTTATTCTTTTTTAGAAGAGAATACACATAGGTAAAAAGAGATAAGAGAAGGAGGAAGTTTATTAGAATGAGAAAATAATAGATAAATAACGTGCTTTCACTTAAGAAAATGCAGATCAAAAGATAATCACATGTGATTAAATTGTAATAAGTTACAAAAGATTTGATGAAATAGATATTAAAGAAAAGAAGAATTTAATGCATTGAACATAAGAAAAATACCTCAAATGTAAAAGATATTCTCACAATTTTTTTTTACAATAGATATCTTTAATATTATTTGATGATAAAAAGAAAACACAAAGTCTTTCTATTTTTCCAACTCTAAGCTCTATGTCATACAAAAATATCCCCTTTACAATGCTACAACATTTCATATTTATAGAGGAGGGAGGGAGAAAAATGAGGAAATAGTTGGAACAACATACTAAAAATAGTAAATATGAATAAAGAGTTCATTTAACCAGTTCTTGCAAAAGGACCCAGTAAAACTTGCATGTTCAAAGTATGTCTCAACATTTTTGAAAAAGACATGTTGAAAGTAAAATAGAAAAGACATGATAAGTCTATCATTTGGATTAGTCTTCTTCTTTCTTAGGTTTATCATGTCTGGATCGAAATTCCTAAAACTTCTGGATCATTGTTTGGGATTTTTCCTCATCTGGTCTACAAGAGTAACAATTTAGTACATTGTAGGTTTCATATATATTACCAATACTCCCTGGGAGCTTCTGGTATTTTTTGATAGATTTAGCCAAGTTGCTAAGAAAAATTTCACAAAGAATCAACTTTCCAATAACTTCAAAAATAAACTATTCCCTTGCTACAGATTCCTTCTCAATCAACTCCTGAAAGGCCTTGAATAATTCATATGTGGAAAAAATATTCAAACCATTATCCAGAACTTTCACAAGGTTTTTTGACAATTCATCATTGATATCATGAGTGGCATCAATTGCTTCTTCTCTGGATTGCTAGAGTTTGCTACAAGATTCTTGAAGGATTTTGACCCAAAATTCAATTGCTTTGTAAAAATCAAAATGTTTATTGGTGTCTTCTACAACTCCTTCCTTAATAAAGACATCTAAAAGAACCTTTTTAAGATCTCTGAGAGCTTCCAAAGTTATATCTAAATTACCATTCTCTTCCAAAAGTTCATCTTTCAGCTTACCAACCTCCCCTCTAGCCTTTTCTAGTGCATTAAATGTGTTCATTATATCATTAATTACCCTTTTTTCCTTTCACTAGAAGATGGTGAATCTAATCATCCACGGATCTACCCTTCTGGTTGATCTTCTCCATTTTTGGCACCAAAGAGAATTCAAAACAAATTGGAGTAGGAGTGGGAGATGAGATTTGAGTCTACTTAGGCTTCGAGAGCTTGAGTAGAACATCCATCAATTTATCAACCATTTCTTTCAGTTTTACATTAGAGGCCTTAGTCTCCTTGAGTTTCTTGCAAAGGTTATCCATAATAGCCTACACATCTTATTGAGCACCTTTAGCAGTGACCTTCCCAAGATCAATATTTGTAATTTAATAGTCCACAGTCATAATGTATTAATTGGTTTTATCTGTAATAGGCATGAATATCTTTATAAAACTTTGACTAGATGCATCAACAAAGATAAATAAGATGGTCTTAGGTTTATTGGTTGATATGGAAGGTGCTGGATTTAGAGAATTGAAATCGAAATCCTCAGGAGGAAAAATGATTATGATTTTATTAGGTATGTGACTAGTTACAAATGAATAAATTGAGAAAGAAGATGCCTTTGAGAGAGCAACTTAAATCATCACTAAAAACTTGGAGGAGTGAGAAAAGTAGAAAATAAATATGAAGGGGCGGAAAGAATGGGGGTGATGATGGAAGAAGATACTGGAGGGGGAAGGGGAATGAAAACTAGAATTCTAGGAGTGACTGGTCGAAATCCCAAAGTCAATCCTATTCCACTTGAAATATGGGAGTAGGATGAGAAAACACTTGCCATGGAAGATTCAAGTAGTGAAGAAGGGGACAAATGAGAGGAAGGAGAATAAAAAAAAAATGCAGATGTTGTCAGGATTTGCAAGGTAGAATGCAGAGGAGAAGAAATAATATGAGGAGGATATGAAATGGGAGAGGAAACTTGGGTTGTAAAAGGAATAAAGGAAGTTTCAAAGGGAGAAGAGGGAACATGTTGGTCAACTACAGTGCTCATTGGTGTTTTCTTAACATGTGAAAGAGAAGGAGAATCAACCACCACTACTGATGAAGAAAGAATAATAGATGAAAAATGTTGGGACTTAGCTCCACCGTGAAAAAACTTGAATTTTTCCTTTTTAGGTGGGCTTCCACCTTTATCATTTTCTCCATGAGAGGGCCTCGATTCTGACGTGGATGTAACATGCACTTTTGGGAAGTTGAAATCCCTGGGCTAAATTCCCCACAAATATAACCATGCATTAATGTGAATGAGGGTTTGAGCGGCCCTATCTTGGATATATGATGATTCTTTGATGGACCAATCAAATAGAGGGAATCCTACATCATATCTATTCATTTGTTTGTACATAGGTTCTACAACATTCTCATTGTCAACCATGTCTATAGAAGTATCAGAAAGATATAACATTCTTATTTCATCCAGGTTTAATCTATGATTGTCCTTTCACCTTATTACTACCTCATCCCTACAATCAATCCAAATATCTTCAAGGTCTAGAATATGTAGTTGCAGAGTTTCATGGGGATTAAGAACACCTTGATAATAAAAACTTAGTCTTGGCGACATATTCTTCTTGAGCTTATCTTGCATTTAAATGGACACATTTTTGGATTTGATAATGGAATAATAAGTGTATCTTCAAATATATATAGGAAAGAAAATGAAACCTTGTGATTTATCTAGTGGAAGTTGTGAAAATCTAGGAGCCACTGAACATTTTCCATAAATATCCACTTATCGCTTGTATACTTAGGAAGGCACATCGGTGATCCCTGAAACACTGCAACTCATAGATAGGTGAATTTCTAGAACTGTAAGAAGATACAACCCCATTTCAATCCTACATTGCACATGGCATCCAAGACCCTTCTCTTTGAAATATTAGGTTCCAATCTACATATGTTATTATAGAAGAAGCCATCATTGACCCTCCTGAACTGTGCTAAACTTCCCTTTAGGAACAATTGAGAATAAAACTTGTAAATATGATCGATGGACCTATTTTATGCTGAATTCAACCCATGATAACTCCTCATTCCAGCTGTGATGTAAGTAACAAAAGACATAATGTATAACTTACACGTAGATAAGACTTATTTCATTTGGGTGTCAATACTGTCACTAATAAATGTTCCCCAATCAAAAGAATTGTGCATTCTTCTTGATGATGCTGATGAACTGATACATATATCCATGAAATTCCTTGGCATCAGGGATCTTGAATACTCTGTTGAGAAGTGTAATGATATCAATAATCCCTAAGATAAAGTCACTCCTAGGGAATGTATTTGGAAACCTAGACACATAAGGCTTAGGATTAATCAGGTAATTTTTGCTCACATGTTTGACACAATTATCCAAGTTAGTATCCTAGGCTTGTTGGGATGATTGGGAATTTTTCCTAACATATTCATTAAATTTTAGAAGATTTAGAAGTTCATCGAGATAATTGGTATCCATCTTGATGACTACTTCACATATTTGATTTTGGACTGACCTTGAATATGAGTCATAATGGTTAGCACATTTAAGAATAAATTTAGGGCACTGGTAGCACATGCATTTTTAGGTGAAAATCCAATAAGTGATATCTTTTCAGTTTGTTAAACTTATAAACCTTACCAAGAATGAACAAGTAAGGAACCTAAAATGATTCCCACTCCCCCTTGCTAGGTGAAAGCAACAAACTTTGAAAAATAAGTAGTAAAAAGATATTTAAAAAATGTAAAACAACTCTCCTACTCAAGATAAGACCTAAGAAGAACAAAACAGAGATATCAAAATGATATTTACTTATTGTAACATGAAAAAACCCTTGAAATCGAAGAAAAATAAATGAAAATGCCAAGAAACTGTGAACTGGACTTTGGAAATGCGAAAGCAAGACAATAATCCAAATGGAAAAGGGAGTACAAAGGTGAAAATGGTGTGGAAAACCCCTCATATTTATAAATAAACTATCATTTATTACATGTAGGCCAACACCCATGAACCATCGACTTACAGATTAGCATTTATGACATTGAATTCAGAGGTGGAAGGTTGAATACATCTAACATCTTGTGTGATCATGTAATCGGGTCCTGAAAACCCGATACAAAGGAGTCTATCAATGGGTCAGGGCTTGGGATTATAAAACATGAATAATATGACATGAAGATCATATTTTGTGACCCGATGCAAGAAAACCTGAAGATTTGAAAAGAGATAGTGTGTCAGGTTTCGGGTTTGGGATACATGAAGCATATCACATATGCTTCAAGGGTGTAATGTTTCGATGCATTTGGAACTCAAAACCCAAAAGAAAACTTTGAGTCAAATTTCATGGGTGGGAAACACCTTGCATAAATCATGAAAAATGTCATTGAAACCAAAAAATATGATTTGAAAAGTGCACAAGGCATTCTTGAAACAATTCATGGATGAAAAATGACTTGAAGGAGGTTCATCAAGAATTTTTTTGATTGGTCATCTCCATTTTCTCAATAAGCTTGAAAATGGGATAATAGCTAGCTCCAATTGGGGAATTTCTTGGATGATTCAAAGAACGAGGGTTCCCAGATCTTTAAAGTATGAAACCATTGAGATACGAAGTTGAAAAGGGAAAGAGATGCAAATGAAAAAAACCAAAACCAAAGCAAAGGAAAGAAAAACAAACACACAAGTGGAAAAGAAAACACATAACAGTAAAAGAAAATTATAATAAAATGTAAGAATAACTTGCAATATTGGAGAAATAGCTTGAGATGCTACCTGCTGTGAGGCAGTGGGAGTTGAGTCCCATCAAGGTACAAAAGATAAAATCTATTTTCTCCACATAGTTGATGGATCTTAAAAGGCCATCTCCACAAGGAATTAATTTTTCTGTGCATTCCTTTTGGTTCTCTTCTTTTATCCCACAAAAATACTAGGTCTCTAACCTGAAAATCATGTTCCTTAGTATTATTGTCAAACATCTTATTGATCTCATTTTGATGTTCCCTAATCCGGTCTACCACTTTGAATCTGATTTCCTCCAACTCTATTAGGTGCATGATTTTTTTTTAATGGAATCTTGAAATGTATCATCTTCAATTATTTTGGCCAGCTTTAAAGCCAACAATTCTAAAGATATAGGAATCTTTGGGTCAACTCCATACAACAATTGAAAATGTGACATACTAAATATATCTTTTCAGAGTAATGTAATCTGCCCAAAATGCATCATACAATGATTTGTGCCATGTCCATTGATTCTCATCAACCGGATTCTTGATTATAGTCACTAAGTTTTTGTTACTAGATTCTGCTTGACCATTTCCTTGAGCATAGTAATCCGATGAGTGAGCTAAAATGATCCCATAACCATAGAAAAATTTAGTGAGTTCATAAGATGAAAAATTAGAAGAATTATCAGCAACAATCTTATGATGAACACCAAATTTGACTATTATATTCTCTTAAATGAAGTTACAAACAACTTTAGAGTAATATGTTTTATTAGGATGGCTTCCACCCACATTTGTGAAATAATCAGTCACATTTAAGATATAACTATGTAAAACACTAGATATGGGATTTAACACTCCGATAAAATTTATTCCCCACTACTTAAAAGGTTCTTCAATTACCTCTGGCCTTAGGGGATGTGCTGCCAGGTTTAGATGATTGATGAACTGCTGACAAGCTTTACACTTAACCACCTACATGGATGTATCTTGGAAGAGAGTAGGCCAATAATAACTTGCTTGTAGGATCTTACGAACTATAACGAATGATGAGAAATGTCTTCCACATGCTAACTTATGGAATGCCTCCAAAATCTTACCTTGTTGAATCTTATCTACACAATGAAGGAACACCTCATCAATTCCCCTTTTGTACAAACCATTGTCCCAAAGTACATACTTAGTTGACCTTAACTTGACCATTCACTTCTCTTTGGGGCTTAGATATCTGGGAAATTCTCCATAAGTTAAAACGAAAGCAATATCTAAATACCACTCATAAGTTGTACTTATAAAAATAGAAATCGATACTTTTTTGTGATTTTCATCAACTAGGTTAGCTTCTTCTTCAGGATTGTTCTCAGTGATTCATTGACACAAACCCATTCCATGTACAAGCTTTATGGGTTTAATTTCAAGATCATACTCCTAAACCTTGGAAATCTAATTACATCACTGACTACCTAACTCTTGTTGGGTAAGGATGGATTTTCCCACAGTATCAGGAACAAGAACTTGTGTATGAGAATTAAGGATGTAATATTTGAAATGTTTCACTGCTCGAATCACTACATAAGCATTTTTTCAATTTGAGATATTTTTAGCTCATGATCCTGTAGAAGAAAAATCATAAAAGCAATTGGAGATTTAACTCCTTCGGCATTATTTTGCATCAGTATGGCGAACACTATATGAGTTGAGGCATAGTTATACATAATAAAATCCTTTTGAAAATATTAGAAAACTAGAACTAGGGAATGAGCTATAGCTTCCTTGATCTCATTGAAGGAAAGTTTACCATCATCACTCCATCATAATGGGACCTTCCCTTTCATCATCTCAACAAAGTGTCGCATCTTGTCAGTGAAATCTGGGACAAACCATCTCAAGAAATTAACCTTCTAAAAAAAGGAATGTACACCTATTTTACTTGTAGGAAGGGTGGAACTTTGTATAGCCTTAACCCTCTTAGGATTAATCTTAGTTCCTTCTTTTGTCACAATATGTCCCTAGTAATTTCCCTTCTGCGACTCCAAACATAGATTTATTGGGATTAAAAGAAATCCAATGTTGTCGAAACCTTATCAAAATTCACTCTAGGTGATCACACTGGTCTTGGCTATTTTTGGAAAAGACTATAAGGTCATCTAGGTACACCATAATGATTTTTCCCATTAAATATATGAATGATAGATATATAACCCTTTAAAAATTAGATCCAACATTAATATACCCAAATGACATCCTTTGATAAGAAAATTTACCCCATGGGGTAGTGAACATTGTCTTATGTTGATCTTTCACAACAACTTCAACTTGATTATATCCCAAAAATCCATCTAACATAGAGAGCATTTCAGACCCTGTTACTATTTGTAATACTTGATCCATAATAGGAAGAGGGTAATTTTCTTTCAACAAAGATTGGTTGAGATTTCAAAAATCAATGCAGATAAAAATTTCTCCATTTTTCTTGCATACATGGACAATGTTGGCTACCCATGTAGAGTGATGAATGGGGAAAATAATTCTTGCATACAACATCTTCTAAATCTTTGTAAGAATGGTGCCCTGAAATATTAAGGTTATAATGTCATTGTTTTTTACCTGTATGATTGAGCATACGATTTAAGAGGAATACTATGTTGCACATCCTTCAGTTTGAAGGATTTCAAATTTACATAGGACCATGCCAAAACATCCATGTATTTATTCAAGAGTGCAATGAAGCTTCATTTTTTCCTCAGGAGAGCAACATTTTTTCCAATGTTTACAATCTCGTGGCTGCTCAAGGTTTCCCAAATTAACTTGTTCAACCTCAACAAAAGAATTCACTTCAGACTGTTTCTTCTTTTGAATGAAGCTGATCATGTTTGTCAAACAATCCTTCAAGAGACACTAGGCATTTAGGAATTTTTTTTCCCTTCAGCTATGGAGGACTTCTCCACTGATCTCTTGTCATGAATCAGAGATAGATTCATGGAAAGATTGATTCAAAACCCTCAAAATAAAGTTCCCTAAAATTATCAAGACTTTTCTAGAAAATTCAAGATCTGTTGGTCATTATTGAAGACTTTCCAATTTTTAGAATTATCAGGGACGCTGGGCCGATAAACTATCTCAATAGTATATTTATCTTCCTTGAACTCTAGACATGTGGAAGAAGTAATGAAGCAGACACCGTAAGGGAATCTGCCTTGTCATTGTGATCTCTTGGCATTACCTTGATTGAAAAGGCATCAAAATATTCAATACAGTCCTAAACCCTATTTCTATAATGTCTCAAACATATCGTTCTTCACTTGATAGACATTCTTAACTTGATTGGCAAATGAGCTCCTTTGTACCTCCTTATGTTTTTAGATTCTTGATCCCTTTCTCTTTTTCCATCTATAATCCTAATAACAATGCTTCATACTTGAAAATGTTGTTATTTTAGTATTGTCAAATTGTAATTTGAATGAGAAAGGAAAATTCAAACTTAGGAGAAACAAGTACCACCCCCTATGCCAGATCCAGAAGTAGAGAAACTACCATAAAACTCTAAAGTCCATATTGACGTTAGAATCCACTTCCGTGACTAAAATGAAAGTGAAATCTTGATTTGAGGTCATGAATTAGTTTCCTAAACCAGCATCTTCTAAAAGGATTTGAGCTTTAGGATCATCAGATTTGGTGACTAGGTACTTCTCTTGCGAGGTTTGGGTTTAAGAACACGCATGGTTCCATTGACAAGGATTTTTAATTTCATCAAATCCATATGAATTATTCCACCCACATCTCTGCAAAAACCTCTCTTCAAGAAAGATACCATAATCTTCTAGAATATCTGTAACTAGAATATTCATCTTGACTCTCTTCTCTAGAAATGTGGAAAATGTGAAATGCGCATCCTTGATTTGACCGATCAGTGGGACCTGCTTAGTTTCCATGGAGTAGTAGCGTCCAAATGGTTTCATGAGAGTGAGTCCTAGAGCATGAGCCACCTTTATAGGCATAACATTATTTGAATCCCTCAGAATCAATAATGTAATTACTGAGTTTGAAACCATTAATCAGTAAGGATAAATAAAATGGCTCAATCTTCCCGTAGGAAGAGGTTGACACCATATTATTTTGAGATAAAGGATGAGTAGGATTGGAGAGGATCCCTTTTGATGCTAACATTAGGTGGTATGAGAGGTTGTGCTCCTAATGAACTTGGTGATCCTTTCAAATTACTTTAGATTGGATTGTAGATATTCTACTTTTGACATTTGAATCTTGGTTCTTTTAGCATGATCAACAATATCAAAAGTGGTATAGGAAGGGACAATCGAAGGCACAAATCCTTCAACATTGACTTGTGGACTTGGGGAACTAGTCTTAGGTATAGTGGAAGGAGAAGGATTAGAATGAAGTGGTCAATTTCTTAGCAGCTGGTTTTTCCTTTGATTATACAGGTAGAGGAGTTCCCCTTTTAGCCATAACTATGGAATTTTATTTTTCTTTAGGTTTCTCCACTTCTTTCCTCGAATTCTAAGATCGATTGAATACAAGAAATGTATTGACCAAAGATTCGTAATAATCATCCTTCATATTCTAGATACCCAATATTGGAGTCATCAGCTGAATCATCATATGACGCATCACCATAACCAAATGCTTCGAAGGCATCATTGGCCTCAGTCATTTAGTTCTTCCACTTCTTTTTCAACTACATCAACAACTGCATTAATAGGAGGTGCTTCAATGGAACCAATATCTGATTGTGCACGGGAAGACAAGTGATTCCTATCTCTTGTGGGAGAACCATTGTTATTGTTAAAATTCCTCCTAGGGATATCCCTATAAGGGAGCATTTAATGCATGTTGAGACATTTTATTCTTTAGAATCAACAAATCATTGGCCATTCTTTGGATAATGGGATTAGTGGTGCCTTGAGAAGTACTTTGATTCTTAGCTTTGGAAGATTCCCTTATGATTTTTCCTGCTAGGATAAGATCATCTTCAATTTATATGGTCATATGCTTGTGCGATGACCAAGTTGGGAATAAAAGACCTCCTCAACAAAAAACATACTTCAGGAATCTTTACGTTGACGTTAACAATAGAAGCACTTTTGGTTTTCAAGGGTAGGAACTACACACTCTGGGATCTTAAGGATTAGTTTATTAAACTTGGCCAAAAAATCACACATATGCTCCTGCAGTTCTTTCTTCATATGTGTGAGCTAAGCTAACAATGCATGTGAATCTTATACGGGTTTGAATCTCATCCTTGAAACATATTGTCCTCATTAGTAAGCCTAATTGGTAATACATACAGTTGGAAAGATGGTAAAACCATTCCGTAAGTAGTTCCTTGGAGTGTCTCAATGAACAACCAAACATATACATTTTCATGAGCCACTCCCAAAACTCCACAAGCTACAAATAAATGTATCTACATGTTCGTATGGGTGTTGCTTTCCATCACCATTGAATTTTGGGAAATTCTTACGAGATCCATGTGGAAACTCATGCAGTGGAATGAGGAACTGATGCAAGGGGGCCAATAGTTGGACCCCACAGAAATAGAGCTTGTGGTGGTTAGTTGTCCATCCATTCTTCTGAAGGTGGTATGTGTAGGAATCTAGGTATCGATCAAGAATAATTACTCGGAAAGTGGTTGAGGTATCTTTGAGCTTGTGTAGAATGGTTCTTATGCATATAGTGATGAACTGCTAGCACATCTCGAAAGAAATCCTTTCCGGTGCAAGATTAAAATTATGTTGTTGCAACAAATCAAATAAGGGATCAATTTCACCTCTTTCTCGGCTTACACGAGTATATGCCCTTCTTTCCAGTTTGACTCATGGAAAGAAAAAATAGAAAAAAAGAAAATACAGAGTTTCCAATAGTATAAAAGGATTAGTATTTCTTATCCGTTCTGTTCCCCAACAGGAGTCGCTAAAAATTGTTAGTTGGATATTTTGTCAAAGAAAAAATATGAGGTTCAACTGCACATACACGTGACAAAGTCCCTCCTCGAATAAAGGGGAGGCACTATGTTTATTACTAATCTAAACCACACTAGAACATATGTACAATATTTACACTATTCTAACCATTAGGGTTGGGATCTCATCTCAGTAGATTTATTCCTTTTTAGAAGAGAATACACATAAGTAGAAAGAGAAAAGAGAAAGAGGAATTTTATTAGAATGAGAAAAGAATAGATAAAGAACATGCTTTCTCTTAAGAAAATACATATCAAAATATAATCACACGTGATTAAATTGTAATAACTTGCAGAAGATTTGATGAACTAGATATTAAAGCAAAGAACAATTTAACACATTGAACATAAGAACAATACTTCAAATGCAAAATATATTCCCACAACACAAAGTTTGTCAATAGATATCTTTAATATTCTTTGATGATAAACATAAAACACAAAGTATTTCTCTTTTTCCAACTCTAAGCTCTATGTCATACAAAAATCTCCCCTTTACAATGATACAACATTTCATATTTATAGAGGGGGGGAGAAAAATAAGGAAACAGTTGGATCAACATATTAAAAATAGTAAATATGAATTAAGATTCCATTTAACTGGTTCTTGTACAAGGAACCAAGTCAAACTTGCATATTCAAAGTATGTCTCAACATTTTTGAAAAGGACATGTCGAGATGAAAAATAGAAAATCACATGATAAGTATATCATTTGGATTTGTCTTCTTCTTCCTCAGGATCCAGCCTTACCTGGATTGAAATTCTTGAAACTTTTGGGTCATCTCTTGGATTCTTTCTCGTCTGGTCCACAGGAGTAATGATTTAATACCTCACATGTTTCATATGTATTTCCAATATTCCCTGGGAGATTTTGGTATTTCTTGATAAATTTAGCTAAGTTGATAAGAACAATTTCACAGAGAACCAACTTGATAATATCTTCCAAACCAAAGTCTTCCCCTACTGCAAATTCCTTCTCAATCAACTCCTGAACAGGCCTTGAATAATTCATCTGCAGAAAAAATATTCAAACCATCATCCAAAACTTTCATAATGATTTTTGAAAATTCATCATCGATATCATGAGTGGCATCAATTGCTTCTTCTTTGGATTATTGGAGTTTGTTGCAAGATTCTTGAAGGATTTTGACCCAAATGTCAATTTATTTGCAAAAATTGAAATGTTTTTCAACACATTCTACAAATCCTTCCTTAATCAAGACATCTGAATGAACCTTTTTAAGCTCTCTGAGAGCTTCCAAAGTCAAATCCAAATTACCATTCTCTTCCAGAAGTTCATCTTTCATCTTATCAACCTCCCCTCTGGCCTTTTCCAGTGCGTTAAATGTGTTCACCACATCATTAATTACCCTTTTTCCTTACACGAGAAGATGCTAAATCTAATCATCCACTTCCATACCATTCTGGTTGATCTTCTCCATTTTGGATACTGAAGAGAAATCAAAATGAATTGGAGTAGGAGTGGGAGATGAGATCTGAATCTGCTTAGACTTGGAGAGCTTGATAATAACACTAGTCAATTGTTCAACCCATTCTTTTAGTTCATCCTTGGAAGCCTTAGTCTCCCTAAGTTTTTTGCAAAGGTTATCCATAGCAAACTGCACATCTTGTTGAGTGCCTTCAGTAGTGACCTTCCCAAGATCAAGCTTTGTAATTTGATAGTCCTCAGTCATAATATATTCTTTGGTTTTATCTTTGGTGGGCATGAAAATATATGCAAACCATGGAATATATGCATCAAAAGAGATACACGAGATGGTCTTAGGTTTCTTGGTTGATCTAGAAGGTGTTTGCTTTACAGAAATGGAATCGAAATACTTGGGAGGAAAAATGATTTTCCTTTTCTTGGGCATCTGACTGGTTACCCATGAATGAACTAAGGAAGAATATTCCTTTGGGAGAGAAGCTGAAGTCATCGTTGTGAAACTTGGAGTGAGAAAAGTAGAAACTAGAGATGGAGGGATGGAAAGAATGGAGGGTGAATGATGGAAGAAGATAATAGAGGGGGAATGGGAATGGAGATTGGAATTCCAGAAGTGACCATTGGAAATCCAAAATTCAATCCTATTCCACTGTAAAGAGGGGAAAAGAATGATAAAACTCTTTCCATGAAACATGCAAGCGGTGAAGAAGGGGATGAAGGAGATGAAGGAGAAGAAAAAGCAACAATATGAAGATATTGTAGGGATCTGTAGGGTAGAATGTAGAGGTGAAGAAAGAATATGATGAGATGAAATGGGAGAGAACACTTGGGTTATAACAATAATAGAGGAAGTGTCAAGGGGAGAAGAGGCAACAAGTTAGTCAACTATAGTGCTCACTGGTATTTTCTTGACATGTAAAGGAGAAGGAGAATCAAGAATATTCCTTTTCCACCATGAGAGGGGACTGCTTCTAATGACATGATGTGATAGGAAGTTTCAGGAAGTTGGAATCCTTGGGTTGAACACCCCATGAATATAACAATGTATTAGTGCGATTGAGGGTTTGAGCAGCCCTGTCTAAGATAGATGTTGATTCTTTGACAAACCAATAAAATGGAGGGAATCCTACATTATCTCCATCTATTTGTTCATACATAGGTTCTACAACATTCTCATTGTCAACTGCATCCTCAGAAATATCAACAAGATCCAACATTCTAATTTCATCCAAGTTTATTTGTACTATTGTCCTTTCACCTTATTACTACCTCATCCATGTAATCAATCCAAATATCTTCAAGGTCTAGAACATGAAGTTGTAGAGTTTCATTGGCCTTAAGAACACCTCGATATTCAAAACCTGGTCCTGGCAGCATGTTGTTCTTAAGCTTATCTTACATTTAAATAGACACATTTTTGGATTTGATAACAAAATAAAAAGTGTATCTTCCAGTAGATATAGGAAAATAAACTACAACCTTGTTATTTCTCTGTTGGAACTTGTGAAAATCTAGGAGTTGTTGAATAAATTCCATAAGGTCCACTTATCACTTGGATACCTTAGAAGGCACATGGGTGATCCCTGAAACAATGCAACTTGTAGATAGGTGTGTTTCCAAAATTGTAAGAAGATGCAAACCCATTTTATTATTGCATTCCATGCGGAATTTGAGACTCTTCACTTTGAAAGATCACGTTCCAATCTACAGATGTTCTTATAGAAGAAGAAATAATTGACCCTCCTGAAATGTTCTAGACTTCCCTTTAGGGATAACCAAGGATAAAAATTGTAAATATGATCAGTGGACCTATTTCCCATTGGCTTCAACCCATGGTAGCTTCTCATTCATGCTGAGGCATAAGAAAGATAAGACATCATGTAGAACTTACATTTAGATAAGAATTATTTCATTTGGGTGTTAATAGTGTCACTAATAAATGTTACCCAATAAAATAATTGTTCATTCTTATTGATGATGTTAATGAACTGATACATCCATCCATGAATTTCCTTGGCATTAGGGAGCCCAAATACTCTGCTGAGAAGTGTGATGATATCACTAATATCTAAGATAAATTAATTCCTAAGGACTATCTTTGAAAACCTTGACACAAAAGGATTAGGCTTAATCAGACACCTTTTGTTGACATGTTTGACACAAATATCTAGGTCAGTAGGATTACTGGGATGATTAGGGATTTGTCTTGTGTAGCCTAGTTTTTACCACCAACAGCCCAAGATGTGCTAACACATCACTCAACCTGAACTGAGTGCTCACCCAAACAGCACAAGGGTACCAAATCCCTCTTTTATGTTAGCTTGTTCCCTAAGTTAGCATGATTATAAAAATATTCTTGATCCATAACAGATAACCAATTATATTGGAGTGCATAAACTAGATCTAGTTCTTAACCATTAACATGAACAATCAAACAAGAATAAAGATAAAATTTACCATATAAGAACCATTCACAGAGGTGTCTATACGTAGTAAAAATTGTAAGGGTACTACACTACCGAAACACTGTTACACATGCCCCAATGATGATACAAGTCTCCTCGCAAGGTGCTCAAAATTTAGAAAAGCCCTCTAAGTGTACATTAACATCCTGTATGCCCTACTTAGCCTCTGTGTGCTTTGTTTTTGCTCTCCCCACTTCTTTTCTTTTTGTTTTGGTCTTCAGTGATGAAACCACCACCCTTCCTGGGCGGCGGTCTCATGACCACTGCCCAGTCAAGGTGGCGGTCCTATAACCGCCGCCCTGCTTAGGGCGACGATCCTTCACGCATTTTTCCAGAACGTTCCTTTTATCGTGAATCACATAAAATTTCAACGTTTACCAACTTTTTTCACCGCCTTTACTCGTATTTATGATTATGGTTCCCTGAAATAGTGTTTTTACATTGTTTATGGTTAAAGAGTTCAAATTGGTTTTCACCTTTGGGTAAATGGGGATTCTATAAATAGCTGGTTGATCTTCGAGCAAATGGCCCCTCAAAAATTACCTCTCATTTTCTCATTTCATAGTTTTAGTCTTTCAGCTCTTAGGAATTCATAGTTTTCAGTTGTTACATGCATAGTTAGTGTTGTTTTGCTGTTTAGAAGCCACATAATCATCTTGTGCTAGTGCTGTTACTGTTTCACACAATCAATTGAGATAGGATAGTGTTATTTTTAGTCTAAAGCCATTAGAGTTGCAGGTTTTATTCGTAAAAAAAGAATAGCTTCAGGTTCTGGATGTTTTGTGTCATATGAATCGTAATAAATCCCGCTAGGAATTGCATAAGCCAAGCTTTGTTCTCTTACGCTATCCCTCTCCTACTCACATTGTATTCAACCTACATCCAAAACTACCATTGTTCCAATACCTACTTCTATTGATGCTAACATTACATGCTTTTCTGGATTCACGTGAGCATGAAGGAATGAGGAGACCACATTGAGGGGAAAAAACCACACACAATCAGATTCACCACTGTTCTACAAAATCTAGGTTCAAGTTTTCAAAGTTCTAGTTAAAGTATATCAAATAGAATAATAAAAGCATTTCATTTTAGTTAATCTCACTTTCGATATTATTGGGGAAGCTGTGGGGATTGATAGTTTCTGAGAAACTATGATTCATTCCTCACTTCTGAGGTAAGATCGAGAGTCTTTCAAATAGACTTACAATTGCATAGGCAAGTAGCTATACTTGGCTTCCTTGTTTGTTTTAAAATTTCGTTATTAGTTTAGTTGTCATTTGTTAGATATTTTAAATAATTTCTCTTTTAAATTCGTTCAAATAGTTCGTCAAAAATTCAAGAATAGAGAAGTTATATATGCTATAGATACACTTTACCTAGTTAGTTTTACTTTGCTTTAGTTAGATTTACATTGTTTCATTTGTATGACAATCATGGGACCTAGGGAGCCCAGAGAATACGTATTCAAGCCAATCATGCCTCAATCCACCTTTGTTGCAGCAATAACTGACATAAACCAAAATCTTAGAATTTAGGTCTTCCGAACGACAACAGACCTACAATAAATTAGCTCACAGTTAAGGGGATTAAACATAGAAGACGACATAATGCATACATTTTGGTCAAACCAGCCAAACTATAGATTACCCTAGATAAGTATCCACATGACTGTAGAAGGGCTTGAAAAAGAGCAAACATTCGGGTGTGATCCTTTGGCGATGCAAGAGACATTCTAACCAACATAGACACTAGCTTAAGAATTCAAGTTGCTAGAACGCCTAGAAGATACTCTAAGAAGATTGCACAACTGTTAGTTCTCAATATAGAGGCTGAAAAGACATACGATTATTGGATACTAGGGGTTAGGGATTGATTTCTCATATGACCATATGAGGTCTGCAACAACCATGAATCTACAGTTGTGATCCATAGGTCCTACAACCCAACGAGTCCACAGGTCAATCAGACGTAGATGCTAGTTTATACACATTAGTATTTAGATCCACTCCACTTCCACCAATCATAATCACACAACTATACTCACTAGACATAGCAGCTAATCAAGCCAAGGATTTCTAGACTAGACCAAAGAATCATCCATAGAATCCACCATCAATTTGTCATTCATTTTCATGACCCTTTCGGGAGACATATATGAAGCACCCATAAGTTATCTTCCGCATATTCCACAACCTATAGATCGAATCACGCCAGAGCTTGATATTGATTGGAGCCTTCGAGCAGTCATCCTCGCTGACTGATCTATCACGCCAGTTCAGGTTAGGAGGGCCTTCTTTTCCTTAGATTCACAGATTCCATTAGTGCGTGTCTAAGACTTAATATTGCCTAATTAGTTTGACCATACCCCACATATATTCCATCCCCACCGGCTGTCTTGGCACGACCTTGAGAAGTTAGGTGCGAGGAAGAGTTACTTGTAGATTCCCATGCTCGCTTGTCACTTTTCCATCATATAAAATTGGTGAACCCAACATGAACGAAACAATTCTTCCTCTTTTATTTTTTACTTCTTCCATCCACCTTCGCTCTTTCCCATTATTCTGCGGGTATTCATATACCCCACGAATATGTTGGGATTCGATGCATATGGCAGACCTTTCCTAGGTCTTGAAGCATACTACGATCAACTGAATAGACAGTCATCACCCTCACTCTCAGCATGGGGTGACAACTATTCAACTAACTGATTGTCTACACAAACTTTGCCTCCGAGGACTAGATATAGTTCTTCTTTCCAAATAGAGGAGTTAGACCAGCTCACTCAAATGCAACAACCAAAGCCTTCAGGCTCGAACAACATGAAGTTTACAAGAGAATCTGGTTCATCTCCTCAGGTGTTGCTTAGACCATAAATTAGTAGACAATCAGATCCATATCTATTTTTAGATGATGAACATTCAGTGCGTTATGCCAGGAGTGAACAACACTCTCGGAGTATGTACCCACCTATAGGAAGTTTACAAACATGACTTGAGGTCTCGTTTCAAGAAAACACCTCCATGTCGCTACTTATAGGAAATACCCTTGCTGAAACTTGGCAGGGAAAAGATCAGTTCATGGCGGGGGTACCACTTGCCTATACAAGCTCAAGATATACAAAAAACGCCACTTAGGAAAAAATACTATGACTTCACCAAATGAAGTCATCTCCACTTTAGTAGAAAAAAGTTAGAGGGTTAGAACTTGCTCAAGTAAGTAAAAATTCTCAATTCATGCAGGTAGGAAATTCCAATCCTCCGCATCATCCTAGCCAAGTAGAACTCCTCACAGGAATAAGCATGTTGGGCATGCCTCCTCAGTATTCACAAAAAACTCCAACTAGAACCACGTTTTCTAACACCGTTCCGGTGAAAAGTATGATACCTCCCGATCTAGTACAAAATAATCCATTCCTAGGCAATACTCCTCCATACTTAAACATATATTCCAAGTCACCACAAGGATATATGTTCTCTTCTCTTGGTATGTTCGCTCAACCACAAGGATTTCCTTATGTCCTTGCAAATGCATACGCTACGCCATATCAACAAACCATCCCACCTCCACCCCCTCAGCAGGCGCCATCAATGGTCAAAACCTATGCAATAGGAACTTATTTAGAATACTTAAAAGAGCCCTTAGATTTCACTATACGAAGCGTCATGCTTCCAAGAACTCTTCCTGATTTTCCCAAATACAAAGGGGAAGGAGACCTGAATGCACACATTAAGGCATATGCCATAACCATTTGAGAACTGCTCCCTTGGGATGGGGTTGTTGCCAAAATATTCCCCAAAACTTTAGAGGGCATCACCCTCGATTGGTATTACAGAATACCTGAATCTTCCATCCATTCGTTTAAACAAATCATTTCAGAGTTCATCAAGGCGTTTGACATGAAAAAACTGTTGAGAACAGGAATCAGGGAATTCTTGCACATTAAGCAAGAACACAATGAATCTGTCACTCATTTTGTCTAGAGATGGTGTACAGTTCTCTATTCTTCAGCAAGCACTCCAAACATGGACCAGATGGAACTATGTGATTTATTCCTTCATTCTCTCAGCATAGAGGTAAAGGAAGAAGTCCAGAAGTTCCCACTAAGGAATTACAATGAAGTACTTGAGAGCATCCTCTGAATAGATCAAGCGACAATAGATAGCAGTCGCAAGACATATGGAACAAATGGGAGGTTAGTCATCCCCAACCAAAATACTACAACTTATCCTACTACCACAAATGTCAATCAAGGACCTAAAATCCTTAACAAAAATCATGGCGTAACAACAAATGGAGTAACTGACCAAGTGAAAAAAACAAATGTTGTAAATGCTCCATCGCCAGCTAACAATCAATGAAACAACAACTTTACCCCAACAATTAACTTGGTGGATTTTAATCATCCACAACAACAACAACAAAGGAAGACCCAGACATAGGGTCCAAGTCAAAATTCAACTAGATATCAAAACGAAAACCTAAACCAAAGACAACAAATGCAAAACTTTAATAATCAATGGTTTAATTAGAGTTTTGGACCACAATACATGCCAAACCAATAACCTAGGAATTACAATCCCAATTCGTATTGTGGTTTCCAAAAAATTTGAGGCCACAACACTAGGACTTGCCATGATTACAATAAGTTCATACAACGCCTGCCAGAAGAACATCGACAACTTTTCATAGATATATTCTTAGCAGATCCTACATCACCTGTGCCAAATAATTTCATGGGAACAATCTCCCCTCAAAATGCTCCCCTCAAGATCTTCAATCCACTCCCAAATCATGACAAGTTAAATCCAAAATGGATGAACAAGGTTGCAATGATAGGAAACAATGATCATGAAGCCTCGACTTCGCTAAATCCACCTGTCGCACCACAATTAGGAAATCAACTACGACCCAAGATAGTTAGTTTAGTGGAGTTAGAAACTGAACTACACGTGGAAGCCGTAACAAGGACATGAGAGTATTCCTCTCAGCCAAGTCCAAGTTACCCATTAGATACAAATAAAATTCAACAACCATTAGTAAAGCCCGTAGGTGCCTATGATTTATTTAATGACCTAACAAAGACCTTCTCTCATATCTCCTTTTTAGACTTATTGAAGAAATCTCCTACCCATAGGGCTACTCTTTCAGAAGCATTAGGTTTAGGTCATTTAATTAACATCACTCCACCTCCCGAAACACAAGTAAACCATATAGAATTCGATATTCACTCTCTAGGGCAGCCGGATAGGGATACTGAGTTTATATTTGACATAAAAAAATGCCAATAGATGCCGAGATTGCATGAAGAGGTGATCTGGCCTTACATTTACAAGTGTGGGTTTATAACAATTATGTCAAACGCACAATGGTTGACGATGGGGCAGCAGTTAACATAGTTCCTTTCTCTTTCCTTCAAAAGCTAGGGTATGGAGAAACAAATTGTTCCACGACTCAGAATACGATAAGAGGCTATGATAGCCTTAAAGCCACTTCGATTGGAACTATAATACTACCAGTCACCTTAGGACCAAAAACAATCCTCACTGAGTTTTATATTATAGATCGGGAAACCAACTATAATATGATCCTCGACCGACCATGGATACACCGTATGAGGGCAAGATTCCTACACTTGGGAAGGGTATTCATAGCAAAATGTGATCTAAAACCATTCAATATACACCTAGTAGACTTGAAGAAAAGACCAGGCATTCACTCTGAGTTTGAACTCCCAACAAACCAACTTAACAAGCCAACCGACTCAAAACTGGAAGAAAAGTTGGTACCTATAATAGAGCTAGAAGTTACGAACCTAATCAAGAATATCCCAGCCCTCAAGGATGAGGCTAACATTGTAGAAACAATATCATTAGGAACTACTGTGAAAATTGTCGAATTGCTAGAACATGATCTACCAATTTTCCTACCATTTGATTCTATAGGTATGGGATATACCTTAGGAGTTGGTTCTCTCCCAGCAGAAGAACTCTGCATGGTAGAAGTAACCAAAGTAGAAGAAGTGGACGTAGCAAATGTCCCAACATCCATCTTCCCAAGTAAATATTGGACTCTCCATTTTGATGGAGCTAGATGTTGCTATGGAGCTGGGGTAGGTGTGATCTTTACTTCTCCTGAGGGAAAGATCTTACCATTCACTTTTAAACTAAATTTTGAATGTACAAACAACAATGTTGAGTATGAGGCCCTTCTCCTTGGCCTCATCATAGCTAAGAGGCTCAATGTTAATGACATCAAAGTGTTAGGAGACTCACAATTAATAGAAAACCAAGTATCTGAGGTGTATGAGACTAGAGCTAAACATTTACAACTCTACAAAACAACGGTATTATATTTGAGCAAAGGATTTAACTTCATATCAATTGAATCAATCCCGTGAGAACAAAACCTTCTTGCAGATTCGATAGCAACCTTAGATTCACATTTCACTCCCAACAATGAGTTGGAAGGCACCCATTTCATGGTACCCCTTCATACTGAACCACTAATAATGAAAATGTCAAACCCTCTTTTAAACATAGCTGAGAATACATCTACTATCCTAGATCACGTTGACAATGATAGAGCCACTCTTGATTACCTAAACACCTATGCAGAGTTATATCTCACCCATCACGTGGTGGATTTGTCCTTAATCCCACATTTGTCTTCTTACTTTAGAAACCCCATGGTAGAGCTCCCCCCATAAAAGGAGCTCAACATATACGCAATAGATAATGGAGAGGATCTGGAACTACCTCCAGCCCCGCCTGAGTTTGAAGAAGGTAACGACTTCTTTAATCAAGGAAACAATTGATATTAACATTAGAACAGAGGAAGAACCAAAGATCTTAAAACTAGGATCTTTGTTAACTCCAGAGGAGGTAGAAATACACACTTGAATCCTCAGAGAAGATCAAAAGGATTTTACATTTAATTATAAGGAAATGATGGGAATTACACCACATATCGCAGTACATAACCTCATCACCAAACTAGATGCAAAGCCAATTAAACAAAAATCAAGACCAATGAAACCCAAGGTAGCTTTCATGGTGAAGGGAGAGGTAATGAAGCTTCTCCAGGTAAGGTTCATCAAACTGGTTGATTACTCTCAGTGGGTATCAAATTTTGTCCTCGTTCTATAAAAGAATGGGAAGATACGCATTTGCATAGAATTTCGAGACATTAACAAGGTGTGTCCCAAGGATGACTTCCCATTACCATCCATTGACGTCATCATTGATGCAACAGCTAGATTTGAGCTTTTGTCTCTCATGGATGGATTTTTGGGATATAATCAAATCAGAATATCTAAACAAGACCAAGCCAAAACTACGTTTATAACTCTTTGGGGAACTTATTGCTACGCCATCATGCCATTCGGTCTCAAGAATGCTGGTGCTAAATACCAATGGGTAATGACATACATATTTCACGATCTTATTCATAAAATCATGGAATCCTATGTAGACAACTTTTTGGCCAAGGCCAGGAAGTGTTGTGATCACCCAGAAGTGCTCCGCATCATTCTTTCATGTTTGATCAAATAAGAAGTCACACTAAATCTAGAAAAATGTGTATTTGGTGTCACAGGAGGGAAACTCCTAGGTTACATTATATCATCATGAGGGATCGATGTAGACCTAGCCAAAATCTGGGCTGTTCTTGAAATGATCCCACCTTCGGATGAATCTGGAATCAGATCATTTCTCAGGAAACTCAGTGCAATCCAAAGATTCATCCCAGATTTAAGCTTTTCCATCCATCCAATCAACAATCTACTCAAGAAAGATTATAGTATCGATTGGACCGAAGACTGCAATAAGGCTTTTGAAGTAGTTAATTTGTTTCTTATTGTCACCACCTACGCTAATGCCTCCTAAGCCAGACCATCCTTTAATATTATATTCGCGAGCTACCAATGTCTCGCTCGCCTACATGCTGGCTCAAGAAGATGATGACAAAAGAGAACACATGATTTATTTCATTAGCTGAACATTACTTGATTATGAAACGCATTATACGCAGGAAGAATGAGAATGCCTTGCCATAGTCTTTGCAACCAAACGCCTAAGAAATTACATGCTAATTCAAGAAACAAGGGTCATTATAAAAAAATACCATTTACGAACTTTCCTCACGTAAGGGTCCTTGTCTAAAAAGGCCTGACACTTTATAACCTTAATGGGAGAATTAAAATTAACTTTTGTAAACCAAAAATCCATTAAGGGACAAATAATTATAGATTTGTTAGCCGACAACCCGTTAGACGGAGGCGATCTAGTAGACCTAGATTTTTCCAATGAGTTCATATATTACATCAAAACCAAACCTCCTATCATTGAATGTCCTTGGTATACTGATATCGTTAATTATATCATGGACCATGCATATCTAGAAGGTACTACACCGCAATGAAGAAGGTGGTTACGCATTATCGTAGCTAAATACATTATTATAGAACAAGTTCTCTATCGTAAGGCTTTCGATGGAATGCATCTAAGGTGTGTTGACACAGAAGAATCCAAGAAGATTCTCTACGAATCTCACAGTGGAATATTCGGAGGTCACTTTGGTGGTCATGCCACCACTCAGAAAATACATTGGATGGGCTATTTCTGGCACACTCTAGAATACGACGCAGTAGAGTTTGTACGTAAGTGTCATAAATGCCAAGAATTTTCCCAAAAGATTCACATGTCGGCACAAGCTCTACAACCAATCGCAACTCCATGGACCTTTTCTACATGGGACCTAGATTTGATAGGGAAATTCTCTCCCTTGTCAACAGATGGCCATAACTTCATAATCACGGCCACCGATTATTTTACAAATGGGTAGAGGCTATGCCTCTCACCACTGTACCAGGTTCTGTGATCGCCAAGTTCATTTTGAACTAGATCATTTACAGGTACGGTGTCCCAAAAATCATTATCTTAGATAATGGTACTTCCTTTAAGAATGATGAAGTCTATGAGCTACGTAGTAAATTTAAAATAAATCATCATACAGCCTCCCTGTATTACCCTCAAGCCAACGGACAGGCTGAAGCAACAAACAAAACATTGAAAGCTATTCTCCTTATAACGGTAAAAGAAAACAAATGAGATTGGCATTTAAAGTTATATCCAGCCTTGTGGGCCCACCAGACCTCAATAAGAACACCAACATGAGCAAATCCTTTCTCATTGTATTCAGAGCAGAAGCAGTTCTCCCACTTGAGGTTGAAATACCTAGTCTCCGTATCTCACTACAAGGGATTCTGGATGAAGAAGCTTATAGAGAAGCACGTCTCTCCCAACTAGAAAGCCTAGATGATGCTAGGCTAGATGATAACAATGACATAGAGTCTATGCTAACCGGATGTGCCGATAGTATAATAAAAGAGTCTATGAATGAGATATATATGAAGGAGATCTAGTTCTAAGGCTAGACAAGTAGATCGATAAGAAGACCGGTGAAGGAAGGAAATTCTGGCCCAAATGGTTGGGCCCATACTGAGTCATGAAAGACTATGGAAATGGAGCGTATCTCTTGTGCACACTAGAAGGTGAGGAATTTGGTGAAACTGTCAATTCCCTACACCTTAACGGTTTTACGCATGAAGCAACCATCACTACTAATATAGTTATATCTACATTGCATCTTCATGTAGTTAGGTTCATTTTGTCCATTCATTTCGTAAAACTTGGTGATCAAGGGACTTGCTCTTAAACAATTCATTACAAACTTCTGATGGTATTAGCAGAAACATTCCAATCATACTTTTTCATTTTCATAACATCATCCACCATTTCTGAATCATTTCATCCATATAAAGCTAGACATGACAAAGTCTTAATGGTAACCATACCAAGGTCTGCATGCTTGTTATCACTTTTTGTTTCTTCCTAGGATAGGTGTCTTGCCTATGGTCTATTCTAGAAGCTTCATAGTGTCACATCTATCCTATATGTATATCTCTTTAGAAATAAGAACATACTAACATTTTTCTCAAATAAATAAGTCAAATATAGATCAAATAGAAAATTTTATTTTTACACATTTCCTTACCTTACCAACCTTCGATGATGAGCTTGCGTCTCTTACTAGTGATGTAGGGTTGGGAAAGGATGGGAATGCCCTTACTTGCCTATGCCTTGTCTATGGTGATAAGCCCATGCTTCTTACTAGTAGCATGGGGCAAGGTGTAGGGGGTCCTCTTGACAGAAAACATTGAAGGTCGTAAACAAACAGTTCAAATAAACCTTTGAAATCTTGAGTCAAAAACAAGTGAGTCAGATGTCCAATATTCCAAGAGAGCTCAAAACCCTGAAAACTAGATTTTGTCTACCATGTGGCCATCTATGGATCTAAGTCTAGATAAACCACAAAGCAAGTCACATTCTAAACTATGGAGTCACTTGAGTAGAGTAGGTTTGTAGCGTCTTAATTTGGTTCCACCAAATCTTTATCTATCTCTCATCGTTATCATTCAACAAATTTCATAGCTTGTGCCCTTTCTAGCTCTCGGTGGTGAGCCCTCACATTTTACTAGTTGCGTGGAGTTAGGAGTGGGGCAAGTTCATCTGCTCATCGTACCAGTTTATCATCTCATTTTGTCATAAATAAATATGAAGTACTAGAAAATTGCTTATAGAAGCTAAAGTTCAAAATCACATTGTGTCTGCATTATCATATATCCACATCACAAAATACAAAAAGAAAGAAAGCATTCATATCCTTTGTTCTCCATTGCATACATTCTGAAAAGCATATAAAAAAACATTATAATTTACACATGGAAAAAATCACAAAAAACTAGATACCAAGGATCTGATCCAAAAAGAATATATATATATATATATATATATAATCAAGTTTCCTGTACAATGCCATCATGCACTAGGCATGGTCAAAACACTCAGTGAGCATGAGAAATACAAAATAAATCATATAAACAATCTAAGAGAGCCAAGTGGCCTCTCAACCCCTATGAGATCCCTCTAAAGGTACATGACCACGTCTAGGACTCTGGCTGCACTGGCGTTATGAGTGCACGGAGGGCTCATGATCCCGAGGAGCAGCTGTAGCCTCGCTATGAGAGCGACTCCTCATCAGGCGCTCTACTGTCCTATACCCAGCCAACTCGGTATGGAGGGTAGTCACCATCTTGGCCACATGCTAGACAGGGGAAAAAAAATGTCGGTATGCCTACCAGCTACTGAAGGCTCCCCTACATCCACGGATAGCTCCGCGCGAGTCCTCTCCATGGGAATCATTAGGGTATCAGTGCATACCTGGTGAATCAGGTCTTTCCACTCATCAACAGTCTCTGCAAGCAAAGGAGAAAAATGAATTAGAAATAATCAAAAGGTAAAAACAAAAATAAACAAAAGGAGAGATAGCAACTAAGACAATCCTAGCTAAAAACAAATATTAAAAGAAGGATGATAACTCACTCGGATCTTCGGGCCTCCAAGAGGGATCCCTAGGGTCAGCACCTGCCACAGATGCTGCCACTGATTGATGTCCTCCTCCTATGCCTGGGGCCACATAACGTCCTACTACAGACTCATCCTCTCTGCCCAAGTCCTGAGAAGGTGACTCCTCTGAAACTAGAGTCACCCTCTCCACACTTCGCTCTGTCCTCTCGGCCTGTGAGATATCCTGAGTGTCATGTCACTCAGGATCATTGTCCTCCTCTCCACCTGACTCGTTGACCTCCTCAGCCTCGGTCTCCTCCTCCGTCTCTCCCCCTGTGAACTCCTCATTCTCAGATTCTATATCAATGCGGTCATTGCTGCTGTGGGCAGGACCGGCGGAAATCTGAAGTAAGGGTGCTTGAGGAGCACCGACTCTCCCTCGAGCACGTACCACCTGCCTGGCTACAATAGGGACACTAGGAGTAACAATAGTCCAACCCTAGCCTCTAGGACCTCCCCTAGCCTTCTGAATCAATCTAAACACTAGCATCACTGGGGGGAGCATACCGACGTAAGGAAGGCCAAACTGCTGAGGCACTCGGTCAAAGGGGTGTGTCTCCACCTTCCTCGTCCTATCCAAGAGCTTCCCTGTGGTAGAGAAAGAGATCAAAGTGAGGGTCTCCTCACCCCACAACCCTGCCATGGCCTGATAAGGTGTGGCCTCCATATCATCAGTAGTCAGGGAGGTGATTGGATGGTGAGGTGCTCTAAGCACGGACATATCCGTCCATCTAGCTGCCCTCACAGCTCTAGGATCCACCACCTCTACACCTCTCCCATAATGGATGAAACACTCATAGAACCATCTAATAACTAGGGTTAGATGGCTCAAAGACTGTCCTTGTAAATGAACCACCCGGTATAAATCATGGTAGGTGGTCCCAAGTATATCAGCTCCCTAGGCATAAATCCGGCCATGTGCCTCAATCTGTGCAATAACAGGGGACCAACAATAAAGTAAAGTATCTCCTCCCTTGTCCTTGATCAATCTCGAGGCAAGGATCCCAATAATGGCTTGACAAATCAAGGGGATAGGAAAGTTGGGAATAGAACAGACCCACACCCCCTTCTTCGAACCAGTGGAGATAACTGCGTCTCCCATGTATGAAGCCCACTGTGCATACTGAGCACGTGACCCTGGTGTCTCAAGTGTAAGCCATCTCCCGATGATCAAGATCCCCAAGATATGATAGACATCCACAGGGTGATTGTCCACTCACCCCTGACTCTTGGAAATCGGAAAGTGTTCTGATCAACATCCCAATATGAAAACAAGTGACAAAGTATGTGACTAGAAGGTGCAACATGCGGGCCCCATGATATACGTAATATGCCAACCCTCTGAAGAGTGTCCTGCTCATCCTGAGAAAGTCCATCCAACACTGCTGAAAGCCAATCACTCTCTCTCTCTCTCTCTCAGCTCCATCTAATATATTCCTCCTTCGCCTGCATACACCCAAAAACACACAAAAAGGAGTAAGTTAGTATTCAAATCACATTAGAAAAATCATTAAAACATATAAGAATGCTAGAAATGCAAAAACGAATACAAACAAGTATTATTTTGGCATTATGTGAAGGACCACCACCCTGAGCAGGGCGGTGGTTCCGTAACTGCCCGCCACCCTTAAAGGTGGCGGTCCTGTAACCGCCACCCTGATCAGGGCGGCGGTCGTGTCCCAAATTTCCACACGGGTCACGTGCCCTAAAAACACCTAAAAACAAAAAACAATGACAATTTTGACTAAAACAAAGCCTACCCATTAGGCGTCCCCCTAAGTGACCCTACTAACACTGACATTTTCAAAAATAATCCACCCATGATAAAGACTTCACCATTTTAACATTTTAGGGGTAAAAATGTTAAATCAAGAAAAAATAACCTGTGATCTCGCGGGTCAATGTTCTACTCGCGGAGGCATGATCACTATCTTGTCATGAACGTTTTGAATATACTCTCGTCAAAAACCGTCACTGTGTGTCCTAGAGCTCAAAATCAATCAAATCGACACGTGCAAATGAATAGGAAAATGGGCCCATTTTTACGTATATAACATCTTGACTTGTTTTGAATGCCCTTTTTGCAGGTTTGGAGTGCCAAAGGAGGTAAGTTCTCATCCCTACATGAATGGTAAGTCCTCATTTCACATTATTCTAGTATTTATTTTTCGATTTTTTTTATCTATCTGCACTTGAGTCCTCTTTTCATTTTACAGGTAGTGGGAATTTTGGATGGCATCATTTCAACACACGAACATGTCAGGTATAATTTCTAACCTCCCATTTTAGGACCGCCATACTCGGACCCACCGTTTTACGCCTCTTCATGGCTAGAGGGGGCAATATGTATGTACCCAAAATTGTAAGGGTACAACACTGCCAAAACAACGTTACACATGCCCCAATGATGATACAAGTCTCCTCGCAAGGTGCTCAGAATTCAAAAAATCCCTCTAAGTGTACATTAACATCCCGCATGCCCTGTTTAGCCTCTGCATGCTTTGTTTTTGCTCTCCCCCCTTCTTTTCTTTGTGTTTTGGCCTTTAGTGATGAAACTGCCACCCTGCCTTGGCGACGGTCTCGTGACCACCGCCCAATTAAGGCAGTGGTCCTGTAACCGCCGCTCTGCTCAGGGCGGCGGTCCTTCATGCATTTTTCGAGAATGTTCCTTTTATCATGACTCACATAAAATTTCAACATTTACCAGCTTTTTTCACTACCTTTTCTCATATTTATGATTATGGTTCCCTGGAATAGTGTTTTTGCATTGTTTATGATTAAAGAGTTCAAATTGGTTTTCACCTTTGGGTAAATGAGGATTCTATAAATAGCTGGTTGATCTTCAAGCAATTGACCCCTCAAAAATTACTTCTCATCTTCTCATTTCATAGTTTTAGTCTTTCAGTTCTTAGGAATTCATAGTTTTCAGTTGTTACATGCATAGTTAGTGTTGTTTTGCTATTTAAAAGCCACATAATCATCTTGTGCTAGTTCTGTTACTATTTCACACAATCAATTGAGATAGGATAGTTTTATTTTCAGTCTGAAGCCATTAGAGTTGCAAGTTTTGTTCATCAAAAAAGAATAGCTTCAGGTTCTGGATGTTTTGTGTTGTATGACTCACAATAAATCCCGCTAGGAATTGAATAAGCTAAGCTCTGTTCTCTTGCACTATCCCTCTCCTACTCACAATGTATTTAGCCTACATCCAAAGATGTCATTGTTCCAATACCTACTTCTGTTGATGCTAACATTACATGCTTTTCTGGATTCATGAGAGCATGAAGGAACGAGGAGACCACACTGAGGGGACAAAGCCACACACAATCAGATTCACCACTGTTTTGCAAAATCCAGGTTCAAGCTTTCAAAGTTCTAGTTAAAGTATATCAAATATAATAGTAAAAGCATTTCATTTTAGTTAATCACACTTTCGATATTGCTGAGGAAGCTGTGGGGATTGATAGTTTCTGAGAAACTATGATTCATTCCTCACTTCTGAGGTAAGATCAAGAGTCTTTCAAATAGATTAGATCAATTATTTCATTGTTTAGAATAGACTTACAATTGCACAGGCAAGTAGCTATACTTGGCTTCCTTGTTTGTTTTAAAATTTCGTTATTAGTTTAGTTGTCATTTGTTAGATATTTTAAATAATTGCTCTTTCAAATTTGTTCAAATAGTTCATCAAAAACACAAGAATAGAGAAGTTATATATGCTGTAGATACACTTTAGCTAGTTAGTTTTACTTTGCTTCAGTTAGATTTACATTATTTCATTTGTATGAAAATCACGGGACCTAGGGAGCCCAGAGAATACATATTTAAGCCAATCGTGCCTCAACCCAACTTTGTTGTAGAAATAACTGACATAGACCAAAATCTTAGAATTCAGATCTTCGGAATGACAGTAGACCTACAAGAAATTAGCTCATAGTTAAGAGGATTAAACATAAAAGATGACAGAGTGCATACGTTTTGGTCAAACCAGCCAAACTACAGATTACCCTAGATAAGTATCCACATGACTGTAGAAGGGCTTGAAAAAGAGCAAATGTTTGGGTGTGATCCTTTGGTCCCACAACAGATGCAGGAGACATTCTAACCAACATAGACAGTAGCTTAAGAATTCAAGTTACCAGAATGCCTATAAGATACTCTAAGAAGATTGCACAACTGTTAGTTCTCAATATAGAGGCCGAAAAGGCATACAATTACTAGATAATAGGGGTTAGGGATTGATTTCACATATGACCATAGGAGGTCCGTAAGAACCACGAATCTATGGTTGTGATCCACAGGTCCCACAACTCAACGAGTCCATAGGTCCCACAACCCAACGAGTCCACAGGTCAATCAGACGTAGATGATAGTTTACGCATATTAGTATTTAGATCCACTCCACTTCCACCAATCATAATCACACAACTATCCTCACTAGACACAGCAACTAATCAAGCTAAGGATTTCTAGACTAGACTAGAGAATCACCCATAGAATGCACCATCAGTTTGTCATTCATTTTCATGACCCTGTTGGGAGACATATACAAAGCACCCATAGGTTATCTTCCGTGTATTCCACAACCTATAGATCGAATCACACCAGAGCTCGATATTGATTGGAGCCTTTGAGCAGTCATCCTTGCTGACCGATCTATCACGCTAGTTCAGGTTAGGAGGGCCTTCTTTGCCTTAGATTCACAAATTCCATTAGTACATGTCGAAGACTTAAGATTGCCCAATTAGTTTGACCATACCCCACGTATATTCCATCCCCACCGGTTGTCTCAGCATGACCTCAGGAAGTCGGGTGCGAGGAAGAGTTACTTGTAGATTCCCATGCTCACTTGTCACTTTTCCATCGTACAGTGTCTAAAATCAATATCCAACCACAAAGATCCATTATATTAATTGATGTAAAACATAGAAGCTTCATACATAGTCATGCGTGCTTGATGTATTGTATAGTCACCATAGTCATGCGTGCTCATAAAATTATAACATAACAGTAACAAAATAAGGAACTATCTGAACCATGCAAATCAATAGATATTTATAGGGGTGGGGACTTGCCATTCACCACCCATGTAACTTTATGAAAATAGACCACATGCTAATAATAACCATGTGCCCTTACATGATAAATACAAGAGCATGTAAGATCGCTAATAATAGATAATATAATAATACATCAATTATATAATCCTATTAATAACTAAAAAACTATGCATGGTGCTTGATCTTGTACTCATCCAAAATATACTTTGCGTGTTCTTCAAGTCTTCTTCAAAACATGATTTGCACTCCATGTCCAAAATTAGCCTCAAACTGGGAAACGACTAAGTCCTGATTTCATGCTTTCTTGGGCGTTCCCTGTTTCACTATATTTCCATGCATATATACGTGCTCGATGCCCACATGTCCAATCATTCTACGCCCTTCATACTTACGTGGTATTTCATCAGCCCAAAATTAACCCACACTAAATTCATCGCTGTCCTTGACAAAGGGTAATCATAACTTATGTCTCCATGAAAAAAGAATAAAGAGTGAAAGAACAACTGTAAAAATAAAGAGAAAATACTTGGCGCATGACTCTTCCATAGGAATAATTAACTCTGGATATTTTTCTTTGATCTCTACCTTGAATTCATTCCAATCACTTAGCGCATTATTTGTTTTATCTAGAATGTCTACAATTAGTTCATCCATCTCACAAGAGTCATGTTCTCACCTTCTTTCTGTAGCACTTTGAGAAAATTGGCCATGCTTGAGACCATTCTATCCATGACTCCATTCGCTACGCTATCAATTTCCCAATGTCCTTTACTTTATCCTTGTGCGGGTCCTAGGATTCTGAAAGCATGTTGCACTTATCTATTATTAAATTAAGCCTCTCAACAGGTCCTAGTGTTTCATTCTTTACTAATTTTTGAACCTCATCCTCTTCTTCCATGGTTCTTCTCTTGATTATCACATATGGGGTCGCGCACATATTCAATACCAAATCTAATTTCTTTATTTCATCTTTCAAAGTGTGTACTATGGACTCATAAGCTGTAATTTTGTGTGTAATTGTTGCTTTATCCTTTTGCGCTTGTTCTGTAACATCCTTGGGTTTTTACATCCTTACGAGCCCCTCATCTAGCACTATATGAACTAAAGTGCGTAAGTTGTGTAAAGCAGATGAAAAATATTGTGCAACATTTTCTTCCAAATCTAGCCTCTTCTTCAAAATATCATCCCCAATCTATTTGACCATATTTAGTATTGAACATGCCGTCACCTCAACTATTTATTTTTCTTCTGTTAGGAATTTGATTTTAGTATCTTTATCCTTCTTATCTTCCAAGAGCACCTTAATAGTTTCCACTTTGTCTATGTTTTTGCACACAAATTCTATAAATACCTTTGTTAGAGCATTGCTCACCTGTTTATTAGAAATAATAGTAGGCTTAACTGTGACATGGCACGAGTGTGGTGAATTTTTGAACCTGTGTGACACACATGATTCCTCACATACATCGAAGTCAGACTCATCCATATGAATCTGTATGCTCTAAGATAGTTTTTTCTATGTGCTTGTAGTTTCTATGTCTTCATCCATCAGCTCTTAGCCATAAAGGTCCTTAGGTTCCAAAGTTTTCTAGAACTACGTGTGTATGATCTTGGTTAGGTCATCATTATACCCAACTGTTGGTGTCTCATAAATTTCTTCCTCCTTTCCTTTCCTCAAGAACTTACCTTAAGGGGTGTGCACTCTTGAATCCAACACCGATCCTTTACCTGTATCTGTAGTATGTGGTGTGCTTAAAGGCTCCCCATTATCTTTTCCTAACTCTGTCTTTCTCCAATTCATCCACCTGAGGATCTTCTACATCCTCAGTCTACCCTGGAGTATTCAGTGTGATGTCATCATATTTATCTTCCTCATCATCCTTTTGAGGAATGTACTTTTACCTTTTCTTCTTTTCTGGCTCTATCTTGATAGGTGAAGTTCTAGGTGACCTTCTAAGGGGCTATGATGTCCCCACACTATGAGTCCTTGTATTTCTTATCACTCTTTTAAATTAGGGTTCCTTAGTAGTATGTTCTATGTCCACCTCCATTGCGTCAATCTCCAACACTTCATCTTCTTGCTCCAGTGGAGGGTTTACCTCATGCTATCTTTTCTCTCCAGTAGTAGGATACTTTATGCCCTTGTGCTCCAAGCCACCACTATCTTCCTAAAGTTCTTCTTCCTCCTCAAGGGGAAAGGTGTCTTCTTCATCATGTAATGTGCCCATAGTATGCTTCCCCTTGAGTGGTCTAGGGAGATTGAATTCATTTTCCACATATTTCCCATTTTCCAACCTTGGTTTGAGGTGAATATACACAAAGGCTGCTCCATACTTTTCAATGGCCAAACTCATAGCATTCATGTTAATATCATTTGAAATTAATTTTTATATCTATGCACACTTACTTGGATAAACATAATTCTTTCTAAGGGTGTGGTAGTCACAATATACCTTTTCTACATTAAACAACAACCGACGCGTGTCTGAGAACCTGTGTACAGATTCTTGAAAGTAGCATGTGGTGAAGGCATATGGGAGCTTACAAAAAGGGATCCACTTTCCATTTTTCATACCAAAACATGTGATGCATAAGTACTGATATACTATAAACTGTACATATTTTCCCAATACCATAGGAAGCTCCTTTGGTATTCTCCATTCCTCTTCAAATGAAGTGCAAAGGTGCTCATACCACAACTCTGCTCTCTACTCAAAGGGTCCAATCATGGTCCCATCACATATGTAGTTCGAAAATCTCTCTGCTAGGGATTTCTTCTCCTCTAGATATTGCCAAATTTTATCCTTTGGCTCATCGGGCACTCCAATTTCAACAAAAACAAATGACATAAGTATCACGTAAAAACTTATTTTCTCACCTTCATGCACTTCTTCAATTATGGTCTATGTAATGTAGCTAGACAAATTGTACACCACTTCTTCTATCATCTTCTTCACCACATGCAACCACGTCTTGTTTACCTATGACCAGAGCTCTTGATTAGTCAACTTAGTCAAGAGGTGTGCTGTCACCTAAACAAATGGATACTTATGTAACTTATGGATATCCATCTCACACCCTCCATTCATATATCCTAGCACCTTATTTGTTAATTCTATCACCTCTTTGTCAATGAGGTCACTACTCAATTCAATACCTGAACTCCTTAGTCCTTTCAAACTACCAATCAGGGGCACGGTGAGCCTCATTCATCACCCAAAAAAATAGAAGAAGTCCTCATGGACTTTGGTCATCAACCACTGGTATAAATTTTCTCATTTACCAAAGTAAGGGAGCTCATATAATTCCAAAATTTCCACCTTTGTTAACAAATTTTCACCTGCATCATCATACACAGCCATGTCATTCTCTATCCTCAAATTCATCTTCACAACTAGTAACTTGTCCAATTAATCTTTATTATCATTGTTCTTGTGTTTATAGTCACTTGCTTTGCATTGACGAATGTGAGAATCCCAATCTCGACCAATAAAAACCCTTATGGGTATTACATCTTAGAAAAATGGCTTTTAGGGGCATCTTCTACATTGACCTCAACTTCCTTCTGCATCCTTCCCCTTTTGGCCACTTCAGGTGCTCTCTTAGGTGCTATAGGAACATTAAAGGTGTGTTCTTTCAATAGATTCAAGCTCAAGAACCACGTAAATCCGTGTGCCCTAGCTCAAATCCAAACCATAACAATTGATTTATCCTTCCTGCACACCTTTGTATCTCTCAAACACCTTCTCCAATGGAGTGTGAGACAATCTCGTGCATAAATATGAAAAATGTGACTGATTCATAGCTCTCCGCACTTCATAACTCACTTTCTAGCTCACTCAAATTCAACTCACTTGAATTCTATTGATTGCAAAGGTAAAAATGATTTCCCAACACCTCCTTATATAGATTTTTAAAAAAAATTCCCCATTTATTGCTCTCTACCTACCACCATAATCAACATTAAATTGGCTTTTCTTCAATTTTCTACATTGATTTTTCCATGCCACAGCCATAACCTTCTGGCATGCCTACTACTCCTTGGCCACAAACCTCCTTTTGTGTGCCTCTATGTGCTGAAGTACTTCACCACTGTGCCTTTCACCAAGTAGTTTCCAAAGTTGCAGCCTACCTCGTGTTACACTGTACATGTATCCATCCATACATGGTTTTAAATCATGAGCATAATTTCTCTATCTACACCTTTACTTCAATCAACTACACAATATCTCATAATGCATGTTCATCTTTAGAGAACATTCAAACCTGGTCCATGTACTCTGTATATAATCCACCCCACACTAAGGGTATGCATGGTCCTCTATGCATGAAAACACTTAGATAGTAATCAGCTTCCAGCTTGCAAGCACACTTATTACACAAAACACTGAACTAAATTGAAAAAACATAGTAATGATGAAAAAACACATAAAAGGAAATGCATTAAGGAAACCTAATCTAATGGAAATATTACCTTATTACAAACACCAAGAAGACTTATTTATAGTAGGGCTTCAGCCTACCTCCCTTGAAGTAACTGGGTAACCATGTTCCATCCAATGCCTCTAACTGGTAAGTGCACCTGAATCAAGTATATAAGTCACAATATACGGTCCCAACCAATGCACTTTAAGCTTCCTAGGGTGGCACAAGAACTTTGAGTCATAAAGAAGAACCATCATCCAACTTCAAGCTTCTTATCCTTAATATGTCTATCATGCCATGCCTTCTACCTGACATCTTCTGACTCCATCATGCTATAACACCTCTCTCATCCAACTACATCAGTTTATCAATGTGCTCTTCAAGTGCTTGCTCATTAGCCAAACCTCCTGCACGCGCAATACACAGAGAAGGTAACATGAATTCCATTGGTAAAATATCCTCCATGCCAAACACCAATTGAAAGGGTGTGGCCTTATTCAACCTCTTGTATGTTGTCCTATATGCCCATAATACAACATATACTTTATCATCCTAGTCCTTCCTTCCAACATCAAAATTTTTAGTCAATGTGTGGCTCAATATCTTGTTAAAGGCCTTAACAGTTCCATTATCCTGAGGGTGATAGGGTGTTGTTTTATGTTGTGCAACCATAAATTCTGCCAATAGTATCCTGATAGTCTCATTAAGAAAATGAGTACCCCTATCACTTATCAAACTCAATAGGCATCCATACCTACTGATAATGTTTTCCCACATAAACCTTGCTATTGTAGTTGTTGTGCAATCCTTTGTAGGCACCGCTTCTACCCACCTTGTAAGATAATCTATACAAGTTATGATGTAGCGTGAATGGTCCTATGCACGGGTGGGGAAATAGGACCCACAAAGTCAATTTCCCACTTCTCAAAAGGTTTTTGCACTAGCAATAGGCCTTAAAGGCATTTCATTCTCTATGTCTAGGATTTCCAAGTGGATGACAATGGTCACATGCATTGCAATATTCTTTACAATCCTTATATAATGTTTCCCACCAAACCAGACCAATGAGTAAAATCTTTCACATGGTGGCATCTCCTACATAGTTTCCACCTGCAATACAACCATGAGCCTCTTCCATAATAGATTTTCACTCATGCTCAAATACACACCAGTGCAAAACTTCATCCCGAAATAGTTTGTATAAGTCTCCACTGATCAATATATAAGGCATAACATGTATAACAAGTTGCTTCTTATCTATATCCTTCATTCCCTCAGGTGCCACACCTATTCGTAAAAAGAAAAAAATATATTCTAAGTCAGAGGGCGTGCGGTTCAATCTAAAAAGCTTTGCATCCGAAATTGCATCCTCAATGCTCTATACATCCTCTCTAGTATTAATCCTTGATAAGTGATTTGGTCTAGAATTGCTCTTTCCCACCTTAACCACCACAGTAAAATAAAATTCATGAAATAACAGAATCCAACGACATATGCACCCATGTAGAATGGTCTTGAACACTAAGTACTTCAATGTCATGTGATTTGAATAGAAAATAAAAGGTGTTTCCAGCAAGTATTGTCTAAAACTTATGCACGTAAATCATAGACAAGGCCTTGTGCTCTGTAGTAGTATAATTCTGTTCAGCTGGTGTCAATTTCCTACTTACAAAATAAATAGGATGATCAACAATACCTTCTCCAGGATGGGCTAATACCACACCAATGGCCATGCTAAAGGAATCTACATACACATGAAAAGTTTTAGTCCATGAAGGAAAGGGAAAATTAGGTGCTGTAGTAAGCCTTTCCTTCAGTGTCTCAAATGTGCGCTGTTGCACTTCACCCCAATAGAACTTGCCTTTGCTCTTCAATAATTCCTCTAATGGCACAAAAATCTTAGCATAAACTTTGATAAAATTCTAGTAGCCCATGTGTCCCCAATAATACGCGCACCTTGACTCTAGTTAGTAGGTTCCTCTAATCCCAAAATGATAACAACCTTAGTAGGATCCACTAACAAGCCTTCCTTACAGATGATGTGTCCTAACAAAGTACCCAAAAGGTGTAGAGAAAATGCACTTCTTAATGTTAAAAGAGATGCTCAACTTTTGGAACCTCTAAAAAATAAGTCTTAAATTATCACAATGATATTTCACTAGCCCATACACTATCTAATCATCCAGATAAACTTGCAAGAACTTATGAATAAAGTCCTGGAATGGTTGCACAACAATGCAAAAAAATACTGTAGGTGTATTCTTCAATCCAAAGGGCATAACCATGTATGAAAAAATTCCCCACTCAGTGGTGAAAGTTGTCTTCTCATTGATCCTCTTTAGCAATCCTTACCTGATGATCTAAAAAAACCATCAGTGAAGGAGTAGATCTCGTGCCCTACAACACCTTCCAGAATATCCTTTGTAAATGGTGTGGGAAAGGGATCTATTACACATGCAACATTCAAATCCCTGTAATCCACACAAATTCTGATTCTTCCATATTTCTTAATACTGATCACCATAGGGCTAACCCACTCTGACTCCTCAATGGGCTCAATGATTCTAGAATTCAACATCTTATCAATTTCTTCCTTTACCTTGACGTGCAGATTAGGATTCATCCTGTAGGGCCTCTTCCTAACTATGCACACACCTTCCTTTAAATTGATTCTCATCTCATCCAAATATTCATGTACCCCTTTAAATTCATGATAGCCTCTAGGGAATAAGTCTTGGAATTTACACAAGTATCTCAATTATCTTAGCAACCTCAGAGTCAGACCAATAATCTCTAATGATGGCCTCCTTAGGTTCAACATCTGTTCCAATGTTGACCTTCTTAGTTTTCATTAGCTCATGGTAGGCACGTGCCTTCTCATCTACACTATCTAAGACCTCATGCGTACCCTCTATATGCTCAACATCCATATTCTCCACTTCTTCATCATCAATGAAATAGACCATCTTACCTTTCTCTTTTTCTAGGAAGGCACACCCAAATTGTTCTGCATCTGTCTCTTCCTCTTCAAAGCACGCCTCCAGTTCTGACTCACCTAGTAACTCCTGAATAAGTTCCTCAGCCTTTGCACTATCTCCCATAGTCAAGAACTTCATAACTTGTAATGCCTCATTCACTAGAGGTTTAGTGGAAAAATAGTCAAAGGCCTGAATCATACTTGCAGTTAGTTCTTGCCAATTCCCTATCTCTCTATTCAACTGTGCATAGACATACCATGCATGCACATAACCTTCACAAGGTATAGTAGAGCTTGTGTACCCATAGAGAAGGTGGTAAAGCTTCCTACCCCTCTGTCCAGAGTCTCTCACACTGTTGAACATGGTGCTGAATAGGGTATTTACCATGGAATTCACAGATATGAGTAGGCACATTCCTCTAGAGAAATCTAGCAGAGAAGGTGATTCTCACTTCTTTCCACTCTAAGAGATTATCCTTATGAACCATCCACCAATGCGCTGACTGTCCCACGTAGAGTATAAACTAGCATATTCCTTATTTCCACTTGATCTATCCATTAAAATTCCATTACACGCAGGAACACTTTAAGATTTCCTTCACCCGTGCACCTTGGTACCTGGTTACTAGCCAAATGCCTAACACAACGTGGATTTCTTATGCATGTAACTGTACTCCTCACTTCACGCCCAACCATTTCATAAGTTCCATGTGCCTAGTTATCACATGCAACACTTTTAGTATCACTCATGGATTGTGCATCATCCCATTGGAGAAATCCTTCCTTTGATGGCTCAAGGACTTCAAGATCTCTAATGGTGCACATAGATTCTATTCAAATCCTCTTCACTTAAGGTCTCTACATAAGGTGTAACTTTCCCATTTGTCAAAGGAATGATGACGCACTCTTCCTTGTTCTCAAAACTTATATATCCTTTGTTGAAGTGACATATCAACATTGTTTTCATAACACCAAGGGTGCCTAAGTAGTGCTGGAAAACTGTCGACCTTTGCAAGCGTCAAGACCTCAAAGTCCCCAGTAAACTTGGCCCCCTATATAGTAATAGTAACATCCTTCAAGACTCCAATTGGCATGGATTTAGTCCTGTTTTCCATAAACAACACCTTTTAAGATGACTATATAGGTGGCCTTCCCCATTTGAATCCATGCGTCCAAAGTGAGTACATTCACTTATGCACTTATGTCAATGAAAATGTTACTCAAGAGCCATCCATCAACAAAAACATTCAAAGTGATCTCTTTATCATAATCTAGACTATGAGGAGGCAGGTTAGCATGAAAAATATGTCTTTCATGCTCAACTCCAATGTGCAAAATATTTTCCCTTAGCCATTCCCCAAGTAAAAGAATGATGTTTGCTTGTCGCAACATCTTATAAACCTTCCATAGATCATCAACATCTATATGAGGAAGCTCAGTTTTTTTCTTTTGTTCTAACTTCTACGTGACTATTCTTTCAAACATTATATCTCACCCTGTAAATTCCTAACCACTTCAATGGTTTCTTGATAAACCTCCTTATGATGCATTGGGTCTGGATATTTTGCATGAAGTACCTCCTCCTTTGTAATGGTAGGCTTTTGATTTAGAAATTCCCTAGGCATGCACAACACCTCACCATGTGTAGTGATCATTCATAGGTACCAACTCAGGATCAGACTCTAACTTTTACATCCACTAATCTTCCATAACACACTGATGTACTCTAACCATTCCCACGCCCTTGTCCTACTTATGCTTCTTACTCAGGTGTTCATACAAATCCTAAAATTATTCATAGTTATGGTTCTTTCCACAAAAATAATAAATAATGTTCTAAGGGAATTTGCACATGTAATGATTAGGGGATCCACATGTATAACATGTTCCTCATGGAAAATCACTTCTTCCACCACTATGACCTTGACCTCTAAATCCTCCATGTTATCCTCAACCTCTACCTCAGCCTCCATTAGCATGACCTTCATTGTGATCATGATCATGATGCTCACCTTTCTCCCTTAGAATTATTTGCAACACTGGTCTTTTTGCACACACCAGTATCAATGACATCATGAATCTAATCAATCAACCTATAATTTTGAGTATCATGAGTGGTAGACCTACAAATCTTGCACTAACAAGACATGGTCTTCCTTATCGTGCGTTGCAATAATGGACACCTACTTAAATCATGATCCAAGTGGTAGATATCACATTCCAACAACATGGAACATACTGATTTATGAGGAAATCTATCCTTAGTATGTCCTTCTACTTCATAATCTATGCACCAAACTCCACTGCGTGTCTCATGTACTGAATTAGCTAATACTTTCTCTAACTGTTTCACCATTGCTGCAATGTGAGCCTCTAAAAATGGGATAATTCTTGTGTCTACACTCCTAACTTCCTTGACACACATAGATGCTTCAAGTTCCTCACGTGGGTCTATATAAGTCTTGTGTGAGAACACCCTTCTGAAAGGTGTGATCAGTCCTCCAATGAACCATTACGCATGTTGGATTGAGTGAATACCATAGGATAAATTCGACAAGAGGGTGTTGAATCATGTATCATACTCCCGAACACTCTCAGTTGTGCCCTTCTTGATGTCCTTTAGTGTGCTGATGCTCTTATGCTCAAAATTAGGTATATAAAACTTTTGCTAAGAAGCCATCACACAACACAATATAGTCTACATAAGTCTAGTTTAGATCAAACTTCATATACCAACTATGCACGTGCCCTTGTAATGTAGTTGCAAATTGACTTTCCTTGCACTTTGGAACTATACTCCCCTTTGCGTGCCATAGTATCTCACACATATGAACATGCTTAATCACATATTATAGTCCTCTGTATTTTAGGAGACGAAGAGACATCTCTATATAAATTTGCTGGGGCTGGTGCAGACCATGCCCACCAGATCAAAGCTTGTATTGCCTCATATGTTTCCTCTTGTGTTTCCTCCTCTATTTATTCCACCTCCAAAACAACTAGATAAACTATATCTCAAGCCACTTGATCCTCCTCCTGTAGCAGGTACCAAACTAGAGGATGCACTACCTTGTGTTCCAATATTTGTGCTAAACTAAACTCCTACAGTTTGCAAAGTTGTGCTACTTCCAAACATGACACCAACATTCTGTACACCCATCATTTTGTGTTGATGACGTGCTAGAAAACATACCTCCAAATAACATAGATGATGATTGTGTCACCATAGATGAATAAGCTACCTAATTAACTCCTAAACTTGACTACAAACTAACTCTATCTGTCGCTACTCTACTGCCCACACTAGCTTTCTTACTGATAGTCTGTCGTAGAAACTAGAAAACCAAGCATAAGGGCTAGGTCACTAGGACCTATCAAATACATGCATGTAGTCTCATGTAGCTTCCACCAACGCACTCTCATATGAGGTTGAAGAGGATTTCCTACTATGATTTCCCAAATGGGGGAGTTCTAGATGCTCCGGCTCCACGTGCTTCTACATGAGATCCAAATCCTTCATGAGCCATCTCTCTCCACAATGCCATTAGTTCCATACACTTCAAGACTGCTTCTCCAAATCCTTCTTGCTCTCATTAAAACTTAAGACACCTTTCTTCTCTCTTCCTTTCTACCACTAGGTCCACCATCTTTCACCACACCTACTCCCACCCCTGCACGTGGTGGGGTTTAGCTAGCTATAGGACATTATCCTAAACCCAAGGTCATAATCAAGATCTTAATCACTAAAGGAATACCACATTGATAAGATCCTCTAGGTTTTCATAAGAACTGGAAATCAACAACCTCTATACAAGAATAAGTAGAAATTGCTTACTCCATAATATAGCTATTTAGAACACCACTCCACCAATGATATACAACACACATGTCCAAGTGATATCTACATCATAAAAATTATGGAATTCTTCATGTGTTCAAACATGTGTAAAAAACCTCCAATTTATCTTCAATGCATAAGCAACCAACCACTCGTACAACTCTATAGGAAATATGGCGAATAATGTCTCATACAGCTTGTGATAATGATTTTGTTTAACCTATGCACGTGCATTAAAATCAGGTCCAGTGCTAAATATGTGAGCATATTATTCCTCCAAATCATCTAACCACTCTTCAATATTGGCCAATGTCAAATGATAAATCTTCATCATACAACATCTTGACAGACAATTGAAAAAGAGGCCCCAATAACGGAACCAAAATGTAGCCTAGATTTTACCACCAACAGCCCAAGGCGCGGTGACACATCACTCAGTTTGAATTGAGTGCTCACCCAAAGCATGCAAGGGTACTAGGTACCTCTTTTATATCATCTTGTTCCATAATTTATCATGATTATACAAATATTCTAGATCCATAACAAATAACCAATTATATTGCAGTGCATAAACCAGATCTAGATCTTAACCATTAACATGAAAAATCAAACAAGAATCAAATTAACTTTACCATATAAGAACCATTCACAGAGGTGTCTATAATCAATATCCATCCACAAAGATCCATTATATTAATTTTTGTAAAACATAGAAGCTTCATACATGCATAATATAGTCACCATAGTCATGCATGCTCACAAACTCGCAACATCACACTAACAAAATAGGGAACAATATAAACCATGCAAATCAATACATATTTATATGGGTGGGGACTTTCCCGTCACTGCCCATGCATCTTTATGAAAATAGACTACATGCTCATAATAGCCATGGTCCCTTACATGATAAATACAAGAGCATGCAAGCTCGCTAATAATAGATCATCTAATAATACAACAGTGGTATAATCCTATTAATAGCTCTAAAATTATGCATGGCGCTTGATCTTCTACTCATCCAAAATAGCCTTTGCATGTTCTTCAATTCTTCTTCAAAATGTGATCCACACTCCATGTCCAAAATTAGCCCCAAAATGGAAAACAAATAAGTCCCAATTTCATTCTTTCTTGGATGCACCCTGTTTCACTATAGTTCCACGTGTATATACGTGCTCAATGCCCACACACCTAATCCTTCCGCGCCTTTCATAATTTCTGGTGGTATTTCATTAGCCTAACATCCTAGCATATTTATCAAAGTTAGGAAGCTTTATAAGTTCATCGAGATAATCAATATCCAACTTGATGACTACTTCACCTATTTGATTTTGGACTGACCTTGAATCTGAGTCATAATGGTTAGCGCATGCAAGAATAAACTCAAGAAATTGGGTGGAAATGAGGAAAGCAGCAGACAAAGGTAACCCGCTTGTGTAGAGGGATTGTATCCATGAAGTATGTGAAGAACTATACACTCTACTCCAAAATTAATCCATGTCCATGTGCCCTAAATCTGTATCTTTGATATCAAAATTGGAGTCAATGTTGGAAGGGAGCACAACTACTTGATATTTGTACTTCATCTCTTTAGATCCTTCCTTATTTTCCTTTCCCTTTCCTGAATAAGATATGAGGAATTGAAGAACAATAATTGTAAATCTTCCTGGAACCCATAAAAGAGATTCCGGCTTTTAACCCTACAAAGCACCTCCGAAAGTCTGAAAAACTAGTAAGAGAAATAGTCCTCTAGAGTACTCTGAAAAACCCGAAACTCTACAGAACTTGGAACTTTCTCAACACCTTTAAAAAATTGAATCATTGTTAGAAGTTTGACCTTGTTTAGTACTTGGGAAAACCAAACATAAAGGGTAGAAGCTATATCTTGTCTAGTAAGAGAAAAAACCCAAAACACTGCAGAAGAAAATCACCTACTCTGACACGTGCAAAACCCAAAAATGCATTTTTAGGCACAAATCTAATAAGTGATATTTTTTAGTTTGTTAAAATTGTAACCCTTACAAATAATGAGCAAGTAAGGAACCTAAAAAGACTCCCGATTTCCCTTGCTAAGTGAAAACAAAAACCTTTTATAAATAAGCAATAAAAAGATATTTGAAAAATGTAAAACAACTCCCCCACTCAAGATAAGACCTAAAAATCACAAAACAAAGATATCATAAGGATATTTACTTACTGTAACATGAATAAACCCTTGAAATCCAAGAAAAATCAATGAAAATGGCAAGAAAACATGATCTGGACTTTGGCAAGGCAAAAACAAGACAGAAATCTAAATGGTAGAGTGAGTAAAAAGGTATAAATGACCCAGAAACCCCCTCTTATTTATAAATAACCTAGCATTAATTAAATTTATGCTAATACATGTGAACCATCAATTTCGAGACTTGCATTTATGGTGTTGAATTTGGGGGGGGGGAGGTTGAATACATTTGACATCTTGTGAAATCATGCAATCAGGTCTCAAAAACCCAATACAAAGGAGTTTGTTAATGGGTTGGGGTTTGGTTTTGGAAAACATGAAGCATATGACATTTGAATTATCTTTAGTGACCCAATGTAAGAAAACATGAAGATCTAAAAAGAGATTGTGTGTTGGGTTTCAGGTTCAGGAAACACAAAGCATATCGCATATACTTTGAGGGTGAAATATTCCAATGCATTCAATACCTGAAACTTGAAAGAATGCTTTGATTTAGAATTCATGGGTGGGAAAAACCTTGCATAAAGCATGAAATATGTCATGGAAACCCCAAAATCTGATTTGAAAAGTGAATAAGGAATTCTTGAAACAATTCATGGATGAAAAATGACTTGAAGGAGGTTCATCAAGAATATTTTTGATTGGTTATATCCATTTTCTTGATAAACTTGAAAATGAGATAACATGCCTAATCTATATAAGGTAGGATCATATAGAATAAAATGAGTAGTAGAATATGGATGATTTTTGTAACATCATTTTTTATTAATAAACTCTATAGTTCAAGTATATTGGTAGTAGTTTGTTTTTAGGTTTTAACCCAACTCTGAGGGAAGAGAAAGGGCCCACTCTTACCCAAGGAGGAGGATGCTTTATTATTATTTATAATAGAATCAATATTATTTACATAGATTGTTTAAATCAACATTGCATGTTTTGTTTAACATTTTGTGTGAAAATTCACTTTCATCACTTTAATATCATTTATTAATTTAAGTTTGTTAGATTAGATTTTGATTAACTAACATATGGATTTTAGAAGTTAATCTAAACTAGGAACAACAATGAAATAACTGATATAAAATTAAGTATAAATGCTAACTATTTTTAATTAATATATAAATGAAATGAAATAATTGAAATAGGAGGGAAAAGGTACTAACTTGAAAATGAATTACCTCGCTATGGTCCAGGACTAGACAAGATGATGAGTAAATAAAGAAGAGTATGATAACACACCTCAGGAAATTACAAAAAATGAAGATTTAGCCAGACTGGGGTGCCTGGAGGAGGATTAGGGCACTTGTGGGTGCCTTGGTATGTAATATGGGTGCCTTGGTCTACAAAATAACTCATAACCTGAATCTGGGAGTGTTACTATATCTTCACAATTATTCACTTTTTTTTCACATGGATATCGCACTAGCCTTGCTGATGATGCCGTAAACCTACAATGAAGTAGTTCATCTGCAAAACTCCATACAAAACATCAAACCCCTAAAAAAAGAAATATGCATATGAATGGTTCAGACTGTCCTTAGCGGTCATAGTGGTGGACTTACAACTAAGCGTTGCACTACATTCTAGACCTAATGTAGTTTTGTGTGATCGTGTGTGCAATTATGTGCCTAGGGTTCCCTAATGCTAATGACGTAGAGATAGGGGACAATAGCTAGATAAAATGTAAAATGGTGGATGGAATATAATAGAATTACCTTTCCTATGCAGTGTGTATGATGTAATGATGTCAAAATGTAGTCCCTTGCCTTAGTAGATAACTAGCCCTTAGTAATAGATAGTCCACCCATAAGATAGAAAGTATGCTATGTTTATATAGGGATCTGTTGCTCAAATTTTGACACTAATGACCCGACATGTCGACTAGTACCTAGGGGAATGGGAGGGAAAATCATAAATACCGACCTCAAAACTCTAAATGTGACCCAAGTGCAACTGGGAATAGGGTGCCTAAAAATAAGGATTGGGGCGCCTATGGGCACCCTAATCCATCTCTAGGCACCCTAGTCAAAGACTAGAGATGACAACTAAGTAATTAACGATAGATGAGACTCCCTGAGAGACAAACATAACTATGTAAAAAAATGATGACTGTGCAAGACACTTAATGATAATGACCGACTAAACTGATGATATCACTAGGGGATGAGCCATTAGTGAATAATTTTCTTACGCAAGATCCATATATATAACAACATACTTGGTGGTATAATTGTAATAGTAAGTGCACGATTTTGTTACTACATTTTCCCCTACTTTATGTTGGTGAGCAGAAAGATCAGTAACATAAAGTAGACACAGATGCATATATTAGCAAAGTTTGGAGAAGCCCATGATGTAGTAGAATGCGTAGATGTGGTAGTAAAAGCATGCCTAATTAAATATGTAGCTTGTCGAACCATGGATCAATGTGTTGATCCATGTAACATATCGAGAACCATAATGCCATGATGAAGTGAGCTCAATGCGGGTGATGATTGTAATGCTAAATGATTGATGATTTCAAATATTATATGATGACAATGAAATAGGGTAGGGAGTGATCAATTCTTAGCCTAATTGTGAGCATATTAATAATCGACCAGAGGATTTGGGCATCCTTCCGCGAGGAAGAGTGTAGGGATAAAAGTGTGTTATTCTACAACCTCTAAATACATCCTCAAGATCTAGAAGATGCAGATAGAATCAGATCAAATTATTGTGGTTTTTGGATCCAAATAATTTCAATCAAATTATAGACCCATATAGGAGTGGTATAGGAAAGGCACTCTTTCCCCCACTCGACAGGTGTTTCCGCAATGTGATGGCTTCCATGTTAGGTCATCTGGAAGTAAACGTGAAATGTACGATGGCTTCCAAGTTAGGTCATCTGTAAGAAAATGTAAAATGGAGAATAACTTCCCAAGTTAGGTCATCTAGGAAAGTAATGAATGTAACTCCCAAGTTAGGTCATCTGGGAGGAAAATTGTGTTATATTATATTGATTGAGTGATATGATTTTGATCGTTAGAGATTTGAACGTGTTGATGGATGGATTTATTGATTGGTTTAATTGGTTACTTGTAGAGAGGTTTTATGCTATTTCCCCTAGGTTAAGTCATTAGGGGAAGTCGATAGAAATTGGTGAATAATCACATGTAAATATTTTAATGCTTGTTTCTCCCAAGTTAGGTCATTAGGGGGAAGTGATGAAATGTCACATATAGAAATGGTATGTTTTTTGCCCCTAGGTTAGGTCATTAGGGATAATTAATGGTGAAATATCACATGGTTGATTAGTAAATGTTTAGAAATGACGAGTTGATAGTGTTGATTGAACACATGGTGATATAAGGGGAATTGTAAGATGAAACTAATAGTATGCCCCCATTCAGTGAAAGGGGAAGTGATGATAGGAACAAACAATGAGATGAAAGTAAACAAGAAAATAGATAAAATGTGATAAAAAATACCAAAACGTGTATAGATCGGGTTAAAATATGTCGAGAAGGAATATAACGCATGTGTCATGTGTATGATGCAATAGTACGTGGAGTTCTAAAAAGGGTTCCACAAATGGGGTGTAAATCGGAGTATAAATGCTGAAGATATGGAAAAAATCATGTGGTGTCTATTAGTTGTGAGAATAAGCATGAAATAATGAATATAGTAAAGTGTGTGATGAAAAGTAACTATAAATAGCAAGATGAAAAATTTATTAGTCACTTCATTTGTCTTTCGCATGATTAAGATTGAGCTCTGAGTAAGTAAGGATGGCTCAAGTGAGAGCAACATGACCAATTTTATTTGAGATTGCAGCGACCACTGTAATGTCACGTATGATAGTAGAATTGGTAAGTGCATTATTTTTTTGAAAAATGTATGTAGTATTCATTTTTGTTAAATATGTACAAAGTTGATATTTTTAATTTTCTCAACATTTTATACTTAGACAAGAGCGTTGAGGGTGCAAGTGACCCTTGGGACAAGAGTGCCTTGGTATGGGCACTAGTGTCCTGCTCCAAGGAGCCCTAGTAGTTGAATCCGGACACCTTGCTCCAGAAAGTGTGTATTTTGTCAAGAGTGGTGTAAATGTTATTTGGATGATGTAATCATTTCATAAGCAACTATGTATGTATTTATATAGTGTTCTAATGTTGTGTTTGTTGTTGTTATGTGTTGTGTAGAGGGATATTCACTCGAGGGAGTTCTGCAGTGGTTTTGATATGAGTACTTTTCTTGGGATAGGTTTGTTAGATGAGGATTGGGATGACTGTTCTATCCTCTGACACATAGCACAGATGGGGGATGTGCCCCATAATATGCCTATGTTGACTGCATTATGTGAGAGGTGGTGAACAACTATTTTTACATTTTGGTTTCCTACTGGTGAGATGAACGTCATACTAGAGGATTTGTATCACATATTACAATTTCCAGTTGTTAGGGAGAGAGTACATGTTATGCCATTGGAGGATATGGAGAGACAAATGTGAGTTAGTAGATGATTTTTTATGGGGGCTTGAGTACCTGCTGAGGCCCATATTAGTTTGGATGCTATTTTGAGGTCTAGGGTTCTACATTTGTGGAAGTTCATTGCCGTTACTATTCCTTCATCTATCGTAGTGGATGGAGGAGGTGTGGGAATCTTGTATAAGATGCACGAAATATGCCACTACATAGAGGAGGAGAGCACCAAGTATGCATGGGCACAGTGTGTGTTGTCCCACCTATATAGAGACCTATATCGATTTACTCATGATGAGCATGGAGGTGGGATAAAATCTACTACGCTATTACATGTATGCGCATATAAGCACATAATAGTGTTGAGGCCAGTTGGAGGTCCATGAGAAAAGTGGGATATGCTAGAGATATTTGCGAGGAGGTGGATTAATGTACGCGGGTAGAAGATGGACACTGATACTTATAGGGCCTTGAGAGATAGGATGGAGTCCAAGGAATTTATATGGAGGCCATACCATGATTATGGAGGATGGATAGAGGATGTATGGTTAACAGACTGATTTCTAGGAGTGACTAAGCTATTCCAGGCGGAAAGAGTATCATGATAGTTTGGCATGGCTTAGGATGTGCCCCCAGAGCCATATATATGGTTGAGAGCTATTAGAGCACCTATGAGGGCTAGAGCTTGACCAGGGGGCCACAAGAGATTAGCTAGTACCTCCTGGGCCAAACTAGGTAGACGTGGTGATAGAGCCAATAGATTCAGATGATGCAGGGTATACAAAGGAGTATCGTGCATGGTGGGTGGAATATGAATGGGTATTCTTGTATCTGTTGTTCATAAACATAACATGATTACCATAGGGAGAAGGAGGGGAGGGGGAAGCACATGCCCCCAACAATGTGGTAGTGGCCACAATGGGGCATGAGTATCTATGTATAGCTATGTTATGTGTTTTTTTATTTGCTTATGTAATAGTGATAGTTATCTAACATGTTGTTCTATTTGTTTTGTATGGGATACATATTGGTCTTTAATAGTGGACACATCCATCTACATATTGACACAGAACATGCTGACAGATGTACTTGGTGGGGGTATACTTGAGAGTGTGGATGATATAGAAGGCGAGCATGCCCATTTATTTCAGCCAGTGGCCATATCAAAGGAAACATGTATTATGCTGCTAGGCAAGAGGGATGAGGCACACAAGGAGACTTGATGAGCCAAATAGGCAGTGGGTGGTGGTCCCTTAGTGTAAGATGTGTTCATAGGATACGTGGATTTATAATGGAAGTTTGTAGAGTAGTTTATAGAGAATACGATTTTACAGATATAGTGGTGAGGCATCGCGTTTGAGGGCTCTTAGTGTGCTCGAGAGTGATAGTGATGATGTAATTTGATTTGTACTATTGTATATGATGTAGGGGACTTTCCCCTCTAGTGACGAGATGTCTTGTAATGATGGTCACACTTGATATATATATTGCTATATTTTAATGGTATATGATGAGTTTGTTTCATTGTGTATGGATGTTGTAATATGATTGATGATTATTATCATAATTTATGTATTGTGTTGAATATTGTTCTTGTTAGTTGATGTATATTCACACTATGATATTGGGATGGATAAACAAAATGTATAATGTGTATGATGATAGATACAATGTGTAAGTGAATTGACGAGTTAAGTGAAATGCATATGTGCCGAATAGAATGTGGGGTGTGAAGTTAGCATAATAATAATAGTAGAGTGTTGTTGGACCCCTAGAACATTGGCCAAGTATGAAGGCGCTTAGGCGCACAAGTTCCTAGTTATGAAAAGGTGCACAAGGTAAAAGTGCGTGAGAGAAAGGTTTAAGGAAGCACATAGCATGTGCGACACACGAAAGGAGGCTCTAGACTTAGTCAATTTGAGCGCCCAGGGTAGAACACGTGAAAAGCATGATTTTTTATGTGTGGATAAGGTGCTATCTTGACGATAGGCTGGCCTAGGAAAGAGCATGCCTTGGATGGAATTTTCTAGAAGAACATCATGAGATAAAGTGGAAAGCTCAGGTTTGGAGAAGCATGCTCGCATGGATCACATTCAACACTTGGCACTAGATCTGAGGGCTCTGGAAGGTGAGTTGGCAGTGTAGGAGAATTATAAATACAAGTGCATGTGGAGTAAAAGATATACAAGTTTGAGATATAGTGGGTTAGAGAGAGTGGGAATTGGAATATAGATCTAGAGAGTGAGTGGAGCTCTACAGAGATTCCGTGAGGACTCTATTAATGGATAGTTACATCCAGGAGAGGATGTCTTGGGCATGGAGTTGTAATTTTTCTTTTGATAGCTTAGTTAAACAAGTCTAATGATATGCATCACTACGGTCTGCTCTCTATGAAACTCTGTAATGAATCAATGAATGTAATGAGGTTATCGATATAATATATACGTGAAATCAATGGTTCTAATGCATATTTTCTCTCTTATAAGTTCTCTTTCCTTTCATGCTATGAATGAATGCTTGTATAATTCTTTATGTCATAATGCATGTCTTGGATTCTGTTAAAACTCTCAGTCTGAAGTGACTGTAAGGATCTAGAGGCCATTCTGAGCCCTATGGTTCTTGTATGTTTTAACCTCCTGAATGAAAACTCTCACACTAATCATAGATGATGTTTCCCATTAAACTCACATAAAAGAGAGACTCGGTACCTGTACGTGCCTCAGGTGAGCACTCAAATTTCACTGGGTGATAGGCTGACATGCATGGGATTCCTTCATTTTGTGATGGGAGAAAAAATGACTACATCTTGGTTCCATTACAGGGACCTCTTTTCGAAGTTGTAGTGGGATATAACATACATCATGATCTGTGTAGTGAGGAATGACAGAACGGTTAACATTGGAAAATGTTGAATCGTGGTTCAAGAGCATGGAGGATGAATTTTCTTAGAGATTCAGCATTGGACCTGAGTTTAATGCACGTAGATGGGTAGAAGAGAACCTCTACCATGATCTGTATGAGACCTTCTTCTGCTGCTTCCCAGTAGAACTATATGAATTGATTTTAGCCTATGTGTCTAGATCAAGTTGGCATTATGGATCACATGTGTGGACCAAAGAAGACTACCAAAGGTTGTAGGATGTAGATCTGATGTGGACCTGGGCTGTAGATCATTGGTGGAGAGGAGTACTGACTAGTTACACTCTGGAGTATGCCATTTCCATGTATTCTTGTCCGGAGGTTACTGAGTTTGAATTTCTACAAGAACCTAGAGGAACCTTTCTACGTGTTATTCCTCTAGCTATGAAGATATTGATGGTTACCATGAGTTTAGAGGCTTTTCCAATGGTTGGATAAACCATTATGAGTGTTGGGTAAGGGAGCTTGTATGGAGGAAGATGGAAGATATCCTAACAGAGAAGGAGAGGGAAGAGAGATGGCTCAAGTATAGTGAAGTGTGTGAAAGGGAGATTGCTAGATGATGCAAGGATACTAGTGTGATGGATCTATGGAGATAGACATTATGGGAAGGAGTTGAGGTTCACGCAGAGGACTTGGAACCTAAGCAGTCTATGCTGCCCCATCTTGGAAAGTGTGTGAGGGAGACCCCTTCGGCTTCTGGTGAGAGTTTGTCACATGGAGAAAGGAGAGTCGTTGGCGCATATCTGAACCCACCCAGTGATCGAGCCCTGGCACTTGGTTTTCCCAAACCAGGAAGAAGTGTTATTGACCCAGTTGATATCAGTGGAAGAGACAGATCCGTGCCTAGGAGATACAATTTTACAGTCCCTTCTTCTATGGCTGCACATATTCTAGTATTTGGTGGAGTCTTTGGACAAGGAACAAGTGTACAAGCTTTCAGTCTCGCATCAAGGAGTGGTGCAGGACACAGTAGTGGGAGCGGAGTGCTATCATAGATCATTGACACATAGCTAAGTGGGACTGTGGGTGTACTTGGCACAACTCCTACATGCCCTATTGGACCCAGTGGTTCTGGTGGATTTGGTGGCTCTAGAGGCACAGACCTAGTGGACCTGGTGGATCAGGTGGTGGAGGAAACACCGGAGGGAACCAAGGCTCAGGCTTGGGAGGACAAGGACCCTAGCCACTACCTTAGGTATTCTTTGAAATGTCTCTGTATTTACTAGATTACAGGGCATTGAGGATGTTGTGGAACATGTTCACAAGTGTGAACTGCTATGGCATGCGAAGGGTATCACAACCCCATAATAGAAGGCTAGTGAGTTTGCAACCATGTTGCAAGGGCGCGCACATAGTTGGTATAAGAAGTATGACCCTCATCAAATTGTGGTGGACTATACTACCTTAAAGAATGCATTCTTGGCAGAGTTCCACATTCCTAAGTTCGAGCATAAGAGCATCAGTGCTTTGAAGGAGATTCAACAAGGAATGGTAGAGAGTGTGTGGGAGTATGATGCATGCTTTAAAACTCTCTTGTCTAAATTATCATATGATATTCATCCTTCTCAGCATGCACATTGGTTTGTTGGAGGATTGATCACCCCATTTAGAAGGGCCTTGTCTCATAAAAATTTTATACACCCACGTGAAGCATTGGAAGCTTCCCTGCACGCCGAAGTTGTTGGTAGTATAGATACTGGCATTATCCCATTCTTAGAGGCTCATATTGCTGCTATGGAAAAGTAGTTGGAAAAATTATCTACGAACTTAGCGTATGAGACTTGCAGTGGTTTATGGTGCACAAATTGTGAAATAGAGGGACACGTTAAGGATAATTGCCCCTGGAGGATGGTACGTGCTGTGACAGTAGATTGTGAAATTTGTCATGGGGACCATGATGCAAGTAGATGTCCCTTACTGTAACACGTGATCAAGAAGAATGTATCTTGTTATTGAAAAATTTACACCTCTCCAACCCATGATACTAAGGACTGTAGGCTCATTGATAAGATCCATGAGGCCATTGATCATGGGGTGTGCCAAACCAACATTTCCAGTAGTTTCAAGGATAGTGATCGCTGTTATAAGGAGTGTGCAAATGGAGGCACGTGTGGAAGAGGTTTTCAAGGATGATTCCATGGTCAAGGTAACTACGGAGGAGGAAGGAGTGAGTTCCTACATGGAACCTGTTTCAATTGTGGATCTACAGAACATTACAAACGTGAATACCTAGATCTGTTGTAGTGCTCGTGGTGCAAAAAGAAGCATAAGTATGAGGAATGCCTGGAATTGTTTGAGAATATGAATCAAAAGCACCAGAAGGACAAGGGTGATGCGATGGTCATTATTAAGAAGGTAGACATACAGTGGATGCCCCAAGTAACATGGGATGAAGGTTTGGAGCCTGTCTTGGTAACAAAAAGGGTAGAAGCCTCACGCATGATAGAGGTACCAAGACAGAAAACCCTGGTTTCAAGGGAGGAAGTTGTTCATGGAAAGTATCTAGACCCCGCGCATCAAAAGGAGATATATAAGGATACCATGGATGTTATTCAGAGATTACAAGGGGAGATCCAATGTCTAAAGGAGCAATCCAAGAGGGAGGAACAAGGAAGGAGAGTCGAGGTGCAAAAGGATGACTTGGATGAGGTCAAGGAGGTGTGTAAAATGTTAAGGTAGGAGAATATCATTCCCTTGCTAGGATCCTGGTTGAGAGAGAAGGTACCACGCGTTAGAGAAGAGTGAAAGAGACAGGTCTTGCACGCGAACCTTCCCCCTCTAAGCCTTGACTATGACAAGGAGATTACGTTGAATGCAGTTGTAGATGGATGGATCCTCAGCAATATCCTCATTGACATAGGTGCGGAGGTTAATGTTTTGACTTTGGATGCATGGCATTAGATGGGAAGACCTACATTATAGCCATCTTCAAATGTGTTATATATGGAAAACAAGACTAAGGCAATTCCCATCGGTGTCTTGAAGGATGCAACTATTACTATCTAGGGAGCCAAGTTTACTGGGGACTTCGAAGTCTTGGCACTTTTCGAGGTGGACAATTTCCCAACACTACTTGGGTGCCCTTGGTGTTACAAGAAAAATGCAGACCTTCAGTTTAACAAAGGGTACATCAGCTTCTAGAACAAGGAGGAATGGGTCATTATACCCTTGGCTGATGGGAAGTTAACACCATATATTGAACCATTGGGAGAGGAAGTTTTGGACAAGATTTATGTGCGCTCAATCAGAGACCCTGAGATGATACACCCTACTAATAGGGTTATCCAGTTTGAAGATGCTTAGTTAGTGAGTGATACCACCAGTTTGGCATGTGAAAATTGGGCACATGGAACTTACAAATTAATAGGATGGTAGTTGAGAGGGTCGGTGACTAAGGTGATAAAGGTGTGCACAGTTCAGTGCCTTGGAGGAAAAGAACTGCCCAAGTATTCAGGAGGAGCCTTCCCTGAGATCTTTCTGCAGGAGGTAGAAGCTCAGTGGAAGGATGAGAAGGAACAAAGGGAGATGTTAAGTTATGTCTTGCTTGGCACAATAGCTCGGGTGGTGGGCCACACATCAGGAGAGCCTTTTAGTATGGCATGAGGTAAGAATTGCTCTCTGTGTCAGATTTTCTAGGAGCAATGTACCCACCATCATCAAGGAGTACCATGGGAAGGAGCCTGCCTCTTTCCATATCTAGGAGTGTGAACTGGTCTAGAGAGAAGGCATGGAAGCTTTGCCACCATCCCTCTGGGTGCATAAGTTGTATTCTACACTACAGGGTTGCACGCATGCATGGTGCATTCATTCAGAGACACACCACCAGACAAGGAATTGGTAAGAGCTTGCGGCTGACATTATTCTAACCTTTGAGTATCAGAGTACCAAGCCATCGATTGATAAGGCCTTACAGGGTATCAAGTGCCTTACCATGAGGGATAGTGCTAGGATGGAAGATAGGCTATTGGAATTACTAGGTGAACCAGGATTGGAGGCACATTTTGAAGAAGAAGAGGAAGCAGAAGAGTTATAACTTGAGTGCACATGTTTGGAAAAAGAGAAGGGAAAGTTGGTATATGTGATTGATGGAGAGGAATCGGAAACCTTAGATGTTAGCCATTTTGTAGGGATGCACGAGGTAGTGGACAATGCAGATACTCACGCGCCCGCCTACCATGAGCCCTTAAAAATAAAAAGGTTAACATCAATTCAGAAGAACCTAAGGAAGCTATTATTGGGGATTACTCGACATAGAAGGAAGTATCAAAGATCATTGATTTGCTGCATGAATTTGAGGATTTATTCTCACATAGGTACCATGAGCTCAAAAGTGTTCACCATTCCTTGGGAGAGATGAAGATAAAATTGAAGGAAGGTGCATGCCCAGTTAGAAAAAGGCCCTACTGGATGAATCCCAATTTACGTGTAAAGTTCAAGGAGGAGATAGATAAAATGATAGATTCTGGGATCATTGAGGTAGTGGAAGAATCAGAGTGGATAAGCCCAATGGTAATCAACATCAAGAAGGATGGGTAGATTAGAATTTCTGTGGATTATAGGGAATTGAACATAGTTTGTGTAATTGATCCATTTCTGACCTCCTTCATTGAAGAAATTTTGGAAGGAGTCACTGGGCATGAAATCTATTCCTTTACGGATGGATTTTCAGGGTATCACCAAGTCCGGATTGCAAAGGAAGACCAGGAAAAGATGACTTTTATCACCGAGTGGGAAAGTTTTGCATATACGGTCATGCCCTTTGGGTTGAAGAATGTGCCTACTATTTTTTCGCGGATAGTGGTGCAAGCATTCTAGGAATTCATCCATAAGTTTCTTTAGGTCTATTTGGATGATTGGACAATATATGGCCCGGTTAAAGACCATTGTGACAATTTGAGGTTAATGTTTGAGAGGTATAGGTAGTTGAGGATATCCCTCAAGATTAAGAAGTGTGTGTTTGCTACACCATTTGGGACTTTATTGGGGCATATCATATGTAAGGAGGGATTGCTGGTAGATCCCACTAAGGTTGCAGTTATTATGGGGTTAGAAGCTTCCTAGCTAGAGCACAGTGTGTGGATTCCTTGGGCATACGGGCTACTACAGAAAGTTTATTAAGGGGTATGCCAAGATCACCGTGCCTTTAGAGGAGCTGCTTAGACATAAAAGTGCCTTCCATTAGGGAGAGGCGTAGCAGAGGGTGTTTAATACATTAAAATATAGGCTTATTACCATGCCTATTTTACATTTTCCCTCTTGGGATAAGCCCTTCCATGTCCATGTAGGTGCCTCAGGGACCGCCATTGGAGCAGTGCTTACACAACCAGGTGAAGGGATTATTGATCATCCTCTATGTTTTGCAAGAAAAAAACTGACACCAACAGAGCATAATTATACCATAATTGAGCGCAAGGCATTGTCAATGATCTACGCACTCTTTAAGTTTAGACAGTATCTGCTAGCAACACCCTTTGTGTTTTACACTGACCACATGACATTAAAGTATTTAGTGAACAAGCCTATTCTACAAGGATGCATATGTCGATGGGTGTTGTTTTTTCAAGAGTTTGAATTCACCATTGTAGTGAAGCCTAGAAAAAGCAACTGTGGGCCTGATCATTTGTCAAGAATTGATTCAGGGGAGGATACGTAGAGTATCGAGGAAACAATGCTAGACACACAACTATTTAGGCTACAACACGCACCCTCTGATTTGGAAGAGATTGCAATATTTTTAAAGGAAGGTGTGGCAGCAGATGGAATGAAGACATTGGAAAAGAAGCAGTTGGTCATACGCGTCACGCACTATATGTTAATTAGTGGAGACTGATACAAGTTGGGATGTGATGAAGTCTTGTGCAGATGTGTCTTAAAGCATGAGTTCCTGGCCATCATGGAGGAAGCACACAGAGGAAGTGCGGGTGGGCATTATACAGGTGATGCCATCACGTGCAAGATATTAATGGCAAATTTGTGGTGGGAAAACTTGTACAAAGATTGTAGAGACTATTGTAAAGCCTGTGACTATTGTCAGCGCATTGGAAAACTAGGAAGGAGAGATGAAATGCCTTTGCGCCCTATTCCTAGTGCGGAGCCTTTTGAAAAGTGGGCGATAGACTTTGTGGGACCTATTGCACCAGCAACACGTAGGACTGGGTCACGCTATGTCATCACTTGCACAAATTACCTAACAAGGTGGGTAGAGGCAGCCCCAACTAAAGACTACATGACAAAAATAGTGGCAAGGTTCTTATGGGAAAACATTATCACGAGGTATGGATGCCCTTTGAGTTTGACCAGTGATAGGGGTACACATTTCATAAATGAGACCGTAAAGATCTTGTTATCAGAGTTCATGGTAGCTCATCACAAGACTACGCCCTATCACCCACAAGCAAATGGAACCGCAAAAGCATTCAACAAGATACTAAGTCATACCTTGACCAAAATTTGTGATGTCAGAAGACAAGATTGGGATAACAAAGTATCTGCAGTATTATGGGCTTACAAGACAATGTATAAAAGGATGAATAAAGCCACACCATTTCAATTGGTGTTTAGTGTGGAAGTTGTTTTACCGGTTGAATTTATGTTTCCTTCTCTACGAATAGCACGAGCAGGAGGGTTAGCTGATGAATAAGCACTGGAAGAAAGTATTGATAAGTTAATGAAACTGGATGAAAGATGATCACTCACCTTATGGAGCCAAACAATGGAGAAAGCAAAGCAAAAGGCTTGGCATGATTGCCACATTAGAAACAAGAAGTTTGAGGTTGGGCAGATGGTGTTACTATATGATTCCAAGTTTTTGTGCCATCCAGGGAAGTTAAAAGTCCATTGGTTGGGTCCTTACACAATCTCGTATATCCTTGATTCGGGCGCGTGCCAGTTATAAGTGTTGGATGGGATGAAGTTTCCTGGACACTTCAATGGGAGTAGGCTAAAGCCCTACTATAAATAAGTCTTCTTGGTATTTGTAAAATAAGGCAATTTTGCTTGTTAGTTTAGAAGTTTCCTTTATGTTTTCCCTTTCTTGTGTTTCCCTTTCGCATTGTTGGTTTGTTTTACACCTTGGGTTCCGGTAACCTTATTGCTATTTTTGGAGAATTTGTGAGTGCGTAGAGGACCGTGTATCACTTTAAGTGTGGGGTGGAGAAAATTAAAGAAGCACGTGATTAAAGTACCAAGGAAGTTGTGTTGAAAGACCTTGTTGGGTAGCTGGGTTGAAAGAGGTATATAAAGAGAAAAGATAAAAGAATGGTTGGTGCCAGGGTAAAACTACTTATAGATCCCACATACTAAAGAGGAAAAAGTGCATTTAAAGCAACATGAGGTAGGTGAGAGCAAGAATCAGGACAAAAGACATGCCTTCAGTGTGGGTTACGTGTGCGCAAGAGTCTCCTGTCAGGTTGGATTGGTTGCGAGCCAGAAGGTTGGAGGAGTTTTCGCACATGTTGGGCATGTGAGTAAAGGCGTTGAAGATGGGATTTGTTTGAAAAATACACATTAAATGAACAAAGTATGGTGGTAGGTGAGGTAGCATTTAATGCCCAGAAAAGAGAAAAACTATAAGTAAAGGGTCGGGGCACTCTCATTTTTACTTTGTCAAAATAGAGGAGTTTGAGATATAAGCGAGTTCTATAAACTAGGGTTTTCAGATTCGATCGAGTGAAGGAAGATATGTGAGATTGAAGTGTGAGCAGCCAGTTTGAGTTTGCAAACCAGAAGGAAGGGGTTACAGAGGCATGGAAAGAATTGAAGAGGTGTCTCTTGTGAAGATTTTATCCCAGTTAGGGTTCGACAAACTAGGGCACAGGTTCAAAAGAGTTATATCATGGATTTGAGATCAGAGGATTGGAAGAAGTAAGCCAGAGTAACAAGGAGAGAGTTAAGTAATAATAAGAAGACCTCGAACATGTATCCTAATAAAGGAAAGGGCAAGGGCAAGGCCAAACAACAAGAACCTGAGGTAAACACAAATGAAGAATGGTATGCAGAGATGCAATACCCAGATGGGGTGATGATGGGGAAGGAATGGAAATCCCACCTAAGAAGTGTACCTATTAGTGACTATAATCACTACAAAAACACAATAGAAAAGGAAATGGTGCTGGAATTAGTGCATGCCCCACCAGCAAATGAACACCAGAGGGTTTTCCAATATACAATGATGATGTTAAGATCAAAATGGAGAAGGTAGGGCTTCTGCAACTCTATGAGTTGCCTTATTTTGGAAAGCCGGAGTGCCTGTACCAATGGTTGATGTCACGGGTACATGAAGATTATTTCCACTTTACAGGGCACAATATGCGCATTACTCCCCAGCTTATCTCACAATTTAAAGGCCTCATATGTGAGGGAGATAGCTTGGAAGATGACCTTGGCGACAAGGAGGCTATTCAAGAGACCATCACGAGTATGCCTGCAAGAAGGGGTCACGATATTATGACATTTCAGACATCAAGGACCCCATGATGAAAATGGCCGCACATCTGGTGACTAAGCTAAATGGCTAGAAGAGGTGGACCCATGTCAATAAGCCTTGGCTGTATGTTTGCAGAAAAAAATTGTAGAAGGCACTATATACAACTAGTCTACCTACATCACGGAGGAAATTGTCAGTTGCGCGAAGGATGGGGATAAGATTCTCTTCAGTAATGTCTTACTCACCATTGTATTCATGGAGATTGGGGTGCTTGACGCACCAGAAAAATTTGTATGGGAGTACCCCACCGAGGATCCTTCACCCATGAAGAGGTTCGAGAAGTATTCCTGTACAATGACACCCCACAAGGCACGGCTAGAGAAATGGTACATGCGCCTAAGGAACACGTTCGGGGTAGAGTGGAGAATCCCTAAACAATTCCTAGTGGCCACTGAGGGGGAAGCCAAATTCATGGTTTATCAACACTTCTTCCTGGGTAGATTCAAACTGATAGATGAGTCATGGAGCCCTTGGTGCAAGCTCCCCTTTGTGTTCACTTCTCAATACTTCCAAGTGGGTGTGAACAGATTTAAGGAGTCAAAGAAGCTAAGGCTGGAGCTGGGTAGTCTAGACTGGGAACATAAGGGAGATGAGAAGAAGCTGAATTACCTCGGCGGTAAGCACACATACGTGGAAAAGTACGTGTCGCACGAGATCCAGATGACTAGGCCAATAACACTACCCATCGCTGGAGGTGCCCACGTGCACATGTACCTCCATATAAGGCTAAAGTTTGAGAAGGGTGCGTATCTGGAGAATGAAGTCTCCATACCTGAGGATCCCATGGAGAGAAAGAATCCCATGCCCAAGAAGAGGGGAAGAGAGGAAAAAGCACCAAGTGTGCCAACTACTCAGATAGTGAGCATGCCATCCACGAGCATTAAGCCAAGCACTTACATATGGAGAAAGAAGTCTCCGGTGAAGGAAAAGATGCACTAGAGGTAGAGGTGCCTAGGCAACCCATCACCAAGGAAGGGTTTCCTGAGGAAGAAGATAAGGCTGAATCCCCTGATCAAGAGCCACCTCTTAGGAAAAACCAGAGGGTGGATAAGGAAGCTGACTCAGAGGCGACCGACAGCTTGGAAAAATACTTGGGAGAAAGAGATGATGAGAGTGAGGAAGATGATGGCAAGGAAGAAGAGGTAGAGAAAGACCAGGAGCCACATGTGTTTAACATCTATGACTCAGAAGAGGAGAGTGGAGATGAGAAGCAGGAGTTTCATATTCACGTGGCGCAAGGGCGCACAAAATGAGGAAGACACCAAAGACATGAAGGAGGATGAGGAGGTTACCAAGGAAAAGCAGGGAGCCATAAGTTTTATGAAGGAGCAGATCACTGAGGTGGTGGAAAGAGAAGCACAGAGAATGCTCAGGGTCCTGGTAGACCAAGAGTTGGAGCGCAGTGGATATAGTGCTGAAGGAAGGGAAGGAGGAGAACATCTAAAAAGAGCATGACAGCCTGGGAGGCCCCACTCTGACAGTAAGCTTTCCCAAAGGCGTGCGCTTGGGTAGAAGAACTCTTGATGCAGAACATAGAGAAAGTAATGGGCTATGTTGATGACACAAAGAAGGTGTTACGCACATGATTCCAAAGCACTGTACCCACAGAAAGGCTCCTAGCCATGGGGTCTTTTGAAAAGGATGGTGTACCCCAGAACCAAGAAGATGCTCTCTTGGGTGTTTGAGTCCCACATTGATGAGCTAGATTTCAAAGTCTACCAAGGAGCACTCATCACATTGCCAGAATCTAAGGGGGTCAATCCCTTAGTGAATGCTCAGGAGCTCTTAGATGAGCAAGTCTGCAATGCACTTAACAAGGTTCGTGGTCAAGACCAAGGCTAGATTATTCACGCACAACGATAGGATCAGAGTGCTAGAGGGAAAGTTAGGGAAGAAGGAAGAAGAACTGGCGGAAAATGTCGAGAGCTTGAAAATAGGAAGAACTAATCAGTGCACAGTTAAGGTGTGACTTAAAGGAAGAGAAGATAAAGGTGCAGAAGTGTACAAGAAAATGGAGTCTATCAAATGCGTCATCCTTTTGAAGCACCTAGACTAAGCACCACCCACACAGAAGTAATCATCCCTCCTGGAGTGTATAGAAGATCTAATGTGCATCCTCACTATGGAGAGATGACGTTTGGCCCTGGAATCTGTAGAAGAAGTGGCCGCGCACTTGAAAGAGGAGGACAGATTGAAGGTGGTAGTGCTTGTTGTTGAGTATAGCCAAGTACTCGCAGAGGTTAAGGTCACTACCCAATCTGCGGAAGCCACATATGATATATGCATAGACATGGATAAGGTGGCAAGCTCCTTGGTTTCCACACTTGAAGCAGAACTAAAAGAGTTCCAAGAAAAGAACAAGGGGAACAAAGTGGAGAGGGAAAAGGTTCTGGCCTAAGTAGAGAAGAAATCAGAGGTAATTGAGGCTTTAAGGAGCTCAATTAAGGCCCGACTTAAGAAGCTATACCCCCATATTACTAGGAGGATGGATAAACTCGAAGACTTGGGTAAAGAGATAAAAACATATCGTGGACACTTTGGGCACCCAAGGAATTAGCCTGAGTTTTGATGAAGTGAGCACTCTGGTGGACAAGCTCTGCCAGAAGGCACAGGGTGAGGTCAAAGAGTGGAATAAGCTAGAGGCCGATTTGTGAAAATATTTCCCTAGCTTGCTGAGTTGATGCTCCCGCCCATTCTTCATTCTTTCCCAAATTCTTTCATTCCTTATTCTTTGTAAAGTGTAAGACTATTCATTGATTCCCTATGACAACATGCATCTTGGTCAAGTAAAATGTTTCTGAGGATGGAGAACAGGCATAGTGTGGGGTGATGTTGGACCCATGTAATATTGGCCAAGTATGAAGGTGCATAGGTGCACAAGGTCCCAGTTATGAAAAGGTGTGCAAGGTAAAAAGCACATGAGAGAAAGGTTTAAGGAAGCACATAGCATGCGTGATGCAAGAAAGGAGGCTCGGACTTAGTCAATTTGAGTGCCCAGGGTAGAACACATGAAAAGCATGATCAATTGCGCATGGATAAGGTGCCAACCTGACGATAGGTTGGCCCAAGAAAGAGCATGCCTTGGATGGAATCTTCTAGAAGAACATCATGAGATAAAGTGGAAATATCAGGCCTAGAGAAGCATGCTCGCATGGACCACATTCAACACTTGGCACCAGATCTGAGGGCATTGGAAGGTGAGTTGGAAGTGTAGGAGAATTATAAATATAAGTTCCTATGGAATAAAAGATATACAGGAGTTTGAGATATAGCAGGTTAGAGAGAGTCGGGAATTGGAATGAAGATCTAGAGAGTGAGTGGAGCTCTACAGAGAACTGCTGCGAGGACTCTGTTAATGGATAATTACATCCAGGAGAGAATGTCTTGGGTATGGAGTTGTAATTTTTCTTTTGATAGCTTAGTTACACAAGTCCAGTGATATGCATGATTGTGGTATGCTCTCTACGACGCTCTGTAATGAATCAATGAATGTAATGAGGTTACTGTACGATGGAAAAGTGACAAGAAAGCATGGGAATCTACAAGTAACTCTTCCTCCCACCTGAACCTCCCGAGTTCTTGCCGAGACAGCCGGTGGGAATGGAATATATGTGGGGTATAGACAGACTAATTAGGTAATCTTATGTCTTCGACACGCACTAATGGGATCTAAGGGAATCTAAGGAAAAGAAGGCCCTCCTAACCTAAATTGGTGTGATAGATCAGTCAGTGAGGATGAATGCCCAAAGGATCCAATCAATATCGAGCTCTGGTGAATCCGATCTATAGGTTGTGGGATACGTGGAAAATGACCCATGGGATAGTTTCGTATATGTCTCCAGAACAGGGTCATGAAGATGAATGATGGATACCGATAGGGGATTCTATGGGTGATTCTCTGGCCTAGTCCAAAAATCCTTAGCTTGATTAGATTTATGTCTAGTGAGGATAATTGTGTGATAATGGTTGGTGGAAGTGGAGAAGATCTAAATACTAATGTACGTAAACCAACATCTATGTCTGATTGAATTGTGGACTCGTTGGGTTTTGGGATCTATGGAGTCACAACCGCAGATTTTGTGGTCGTTGTGGACCTCCTATGGTCATGTGTGGAATTAATTCCTAACCCCTAATATCCAGTAGTCATATGCCTTTTCGGCCTCTATACTTGAGAACTAACAAGTTGTGCAACCTTCTTAGAGTACCTTATAGGCGCTCTCGCAACTTGAATTCTTAAGTTAGTGTCTATGTCAATAAGGATATCTCCTTGTGTCTGGCTGTGGGACCAAAGGATCACAACAGAACGTTTTCTCTCTTTCAAGCCTTTCTACAGTCATACGTAGATATCTATTTAGCGTAATCTATAGTTTGGCTGGTTTGTCCAAAACGTACGTGCTTGGTTGTCTTCTATGTTTAATCCTCTTAACTGTGGGCTGATTTCTTGTAGGTCTGTTATTGTTTGGAAGGCTTGGATTCTAAGATTCTGATCTATATCAGTTATTTCTGTAACAAGATTGGGTTGAGGCATGATTGGCACGAATACGTATTCTTTGGGCTCCCTAGGTCTTGTGATTGTCATACGAAAGAAACAATATAAATCTAACCAAGTTAAAGTAAACTAATTATAGGAAGTATATCCACAACATATATGTAAATTCCCTATTTTTGTATTATCGATAAACTATTGGAAGAAATTGAAAGAGCAATTATTTAAAATATCTAGAAATTGACAACTAAACTAATAACGAAATTAAAACAAACAAGGCAGCCGAGTATAGCTACTTGCCTATGCAGTTGTAAATCTATTCTAAATAACGAAATAATTGATCTAATCTATTTGAAAGACTCTCGATCCTACCTCAGAAGTGAGGAATGAATCATAGTTTCTCAGAAACAATCAATCCCCACAGCTTCCCTGGTAATATCGAAAGTGAGATTAACTGAAATGAAATGATTCACTATTCTATTTGGTACATTTTGACTAGAACTTTGAAATCTTGAACTTGGATTTTGCAGAACAGTGGCAAATCCGATTGTGTGTGGGACAAGGTTTGTCCCCTCAGTGTGGTCTCCTTGTTCCTTCGTGCTCACGTGAATCCAGAAAAGTGTGTAATGCTAGCATCAACAGAATTAGGTATTTGGAACAATGGAAGTTTTGGGTATAGACTAAATACAATGCGAGTAGGAGAGGGATAGCACAATAGAACAAAGATTAGCTTATGCAATTCCTAGCAGGATTTATTACGAGTCATACAACACAAAACATCCAGAACCTGAAACTATCCTTCTTGACGAACAAAACCTGCAACTCTAATGGCTTCAGACTAAAAATGAAACTATCCTATCTCAATTGATTGTATGAAACAGTAATAACACTAGCACAAGAAGATCATGTAGCTTCTAAACAACAACACAACACTATGCATAAAAAAAATAAAAATAATACAATTCATAAGCAAGAACTGAAAGACTAAAATATGAAATGAGAGAATGAGAGGCAAATTTTGAGGGGCCATTTGCTTGAGAACCAACTAGCTATTTACAGAAATCTCATTTACCCAAAGGTTAAATCCAACTTGAACTCCTTTAAAACAAACAATGGAAAAACACTATTGTAGGGAGCTAGAATCATAAATATGAGCAAAGGTGGCGAGAAAAGCTGGTAAACGTTGAAATTTTATGTGAGTCATGATAAAAGACATGTTTTGGCACCAGATGCGTGAGGGACCGCCACCCTGAGAAGGGCGAGTTGGAAGTTACAGGATAATTATAAAAACAAGGTGGTGGTCACCAAGTACCGCCACCCAGGCAGAGAAGGAGATTTCATCCCTGAAGACCATAACACTTGAGATATATAAGGGTTAGAGAGACCAAGAACTGATATATAGCAGTGCAGTGGAGCTCTGCGGAGATGTTGTGAGGACTCTATTAATGGATACATTGCATACAGGAGAGAATGTCTTGGGTATGGATGTTGTAATTTTTCTTTTTGAGGAGACTTAGTATACAACAAGTCTAGTGATATGCATGACTGCAGTCTGTTGTGACTCGACAGTGTAATGACCCTTACAATTAATGGGTAATGTACAGTTACCCATATAATATATACGTGAAATCAATGGTTTTAATGCATATTTTCTCTCTTGTAAGTTCTCTTTCCTTTCATGCTATGAATGAACACCTGTATATTTTTTTTTGTCATACTGCATGTCTTGGATTCTATTAAAACACTCAGTTTGAAGTGACTGCAAGGATCTAGACGCCGTTCTGAGCCCTATGGTTCTTGTATGTTTCAACCTCCCACATGAAAACTATCACACTAATAATATATGATATTTCTCATTAAATTCACATAAAAGAGATACTCAGTTACCCGCTTGTGCCTCGGGTGAGCGCTCAACTTTTGTTGGGTGATAGGCTGACACACATGAGATTCCTTCCTTTTGTGATGGGAGCAAAAATGACTACAAGTGTGTATGATTACCAAACTAACATGTCATAATGAATTTTATAATGTAATTTAATCATAATATATTAGTGTGATGAATATGGGGGAGGAGGAGAAGATTAATGATGCACCCAACGTATGGATGATTAGGTTCATTTAGTCAATACCCCTTAGTAGTCAAGAATGAACCATGTAAAGCAAGAATGCATCATCGAGAAATGATTGAGTGCACTAGATGAGTTGATGAAGCACGTGATGAAAGGTTCTTATAGAAAAAACATCAAAAATCATGTAAGAACCGTAAGAACACAAGTGCCTCATTTGGGGATAAAGTGATAGTAATTACCTACCAGAGACCAAGATGACATGAAGAGGTCTACGCATGTGGTATGGAAGCAACGTAAGCATATGAACCAAACTGAATATCAAATGGAGAAATAATGGGATGTATAAATGCAGAGGGGTGTGAAGGCCAATGTGAAGTAGTAGAATTATGCGGTTGATAAGATGGATGTGATTATGAAATGGTGTATAGATGCAGTGGAGGGTATGTGCGAGTGACAAAATGCAGCGGTGAATGATAAATGAATTAAGCACCAGATGGAGGAGATGACTCAACTGTAGTAGAAATTTTTTGATGAGGTAGAGGAGAGATGGATTTCTCATGTGAGAGAGATCCAAAGGGATGATGCCCTTATCCTCTAATTGTTGTAATCGATTGTGAAGGGAAAAATAATCATTTTCCCTATGGTCATTGATGTGATGATAATTACAATAAGGTTGGTTATGCTAATGCTATATTTTAGGATGTGGGTGATGCTGGTTAGATGGTAAGTGAATTAGATGCTTTTAAAGTAAGGTAAGAAGCACATCACAAGGTCAAGCATGATGGGACAAGTGCAATGGCTCATGTGGCATAGATGGAGTGGAAGGAGAAATATCCTATTGTGGAGGAGGAGAAGAAGTGTGCTTTATTGATGGAGTAGGTTGAGCTTGCTTGCTAGATCAAGATGGATACTGTGTAGGAAGCTAAACCAATGTCAATGGAGGAGAACTAGATGAGACAAAAATAATGGAGGTACATAGAGGATTAAGGATGTGTGTCGAAAGAAGATCTTGTTCTAGGTCTATAAATTTATAGCATAGAAGAATGAATGACTCACATGTATCATATTACAATCTTTGCTCAAGTGCAAGAATCAAATCACGACAAAAAATGAATTGCTTCTCAAGGTCTATAGGTTGGAATAATAGTTGATTCATACAAGAATTAAATCATAATATCTAATCCTTGATAGAGACGAGCCCTAATGTATAGAAGGTAAGCAATCTTAAGTAACTATAGGGCCATTATTGATGATAAACCAAAGGAGGAGAGTGTCCTCCATGTCATAGAAAGTACTAATGGACCCAAATAGAAGATGAGTGTACCATGGTAAAGCCTCATCAATAAGACTATATCGAAAGGCCTTAAGTAATAATATATCATTAAAATAAGAGGTCATAGCGATGCAGTGATGTAGTAGATGAGAATGAGGATCACTAGTACCATCAAAACATGTGAATGTGGGAATGATAAAGTCCTTAGGAAATGCAAAATTATGAATCTTCTTGGGAATAGGGTTACCATGTAAAGAGTTTTTGTCAATACAATCATTGTAATCCCTACTTTATAAAGTGAGAGTATGAACCCGAGATTGTAATTGACCTATGACATACATGAGAGACATGATATACTATGAGGGAATAGTGAGAGATGGTAATAATGTGTTGAGTGGTTGTAACTTGTCATTATGAGTGATCATAGGAACATCAAGACAAGATAATGGAGGTCTCGATGCTAATGAAATATCCCTTGTTGGGATCTTACAAAAAATTGACAAAATACAGAAATTTGCAGCAAATAACAATCTGATTTTTATGACAGTAGTATATAGAAAAATATGACAGCAAAGTACAGTTATGGCAGCAAGGTATAAAATCAGAAAATAACCAATATCTTCACTTTTATTGCAATTAAACCAACATGCAACAACATGCAAGTAACATGCATCAACATGCAATGACATGCAAGTAACATGCATCAACATGCAATGACATGCAATATCAAAAAGTTCCACTAATAAAATAAATGATCTCTCTTACTGAATATGGTTGTTTTCTCTTTTTGGACTTGAAACTGGATCACCAAGCCTCTAAAACTCTGAATCTGACAACCCCGATCTGAATAAAATCTACAATAGCAAACTAGGGCTAGATCTTTCACCACCGAAGAGTGCTCTACTAGCTAGGGATAGATCTTTCACTACCGAAGCTAGGGTTCCTGCGGAATTTCACCTCCACAAGCAAGGAAAGCAAGCTGAAAGCTCCAACTTAAGATGGCAAAATGAACCAAGATCCTTTTTCCTCCCCAAACACCACCTTTTATAACTTTTTCCATCATAAAAGTGGCCATAAAACCCTAATTTGACCCCCCTTGGAGATATGTCATATTTTAATCGTCACTTAAAGTGGCTTTACTTCTCCTAGACCAAAAAGTCCACTTTAAGTGGCCCCAACGAAGAAACATAACATTAAAGGCCAAAAGTGTCCCCTTAAATGATCACAATGACAAAATAGAACACAAAGGGCCCATTAGACCCTTCCAACGCCCAAAAAATAACAAAAACATAGTAGGAAATCAGACAACCATCCCCAATAACCTCCAAAATCGTTAGTCCCTTGGGAATGACCAAGGGCTAAGACCAAAATAGGGTCATTAGGGCCAACTGCTCGGAATTGGAGACATTAAAATCCTCCCCCTCTCGAAAAATGCTTGACCCCAAGCATTATCCTCCTGTGCTATAGAAACTGAATACCACAAAGTAAGTGGGCTCCATCTCACCTTGCAGTCAACCAAAGATTGGTGTGATCCTAAGTGACCAAAACACCACATATAGTCATCATGCTCTCCATGCAGTGTAGACATCAATGCTGTCCCTGAAGTAGAATAATGACCACATCGATTCTCTACTGGTACCTCATACTGAAATTGTCAATTTGTCTAATCCTTGCCACTACAAAAACTATCATTATGTGATCACTCACTGCATCTCTTTTCGACTTCGTCCCTCGGCTAGCTAGCACATGCTTGTCATCCTCATAAGTAGTAAAACATATAGGAGTGTTTATCCCCTATCAACTCCAGAAATAAGGAACATGCAGACTCCGATTTGTCACCATGACAAACTACACATCCCTGCACAAAGTTGAGGATATCCTCCCTCAACCAATGCCATCTGAATCTTTCCCATATGAAGTTGAAGGTCTCATCAAAGCTCAAGTGTCTGGACATGGAAGAATAATGCACATGTCACAGTATCTCCATCCTCAACCATGAATTTGAACATGAGGTACAATCTGTCCTGATAGAAGATCATCTCATCCTCTAATCTGTATTTGTCATCCTATATGTGACCATCCAAAATCTCACAAGTGTGTCGGTTCTTGGAGTACTCAATAAACAAATGAGATCTCTAGTCTACTGATACCTCAGACAACCAACATAATGATAAACTAAGATGATCTGAACCTGTAATCCCAATCTCTGTAACTGCCTTATGTACAACACTACTGGTCACACCCACATCCATCATACTCCACATCGATCCGCAATAATAAAACCCCTCATTATGCCGGAAAAGAACTCTCCATCCCCTCAGCTGCAACCACCCTAGGTGCTCCTACCGATAATCCCCTCAAAATCACATTCCTTGCCTTCGGACTTAAACTTCAGCTCCATCGTCTAGAAGTTAGTCTGAATCTCACCAAGAGAGTGAAGCCACTACACTCCCAACACTATGTGGTTCACTTCCATACCAACGATGTGGAAAATCATCGGTAACTGTGTAGTTACCCATGGTGATGCTCAATTGTGGAACTTTCTGTGTGCATCTCATATACTCCCCATTGGCTACAACAATGTTGAAGCCCTCAAAGTCCTTTGTTTTGCAAACCTTGTCTCTCCACCAATGATGCATCAATAAAGTTATGGGTAGCCCCACTGTCAATGAGTACCATAACTCGCTGACCTCTTCATAACTCCCCTAATCCTAAATGCCTTGTACATCAGAAGTACTAGACAATGTGGCTATAATCTCCCGAGGGAAAGTCTCCTCCTCCTGCTCCGCATCAGCACTATCCATCGCCACTCCATTCCCATCATCCATCTCATGAGTTTCCAACTCCTCACCTCTGTCATCCTCACTCTCCTCGAAGACCTCGATGAATTGGGCCTTCCCTCTACCTCTGCAATCATGTCCTGGAACCCAAGGTGTGCAGCAATCGAAACATAGTTTCTTTTCACCTCAACTCATCTCTGTCCTCTCGGGAAATGAATGGCTTCTTAGCCACCTCCTGCCTTAGTGGAGGCTCCCTCTGCTGAAGTTCATCTGATCCAGATGGAGGTTCTCTTTGCTGAACACGGGGTGGAACCCTCGTCTTTGGAGTGGATAACTCCAAGTCTCGAGATCTCCTAATAGCCTCATGAAAAGAAGAAGGCTCAAATGCCTTCACAAACCTTGCTAAGGTGTCAGTCAACCCTGCCATGAAGAGTGAAGTCAACCTCATCTCTGAAACATCAGATACCATAACTAATAACCTCTGAAAATCTGCAATGTACTGATCTAGAGAACCTGTCTACCTCAAGTGAGTCAACTCCCTGAAGTGCCTATCTGGGTCCCTCCTGTCGAACCTGCTCATCAACCTCTGTGTAAAATCTGCATAAGTAGTGATATGCATGTGCCCCTGTGTGATCAATCCATGATGCCACCAGTCATGAGCATCTCCCTCGAGGTGTAGGATAGACAAACTTAATTGCATCCTCTTCACGCATGGGATTCAAGTCGAAGTAAGTCTTCAACTTCTGAATCCAAGACTGGGCGGTACACTTCTTAGAGCCATCGAAGTGCGGAATAGAGATTTGTCCTAATCTCCTCTGAAACTTGGGTACCTGTGTCTGGTAATCTCTCCTGGGCCTGCTACCGATCTTCATTTTGCAATACTCCTGAAATGGCATGTTGTCCTGAGAAACCCTCACTCAATGTCTGGTACTTCTCCCAACAAGATTCCTCATCCACAATGTCTGCGGCCTGTTGTGTCTGCAAAACTTCCGGATCCTTCAAGAAAGAAGGCTCGTGGAGTCCCAAGGGCCTGGTAGAAGCATGAGGGGACCCTTGTCCCGAATGTCCACTCTCACCTCTATTACCATGCTATCCCATATTACTAGCTTCTCCTTTCTCCGCATGAGCCTCAATCCTACCCTGTGCTAACCTCTCAGTGAGCTGGCTCAAATAGAGGTTGGTAGTCTCCTGTTGCTTCACCATATTGGTGAACAATCATTTCATCAAATCTACTCCCATCTCTTCACTGTCTCTGTCTTGGGTGTCTCCCATCTTTCAACCCCCAACAGGCTAGAGAAACAATAGCTTTGATACCACTGAAATATCCCTTGTTGGGATCTTACAAAAAAATTGATAAAATACAACCAAATTTGTAGCAAATAACAATCTGATTTTTATGACAGCAGTATATAGAAAAATATGACAGCAAAGTACAGTTATGGCAGCAAGGTATAAAATCAGAAAATAACCAATATCTTCACTTTTATTGCAATTAAACCAACATGCAACAACATGCAAGTAACATGCAACATGTAATGACATGCAAGTAACATGCATGCAATGACATGCATGTAACAAATGACATGCAATATCAAAAAGTTCCACTGATAAAATAAATGATCTCTCTTACTGAATATGGTTGTCTTCTCTTTCTGGACTTGAAACTGGATCAACAAGCCTCTGAAACTTTGAATCTGACAACCCTGATCTGAATAAACTCTACAATAGCAAACTAGGGCTGGATCTTTCACCACCGAAGAGTGCTCTACTAGCTAGGGATAGATCTTTCACTACCGAAGCTAGGGTTCCTGCGGAATTTCACCTCCACAAGCAAGGAAAGCAAGCTGAAAGCTCCAACATAAGATGGCAAAATGAACCAAGATCCTTTTTCCTCCCCAAACACCACCTTTTATAACTTTTTCCATCATAAAAGTGGCCATAAAACCCTAATTCGACCCCCCTTGGAGATATGTCATATTTTAATCGTCACTTAAAGTGACTTTATTTCTCCTAGACCAAAAAGGTCCACTTTAAGTGGCCCCAACGAAGAAACATAACATTAAATGCCAAAAGTGTCCACTTAAGTGATCCCAACGACAAAATAGAACACAAAGGGCCCATTAGACCCTCCCCAACGCCCAAAAAATAACAAAAACATAGTAGGAAATCAGACAACCATCCCCAATAACCTCCAAAGTTGTTAGTCCCTTGGGAATGACCAGGGCTAAGACCAAAATAGGGCCGTTAGGCCAACTGCTCGGAATTGGGGACATTACAGCATTCTTCGTATACTAGGAGTATGTGCCAGGGAATCTCATTTTGGATGATATAGTTGGACACCTTGTATATGCGGTGGTAGAATTAGAATCAAAAACATCCCTAAGATGTGATGTATTGTATCAACTTTGAGACGCAACTAAAATCAGATCTATGGATGTTTCAAACCCTCTTTTGTGTTCTATGCATCTTTCATTGCATGTAGATGAAATGGGAGGAGAAGAAGAATCAACAGATGGAGATGACTCATGCACTATGCTAGATGCAACCTAAGGAGAAGGTGGCGATGGAGATTCACACTCGACAGAATAAAAAGTAGAGGAATAATGGATATTAACTACTTCATTAGATAAAGACTCAAAGATGAGAATATCACTAAGAATGCTATCAATGGATCATCAACATAATATAAATGTGTTATTGAGAACTAATATGTGAGGACTGATGAGAAGAAATATCAGAAGTAGAAGAAGCATGAGAGGGAACTATAGTAGTTGTTTGACTAGAAGAAGAATCACAATGCACAAGTGAGAGATTTTCAATACCAAGTAAGTAATCAATAAGAGAATCATCTAAAATTTTATTTAGAAAGAAAAGGAGGATCACTAGTATCCCCTATAGCTAGGTGTACAATGAGTGAAGGATACCGGATCCTGAATGTTACTAATACTAATAGGAGAATCTTTGAAATGAGTAAGCACATATTTTTTACCATATAAGAGTTATTGAATATCATATGGTGTAATAAGATTACTATAGAGAGTCGTGATCTCAATGATGGAAGACTCATCATAGATAGGGTTAACACTAAAATGAGACATGATGGGTGGAGAAGATGAACTATCCTTATCCATTAGAGTTTAAAGTGGATCCTAGTGTAAAATATTCTAAAGTATGGGTCCACCAAATTGATTAACTAAAATATGAATTTTTAGAAGGTAATCTAAACTAGGAACGAAAATGAAATAACTGATGTAAAATAAAGTATGAATGCCAAAAAAAATTTATTTACTATTTAAATGAAATGAAATAATTGAAATAGGAGGGAAAATGTACTAACCTAAAATGATTTACCTCGCTATGGTATGGGACTGAACAAGATGATAAGTGGTAATGAGAAAAAATATGATAATGTTGGAACATAATGATTAAGTGGTCTGGACAACCCTTAATATATATGGGTCCATCACTAATATATAGGTTAATATTTAATAATATGAAATATTTATATTTCTATTATTAAATATGCTAACCTAGGTATATACTTTAGGTTAAATATTTAATATCATGAAATTATTATATTTCTAATATTGAATATTATAAACCTAGGTGTATGTGTCAACCATTTTAGGTTGAAAAGGTGGGTTCGGGAGGACATACACGATCACCTTATATAAAAAGGACTTTAGGTCATCATTTGATATATTCAGGAAATATATCAAAGGTGTGCAAATCAAGTGATTTAGTTTTAACCTTGGTAAATAGGGTGTCACAGGAGGTGATATTACTGGATGTAAAATAAGTTCTCTAAAGTAAAAGGTTATTTTCAAAGTGGTTTTTTACCCTTTTAGGGTTTTCCACTATAAATACTGTGTCATTTGTGTTATTTATTTCCTGTAAGTATTTCTTTATTTACTTATGTTATGATGTAATATTTATTTTAACATTGTGTAATATGTAATTTGATTAAATCTGTATTTATTAGAATCCTCAAATTCTAACATGGTAATAAAGCGAGGTAAATTAAAATAAATTAAGATAAAATGTTTTGTATTTTATCTATTTAATTTGTAAGGGTTTTTTCAACCAACCTAAATTTTATATTGGTCCCCCTTCTTTCTTTTTCCCTAATTTTGTTGGCATTACATTTGTGTAATTAAACTGTCGATAATTTATTTTCTAGTTTTTCATATTTTAAATCCCTAATTTTTTTTTTGGGGGGGGGGGGAGATGTAATATGATATGATTCTTAATTTCATTTACATTTTGTAAATTATATGGAATATAATGTATGTTTGGAGATTGATGTGTGTACATGTGAAAGGGGCTTCAAATATTTACTTGTGTGAAAGTCACATAGAGAAAAAAAATCTTATTACTATATGAAATATTTAGTTCATGTTTTTTTTTTTAATTTCAAATGTTTGCAGGTTAAATATTTCAGAAGGTAAATTCATACCCGTGTTCTTTGGTCCCCTCTAAAAGGATTTGATTTAAAAAACTATAATACTTATAGCTAATCTACAACTATATCCTATATAATTTGAAAACTATATTATTATTTTAAAATAAAAAATATATAAAATATAGAATAAGGTTTATATAATAATTTATATAAACATCATATTAAAATTTATATAGTTTTGAAAAAAAAACTATATATTAAAATCCTTAAACTATATTAAAATTACATGGGATTGAGGGAAGAGTCAACAGACCCATATTCTAAGCCTAAGTTTAAATCATATTTAAACTTAACTTATAAATCTAGGCATATATAATTTAAAAAAAAAGAAACAAACCTAAGTTTGAATCATATTTTATATATGGTTATTTTAAACTGTTTAAAATATAAATTTTATTAGATTTGGTTTATATATGTTTTAAGAAAAAACTAAAGTGACTACTTTTTTTAGTAAGGGGGCCGATGTTTATTTCTTAGCTATGAAGGGGTTAATTTTTAAATCTTAATTGTTTCACCTGATTCTTAGATGTTTCTTTGAAATACTGATGAAACAGATAGGGTAACGGACGTAGGAAGAATACCTGTTGAACTACTGGTTGATGGGTTGCTACGAGCGTATGAATTTTGAATCCACAACTGATCGTGAGAGCTTCCTTTTGGCTAGGAGGAACTACATGTAATGGAAAGCAAGACCACCAGAAAGAGTTAAATAATATGTGTAGTGAACTACCTAGTGTGTGCTAGATCTAGGAAGTGTGGTTCTTCCTAGATGGATGTCAGTCCACTGTTTAAAATAATTTAATACAAGTAATAAAGTAAATCCTATCATAATTGAAATGATTTGGGAATCTCATCCAAAATACAATAAGCAAAGATCTAATATAACAGGCTAAGTTAAAATAATATCCAAAGGTTAAGTAACTGGTTCTGGGTCTCTGCAAATTTGACAGAGGTCTCAGGTAGGTCACATGTGATTAAGGGTGATGTGGGAACAAGTGGATATGTCACTGTTCTAGGTTGTATGGGTAAATACAGATATTGATGCCGATTAAGGGTGACCCACGCCGATTGGGGAAAAACCGGTGCCAGTTACTGTGGAATACTGGGAATGCCACAGAATGGGCTCTGGATATCCCTTATGATTGCACAAGGAATTAATTTGGTTGGAAAGAGCTATTAGGCTATTTGGGTGGGGTTTGGTGAGGTTCTAACGGGTATATAGAGGGGGTGAGTATTAAAGGAGATCAATGGGTGGAAAGGGAAACAAAGAAGGACAATACAATGATGGAATAAATGAACTAGAGGAGTAAATTGTTCCACTTACTTGACATTTGGTCTTGGGTGCCTGTGAGTGATGAATGAAGGTACTGGTAAGGGGTTGAATGCTACTGAAGGATCACTAAAAGTTGGAAAGATCCTTCATGGGTTGTATATGCATTTCTCTTTTGTTTGGTTGGATCAAATCTGTGCTGGGGTGAATGCTAATGGTTTTTGGATTCCTATGCAAGAGGAAATGCTTGATCTCCTTCCTTGCATGCGTGTTCTCGCTAAATATCATTATCAGAAGATATGATATCTCTCAGGAATTTGTCAATGTTTGCCAACTTCCAAAATAAGGTTGTTTTGGGAGTTAAAAGGTGATCGATGGTGGTTCTGGCTTAACTAGTAATGGTTAGGGGTAACCGACGTCGGTCGAGGCAGACTTTCCTAGATTTTACTAAACTAGGGAGATCCTCTTGATTTTCTAGGATCTCGTGTCGTTAACCTACGGATTATACTGGAAGCTTCTTGTAAGCATGTGAGAATGTGGTTAGAGGGAATGTAGGCATTGATTTTTAGAGCTTGGGTAAGTCTTAATTAGTTATGGCAACTCACTAAGAATAGGTTTTAGGGTGAGTTGGGTTGATGAGGTGTCTAGGTGAGGTGTAAGTGTGGACATTATTTAAATTAGGATATTTAAATAATAAATATGGTGAGGATAATGAATTAATTTAATTAAATTAATATTAGTGGAGTGAAAGGGGGCCATGGCTAGGTTAATGTGATGAAGGGTGTTTATTTGTCAAGGGACCAAAGGGGAGTGTGACCTAATTTTAGTGTCTACATTAATAATTACATAAAAGCTAACATGTGTCCCTAACCATTTATATTATCAATGTAAGGGGGATACCCCATTCATTTAGATCTTATAGTTTATAAAAACTATATAAATAAACCTATTTAAAGGTTTTCTATTATATAAGAGTGAGAGTGGAGAATAAAATGAGATAATATCTCAGGTATAAATGTGGAACTCTCAAGTATAAATGGAGAATTTAAAAAAAGGGCTAGTTTATTGGTGGCCCATGTGAAGTGTTGTAAATATTTATTAAAATATTGGTAGTTATAGCCATATAAATGTTTTAAAGGTTTTAGCTTGGAGGAATTATATAAAATATTTTACAATATTTTCATATTTTTAAATGTGTGCGGGGTAAAATTAAGAGTAAATGAAGGGAGGAGACAAGATTCATGAAAATAGGGTTTTCAATTTATTTCATTGGTTGGGTGAAATTACTTGTCCCCTCTATAAAATATACAAGTTAATCTATACTCTCATAAATCTACTTGCACCTAGTAAAATTCTTTTAACCTCGTATATGTCCTTTAAACCATTTTAATAAAACGTTATGTATTTTTTAATATAAAAATAATATACTATAGTTTATAATTTTTATGAACTATATGTTGTTTTTTATTTTCAAAATATATACATTTTTTTTATAAAAAAATGTATATATTTTTACATTATAAATTATAATACGTTATTATAATGTGTTAAAATATAGCCTCCCTACTATTTTACGAAGAAGAAATTATGGAATTTCACATTCTAGAAATACACAAGTTTTGGCTTCATTAAATTTGACAGTCAAATGATCGTCATGGTAGACCAAACATAAGACAATATGAGGTCATTTAGACGTCAAATTTAAGCTCGCATATTCCAGGAAACTTTAACTGTGTTAAAATTGACAGTCAAATGACTGACACGATAGACTAAAAAATAAGCCATTATGACGGTCATTTAGACATCAAATTTAAGTTGGCCATATTTTTGTCTACATTAATTTTTTTTTTTTTAGAAATTTGAAGTTATGTATTTTTAGGGGTCTCTTCTTCACTTCTATATGGTTGAAGATATTTTTTTATATAAATCTAGAGTATAATGCAAAGCCCTTTATATTGCGGGTTATTATTTTAATAATGGGAACTTAATTAGTATGCATTGTAATGACATAATTAGTTATGATCAAATAGTTTCTTTAGATCTGATTCTATTAAAAAATGTTGTTTTTATTATCGATAAAAATGTATCTAACTCTATGGTACATTGTATATTATAATGGGGTGTGTTTTACAAGTTTAGGAAAACAACGACATCCAACTATTTCTATCTTGACAAAAACCCAAATCCTGAATGAAACCAACTACAACATTTGGGTCAAAACAAAATTTATGGCAAAATTTCTTTGGATGATTGTTTCTGGATCTGAGGTTGCTCTCACCAGTTGTCAAGTAACTATAGATAACATGAATATATTCTTGCAATGAATGCAAGAGGATATTTCTATGATTCTACGCAATGTGAACAATGAGTACTTTCTACACATTGGTAATATCGAACATCTGAAAGAGGTATGGACACAACTAGAATCCATGCATGAAGGATACTTGGTATATCAATGATAGTAATGAGAGTACAATAGCTGAAGAAATTAAAATAAATGGTCTGTATATTTTTGATGATTTCTCTTCTGCATCTTGTTTTATATCTCAAAATTTGAATAATTCAAAACTATGGCATGAAAGGTTAGGACATGTTTAATTATCGAAACTTATATGAAATGTCTAGATATAATCTAGTGAAAAATTTCATGTGTTGTCTTCTTCTCTTAAAGTTACTTCATTAAATGCTTCTAAATGATGGTTTTGATTCTGATTTAGTAAATGGTCATGATGATGTTTTGATTTAGTAAATGTTTCTGAAACTCTTATCTTCCTAGATAAGAAATTAAATTGGGCTCAATCTATGTTAGAAAGTTCAAATCCTATTAACCTTAGGAAAATGACCAGAATCCATCATATGTACCATGCATTAATTACCTTGTATGAATCTGATCCATGAAGTATTATAGGGTCTAGGTGGATATACAAAATAAAATATAATGCTGATGGTATTATTAAAAAACATAAAGCTAGACTTGTTGCTAGAGGTTTCACTTAGAAACATGATATTGATTATGTTGAGACATTTCCTATAGCTTAAATGAGTACTGTTAGGGCCTTATTTGCAATTACCACTCAATTTAGGTGGGAAATCCACAAAATGAATAAGAAAAATATTTTTTTGAATTGCGATTTAAAAGAAGAACTTTACATGTTTCAACCTAAAGGATTAGAAGAAACTAGTAAAGATAACTATGTTTGTAAGTTGAGAAATCCTTGTATGGTTTAAAATAAGCTCTTAGAGTTTGGTATGCGAAAATTGTTTCCTTTCTTTAAACTGTCAAGTTTTATTAATTGTTCTTCTAACAATGATATATTCATTAAGAAATAAGGCTTGCATATTATCATTATATATATGTTGACGATTTGATTATGTCTGGTGACAATTATGATTTAATTCATAGGATTAAAGATAAATTGAAGCAATACTTTGAAATGAATGAGTTAGATCTCTCACATCATGTTATTTGTATGATTGTATTTCATTCTATTGTTATTTTTCAAAACACAATATGCAACCCATTGTATTGGAAAAGTTTCTTATGATTGATTTAAACCATTTTTTACTGTCAATGGAAGTTGGAATAAATATTGATCATAAATCTGCATATGAAAAAGGTTGATCCTATTTTATATACATTGTTAGTTTGATAGTTTGATTTATCTAACTATAACTAGATCAAATATTTCCTAAAAAAAATGAATTACTTCAAGGTTTATGACAGGAACCTTTTTTAGAGATCATTAGAATCTTACAAAAAGAATTTTTAGATATTTGAAAGGAACAATCAATTATGGGTTGCATTATAATAAGAATGAAAATGCTATCTTATATGGATTTTATGATTCTAACCATACCAATGTTGTGTTATAAAATATACTGGATATGTGTTCAAGTTTTTTGGTGTAGGAACCATTACTTCGAACAAAAAATATAATCAACAATCTCCATTTCTTCTACTAAGGTAAAGAAGTACAATGGAAGAAGTAAATGAAGCCATGTGGCTGCAACGACTGTGGTAGAGATACACATGGAAGTATAAAGGAAGTATTTCTCTTCTATGTGGTGGTCAGAGTTTGTATTACTCTTGATTAAGAATCTAGTTCAACATCAGAGGATGAAAAACATTGAGATACATATACGTTTCACCCGTGAGAAGGTGAAAAGTGATGAGATAAATCTCAAGTTCATGTTGACTGAAGAGCAGGTTGCTGACATCTTCACAAAGTCCCTGAGTGCTGCAAAGTTTTTCCACTTTCATGAAAAACTTGGATTGTCAGAGTTTCCATTGAGGGGGAGTGTGCTTGACAATGTCACATCCTAATGGAGCTTGGTTTTTGTAAAAATACATTTTGGAATATGTAAAAGACCTTCGGGCAAGTGTAAAAAATACCTTCGGGAAAGTTTAAAAAGACCTTTGAGCATGTATACCTCCTCAGCTTATTTTTTGGAAATAAGTGTAGAAAAATCTTAAAGGTGGTCTTCAGTAAAATATTTAGTGCTATTGAGTTTACCGGTAAACATAAAGTATAAGAATATTGTTAAGGAGGTACTTGGTTGTAAAAGGATTCTATATGCTTGGGTTCAATAACTTCTTATGAGAACCTGTGAGAACATGTAAAACTCACAAATCATACTTAGCCACTAATCATAGGATGATCTTTGGGATTCCAAATCCTTTTTTACCAAAAGGTAAATTGAGTATGATGAAGGTGTTATAATTCTTTCAACCGATATGCTAGCCTAAAACCTTTATGGTTTAAGAATTGTAAATCCTTGCCTAGTGTACCACGGGTAGGTAATCTATTAGCATATGTTATGTTATCCCACTTAACATTAAGGGGGAGTGTTGGAATATAATGATTAAGTGGTCTGGCCAACCCTTAATGTATATGGGTCCATCACTAATATATAGGTTAATATTTAATAATATGAAATATTTATATTTCTATCATTAAATATGCTAACCTAGGTATATACTTTTAGGTTAAATATTTAATATCATGAAATAATATTATTTCTGATATTAAATATTATAAACCTAGGTGTATGTGTCACCATTTTAGGTTGAAAAGGTGAGTCGGGAGACATACCCAATCACCTTATATATAAAGGAGTTTAATTCCTCATTTGATATATTCAGGAAATATATCGAAGGTGTGCAAATCAAGTGATTTGGTTTTACCCTTGGTAAATAGGGTTTCAAAGGAGGAGGTAATCTTACTGGATGTAAAATAAGTTCTCTAAAGTAAAAGGTTATTTTCAAAGTGATTTTTATCCTATTGGGGTTTTCCACTATAAATACTGTGTCACCTATGTTATTTATTTTCTGTAAGTATTTCTTTATTTACTTATGTTATGATGTAATCTTTATTTAAATATTTATTATAACATTATGTAATATGAAAGTTGATTAAATCTATATTTATTAGAATCCTCAAATTCTAAAGATAACACACCTTAAGAAATTGTAGCAGATGAAGATTTATCCAGACTGGGGCACCTAGAGGAGGATTAGGGTGCATGTGGGTTCCCTAGTCTGTATAATAACTCAGAACCTGAATCTCAGAGTGTCACTAGATCTTGATAGTTATTCACCTTTTGTTGTGTAGATGTTGTACTAGCCTTGTTGATAATGCCGTAAAATTGTAATGAAGATTCACTTACAAAACCCCATACAAAGCATCAAACCCCTAAAAAAATAAATATGCATATGAAGGGTTCAAGCTGTCCTTAGTGGCCACAATGGTGGACTTAAAACTATGCACTGCACTACATTCTAGACCAAACGTAGTTCTATGTGATTGTGTGTGCAATGATGTGCCTAGGGTTCCCTAACACCAATGATGTAGAGATAGGGGAAAATAGTTAGATAAAATGCAAAATGGTGGATGAAATATAATAGACTTCCCTTTCCTATGCAGTGTGTGTGATGCAATGATGTCCAAATGTAGTACCTTTCCTTAGTCGATAACTAACCCTTAGTAGTAGATATTCCGTGCATAAGGTAATAAATATGTTATATTTATATAGGGATCTCTTGCTCAAATTTTGACATTAATGACCTGGCATGTCAAATAGTACCTATGTGAATGGGAGGGAAAACTGTAAAGACTGACCTCAAAACTCTAAATGTGACCCAAGTGAAACCAGGACTAGGGTGCCTAAAAATTATGACTGGGGAAACTATGACACCCTAATCCAGCCCTAGGCACCCTAGTCAAAGACTAGAGAGGAAAACTAAGTAATTAACGAAAGTTTAGATTCTCTGAGAGATGACCATAACTATGTAAACAAATAATGATTGTGCAAGACACTTAATGAAAATGACCAACTAAACTAACGATAGCACTAGGGGATAATCCATTCGTGAATACTTTTCTTAAATGAGATCCATATATAAAACAACATACTTGACAATATAATTGTAATAATAAGTGAATGATTTATTGACTACAGATTCACTTTCAGTTATTGAATTTCCTTTCACGCATTTTAAATTCTAGAGAAAAGAACTGGAAAATCATTATTTCCTTCAGCCCTTTTTGTAGATATCCTTGAATACCACCTAATTTTTACAATCTTTAAGATTAAATGACGAGGATTACAAAAAATGTTCATATAGCCTTAGAATTTTATCACATACTCCTAGTGCTCATCCCACAATTTCACCACCAGCTACTATCCTACATAGGTATCTCCCAATTTCAGTTCCTATCACTCACCCACACCGTATGCTTAGGTCTCATAGTTCTTCACATAGGAACATGTCATCACAAATTGTTCATGGTAAACACCACACATCTAAATATCCTCATAGGTTTATTTCACTTGCCACATGACACAAATACTGAGGACAAATATTTACTACACACACAATCATGTACCCACTGTCACATGACACTAGTCTCTTTATTCATGATCAAAATATTCTTTGTTCATATTGGAAAATAGTGGGTCTTAACTCAACATAATCATTAGATAGAGCCTATACTACTCACACACTAGGGGCATTCACCTTTCCCCTCATTTATTGATGACAAACTCTACTTATAGGTTCACTTGATTATTGACAGAGAAGTTACAAATCCAAATCTAACTTTGCACACACACACTGGGGGTAACCTTTCTTCCCCTCTCAAGTTGCATAATATTTATTTATCAAAAGCACTAAAAATCTAAATATTCTTCCCCTGGGGGCATTATTGGATCACCCTTTCTTATCTTTGGAGAATAGGTTTTCATTTGGCCCTCAGGGGGCCTAAAAATCCAAAAACACATTTAAATATGCTAAAAATACAAAAAAATCAAATACATAGAAACATCCAAAAAAATTACATTGCTCTTGCTAGGTTGTTTTTATTACATAATTATATTATTAATGTTGCACTTTACTTATCATGTTACTTTGATACATAGTGTGTTATATCCTTTTTCTATACACATGTGCATTCATGTGATACATTGAGTTGAATATATATAGGCTACATAGAGATTATTACACAATGCACGATGATTAACACTGCTCTCTACTAGTTATTTTGTAGCTACTGGGGGAATCTAATTTACATTTTCTCACATACAGGTGCTATTATTCCAATATTTTCTAATGTACTTTCTCTTACCTTATTCACTCAATATATATATCATGTTATATTATTTATTACTCTAACGTGCTAATGGGTGCTTCATGTGTAGTATCTATTTTACACGTTACTTCCAAACCATAACCATTTTCATACTCTAACTTGTTTCTTGTTTTACATGCTTACTCTATGCTTTCATTTCTTTGGGGGAAATACCCTATGTTACTTAACTATTGCTTGTTGGCATTGAGTGCCTCAATTTTCTCACAACATATTGAGTGGTTTCCCATGTATGCAACATATTATTTTCCATGCTATTCTATTTGTGGATCCTTACATGATTTTGCTTATGTTTCCTGTGATGTTTCTTTATTTCTTGTTACTAAAACTTTTCTAGTTTTTTTAATTATATTGCTATGTATGTGCCACGGTATGCACCATGTGTACTCCCCCATTTCCCCTACAAAAATCCTACTACACACGTGCACATCAGCTACAAGTCCTCTTGTTTGGGACATGACCACATTTATCCATTTCACACACCTTAAATAGGGGGAAACCATTGAATGATATCTCACCCTCATGGTAGTTTAGAATCATGAAACCAAATAAAAATTTTAAAATACAAAAACATATAGGGACCAAAATTGACAAAAAATACCATAGCATCCAAATTCTATGGCCCATTCTATGTGCTTTCCTCATGGGAAAAATTTAATGGTTTTCTTATTTAGTACATTTTCTCAGGGAAATTTAGAGGATTTTTACTCATTTTCAATGAAAAAATGCATGGTATAGTTTAGATTATGGTGACACCAAGGGTATGTGTAACCTAGCATTACTTCAGTACATTGTGTTATCATTTATAAATTAATTGGGTTTGTGTTCATCTGTAGTGGCACCTATTCACTGGTCTTAGGAAGTGTCAAGGTGATGATTTTTCTTATAAGATTGAATTCCCATTACTCATATTTTAATGGAGGGATATGGAGCAATTGTAGCACTCCCCATACAGTTCTCTTCACCATGCATGGAGCATTTGCACTTCTTTCTATTCTTAGCACATTCCAATTGGGTACTAATCACTCCCAAGTCTTTCTAACCAACTCCAATACATAGTTTAACAAATCTCCACAGTGACGGTAATAAAATTACTCTCTCACCTATCTCACAAAATAATCAAGTGTACTCTTTCATTTGTTTTGATTTTTTATTTACACATTGATATTTTCACACTAAGTTCAAAAATATAAAGTTAAATTTTTATTTCCTATACCATGGACATTGATTACACTTGATCCATATGGATCTAGAAGAACACCAATTCATTAGAATGACCATTACCAGAAGAAAAATCAATTAGAAAGAGGAGAAAACTGTTAAGTTACAAAACCACCACTCTATGTAGAGTAGCGATTGCGTAACCACCCCAGAGATTGCATAACCGCTAGTCCGCAGTAACTAGCGGTCCTGTCACTAATGAAGAAAAAAATATAAACTCAAAAATGGTCATGGATTTCAAACATATGGACCATGTCTCTTCCTTGGTTGTCCCTTCCCATTCTCTAATGCAAGGTAGGACATGGGGAGTAAACTATTTAAGAAAGAGAATGTGAGGAATTGGATCATCAAAGACTTGATGGAGAGAAGTGAGCAAGAAACCATTATTTCTAGAATTGTTTTGTAGAAGCAAAGTGTGAGAACATACCAAACAAGTGGAGAAGGGAGGATATGGCATTTTTTTCCTTACTCCATCTTCTTGTAATACGTATTTTCATTTAATTAGCCAATAAAATATTGGGAAAAAAGAGAAATTTCCCCTCTCGACTAGTTTTCCCTCAAATTGGGGGTTTCTAGGATAAATATTGTGTTGTGAGTTGAATTTTTATCTTTTCATTACTAAAAAATAGTTCTAAGTTTTGGATTTCATTCAATAGAATTAAGAACTATCATTTTCAAGCAAATTGGAAGTAGAAACAGTAATTTTTTGGTCTCGTAAAGTTCCAAAGTAGATTTTTATAGATCATTTTGGTATTAGAGTTGACAATTATATCTAAAGGAATTTGGTATTCATTCTTGTGTGATTTTTATGATAGTGATGAGGTCCAAAGGTGAAGAAGTATTACCTTGCAATCCAAACATAACTATGAAGAAGTGGAAACAAAGAGTTAGATATCAAATGGAAGAAACAAAATTGGTTTGTAGAATTGAGATTCTAGAATGCACTATGGGTAGGGTGTTTCAATACCAAAGAGAACTCTTAGATCTACAAAATATGGCAAAAATTAATCAATAATCCATGGAATTAGTGGTTCAAGCTTTGGTTGAAAAATTTGGTATAGGAAAGAGCCACAATGAGGAAGAAGATATAGAAGAGTGTGAAGAAGCAACTCCAGTTGAAAGAGAGAAGGTAAAATTTGATCAAGCTACTTTCAAATTTGAAACTAAGGTTGAGATAAAAAACTTTGAAGGACAAGTAGATGCATAATTGATACATAAATGGTTAAAGAAATTGGAGGTTTAGTTTAGTGTACATAATTTCATTGAGGCACAAAGGATCACCTTTACACATCTTAAAATGGAAAAACATGCTTTGGTTTGGTGGGAAACCTATCTAGCTACTTGTGAAAAGAAACAACGTCATATTGTAAGTTCTTGGGAGGGTTTTAAAGAATTTCTTAGATTTTTTATCCTAGTGGTCATAAACTGACCAGATGATTAAATGGAAATATTTTAGACAAAGGAATGACTAAAGTGTCAAGGATTACAATACGGAGTTTCAGAGACAAGCTATGTTGCTCAATATGGACTTGGACGATGAGGATATTATAACCAAGAATTTGGGAGGAATTCACACTCACCTTTGAATTAATGTCATCTCCATGAAGCCCAAGGATCTTGATGAAGCATTTGTGCAATAATATTACATTGATGATGAGAAGAAGAAGTAAGGTGAAATGAATGTAAGGACAAAGTAGTCAACGAATTAGCCAAAGAAAGAGAAAGGAAAAACAAGTAACAAAGGTAAATGGAAAGGAAAAGGTAAGAAGATGGCTACCACATTGAATAATTGTAAAGATCCTAATATTTTTTGCAAGAATTATTATATCAATGGTCATACTGATGCTACATGTTGGAAGTTACATCCGGAATTGCATCCAAAGAACCAAACCAAGGATTCTAAGAAATCCATGACAACTGTAAAGACAGATAGGGAGGTAGAAATAGAGGATGATTTTGATGTAGAAGAGAGGTTAGGATGAACAAAAACCAACATGGAAAATGAAGAACAAGAGGAAGAGATGAGTAAGCTATTTCAAATCAAAATCAAAATCTAGAGAACTAAGGTAAATGCTTTGGTTGATACTGGTTCTCAATCTAATTTGATTTCTGATGTGGTTGTAAAGAAACTTGGGCTTGAAAATTATGAGCATCCACATCCTTATCCTTTGGGATGGGTGAAGAAGGGTGTAGAGATTCAGGTAACAAGAATATGTAAGTTCAAGTTTGGGATAAATTCTCAGTATATAGATGTATTAGAGGCTGATGTAATTCCACTTGATGTATTTGATGTTGTTTTTGGGAGTCCTTACTTGTATATCAGGGATGTTATATTCATGAGAAGGGATAACCAATAGATATGGGTCAAGGATGGATTTATTTACAACATCTAAGCACACCAGCATAAGTCAAAGCTTTCTATGGTAAATGCTAACCAAGTAAAGAGATTAATTTAGGAAAATCATAATCAGTTTTTTTTTTTACTTTTATTAAAAGATAAACAAGATGGGGTAGAAGTTTTAGATTTTTATAACAAAATGATGAAGGCTTTGAATAACATAATTCAGTGTTTTCAAGAATTATTATAGCCTCCCATTGGGTTACCACCAAAGTGAGAGGTAGATCATGAGATTCAACTATTTCCAGAATACCCTCTACCAAAGATCGGGTTGTATAGGAAATCCTTGTTGGAGAGTACAGATGTAAAGAAACAACTCCATGAGCTATTAGACCAAGGGGTAATACATATAATCACCTTGCCATGTGGTTTTCCTATTGTGATGGTGCCAAATAAGGATGGTTCTTGGATAATGTGCATCGACTACTATGCTTTGAACAAGATTACCATAAAGAACAGATATCCACTCCCTCATGTAGATGATCTCTTCGACAAGCTTCAACATGAAAAGTTGGATCTCATGTCTGGTTATCACTAATTCAGGATGAAGGAGGAGGACATATGGAATACTACCTTAAAAAAAAGTAGGGTTTGTATGATTGGTTAATACTTCCATTTGGTTTATGTAATGCACCCGCTACATTAATGAGATTGATGAATGTTATATTGTGGGAATTCATAGATTCATGTGTCATTGATTATCTAGATGATATTATGATTTTTAGTGTCACATGGAAGGAACATATAACACATTTACAATAAGTCTTGCAAGTTCTCAAGGAGAAACAACTGCTATGCAATATGAATAAGTGTGAATTTTCCAAACAATCACTTGTCTATCTTGGGAATGTGGTTGGAGGAGGAGAGCTACGAGTGGACTGAAAAAAGGTGGAATCCATCAAAAAATGGCCAACACCAAAGGTAGCCATAGAGATTAGAAGTTTTATGGGGGTAGAAAAAAACATGAGGAAGTTCATTATAAGCTTCTTTGCTATTACAGCACCTCTAAACACAATGACTATAAAGAGTATGGGTTTTGACTGGGGTAAGGTAAAAGACTAGGATTTTGAGTTATTAAACACAAAATTAGTCATGATCCAGTACTTTATCTTCCTAATTTTCAAAAACCCTTTGAAGTAGAGACACATGCCAGTGATTATGCTATGGGAGTAGTGCTGCTACAAGGAGGTACACCAATATGTTATCATTTGGAAACTTTCAATTCTACAAATAGAGGATATTCTATATATGATCAAGAGATGTATGCACTAGTTTAGGAAATAAAGAAATGGAAACATTATTTGTTGGGTAAAGAAAATACTGTGAAAACTCACCATAAACCTCTTTAGTATTTGTAAGAACAGTCTAAATTATAGCATGAAAGAAAATAGAAGTGGATCGGGTTCCTTTAGTAGTTCCATTTCATGATCAATTATAAGAAAGGTAACACAAATTTGGTGGCATACATGTTGTCTAGGCTTCCCACATAGGATAAAATCTCTTTTTTGGTCACTATCTCTCATTTTGAACCCTTTATGAAGGAATTTTATGGAGAGGCGTATGCTCAAGACAAAGATTTTGGGGTAATATATCAATAGTTGTAGTCCAAAGGGGCTGAAAATAAAATTATTGAATATTATTATCTCAAATATGGGCTGCTCTGCCGATTGGGAAAGCTTTGTGTGCCAAAATAAGAAAGGATTCTATTGACAAGGGAAGCACATACCTCAAAAGTAGCATGACATTTTGGTGTTGGAAAGACCATGGCATGATTGCAAAGGTAGATGTATTGGACCAATATGCAAGAAGAAGTATCTAAATTCATAAGAGGATGTAAACTTTGTTGTATAAGAAAGCCTAAAATCAAGAAGGAAGGTTTGTATATGCCCTTACCGGTCCCTACTCATCCTTGGGAAGATATTTCTATGGATTTTATAGGAGGTCTGCCTATCTATAATCATGGTCATGCCTATCTATATGTTTTTGTTGATAGATTTAGAAAAAGGTGTGTTCTTATGGCATGTAAAAAGACAATAAAATCATATGAGGTAGCTAAAATTTTCTTTGTTAATGTAGGGGTGCATTTTGGTTTATCGAAGTCTATTATTTTTGACAGAGATTCCAAGTTCTTTGGGGAAGTTTTGGAAAACTTTGTGGGAAAAAATGGACATTCGGCTATAGAGGAGCATGGACTTCTATCCACAGATAGATAGGTAGCTGGAGGTGGTGAAAAAGACTTTGGTATAACTAATTAGAGGATATAATAGAAAATATCGACGAACTTGGGATGAGTCCTTAGCATACATTCAACATTCCTACAACCAGGGGGTACATACATCCACTATGCAGTCACCTTTTGAAGAATGCTTGGAGTATCTACCTACCAATCCAATGGACATTACAGTTTCACAACAGTAAGAAGGGGAAATACATGATTTATGAGTGACTAGAGAAAGAAAGTTCATTGAGAGGATTCTTAAAATCCATCTCAAAGTGAAAGAACAATTGGATAAATATCAAGCTAAGTATAAGGCTAGACACAATCATCATCATAGAGAGCACAAGCTTCATGTTGGAGACAAGGTTTGGATTTACTTGAGAAAGTAGAGACTACAAGGTCAAGCAAGAAATCTCAAGCCACTATGGTATGGACCCTTCACCATACTGGATCAATTTGGATAAAACAATTTTAGAATTGATTTACCACACTTCATGTGGATGTACTCAGTAGTAAATTGTGAGAAATTACACCTATATGAGCCATATATTCTTGATAAGGAAGAATAATGTCAGTTTATACCTTCCATAGAAGATTGCATCTTGGATTCATGAGGCGAGTTGGAGGAGGATGTAGTGCTCTAGCAAAAGGTTAGAGAGATAAGGAGAGGTCCACAAGAGTCTTGGAAGGTTGGAATCAAGGGGAAGAAACCAAGGCAAGCTTGATGGTATTCAAAGGAGAAAGTGAGGGAATTATTTACTCATCTACTCCCCCAGTAAGCTTTTGTGTGACTAAAATTCTCCTGAGTATAGGAAGTGTGATCCATAGGGATCTATAAGAACACCACTTCATCAGAATGATCAGTACCAAGAGAAAAATCAATAAAAAAGAAGATCAGATTGTTAAGTTACAAACTTGATACTTTGTGCAGAATAGTGGTTGGGTAACCAACCCAGTGGTTGCATAACCGATCCTTTGCACATACCAACATTTACATAACCACCAAAGTGGTTTCATAACCATTAGTCTCCAGTAACCGACGGTCATGTCACTAATGAACAAAAAAAATAAATTCATGAATGGTCATATATTTCAAACGTCTAAAACATGTCTCTTCTTTGGTTGTCCCTTTTCATTCTCTAGTGCATGGGAGGACATGGGGAGTAAGCTATTTAAGTATGAGAATGTGGGGAATTGGATCATCAAATACTTGATGGAGAGCAGTGAGAAAGAAACCATTGTTACTAGAATTGTTTTGTAGAAGAAAGGTGTGAGAATAGATCAAACAAGTAGAGAAGGGAGGACATGACATTGTTTTCCTTACTTCAGCTTCTTGTAATCCTTCTTTTCATTTAATTAACCAATATAATATTGGGAAGAAAGAAAAATTTCCCTTCCTAGTTGGTTTTCCCTTAAATCAGGGGTTTCTAAGATAAATATTGTGTTGTGAGTTAGATTATATCTTTTCATTTCAACAAAATAGTTCTAAGTTTCATATTTCATTCACTAGCATTAAGAACTATCATTTTCAAGTAAATTTGAAGTAAAAACAATATTTTTTAGGTCTCATAAAGTTCCAAAGTAGAGTTTTACAGATCATTTTAGTATTAGATCCAAAAATTATATCTAAGGGACTGTAGTATTCATTCTTGTGTGATTTGTATGACAATGACGAGTCCTTTAAGAACAAACACAAGGTGCTCTAAGTGAAGGAAAAGTGTGTCTACAAACCCCGGTAGCTTTTGCTTTAAGCATTCAATTTTTAATTCCATACTTAAATGGTGGAAAATATAGAGACTCATTTTGGTATTTCATGTCTTATAACAACAAAAAATGTACAACACTCTTATATTATACCACACTTGCTCAATTTGAGCAATTATGATATTCCTAGCTATATTTTGATCATTGTTTCTTGCACACATAACCTAATTGTTCACATAACGATTATATCAATCCATAAAGCCTCACATATTACAATCCCAATCTTTAAATCAATTACACATGCATCTAGGACCACATTGCATAGAAAGGGCCAAACACCCATATATCATAGATTGATCTGGACACTTTGGTCCCTCTTCCTCTAATGATACTTTTGGTTTTTTGAATACCTTTGGTACACTTATAGTTGGCCTTATTTGAGTTTTGTAGAACCTTAACACATATATAAAAAAGTTATTCATCTCTCATTAAGGAGGGGCATTCTATCTATTTAACACCTAGCATTCCAATGAGTACACACTAAGAGCAATCACAAGAAAATTTACTACAAGATTCCCTTGAGCTTCATATAATATACATACTCATTCTAGAGAAATCATCCACTCAAATTTGCAAGCATAAAAGACACATCTTATCAAGTCAAGTTAGGGAAAAGATCAAGTACAATGATATTGTTGCAAGGTCATGATTATCAATATGGATGCATATATTCTAGATATCACATGCTAGGAGAGAATGACATGTGGTTTGAGCCCTCTTTGTAGTAGTACTAAAATTAGTGGTGGAAAGGGTTCCCATAAACCAATTAATGTTTGTTTTTTAGGAATCCTTCTCTATATAGGGTTTTGAAGATTCAATTAGTTGTGAAACAAGCATTAGACAATGTCAAAGATCCAAATTTTAGGAAGGAGAAGATCAAGAAGAAGTTCACAAACCCAAGAATTTTTAGGAGAGAAAAGTATAGAGAAATAAGGGCACAGAAAAAGGGATATAACAGGGGCATGATTTGGGTTTTACCATAAAATTTGGTCAAGTTACCTCTTCCCATTTTAATCTACCTTGAGAAACAAATGTTGAGATCAATCAAAATCTTCACATGGAAGTTTTCTTCAACTTGGAAATTCTTCAAGTCCTGATAATATTAAAAAAATCAAACTTCAGACTTTGAGGATTTTCCTTTTTGAAGTTTTATTGGAATGGAATTGAAATTGTGTTTTTCTTGATCTTCAAATCCCAAAATCCTAAAATTTTGAAATTTCATACTTTTGAGTTTTCAAAGTTCGGAGTTTTCTTTTGATAAATTGCCAATTTTCGAGCCCTGAGTTCTGAAGTCTGAAATCTTGAAAGTCTGAAATTATGGACTTTCAGGCTTTCAGGTTTTAGAATTCTAAGTCCTGATTTTGATAAAATTTCTTTCAGATTTTTGAAGTCTAAAACCCTGAAAGTCTGAAATTTCAGACTTTCGGGCTTTCGGGTTTCATAATTCTAGGTTGCATCTTTTGGAAAATTTACTTTGGGACTTGCGAAGTCTAAAAGTTTGCAATTTCTGAATTTTGGACTTTCAAGTTTAAGACTTTCAGAGCTCTTTGCATATTTAATTCTTACCTACTTTAGTACGAATTGATATTGGGCCATTAATGTCATATTTTTTCTATTTAAACTTATTTTTTATCTATCATTTTCATCTGACATTTTTCTCTTACGACTTGGGTTTTTATTGTATTTTGTACTCTTTGACATCATTTTCGAGGTATTTTATTTTGGTTATGTTATTTTTGGTTTAAGATATTTTGTTTTGTTTTCTTTTGTTCCTCCTTTGTATTCCTTAGAAAATGTCAATCTCATTTCCCACCATGTTTCCACAATTCAATTTTCTATAGGTATTCAGTATAGTTGCCATCAGAGTCTTCAAAGATCCTCTCAAGTTTTCAAAAGTCTCCCTCTTAGCACTTCTCATTTTTCAGAGTTCAGAGATTAGTGTATTTGGAGAACCTTATTTTTAGAATTATGAGATTTGGCTATATGACACTTTTAATTTCTTGGTAATTGTGCCATTTTAGGTTTTTAGTAGTCTCCATTTTGGAACTCTCCAATTCAGAGTTTTGGAACTCTAATTTTCATGTTTTTTAGAACCTTTCATTTTGAACTTCTACAATTCGGGTTTTCAAAGGTCTGTACTTTGGAACTCTATTTTTTGGGTTTTTAGAGGTTTAATGATTTTAGAACTTCAGATCTTTTTACTTTGGGTTTTCAGACTTCTCTATTTTGGAAGTTTCCCTTTTGGATTTTTAGAGATTGTAGTCTTTTGGGTTTTTGGAGGTTGAAGCTTTTAGGTTTTCAAATTTTCCTTCTTTGGTACTTTCAACTTCGACTTTTCAAAGTTTAGTAAGTCATTAGGTTCATAAATTCAAAACCTAATGTCTACTTCATCATCCAAAGGAAAAGAAAAGATGAAATATTGGTTCCTCAGGGTTTCTCCTCACTCTTGCTTGTCTTGTAACCTGGGAAGCATAAGAGACACCGATCTCGGACAAATTGATTTTCTAGAATTCTAGGCAAGGGTGAAGGCCCAAACTATGAAATCTTAGATGCATGCCATATATGATAATGGGCTTTCTCTTGCTACAAGTTTTCCCTCATCCATGCATTTCCCAGAATTCATTTTAGCTGTAGTAGCCCACTTCGATGAAGAATCCATGATAGTTAAGGATGCCGATGGTAAGGTTGTAATCCACTTGGATCCAAATTTATTTGAGGATTTTATCAAACTCCCCAACCTTGATGATTATGTAATGATTTCACAAGAGTTAGCAGTAGATCAATAGGAAAAAGAAGTAGATTTGTACACGAGGGTCATGTTGAAAACCTATCTGGTCAAGAGTATTGCCAAATTGTGAAAGACCACATATCGGTCAAACTTCATTAGGGAGGTCAGTGACATTATCGTGCTACTAAGAAGAGTCTTTGATCTTCCCTCTATGAAGGAATTTTAGGAGTGGATGTTCTTATATATTGCTACTATCAAGAAGAATAAATAAATTATTAGATGGGGGGAACATATCAGTAGCTCCATTTGCTATCAGTTTAGTAGAGTGTTGTCCTTAAAGAGTTTCTACATGACCTCTATTTTTGTTTATGCTACAGCTTCTTTGGTAGACTTCAAAGGGTTGAATACTAAGGGAATTCGCAACACCTCCCATATCTATGATTTCTATCCTCATTTTACATTGGATGAGGGAAGCAGGAACTTCCATAGAATTAACGATGCTTTCTTTGCAGTTATTCTTTATCATTTCTCTAAGGAGTTGTATAATGAGAGGATTTTTGATGAAGCCTTCAAAGAAGTGCATGAATGGGGAGATATTTACCTACAGTTCCCCACATTTACCTACATTCTAATCCCTAGATTTGTAGGTTCTCCCAACAAGCTTATGTTATCCAAAATGTGCCCCTACTCATTTTTGGCTAACTCCCTTCATTCTTCCCTCTCTTGTTCCTCAGTCATAATTTTTTTCTTTTCAGGCTCTCAAAACTTTCTAGAAATGGCACCATTGGATGAAGCTCTTTCTCATCTTTCCAGAAAGGTAAATTTTTCCTCCTAACTCCATGTATTTTTGAAGTTATGGCTCGGCGGAGTTTTTGTGGGAAAATTTCCCCTAAAAGGCCCGCAGCCAATGAAATGGCGCCACGTGTCCAAGGAAGTGGTGGGGGTCAGAGGAAGACTTGGTTTTTTTACTAAGTGTTTGGAAAAGTTTTCAAAAGGGAATATTTTCCCCGCAGGCCCACCGGTGAATTAGATGGTGCCACATGTCCATAGGGGAGAAAATTGAAAATTTGACTAAGTGTTGGCGCAGGGAAAATTTTAAAAAGAAGGCCCGTGCCTAATCATATTGTGCCACTTGTCCTATGGCATCGGACCGGTGGAGGGCAGAGGAAGGATTGGAATTTTGATGAAGTGTTTTGGTAAAAGGGAATAGAGGAGTTTTTTGGCCCGTTGCCCCATCGACCAGTCAGTGAGTGCCACGTGTCCCCGGGCACCTGGACCAGCGGAGCGCGGGGGGAGATTGGGATTTTTTCCCAAAGGGATTGCGTAAAAGGAAAAATGTTTACAGAGGGTCTATGGCAAATGAAATTGTGCCATGTGTCCCAAATCAGAAGAAGGAGGGGAAAATTTGGGAAATTTTCCCAAAGGAAAAAGAAGGAAATTTCAAAAGAAAAATCGCCCCCCCGAGCGCGAACCAATGGAATCTTTCCACGTGTCTAGGTGGTGGTGAAAAACTCAAGACAAGCCCACAAGGAAAATTCGAAGGGGAAATCCTAAATCCAATGGGGTTTTGCCATGTGTCCAGGTCAGAAAAATGGTCAAAAAGTGATGGAAAAATTTAGGAGGAAATGCCCATGGCGAATCACCTGCTGTCACGTGTCCTCAACTCATAGGCCCAATGGGGATTTTTTGGAAAATTTTCCAAAGGGAAAAACGATGGAAAATAAAGCACAGAGGGCCTGCATCCAATCTGATCATGCCATGTGGCTCCTAGAATGGTGGAGCATATGGAATTTTAGGAAAATTTTCCAAATGCAAAAAAAGTGGAAAAATTTAAAAATTTTCACCCGCCAATCCGATTTGGCCATGTTTTGCCCTAAAAATTCAAACGGCCATATCTTTCGATCCAGAGCTCGTTTTTTCACGTTCTTTATATCAATGGAAAGCTGGTGAAATCCTCTAAAATATTCCAAGGTCATTTTTATATTTTGATGGATTTTGGAGAGAGAAAATCAAAAAATGACTCTAGCACGTGGTCATGGACATAAATGACGTTTCAACCACCATTTTTAATGAAGAATGGCTTGCATTCTCTCCCAGCATGGCAAAAAATGTTAGGGGATTGGCCTGTAAGAATGCCCATGGTATTTTACTATGTTTTTGGTTGGTGGTTGAAGCTCTCCTACGTTTTCTCGCGCATATCTCTCCTAGAGTCATTTCTGGCATTGTAAAAGCCAGACTTGGCTCTTTTTCAAAGTGTTGAACATTTTTTATGTATTGCAGGCTCCCCTTTTCACCTAAAAAGTGATTTTTGTGGAAAATCAGACCTTTTCCAAGACTGCAACCTATTTTTCCTCTCAGGTGTTGTAATGCAAGTGTTTTTTGATGTAAAAATGACAATATAGGCTCTGTGAATGAGTTTTAATCCTCTGTTTGTGTTGTTTGATTCATTTCTGACCCTCCATTACAGTTATCAGTTTGTGCATGAAGTTTTGTTACATTTTTATGAATTGTGTCAATTTGCAGAAGTAAAAAATGCTCACCACTCCTTTGGTGCACCACCTTATTAGCAGATAGTTTCAATTTTTGCATTCTCTATCTTTGTCCACTTTGGAATTTAGAGTAGGATTTTGAGTTTTAAAACTCTGCAACTTGTAATTGATATATCTGATCAGGGGAGTTAAGGAACCAACCTCTAAACTGGAGATTCTTTTCCCATTTTACAAGTCCCACACTTGGGGAAAAAGATTCAATGTTGTGCAATCATATTGGATGTCCAAGATGTCAAAATTGAAGTCTGATTAACATCCAGGGGTGCTGCTGATTTTCCACAACAGTTTTGGCATGCTCGGTGGGACCTTATAGGTCTTAATCTTCATTGCAACAAATTGATGTGCATTTGTTGCAAGTTTCTTTCTTAAAAGAGCCCTAAATTGCACATCTGACGACTCTAAGGAAGAATAATTGGTTGGTTTTAACAGTGCAGACCTGAAAACTCATGAGAAGAATAACCAAAAGGTCAAGAGTTAGAGAAGAAGTGTTGTTTGAGTATCTGTAGTTATCTCCAAGAAGAAGGAAAAGAGGGAGGATAATTCAAAGGTCTCCATCTCCACCAAATAGAACTCTCTCAACTCCTCCACCTAGTAGGCCTTTCATTCAATCAACAAGGGTTCTAAGGCCAATCAAAATGGCACAAAACAACCCCTATGTCAATTTCACTGGTAGCAGCCAACTTGCCCTCAATGCACAAAATCCAATCCCAGTTATAGCATTGAAGAACATTTTGTACTTCACTGGAGAGATTCAGACCACTCCTGATGATCATGTCAATACCGGTGGTCACCTTCACCTATTTCAACTTAGAAAGGTCACAAAATACCATAGACCAAAAGCATGTGTTCCTTTGTTAAACTAGAAGTATACATGATAGAGATTGATCAAATTTGATTGAACACACAAGGATATTGCTAATATTTGTGCAATCCATGTGATCAATGAGATGCAAGTTGCTGTCAAACTACTGGCATCTTCATTCAAAGGGAAAGCTTTGCAATGGTTTAGGAGTCTTGCCTCAAGTTCTATCCAAAATTGGAACCAGCTATGCATAGCCCTCCATGAGCAATTTGGGGAAAAGGGAGACAACTTTTCCCTTTTGGAACAACTGACAACCATCAAGAGAACTCCTAATGAGCAGCTGACTGACTTCAAATTCAGATTTCAAATGACTTGGGAGAGAATTCCAGTGGCAGTAAGGCCAACAATAGAAGGTTCTTTTCTATATTACCTTAAAGCTTTAAATTCTGATATTTCTATGTTAATTCAGTCCATGGGAGGCACAACTATCCCTGTTGCTTATAACATTACCATTAGAGATGAAAATTGTTTGATTCAAGCTAGAAAGCTATCTCCTAGGCCTCCAATGCCATTGTTTCCAAGTTTAGAGAACCCAAGTGCTAGCCAAGTGCCTAATTTAGCTCCTATTCCCACTCCTAGAAATTAGAAATTAAGTGAAGCTTCTACTTCATCTTCTAGTGCCTCAAATGAACTTCAAGAAGTCATGAAGCAATTGTAAAATTTATGTAATGAGCTGGTTACACTCAAGAGACAGAAAGCCCAAGGTTTTAGACCTCCCTTCCAACCTCCAGCTTAGCCTAATAGGCAGACATACCAACCTCAAAGACCACCCAATCTAGCTACAAATCTAAACCAAGCAAGACCTCCTGCCAATAGACCATTTCAGCCCTATAATCCCAATGCTATATCTTCCTTTAAGGCATTAGTGCCAATGAAAAACAACATGGCTCAAGAGTATGATTGGTGTTTTCCATGAAATTAACCTCACAACCAGTCTATGTGCTTCAACGGTGCCTTGAATCAAGCATTAATGGTGACAACTACTGGTGTGGAGGGTGGAGGTAGTCAAGGAAATAACCAACAACAAGAAACATTCCAGCAGCAATCAGCTCCAAATGATACCACACTTGTAAACTGGTAGGCAGAAGATTTTTATGGCATGAATCAAACAGTTTCCCAAAGTGTTGTAGCCAGCACAAGGTCAAAAAGGAGAAATTTGGGTGAAGGACAACCATTAGCCCCAAGCAATCCACAACCTTCTATCACTCCACAAATTGTTGGCAAACAAAGTTCAGTTCCAAACACACAAGGGCTGCCTAAAACAACTCTTAGACTAACTCAAATGCCAGTTGCTACTGCCCATATGTAAGGAATGAATGTGCAGGCCAAGGGAGAGCAAAGAGATGCTTCATCTCCATTCAACATCATTGATTAGATGAAAAAGACAAATGTAAACATATCAATGTGGTAATCATTATCTATCCCAGGCCAAAGAGATTTGCTACAAGCTGCCATGAAGGACTGGTCAACTTCAAACCAGCAAGTCCAAATGCAAGAGAAGGTGCTCACAAATGCTGCCCAGCCTGAGGGGAATCATGGAGGACAGCAAGGTAAAATGTTGAATCCCCCTCCATTCTATGTTTCATTGATCATTGGAAACCAATTAGTACATAATTGCATGATTGATTCCAGGGCAAGTAGTTCAGTAATGCCCAAGCAAATAGCTGATCAGTTGGGAATTCAGTATGAAGTCATATCCAAAGGGGTGGTGCAATTAGATGGGATAGTAGTAACAACGGTTGGAGTGATAAAAAACTTGAGTCTTACTTTACATGCATGCCCCAACATTGTTGTTTTACAAGATGTCTCAGTAATAGATCTTCCACCACTCTTTGCCCTATGTCTGTCAAGGGATTTCACAGCCAAGATTGGAGGCTACTTATCTGCTGATTGGTCACACATGTTGTTCAAAACAAGATATGGAACCAAGGCCACAATCAAATATGAACCTATTGCAAACTTTCACATTGAGCCTTACACTCCAAGTCAGATCAATACCAATTGTTCAGCGTTTGATCAAGAGGATTATCCAAGCACTGATGAAACTAACACCAAGGTAGGGAGCATCCCGGATCTAACTCTTGATGAATGGGCAAACAAGGTGCATGCTTTTGATCCTTATCAAGAAATAGAAGAATCTGAGCTAGGAGTCTATTGCATGCATGAAGAAAATCAGCCTATTCCTAGCATCATCAAGCCAAACCACAAGGATGAAAATGAGGTATGGTAGTTGTTTTTTGATGGATCAAGGAGTAGATAAGGTGCAAGGGGGGAGCTATGCTTGTTTCACCTCAAGGAGTTAAGTATTATTCAACTTTTAGATTTCAGTTTGCATGCTCTAATAACACTGCTGAATATGAAGCTTTGATACAAGGATTGCATTGGTCAATCAAGAGAGGAATAAAGAACTTGTAAGTCTTTGGTGGTAGTGAGTTGATTGTCAACCAAGTTAAGGGGTAGCATGCTGTCAAGAATGATCTACTCAAGTGCTACAAGAATAGGGTGTGGGACCTCATTGAAGATTTTGAGGGCTTTGGCATAAAATCCATTCCTAGAAAAGAGAACCAAGCTGCTGACAGACTTGCAGTAGTTGGGGCAGCCTTTGATGTTGTTGAAAGCATCCAAAAGGACAAGGTACAACCAAACATCCATGTGATTGTAAGGCCCTCAATGCCAGACAACAATGTAAGTTGGCAAGTGTTTGAAAATGATCAGCAAATCATCCATTTCTTGCAAGAAGAGGTTGAGTTCTCAGCTAAAAATCAGGAAAAGTTGGAGCAGCAATATGATGACCAAGTGGTACAACTGAGAACCAACAAACTACCCAAGGGACTTATTACTTTGGAGTCCATTTTCAATCCTAATGATCAGTTTAGGAAGGAGAAAGAAAACATTTAAGTCAAGGGAGAAGATTCAGTGTCCATCTTGGTAGAACAAGGCAAATCACTCCGAGTTGGTAAAGTAACAACTGAGCAAGAAAGGTATGAGTTCATACAACTTTGTCAAGAATTCCTAGATGTGTTTGCTTGGAGCTATGAATATTTGAAAGGTTTCAATCCCAAGTTAGCTCAACACACCATTGAGTTGGATCCAAGTACTAAACCCATCAGGAAAAAATAAAGGCCAAACAACCCACACATGGAGCCTCTCATGAGAAAGGAATTGAATAAGTTGATAGAATCAAGAATCATATTCCCTATCAAGCATTCTAGTTGGGTAGCCAACTTGGTTCCAGTTAGAAAGAAGAGTGGGGAAATCAGATTGTGTGTTGACTTCCGAGATTTGAATAGAGCATCTCTCAAGGATCATTATCCACTTCCTTCTATGGAGCAGATTTTACAAGTTATTACTGGCTCTGAGAGGTTTTCATTACTTGATGGCTATTTGGGGTACAATCAGATTCTGGTGAAAGAAGAGGATCAGTTCAAGACAAACTTTACAACCAAATGGGGAACTTATGCATACAGGAAAATGCCATTTGGGCTGTCCAACGTTGGAGCTACTTTCCAAAGGGAAATGGACATGGCATTCAAGGGTTTGATTAACAACATGGTGCTGATATATCTTGATGATATCACTGTCTTTTCAAAAAATGCAGCAGACCATCTCTTACATTTGAGACAAGTGTTCCAAAGGTGCAGAAGATTTGGAGTATCCTTGAATCCTAAAAAGTGTATTTTTCTGGCCCATGAAGGAAATATCCTTGGCCACATTGTCTCTAAAGAGGGATTAACAATTGATCTAGAAAGAGTTGAAGCCATAAAAACACTACCATTGCCAAGCCACAAGAAGGCCCTTCAAAGTTTCTTGGGGAGGATAAATTTTGTTCAGAGATTTGTCCCAAATTTTACAGCCCTAGTCAATTCTATCACCAAGATGTTAAAGAAAATCATGGCTTTCAAATGGACAACAAAAGGTAAGGAGAGTTTTGAAGCAATCAAAGAAGCCATATCTCAAGCCCCAACTCTCATTAACCCAAATTTCTCTAAGGATTTCATCCTCTATGCATTTGGGGGTGATGATACTATTTCTGCAATCTTGGTACAGAGCAGAACAAAGACAATGATGAGCAGCCAATTGCCTTCTTTCAGCCAAAGCCTCGAGGACTATGAGGTGAGATATTCTTTCATTGAAAAGCATGTTCTTGTAGTAATCAGGAGATGAAGAAATTCAAGCATCTAGTTTCAAACAACAAGGTTCAGTTGTTGGTTTCTCATGTGGGAGTTAAAGACTTCCTCCTCAACAAATACCTGAATGAAAAGAGGGTAGGTTGGATTACTTGTGTCATGGAGTATGAAATTGAGATCAAAGTCACCAGGTTGGTGAGAGGGAAAGGATTGTGTGAGCAGCTGGTCTTGAACAAACACAAGGAAGCATGCAATGAGAAGGAGGCTGTTTTAGCATTGCAAGACAGCCATGAGCAAGGAAGCACTCAAGAGGAGAATGATGGTGTCCTCACCCCTTGCTGGACCCAAGACATAATGCACTTCCTAAGCATAGGTCTATGCCCTCCAGAGATGAACAAGACCCAAAGAAGACACTTCAGATTGCAGGCTGTCCCATACGCCCTTGTTAATGGTGTTTTGTTCAAGAGGGATGTGAATGGAGTGCTGCTGAGATGCATTAGTACAAATCAGATTCATAGGGTGTTGGAAGAGTTCCATGGTGGATCAGCTGGTGGTCATTTTGCACCAAGATTGACATCTCTAAAGATCATGAGGACTGGCTATTATTGGCCCAAGATTTTTAGTGATTGTTATGCATGGATCAAGAGGTGCAAGAATTGTGCATTCTTCACAGGTAAAGAGAGGCTAGCTGCCCTTCCATTGCATCTAATTTCAGTTGACCAGCCATTCATGCAATGGGGTTTAGACTTCATTGGAGTCATTAATCCCAATTCAAGCCAAGGGCACAAATGGATTTTAACAGCAACAGATTACTTCACCAAATGGACTGAAGCAGTAGCACTCAAGGAAGCAAATGAATCTAGCATCCTGAACTTCTATGAGGGAATAACAACCAGATTTGGCATACCCTGCTACAATAATATCAGATAATGCATTGGCATTCATTGGGTCCAAGGTGACTGAATGGGCTGTCAAGAATGGGATCTACCTAAGTACTTCATCAAATTATTACCCCAGGGTAATGGCCAGGCTGAATCTACAAACAAGAACTTGTTGAGGATCATTAGGAGGACTCTTGATGAAAATCAAAGGTCTTGGCATACCAAATTGAAATCAGCCTTATGGGATGATAGGATAACTCCCAAGAGATCTACAGGTAACTCTCCATTCAAGCTTGTTTATGGAAGAGAGGCAATCTTTCCCATGTCACTTGAGTTGTCAACATTGGAACTCATGAAACAGTTGGAGTTGTTTGAGTTTGAGCCCATGGAGGTTAGATATGCAGAATTGATGGAGCTCCAAGAAATCAGAAATTAGGCATCCCAAGCAATGGAGAAGGATCAGGCCTTGATAAAGAAGACCTTTGATAAGAAAGGCCAAGAATAGATCCTTCCAAGTTGGAGATCTAGTGTTAAAATGGGATGCAGATAGAGCAAAACCGGGAAGGCACTCAAAATTTGATGCCATCTGGAGTGGCCCATACATGGTCACAAAGTGTAAGGAAAACAATGCTTTCCAATTGTCTTCATTGGATGGCGAAGAACTGTAGATTCCAGTCAATGGAATCCATCTAAAACATTGTCTACTGAAGGGAATTCTCCACCTTGTACATATTAGCTTAGGTTTTCATTCCTCTAAGTGCTTGTGCACATTGTTTTGTTGTAGATTAGCTTTGCTTTCCCTAAGTGCTTTGGCACAAGCTTGTTGTTCCTGGAAATGTGTTTGCAGGCCTTGCTCCATCAGGTGATGTTCCACCCTCCACCTTCCTCCTTGAAGTGTTCTAGTCAGTTGGGGTACCAAACAGAGAATTTGATGACTCCATGCCCAATGGATTGCTTTAGGCAACTGGTAACTTCATCCAGCAGGCAGATGACCCCTCTGAGTCGCCAAAATTGTTATCCAAAATGTGCCCCTTGCTCATTTTGTGGCTAACTCCTTTCATTCTTCCCTCTCTTGTGCCTCAGTCATAATTTTTTGCTTTTCAAGGCACTCAAAACTTTCTGGAAATGGCACCATTGGATAGAGCTCTTTCTCATCTTTACAGAAAGGTAAATTTTTCCTCCTAACTCCATGTATTTTTGAAGTTATGGCTTGGTGGAGTTTTTTTGGGAAATTTTCCCCTGAAAGGCCCACAACCAAGGAAATAGCGCCACATGTCCAAAGAAGTGGCAGGGGTCGGAGGAAAAATTGGATTTTTTACTAAGTGTTTGGAAAAATCTTCAAAAGGGAATATCTTTTCCCGCAGGCCCGCATTGGTAAATCAGATTATCGCCACGTGTCCAAGGAGGAAAAAAATTGAAAAATCGACTAAGTGTTGGTGCCATGGAGAAATTTTGAAGGAAATTCCCACGCAACCAATCACGTTATGCCATGTGTCACCGGATGGCATGAAACTAGCGGAGCGTGGCAGGTGAACTTATAATTTTGGTGAAATGTTTGGAAAAATGGAAAAGGTAATTGTTTGGCCCTCTGGTCCGCCAACCATTCAGACCAGGCCACATGTCCCCCGGGCACCCAGAATGGTGGAGCGTGGGAGGAGATTGAGATTTTTTGCCAAAGGGATTGTGCAAAAGGAAAAATGTTTATGGAGGGCCTGTGGTGAATGAGTTGGTGCCATGTGTCCCAGACTAGCACAAGGTGGGGGAAAATTTAGGAAATTTTCCCAAAGAAAAAAGAGGAAAATTTCAAAGGAAAAATCGCCCCCCTTGAGCACGAACCAATGGAATCTCGCCACGTGTCCGGTGGTGGCAAAAAAAACTCTCAAGGAAAGCCCACAAGGAAAATTTGAAGGGTAAAGCCCGCATCCAATTTGGTTTCTCCACGTATCCAATGGGGAAAATGATCAAACAGGCGATGGAAAAATTTACGGAGGACAGGCCCGCAATCAATCAGCTGCGTACCACGTGTCCTCAGACTCATCGGCCCGGTGGGGAATTTCTTGAAAATTTTCCAAAGGGCAAAGTGATGGAAAATGAAGCATTAAAGGCCCGCACCTAATCAAAACATGCCACATGGAACCTGAAATGGTGGAGTGTGGGGATTTTTTGGAAAATTTTTCCAGATGCCAAAAGGTGAAAATTTCAAAATTTTCGCCCGCCAATCCGGCTGGCCCTGTTTTGCCCTAAAAATTCAAATGGCCATATCTTTCAATCCAGAGCTCAATTTTTTGCATTCTTTATATCAATGGAAATATGGTGAAATTATCTACAAGATTCTGGGGTCATTTTTGAATTTTGATGGAGTTTGGAGAGATAAATTGAAAAACAACTCTGTCACGTGGTCATGGATAGAAATGACGTTTCAACCACCATTTTTAATGAAGAATGGCTCGCATTCTCTCCCAGCATGGCGGAAAATGTCAGGGGATGGGCCTGTAAGGATGCCCATGCTGTTTTACTACATTTTTGGTTGGTGGTTGAAGCTCTCCTACATTTTCCCGTGTTTCTCTCTCCTGGAGTCGTTTCTGGCATTGTAAAAGCTAGACTTGGCTCATTTGTCAAAGTGTTGAACATTTTTTATGTATTACAGGCTCCCTCTTTCACCTAAAAAGTGATTTTTGTGGAAAAATCAGACCTTTTCCAAGACTACAACCTATTTTTCCTCTCAGGTGTTGTAATACAAGTGGTTTTTGATGTAAAAATGATAATACAGGCTATGTGAATGAGTTTTAATCCTCTATTTGTGTTGTTTGATTCATTTCTGACCCTCCGTTACAGTTATCAGTTTGTGAATGAAGTTTTGTTGCATTTTTATGAACTGTCTCAATCTGCAGAAGTAAAAAATGCTCACCACTCCTTTGGTGCATCACCTTATTAGCTCCAGTTTTAGTTTTTGCATTCTCTATCTTTGTCCACTTTGGAATTTAGAGTAGGATTTTGAGTTTTAAACCTCTGCAACTTGTAAGTGATATATCTGATCAGGGGAGTTAAGGAACCAACCTCTAAACTGGATATTCTTTTCCCATTTTACAAGTCCCACACTTGGGGAAAAGATTCAATGTTGTGCAATCATACTGGATGTCCAAGATGTCAAACTTGAAGTCTGATCAACATCCAGGGGTGCTACTGATTTGCCACAACAGCTTCCAAGATGTCCCACTGACAAGTGGGTCTTATTAGAATTGGTTGGGCAATTGCTAGATTACCACAAGATCCAGAATAAACAAAAAAAATTGGGAATGAAATTCCCTATGTCAGTTGGCATATACACTTGCCCAAATATTTACAAGGCTAAGAATGTAGATGTAGAAATGGCAGAGGTAACCTTGTGGACTTTCCATCCATGGAACAATTTTGATTATTAGGGTAAATTAAGTGAATTAGGTTGGCCCACTTCCCATATGCCCCAGTTAGAAGACATTTGGATTCATTTTCATGATGAATATATCATCTGAAAAAGGGATTACAAGAGGTTAACCTTGGATGAAGTTTGACAGTTTGGTATAGCCGATGTTCCAAAGGAGTTTCAAGATGATGATGAGGTTTTGGATGTAACATATGAAAATGATAATATTGCCAATCAACCATTGCCATGGATTGATTGGTATGTGGAATAGTGTTGCAATACAAAGGATAGGGTGGGGCCCATTATGTAGATAACCTATAGTTGGTTGGTTACCTTGGGAATCTCACCCAAGGGGGTAGATCAACCTAAAAATATATAAGCTCTATTAACCATGAGCCAATCAACACCCATAAAAGGGAAAATGTCAATTCAAAAGGCCCATACAGTTCCAAAAAAGATTTCATTTTTTTTTGGGAGCTCATCTCTCTCCAGGGCTCTTGTTTCCAAAGCCATGTATCCTATAGCACCTGTGACGGAAGTAGTTGAAGTCAATGATTCTCCAAGTATCCCACAAAACCAATCATCTCTTTTTACTCTTCCATTGCCACTTTCTGCATCAGTTCCTTCCACTTCTATGATCATTTCTTCTTTCCCATCTCCTTCCATGGCCCAAGTATTCTCATCCCTTCTAGTTCTCTCAGCTGGGGAAACTATTGGGTCACCCATTTCTACTTCGCTTCCCCTAACACTTCCATTTCGTTCTATCTCATATCATAACATCATTGTATCCACTCCTATGGAAATCCTCAAATCCACCCCATCTATTATGACCACTACCATTCAAATGCCAACTAATCTGGTACTCTTGTTGTGACTAATGTTTTAGGTACTAGATCTACTATTCTATCCTCATCAACATCAACCATTCTAGAATGGTTGTTTCAGAATACTCCAAAGAAAAAGAAGAAAGTGCCTCACAGGGATGTCATAGATCTAAGTATACACCAAAAAGATAGGCCAAGAGGCCAAATATTATTTCTATCCTAAAAGTAAATTCCTCTGGTGAACGAGTTGTAAAGGTTGCTACTCCCGTTGAGGGAAAAACTAAGGAAACAATTATAGCTGCAGATTATCAGATTTCTAAATTTTCACTAGGAAAATCCTCTCATGAAGGAGCTAAACAAGACATACACACTACTCTTGGAGATATGCTAGAAAAATATGATAAGGATAAAGTTTCTAAGGATGAGCTTAGATCCAAATTCGAGCAGCTCATTGCGTTACTACGAAAAGTAATAAAGCCAACTCCATTCACTAAAGTCGCAAATAATATGGCTATGATAGTTTTGTCTAACCATTGATGACATTTATTATCATGAGATTAAGAAGATAGGCTAGAAAGGGATATCGGTGGATGGATGGATGGAACATATATTGCAAGAAGCTAATATTTTAATTAAAGAGGCTCTAGAAATATATAATGATCTGCATGTTGGAAGAGCTACTATTTGTAAAATGGATGAAGCCTTTTCCGAGAACAATAATAATTTGAATTTGAATTTGGAAACATGGAGTGAAATTCGAGAGGAATAACTAGATCTACTACTTCAAGAGGATGTAATCGACGACGCTTCAACGTTGTTCAAATATCAAAAAGCCATGGAATTTCGGTGTTAAGTATTGTAGGATCTAATTAAGAAGTTGGATGATAAACGAGTGGAAATTACGGATGATTTAAATGACATATAAGAAGAATATGATATTGTTAACTGTAAATTCTTCAACAAAAATAGTGATGCTCTTCCAGAGGATCATATCAAGAATAATTTCAAAGATTTGGTGAATCATGACGATGAAGTTACCAAAAATTTTGGCAGTGTATCTATTAACAGGTTGGTTTTATGCTTAAATTTCATAGGCATATTAAACAAAGTTGTGACTAAACTTAGAATATTTCCAGCTAAGATAACGAGGTAAATCAAGACAACATATGTGGTAAATCACTACACATGTGGGCCAGGAAGATGATGAAATTCAAGGAATCATTAAGCGCTTCATTGAATATAAACATCGAATGGCTATGTGGGAGGAAACACAACAAAAATCTATAGAAGAAGAAGGCATTATAGAACTAGGCCAAAATTGAGTGGCCATGAAAGGATAGATCCAAGCCCGGGATCAGTCAAAGTTGTAAGGTTGATTGAGTCAAACCATTGTAACAAATTTTATATTTTCATGAGAGCCTATTCATTTGAATTAATGACATTTCTAATTTTAGTAAAATGTTAGTTGAAGGCCCAATTGTAATGGCTCAACCTAAAGAAATTCTAAATAGTTAGGTGTATGGAGTAATTTGGGAGATAGATATATCATTTTTGGTAAATTTTCTCTTCAATCTTGGAAGAGTGCTTTAGAGATTTTTGAACATTTTAATTATATTCAGAGTGATATCTTGCCTTGAAGAACTTGATTTATTGTGTTAGATGGTTGATCAATATATGCTTTGTGAATGCATAATATCTTAGTGTAAGTGGTTAGCTTACCTTTATTTCATATTATATATTTTATGATATGAGGAAGTAATGTAACCATATTTTATGTTAGTTGTGGAAATATTGTTTTCCTTCTATTGTTAAAAGTTACATTATCATTAGCTGCAATTAGTGAAATGGATGTTTGACATGTGCATGTGTTCTATCCTCATGATCAGTTAATTGTGTGTTCAATCAAATTTTATCTCTCTATTATGTGTACTTCTATTTTAAGAAAGGAACACATGCTTTTGTTCTGTGGTAATTTGTGCCCTTTCTAAATTACAATAGGTGAAGGTGACTAATGATATTCTCATTCCTACTCACATTAAACCTTCTTGAGATTTAAAATATCCTTTTATTTGGTGCATCACAATTCCTAGTATAGTTTCTTATTTTATAAACCTCTTTCTTTAACACCCATGCCAATTCTATTATAGGATTGGATAATCATTTTATTACACTAGGAGTAATAAAACACTTAGTTTAGAAAGAGGAAGTTGGCCTTCTCTGGAGGATCATCTCGAGCCCAAGTCCCAAAACTTGAGAGGTGATCCCATGTGTCCCAATCAAATTGAGCATCATGTTCACATTCTCGGTCATTTGGAGGGTATAATGATTTAGTGACAACATTTTTTGGCACGCCTGGCGGGACAGAGTTGGTACTTCTCTTCTCAATTACACAAGTCAAAGTACTTTTGTGACTCTGTATCTCTGGATTCCAAATCTCAGTGAATTAAATTATGCAAATAATTCAGACAAGATATTATTTAAAGCAAGGAAGTTATCAGCATATCAAAATTTCCCTTGTCTCCTCCAAAGAGAAGAAGTAGAGGTGTTTCAACTCTAAGAGATGCATTTTTATCTTTTAGGGTTCATTCAACTCCTCCATATGGAAGGTTTCCTCCACCAAAGAGCAACCAACCTCTTACTGTTATGGCATGGAAACCAAGTTTTTCCCCTTTTAATGCAAGTAGTCCACTTCTATTGGCTCAACATGACCCTATACTAGTTGCATCACTCAAAAGTTTACCCTTTTACACAGGGGAAACTCATGTTACTAGAGTAGAACACATTCTTGATGTAGCGCAGCATTTTCGTAGTACATAACATCACAGAGGATAATGTTATTATCAGAGATCTGGCCACTTCTTTCAAGGTAAAATCACTTCAATGGTTTCAAGGGTTACATGTTGGAAGTATAACCACTTGGGATGAGTTAGGAGAGAAGCTCTATAAAAATTTTGAAGACAAGAATGATCACCTATCACTCTTGGAACAACTCACTACCATAAAGAGAGATCCCCAAGAGTACCTGAGCGATTTCAATTTCCGATTTCACAAAACTTGGAATAGGATTCCAACACTCATTAAGCCTTCCCCAATTAATGCATTCTTATACTATTTACGAGCTTTGAATAGCGATGTATAAGTTATGATCCAATCCGAGGGAGGGGTTACATTACCTAATGCCTATGACATAGCCATAAGTGTGGAAAATTCCTTAATTTAGGATGGAAAGATAGCTCCTCGACTACCAATGCAATTTTCTTCAGATCTTACGAATAATCAGCCTATCATTGCTCCTAATCTAGGAGCATTTATTAAACCAACTCAACCTGTCCTTGCCTCTTCAGATGATCTACTTGAAGTCAAATCATTGTTGTAGACCTTCAGAAATGAGCTTATAGAGATTAAAAGGAAGTAGTCCCAATATGATCGACCATTCCAATCCTAATATCTGGAAATTTGTCCTCCTTTTCAAGGAAATAATCAGGCCCACAACTAGTCACTAGCCAAGCAGCAAGTGTGAAGCCTTTAAAACTTCTGGAACTATTCTTGTGCCAGTTCATCCAGAGCCATAGTACCATTCCAGAATAACCTCATCCAGGATTATGAATGGTGTTATCCTTTTTCTCGGCCTCACAGCCATAATGTTTTTCCTAAATGGATTTTTGAGTCAGGCCCTTATGGTCCAAAGAATATCCACTTCAGCCCCCACCTGCCCCTCCACCTGAATCGGACCATCCACCCAAGAGATCCAAGACTAGCCTTGTGATGAACCTATGCTACTAAATTGGAAAATAAATGATTTTTTTGGTTTGAATATTGACGCCTCTACTTTAGCATTAAATACACGTTCGAAGAAGAGGGAAATAGATCCTCAATCTCCTTAAAATGATTAGGCATCTCCTTTACAGCCTCAAGCATGAATATCAACTGATAAGGGTATGGGAAATAAATCACCAGAAGTATCTGCAGATCAGTCTACAAAGATAGGTGGAACTTCAAGTATCATAGTGCCCAATAGACACTTCCCAAAATAAGAATCTAACGCCCAAAAAGGTATGATCAAAGATGAGGAAATTTCGTTCAGCATTGTGGAACAAATGAAGAAGACCAATTTGAGAGTCATGATGTGGGATACACTCTCAATTCCTTCTCAGAGTAACTTTTTTATGAGAGGATTTGAAGATTTTGGTAGTACTGATAGATCATCAGGCCATGAAGCAACAATAACAACCAACATGTGTACAACAAAAAATGAAATTTATTTCTAAGGCCAGCAAACCACCACCATTCTACATCTCTCTAAATATCAACGATCATTTGGTGCAAAATTATATGATCGATTCTAGAGCTAGTAGTTACATGATGCCCAAGAAAATTGTAGATGTTTTGGGAATCCCATACACTTCAATCTCAAAAGGAGTTGTCTAGTTAGATGGTACTACAATCCAAATTGTTGGAGTCATAAGGGGCTTCAACTTACTATCCATACATGTCCTAGCTTGGCATTCACACAAGACATATCTGCTATTGATATCCCTCCCCTCTTTTCCATTTACTTATCATGTGATTTCACTTCCAAGATGGGTGGTTATTTGTCATCAGACTCGTTACATATGATCCTTAGAACTTGGTACGGGATGAAGGTGAATATAAGAGTAAAACCTGTTTCTCACAATCATGTGGAGCCTTACACCGCTAAACCCATAAATGGGAACTATGCCATTTGTGACCTAGGGGAGGAGGATGCAGATCATAATCCAAATACTCTTACAGAGGAATTTCCTGACATAGTTCTTGATGAGGTAAGTATCAATCATCAATATGATCCCTATGTTGATTTATTAGAAGATGAAGAATCTAGTCTGTTGTTTTTGGAAGAAACTGGATTAGGTACATATTGCATACAAGAAAAAGGTGTAATCATACCTCAGTTAGTCAAAAAATGTAGTAGTTTTGAGGGACTATGGCCACTATTATTTTATGGTTTGAGGAGGTACAAATGGATCCAGTGTAGGAGTTGTGTTGATTTCTCCATAAGGAAACAAATATTTCTCATCCTTCCAGTTGCAGTTTAGTTGTACTAGTAATGTTGCTACAAATGAGGCCCTCATATAAGGAATTCAACTAGCTCGAAAGAGAGGAATCAAATCCTTGATGGTAATTGGTGATAGTGAATTATTTGTGCATCAGGTAACATCCCACAATGCATCAAAAAATGATCTATTGAGATCGTATAAGAATCGAGAATCGAGTTTTGGACTTGATATAAGATTTCAAATCTTTTAGAATTCATGTAGTTCCTAGAAATTTAAATCAAGAGGATGATAGGTTGGCTACCATTGGCTCGCAGTATGATATAACTATGGACATTATGAAATAAGGACAACCGATGGTTAAAATGGTGGTTTGTCTCATACTACTGGATAACGTAAGTAGCTAGCAGGTGTTCAATAGTGACCAATAGATTGTTATTTTTCTACAGGAAGAAGCAGAGTTTGCTTCCAAACACCAAGATAACTTGTAAAAATCCTACGACAATCAAATTATACAATTGAAAGGAAATAAAATGTCAAAATTCCTAGTTACTCTTGAATCCATATTCAATACAGATAACAAGGTCAAATGGAAAGGTACCAACATGGTAATTAAAGATGAAGATTTTGAAGAAGTCGAGGTAGCAAACAAAAAAGCTTCTAAAGCTTGGAAAATTATGTACTGCTCAAGAGAAGGAGGATTTCATTGAGCTATGTCAAGAATATCATGATCTTTTTACATGGAGCTATAAATACTTGTTTGGTTTTGATCCAGGTCTAGCTCAGCACACCATTTGAGTTGGATTCAAACTCCAAGCCAGTTCGTCAAAAAAGAGGCCAATTAACCCTTAAATTGGGACATTGATGAGGAAGGAGCTAACAAAGCTTAATAAGACCTACATTATTTTTCCCATCAAGCATTCCTCATGGTTAGCCAATCTGGTGCCTGTAAGGAAAAAGAACGGAGAGAATTTAGATGTGCGTAGACTTCAGGGATTTCTAAACCATGCTTCATTGAAAGACCACTACCCTCTTCCATCAATGGAATAAATCCTTCAAACAGTGGCAGGAGCTCAAAGGTTTTCCTTGATGGATATTCAGAATATAATCAAATCCTCATACAAGAATCTGACCAATTCAAAACGGCTTTCACTACTAAGTGGGGAACTTATGCTTATAACAAAATGTCGTATGGATTGTCTAATGCAGGGGCTACCTTTTGAAGAGCCATGGAATATACAGTTAAGGTACCATTTCATCAGGACAGCTTTGGAGGAAGAGAAGTTAAAGTTGGAGAAGATTCATACCAGTCAAAATCCTGCAGACATGATGACCAAGGTGGTCACAAGGGAAAAACTAAAGTTGTGTTCAGCTTTGGTTGGTCTTCACATAAAAATAATGGTCTATCATGTGAACTAGTGAAGGGTTGAGAAGCTTGCTCAGAGGAAAACTAGTCTCCAAGTGGGAGATTGTTAGGTTGTGGAGCCTATTTTCATGTGTGAAAGTGTTGAAGACTGTACACTAAGAGTACTGTACACTTTTCATGTATCCTCGCTGGGGTTCGGGGCTGGGCCGGGCCCTAAGCGGGGGGTCCGGGGGGCGGCAGCCCCCGAAAAAAAAAAAATTAGGCGTAAAATTTTTTGGCCTCAAAAAATGCACCCGACATATCGTGAAACGTGCTTTTCTCATATGGGCAATTTTTTTTGACCCATAGGTTTATGGGACGGATTTTTTCCCATGGTTTTGATACCCACGGTTTTGTAAAATTGCTTAAGCAGTTGTCTATTTATATGGTCTTATGCATATGATAGATAGAGAAACAAATATATTGCAGATGTGTTTTGAATTCGGCTGTGAATTCTGTAGAGTTTGTTGAGCATTAGCTCCAAACGGATCTGGGTATTGTATTGAGAGAGTGGTGGCTTGCAATAAAATCTGAGCAAGTGATTCTTGGTGGACGTAGCCCAAATTGGGTGAACCACGTTAAATACTGTCTCTTTGTGTTGTGTTATTTTATTCGACAATTTTATTTGAGATCCCATAATAATTTCTGCATATTAGTTTCTAACTATTGCAATTCTTTGAGGGATTATTCCGCATATTTTATCCCTTATTTCCTAAAAGGCGCATCAACTCGAAGTTATGGAAAATGACTCCTTCAACAGGGAGGTTTTTCCAAACTCATGGAGCTCAAAGAAGTTCTTTGGAAACAAATATGAAAATTTTAGGCCAACATCAAAAGTTCAAAATTTTAGAAATTTGGGCTTTTGAGGCTTTCGGAAGCTTCTTATAGGCATTTTCAAGAAGGAGATTCTATTCTCAAGTGAGATGAAGACAGAGCCAAACCAGGAAGGCATGCCAAGTTTTATGACTTTCTGGAGTGGACCGTATATTATCTCAAGTTACAAAGAGGAAAATCTAATTTTGTCTATCTAGACTCAATGGAGAAGAATTTCCCATTCATGTGAATGGGATACATCTCAAAGCTTTCTTTTGAGATTGTCAGACCCTTGTACAATGCTTTTTTTTCTTTTCTCTCCTAAGTGCTTTGCACATTGTTTTGTTTTCTTGTTCTTTTCTTTTGGTTGTGGGTGTCCTCTTAATGTCCAAAATTTTAAAAATCCTTTGCCAAATGGTTTATGATAAGGCTATTGGTCTAAAATATTAGCGGGATTTTCATTTCCTGGAGGTCGCCAAAAAATGTTAACATTTTAATCTACCTTGAGAAATTCTGAAGTTGAATATCAATTAGATAAAGTTTTTGAAATCCTTCACATGAGAGTTTTCTACAAAATTGAATTATTCCTACTTCAATAGTCCCGAATCTGAAAAATGTCAAAATTCAAACTTCAGGGATTTTCCTTTTCGGAGTTTAAAAGACATGGAACTAAAATTATGATTTCCAAATTCCAAAGTCATTCTCAAGGTACCCTTTATTTAAAGAAGTTGTTGAGATTATAGATGATTTGGAAAAACTATTTTTTGCTAAATGGATGAAGCTTTTTTCCTCCTCTATATGCCTTGGACAATAACAACCTAAATTTAATATTTGGAAACATGGAGTGAAATCAGAGAAGAAGATTCAGATCTACTCCTTTAGGAGGATGTAATCGATAATGCTTCAAAGTTGTTTGAATATCAAAAGGCCATGGAATTCAGATGTCAGGTGTTGCATCGATTTAATTAAGAAGTTCAGATGATAAATGAGTCGGAAATTATGGATGCTTTGAATGACATATCAAAAGAGTTTGAGATTTTGGTAATTGTAAATTCATCAACGAAAACATCGATTCCTCTTCCAGAGGATCAGATCAAGAAGAATTTCAAAGATTCGTGGTGAAGCGTGATGATGAATTTACCAAAACATTTAGTAGTGAATCTATTGATAGGTTGGTTTTATGCCAAAATTTCACAAAATATTGAAGAAAGTTGTGAGTAAACTTAGAAGAGTTCCATCTAAGATTACGAGGGAAATTGAAACTTCAATATGTGGTAAATTACTACGCATGTGGGCCAGGGGATGAGTAAATTCAAGGAATCATTAAACACTTCATCAAATATAAACATCGAATGGTTGCATGGGATGAAACACAACAAAAACCTGCAGAAGAGGAAGGCATTGTAGAACTAGGCTAAAGCTGAGCAGCTTCATCGAAAATATAGATCAGATCTATATCTATCAAAGTTATAGGGTTTAATGATTCAAAACCTTGCAAAAAATTGATGTCTAATTATGGGATCATGTTCCCTCTAATTAATGGACATTATTATGAGATATAAATATTCATTCCTCGGGGTTTCTCCTCACTCTTGCTTGTCTTCGGACCTGGGGAGCATAAGAGACAGGAATCTCAGAAAAATGATTTTCTAGACTTCTAGGCAAAGGGTGAAGGCCCCAAATAAGAAATTCCATATGTCAGGCCATATATGACATTGGGCTTGATCTTGTTGCTACAGTTTTCCCTCATCCATTCATTTCCCAAAGTTCATTCTAGCTACTGCAGCCCACTTCGATGAAGAATCCATGGCAGTTAAGGATGCCGATGGAAAGGTTGTAATCCACTTGGATCTAGATTTCTTCGAGGATTTTATCAAACTCCCTGATGATGAGGACTACGTGAAAATTTCATGAAATTCAGTGGTAGAACATTGGGACAAATAAGTAGAGTTATGCACGAGGGTCATGTTGAAAACATATCTAGCCAAGAGTGTTGTCAAATTTCCAAAGACCATATATCGATTAGACTTCATTCAGGAGGTCAGTGACATTATTGTGCTACTAAGGAGAATCTTAAGTCTTCCCTCCATAAAGAAAATTCAGGAGTGGATGTTCTTATATATCGCTACCATCAAGAATAATACTTAATTTATCAGATGGGGAGAGCATATGAATAGCTCCATTTGTTATTAGTTGAGTAGAGTGTTGTCCTCAAAGAGTTTCTACATGACATCTTTTTCGGTCTATGCCACAGTTGTTATGGGATACTTCACTGGGTTGAATACTAAGGGTATTCACAGCACCTCCCAAATCTATTGATTTCTATCCTTACCTTACACTGGATGAGGGAAGCAGGCACTTCTGAAGAATTAATGATGCTTTCTTTATGGTTATTCTCTATCGTTTCGATAAGGAGTTGTATAATCAGAGGATTTCTGACAAATCCTTCAAGGAAGTGCGTGAATGGGGAGCTATTTACCTACAATTCCCCACATTTACCTACATTCAGATCCTTGGTTTCGTAGGTGCTCCCAGCAAGCTAGCCATGATGTCCCACTAACAAGTGGGTCTTATTAGAGTTGGTTCGGAAATTGCTAGATTACCACAAGATCCAGAATAAATGACACAAAGTGGGAATGCAATTCCCTATTTCAATTGGCTAGATACACTTTCCCAAATATTTACAAGGCTAAGAATGTGGATGCAAAAATGGAAGAGGTAACCTTGCGGATTTTCCATCCACAAACCAATTTTGACTATTGGGGTAAATTCAGTGAAATAGGTTGGTCCAGTTCCCATGTGCCCCAGTTAGAAGACATTTGGATTCATTGTCAGGATGAATATATCATCTGAACAAAGGGATTACGAGAGGTTAACCTTGGATGAAGTTTAGAAGTTTGGTATAGCTGATGTTCCAAAAGACATGCAAGATGATGATGAGGTTTTGGATGTAGCATATAAAAATAATAATGTTTCCAATCAACCATTGCCATGGATTGATTGGTATGTGGAAGAATGTTGCAATACAAAGGAGAGAGCGGGGCCCATTCTGTAGAGAACCTACAGTTGGTTGGTTACCTTGGGAATCTCACCCAAGGGGTAGATCGACCTAAAAATATAGAAGTCCCATTAACCATGAGCCAATCAACACCCACAAAAGGGAAAAGGTCAATTCAAAAGGCCCATATAGCTCCAAAAAATATTTCATTTATTGTTGGGAGCTCATCTCTCTCCAAGGCTCTTGTTCCCAAAGGCATGCCTCCTACTAGTACCCGTGGCAGAAATAGTTGAAGTCAGTGATTCTCCAAGTGTCCCACAAGACCCATCATTTATTTTTCCTACATCAGTTCTTCCACTTCTTCAATCATTTCATCTTTCCCATCTCCTTCCATGGCCCAAGTATTCTCATCCCTTCCAGTTCTCTTAGCTGGGGAAAATATTGGGTCAACCATTTCTACTTCACTTCCCTGAACACTTCCATTTCCTTCTATCTCATCTCCTAACATCATTGTATCAACTCCTATCGCAGTCCTCACATCCACCCCATCCATTACTACCACTACCATTCAAATACCAACTAATGTTGTTAGTACTCTTGTTGTGACTATTGTTTAGGGTATATAATCTATCATTCTATCCTCATCAGCATCAACCATTCCAGAATGGTTGTTTCAGAAGACTCCAAAGAAAAAGAAGAAAGTTCCTCTAGGGATGTAATAGATCTAAGCATATTGAAGAATACACCAAAGAGATAGGCCAAGAGGCCAAACGATTGTTTCTAGCCTGATACAGTAAATCCATCTGGGGAATGAGTTGTAGAGGTTGACTACTCCCGTTGAGGGAAAAACTAAGGAAACAATTACAGCTGTAGATTATCATATTTGTAGATTTTCACTGGGAAAAGCCACTAATGAAGGAGCTAAACAAGATGTACACACTGCTCTTGGAAATCTACTGGAGAAATATGATAAGGATAAAGCTTCTAAGGATGAGCTTAACGCCAAGGTCGAGTAGCTCAGTGCATTGCTACAAAAAGTAACAAAGCCAACTCCATCTATTCAAGTCTCAACTACTACATCTATGACAACTTTCATCTACCATTGAAGAAATTTATTATCATGAGATCAAGAAGATAGGCTAGAAAGGGAGATCAGTAGATGGATGGATGGAACATATACTGCAAGAAGCTAACCTTTAATTAAAGAAGTTCTTGAGATATATAATGATTTGTAAGTTGGAAGAGCTGCTATTTGCTGAAATGGATGAAGCTTTTTCGGAGGACAATAACAACCTAAATTTGAATTTGGCAACATGGAGTGAAATCAGAGAATAAGATTCAGATCTACTCCTTCAAGAGGATGTAATAGACGATGCTTGCAAAGTTGTTTGAATATAAAAAAGGCCATGGAATTTCAAGTGTCAGGTATTGAAGGATTTAATTAAGAAGTTGGATGATAAATGAGTGGAAATTACGGATGCTTTGAATGACATATAAGAAGAATTTGATATTGTTAATTGTAAATTCTTCAATGAAAACATCAATTCTCTTCAAGAGGATTAAATCAAGAAGAATTTCAAAATATTTACTAAAGCATGATGATGAAGTTACCAAAAATTTTGGTAGTGAATCTATTGAATAGGTTGGTTTTATGCCAAAATTTCATAGGAAGATTGAAGAAAGTTGTGAGTAAACTTAGAATAGTTCCAGCTAAGATCACAAGGGAAATCAAAACAAAATATGTGGTAAATCACTATGCATGTGGGCTAAGGGATGAGGAAATTCAAGGAATCATTAAGCACTTCATCAAATATAAACATTGAATGGATGTGTGGGAGGAAACACAACAAAAACCTATAGAAGAAGAAGGCATTGTAGAACAAGCCCAAAGCTGAGCAGCCATGAAAGGATAGATCCAAGCCCTGTATCTGGTAAAAGTTGTAGGGTTGATTGATTCAAACCATTATAAAAAAATTTATATTATTATGGAGCATGTTCCCTTTAATTAATGACATTTCTATTTTTAGTAAAATGTTAGTTAAAGGCCCAGCTGTAATGGCATCAACCTAAAGAACTTATAAATAGTAAGGTGTATGGAGAAAGTTGGGAGATAGATAGATCATTTTTGGTGAATTTGCTCTTCAAGCTTGGAAGACTGCTTCAGATATTTTCAAACCTTTTAATTATATTCAGAGTGATATCTTTCCTTGAAGAACCTGATTTATTGTGTTAGATGGTTGATGAATGTATGATTTGTGAATGCATAATTCCTTAGTGTAAGTGGTTAGCTTACCTTTATTTCAGATTATCTATTTTATGTGATGAGGAAGTAATGTAACCATCTTTTATGTCAGTTCTGGAAATATTTTTTTCCTTCTGTTGTTAAAAGTATGCATTATCATTAGCAGTAATCAGTGAAATGGATGTTTCACATGTGCATGTGTTCTATCCTCATGATCAGTTAATTGTGTGTTCAATCAAATTTGATCTCTCTATTATGTGTACTTCTAGTTTAACAAAGGAATGCATGCTTTTGGTCTTGTGGTATTTTGTGCCCTTTCTAAGTTGAAATAGGTGAAGGTGACTAACGATGTTCACATCCTACTCACATTAACCCTTCCTGAGATTTAAAATATCCTTTTATTTGGTACATCATCATTCCTAGTATATTTTCCTTTTTTGCAAACCTCCTTTCCTTAACACCCATGTCAATATTAGTATAGGACTAGATAATCATTTTATTACACTAGGAGTAGTACAACCCTTAATTTAGGAAAAGGAATCCAGCCTTCTCCGGAGGTTCACCTCAAGCCCAAGTCCGACATCTTGAAAGGTGATCCCATGTGTCCCAATCACACCAAACATCTTGCTTATAGTTCTGGCCATTCGGAGGGTGTAGTGATTTGGTGACAAAAATACCTATTCAAGACATTATTTTTGTATTGAATCTTTATTAGATAATTTCCATCCTTTTTTCAGTCATCGGATCAACCAAGATTAGCAATAAATTCAGAATACCAGCTAAGTATTCTTCTCCCTCTCATAGCAAGTGCTTTGTTTAAATTGTCTATCATTATTTGGATTTATTCAATGATTATTTATGATATTTATACAATTAGCTTTAGAAACTAATTGATTAGGATAATCTACCATTGGTTACTACCTTCTTAAATACTAACCATTTAGGTTAAATCAATTACCTAACAAGGAGTTTAATTTTACATGTCATTGGATTGAGTAATTTTTCATGATAGGTTATTTTTTATAAGGATTCCCTTTAAAATAATGCTTCAATTTTGGGTGTAAATGGATTGGTCCTAGTTTGGTATTAAGTTGGACTCTATCCAAAATCTAGCTAAAGGGTTTTTACTATTATATTTTACTGACCACACTAATGTGGCCACGATGCTAAATAAGTTCTCAAACTATTATGTTCAGAGTTCCCTCCTTGTTGTGTCCCATTAGACTCATGAGTTTGTGGTTTATGAGCATAAAAACATTAATTTCCTTGTTTGAGTGGAATTTTCAGGCCTTCCTATACCATATGTTGGTGAGAAAATTTTTTATGGGACAAATTTGTGGGTTTCTTGCCAATGCTTTAGGAATCTAAGTACCTCTACTTAAAAATTACAACTTCTATATATGCATTCGTGAGTGAGGTGTGTTTTATCCAGGTTGGCCTTGTGGTCAATCATCCAATAGGGACCTGTACGTACCCAAAATTGTAAGGTACTGTACTACCAAAATGACGTAACAGGTGCCCCAATGATGATACAGGTCTCCTCGCAAGGTGTTCGGGATCCAGAAAATATCTCCAAGTGTGCGTTAACATCCCACATGCCCTGTTTAGCCCCTGCGTGCTTTGTTTTTCCCTTTTCCCCTCTTTTCTTGGCCTTTTTCTCTTCAGTGACGAAACCACCACCCTGCCTGGGTGGTGGTCTCGTGACCGCCGCCCTGAACAGGGCAGCGGTCTTGTAACTGCAACCCTGCTCAGGGCAGTGGTCCTTTACACGTTTTCCAGAAAGCTCTTTTAACACGACTCACGTAATTTCAACGTTTTAACATCTTTCTTTCACTGCCATAAGCTTGCATTTATGATTCTGGTTCCCTGGAATAGTGTTTTGCCATTGTTTATAGTTTAAGAGTTCTATTTGGTTTTTACCTTGGGTAAATGCAAATGCTATAAATATTTGGCTTGTGCTCAAGAAAATGGCCCCTCAAATTTGCCTCTGAATTTCTCTTTGCAATATATTTAGTTTTCATTTTGCTTAGAGTTCTTAGTTTCTTTCATTGCATGCCTAGTTAGTGTTGTTTTGCTGTTAGGAAGCCACATATCCATCTTGTGTAGGTGTTGTTATCATTTTATCCAATCCATTGGATTAGAATAGTTTGTTTTCAATAGGAAGCCATTAAAGTTGCAGGTTTTGTTCTTCAAATAGGATAGTTTCAGGTTCTGGACGTTTCATGTTGCATGACTCGCAATAAATCCCGCTAGGAATTACATAAGCTAAGCTCTGTACTCTTGCGCTATCCCTCTCCTACTCGCATTATATTAAGTCTGTATCTTGAGCTGCCTTTATCCCAATATCTACTTCTATTGATGCTAGCATTACACGCTTTTCTGGATCCACGTGAACATGAAGGAACAAGGAGATCACACTAAGGGGACAAGATCACACACACCATCAGATTCGCCATTTTTCTGCAAAATCCAGGTTCTAGCTTTCAAATTTCTAGTTAGAAACATATCAAATAAAGTAGCCAGTCACTTTATTTCAGTCAATTCTACTCTCGATATTACCATGGAAGCTGTGGGGATTGATAGTTTCTGAGAAACTATATTCACTCCTCACTTCTGAGGTAGGATCGAGAGCCTTGCAAATAGATTAAGTCAATTATTTCATTTTTTAGAATAGATTTAGAATTACACAGACAAATAACTACACTCAGTTATCTTGTTTGTTTTAAATTCGTCATTAAATTAATTGTCAAATTCTAGATATGTTAAACAGTTACTCTTTTAGATTCATTCGAATAGTTCCTCAAAAAATACAAAAATAGAGAAATCATATATGCTATAGATATATTCAAAGTAGTTAAATTTCACTTTGCTGTAGTTTAATTTACATTGTTACTTTTGTATGACAATCACGGGACCTAGGGAGCCTAGAGAATACATATTCGAGCCAATCGTGCCCCAGCCCAATCTCATCATAGCAATAACTGATATAGATCAAAATCTTAGGATCCAAGTCTTCCAAACAATGGTAAGCTTGCAATAAATCAATTCCCAGTTGAGCGGATTAAACATAGAAGATGACCAAGAGCACACGTTTTGGTCGAATCAACCAAACTATAGATTACCCTAGGTAACATCCATATGATTGTAGAAGGGGTTGAAAGAGAACAAACCTTTGGTTGTGATCCTTTGGTCCCACAGCCAGACGCAGGAGACACTCTTACAGATATAGATACCAGCCTAAGAATTCAGGTTGCAAGAATGCCTGTGAGGCACTCTGAGAAGACCACATAACTATTAGTTTTGAATATAGAGGCTGAGAAAGCATACGATTACTAGGTGTTAGGGATTAGGAACTAATTTTACACATGACCATAGCAAGACCGCAACAACCAAGAGTCTACGGTTGCGATCCACAAATACCACAACCCAACGAATCTGTAAGTCAATCAGACATAGACACTGGCCTACGCACACTAGTATTCAGGTCTACTCCACTTCCACCTATCATCATCGAACAGTTATCCTTACTAGATACAGTAGCTAACAAAGCTAGAGAGTTTTGGACTAGGCCAGAGAATCGTCCATAGAGTCAACTATATTTACCATCCACCATATGACCTTATCTGGAGACATACACGAAACTATCCCAGGTCATTTTCCACGTATTCCATAACCATAGATTGAATCACGCCAGAGCTCAATATTGATTGGAGCCTTCGAGCAGTCATCCTTGCCGATCGATCTATCACACCAGTTCAGGTTAGAAGGGCCTTCTTTGCCTTAGATTCACAAATTCCACTAGTGCGTATTGAAGACATTAGATTGCCTAACTATTTTGTCTGCATCCCATACATATTCCATCCCCACCAGCTGTCTCGGCATGACCTCGGGAAGTCGGGTGCGAGGAAGAGTTACTTGTAGATTCTCATGGTCGCTTGTCACTTTTCCATCGTACAGGACCCTCCAATGACCCTACAAAAAAGCTTGCAGATACGTACAAGAGAGGAATTTGCTAGGAGAGTGGGAAAAGGATTGAGAATGTTAGATAAGAGGACTAATGCTGCAAGTAGAAAATTAGAGTCTTGCATACATTAGTTAGAAGTTTCATCACATGCATTAAAATTGAGAAGAAACAACTCTATAAATATCAACAAGACCGATTAGAATTGATGAGCACAAAGTATTACTAAATAATCCCTTAGTCAAAAGATGGCTAGAAAATCCTTCTTGTATTGATGCTTAAACAAAAGTTGTACATAGTATGAGAATAGAGGAAATTTGAGAATGGGGGAATGGAAGAATTGGCTATCTCTTTTATTTTTCACAAGGATCTCTCTCTCATGTATTCACCAAAATAGCTAGGAAGACCCTCAAATGAGGAGTTCAATATAATTTATAGGAGATAAGTAAGTCTTCATCCTTCCCGGTGACCTTTCATATGCCATATTTTTGACTTTAGACTGTTCGTATTCCTATAAAATAATAATTCCCTATTATAAAAACAAGGAGACATAAATTTTACATCATGTTTCTAAAGTCAATTACGACATATCAACAAGTGAAAACCCAACACAAAAATTAGACCATTGAAGAGAGATAAAAATGGGAGTGAAGAGAAGAGAGAGAAAGAGAGAGAAGAAGGTTGAAATAGGAAGAATCATGCAGAAGAATGAGCTGCTACATCAGACTTGATCTTGTTCCCTAACTGGTCTCCATCTCGCACTACTAAGAAGATATCCATTTCTCTGAATCGTTTGCTGAAATTAGCCGCTGCATGGTTCCACTTTTTCGGCATGAGGAATGCGTTAAACAACTTAGAGTCTCTGTACACCCTTTAGACACACCATTCATATCTTTACACTTTTCGAACCATGATGGATGTTTCTCTGTAATGAGTGCAATGATGACCCACATCTCTGAGAGGAACTCTAGGGTATACTTATTGAAGGATAATGGATTTCTTGCTTCTTTCTTAACATATTCCTTGAATGGCCCAATAAAATCATTGGAAATTGTGTCTTCTCCCATTGCATTTACTCTAAGGTTCTGAATTTGGTAATTGATGTTATCCTACAACTTGTATGCTTGTTCCCTTATTTTTCATCCAACTTGGTAATGGCTTACTTGATTGCTTCAAATATGATTGCTAAGGCTCTTACCCATATGTGTGAAAAGTATTTTTAAATGGGATGATAAAAAAATTCTTGTTAATCAAATCCTCAGAAAAAGTGTTGCTCATTGCACTCACCACTTGAACCAAAGGATCCCAGTGATCCCTTTATTTCTCCAAATATTACTCTCAGCGTCACCATTCTATTCGTAGTTTACACACATATTTGCGAAGTGTTTGAGTGCCTCTGGGAGCATTAAATTTACCTTTTCAAAAATTGTACTGATCCATTTGATCATTAGTTCATCCCTGCATCGTGAGCTCATGCATCCTCTTGATGGATTTTGGATTGAAGCTACTGATGGGGTGTAACTTCTTTGATGGGAATTGTTAAGGAATTTGGGTCCACCAGGTGTTTCACGATAATACGAAATATTTTACACCTATTCTTTTAGGTCAATCAATAATATTATTATATTATTTGTTCCTTGCCATCAAGTGAGTGAAAAACTACTGATACATATACAAATCCCCTTCAGTGAGTATCCAACCTTAGTTAGATTGTTCTCATTTCATAATCAGATGGCGTAATTTCATCCAATGGCTTGCTCACCTTTTGGTCAAGCTACTTTCAATATATTGATTACCTAATTTATCCAATGTAGAACCGTGAGGCCATGTGCATGAAATTCCTGTTTCCTTCCCTTAGCCAATGAGGGGATCTCTGATAAATAAGGGGCTGTCACTTGTTTGAATAGTGGTGAGTATCATGTGCTATTGTTTCTTGCATCCCATGGAAACATTTCCATCGGAATTAGGATCTATGATAGGTGTATCAAGCATTCCCTACTCTAGAACAAGAGACATATCTTATATGGGAGAGGCATTAGCATCGAAAAGAGGGTGATACCTCTTGTGGTGGTCTGAAGGACTAGGTCTTGAACTGCTTACTCTTCCTCCACTTGTGTTTTTTCCAGTGGATCATCTTCTTGCATTTTTTACAATGAGGTATTACTTTTGCATCGTTGTAACTGAGACTTCTTATGTCTTGGCTCTCTTTGGTGACTTTTCATGAGAAAAAGTCTCCAATTTTGTAGATTTTCATTTTTTAACTTACTCCAGAGTGTCTTGAACTTGAAGTTACTTCAAAAAATTTTGAGGATGACTACTGAGAAGCTTGTTTATGACTTGTGAGGTTACTTCATGCATTTGGATTATTACAGCTCTCTTTCTTTGGAACCAATCCCTCATTCTCCTGACCAATTTCTCAATTTGTTCCATTATATCCCCTGATTTGCAAATGAGCCAATTGACTTGAGGGAATGGGGAAACAATTGATCACTGCATACTCAAGATCATACATTTATGTTCCATCATCTTGTAAAATATCTTCATACCAAGAGAGCCACAATTTCTTCATCTAATCAACTGTCATCCTCATATGATCCTTCTCCCGTAGTTAAAATTCGTCAGCACAAGTAGTCCAATAGTATTCAACTTACGGATCATGGTGCAAGTATTGGATATGGAAAGAGTCATGATCATCTTAGATGTCAAAATTGGGTCTGGCGGTTTAAGGAATGCAAAGTCAAATGCATGAAAGGCTACCTCCAGATGAGATGCATAATTCACATTATTTACATTGTGAACACCCCAGAGAGAGATGAGAAATGAAATCAACTTATTTTTCTTGTTCTTGAGTCTATTGTTTACCTGTATGAATTACCTGTAGAGCTCAAATAGTAATTAATTTGGTTGTTAAGGTACTCATGAAACCTTAGGGGAGCTTAGTCAAAGATGAAAACTTACAAGTAGGAGGAAGTTGAAGAATTGTATGAAATAAGAGCCATATCTTTTGATTAAGGATGCTTCTTGTGGTGATATCCTTACCTCCAAACCACCCTCCAAAGTTTGGACCACGTACATCATGAATGCATCATTCACGTGGGAGAAGTGCCTGTGAATTTCCTCCATTACAAACTGTGGAAGCTTCTCGAATGTGGGAACCTTGGAAGCAATGATCTTGAGCTAGCAAGAAAATAGGACCAAATAAGAAGTCATCTAAAAATTCTTTGTCATGGGCACCTAGAGTAGTTGTAGATGTTAAATTGTCACTAATTATGTGCCCACATTCAATTCATTACTTTCCTTCAAGTCACTATCAAGATGAATAAGGGCCATCCAATCTTGGGAATCCCTCATTGTTTTCTTCTCCCATAACTCTACCAAGGAGGAGTGATTGCATAATAACAACCTTTGCAAAACTCGCACATCAAAAGTGTTTTTGGTATACCTTGAGGGATTTCTCCCTATCTTCATTCATGATACCTAGTGCAATCCCTTGCACGTATGCATCCATATTTTCCCACCCGTACATGAACTTCTACTTTGTGATGATGATCATGTTGGGTGATGTTGGAATTTTCAAAGTGAGTGAGATGGTTATGGGGTTAATGATTTCCATTACCATACCATTGTCGGCTTGAATAGTCAAAGTTTTAGGCTCATAGTTGTGTGAGTAGGCCAAGTCTAGCTCAGTGCTTTGTACAGATAGGGGTTATCCCATAACTGTGAATAAACCACTTGTGAATACTTGATCTTTAATCTTCCCCTCTTTCCTTGGATATCTTGTGAGCCTTTTGATCATTGAAATACATAGAGATATAACTATCCTCTATCTCATACTTAGAAGCAAAAGGATGTGACGAATTCTATCCTGAAAAGTTATATTTCATGATTCCTCGACACTTACTACTTCTAGAAAGGGAAACTTACTATTTTTAGTAATTTTGAACATTCTTCTCTAAACTCCAACTACAGCTATCAATTTGAATGTTCAACTCTCAGAATTCTCCTTTTGTGAAATTCACCCTCTGGAATGACTTACTATTTTTAGTAAGTGCCTATGAGACAACTTACTATTTTTAGTAAGTATGAAAATTTAACTCTTTTGAACCTTGATTGGATGCGACAGTTTGAGTTCATCTTCTCCCTATGTTCCTCTGGACCAATTTTCTATCTTTAGTAGGTGCTCATAGGATCACTTACTCTTTTTAATAAGTGTTAATTCTAAACTGAGATGACCATTATGATTGATGTTGTCCTGGAACTTGTATTCTTGTTCTTCTTTTTCATCCAACTCGGCAATGGCTCGGTTAATTTCTTCAAATCTTATTGCTAAGGTTTTTTCCCATATGCATAGCAAGTCTTCTGAAGGGGTGCTAAAAAATTTCCTATTAATAGACTCCTGAGAATGAATGTTTCTCTTTTCACTCACCACTTGACCCAGAGGATCCTAGTGATCACCTTTATTTCTCCAAATATTCTCTAAGTGCCAACATCCTACTCACAGTTGCACACATGTAGGAAAAGAGTTTGACCGCCTCTTAGAGCACCGAATTTCCCTTTTTGGAAATTTTACCTATCCATTCATCATTAACTCATCCCTGCATCATGAGCTCATGCGTCCTCTTGATAGATTTTGGATTGAAGTTTTTAATGGGTGAAAATTCTTCGCTAGGAATTGTTGAGGCATTCAGGTACACCAATTGTTGCACATGAGATGAAATAGTTCACACTTGTTCTTTTAGCTCATCAATATTCTTTTATATTCTTTGTTACTTACCACCAAGTGAGTAGAAGACTGTTGATACATATGTAAATCCCCTTCATGAGTAGCTGACCCTAGTTAGATTGTGCCCATTTCATAATCTATCATTGTCATTTCATCCACTGGCTTGATCACCTTCGATCAGACTAATTCAATATACTGATTACCTATTTCTTCATTATAGAACCATGAGGCTATGAATTCAAACTTCATTTTCCTTCCCTTAGATGATGAGGTGATCACTAATAAATCAGGGGTTGTCACTTGTTGAACAATGTAAGTATCAGGTGTTATTGTTTCCTACATCCATGGAAAAATTTCATAAGAATTAGGCTCTATGATAGGTGCATTAACCATTCCCTCCTCTAGAAGAGGAGACATATCTTAGATGGGAGAGGTATTAGTGTCAATAAGAGGTGAGGCCTCATGTGGTGGTTCGAAGACTAGGTCTTGAACTGCATGCTCTTCCTCCACTTGTGTTTCTACCACTAGATCATCTTCTTGCATTTATGCAACCATGTCTTCCCTTTGCATCGTCGCAACTAAGCCTTATTCTTTCTTGGCTCTCTTAGTTGACTTTTCATGAGAATAATTCTCTAATTCTGTGGATTTTTGTTTTGAAATTGCTCCAGAGTATTTTCAACTTGAAATAACTTCCATAACTTTTAATGATGACTACTGAGAAGCTTGTTTCTGACTTGTGGCTGTACTTCATGATTGGATGATCATGGATCTCTTTCTATGGAACCAATATCTTGTTCTCTTGACCACTTTCTTAGTTTGTTCCTTTATATCCCCTAAATTGAAAACATGCTAATTGACATGAGGCAATGGGGAAACCTTGATTTTTGCATACTCAAGATGATACATTTATGTCCCATCATCTTGCAAAATATCTTCATAAAAAGAGAACCAAAATTTCTTCATCTCATCAACTATCATCCTCATATGATCCTTCTCCCATACTTCAAATTCATCAACACAATTGGCCTTATAGTCTTCAACTTGTGGATCATGACACAAGTCTGGGATATAGAAAGAGTCATGATCATCTTGGATGTTGAAATTGAGTCTGGTAGTGTAGGAATCCAAAGTCAAATGTGTGAAGGAAGCCTCTAGATGAGATGCATCATTCACATTCTTACATGTGAACACCATAAGAGAGATGGGAAATGAAATCAACTTGTTTTTATTTCTCCCGAGTCTATTGTTTACCTGTATGAACTGACTGCAGAGCTCAAATAGTACAGATTGGTCACTAAGGTACTTGGGCAAACCTTATCAGAGCTTGGTCAAAGATGGAAACTCAAAAGTAGGAGAAAGTTGAGAATTGTATGAAATATGAGCCATATTTTTTGATTAAGGATGCTGCTTGTGGTGAACATCCTTTCCTCACCCTCCAAGTTTGGAGCATGTACATTCGTGAATGCATCATTCACATGGGTGAAGTGCCTGTGACTTTCCTCCATTACCAACTATGGGAGTTTCTTGAATGCAGGAACCTTGACAGCAATGATCTTGAGCAATCCCTTGAATGATCTTGAGTAAATAGAAAAAATAAGAAATCATGTGGGACTTCTTTGTCATGGGCACCTAGAGCAGTTGTAGATGTAAATTATCACTTATTATCTGCCCCCAGTCAATTCATTGATTTCCTTTAGTCACTTTCAAGATTAAAAGGGCCATCCAATTTTGGAAGTCCCTCATGTTTACTTCTCCCATCACTCTATTGAGGAGAGTGATTACATCTGAATATCCTTTATGAAACTCACATCTCGAAAGTTTTTTGGCATCCTTGAGGACTTTCTCCCTATCTTCATCCATGATCCTAGTACAATCCCTTGCACATATTCATCCATCTTTTCCCACTCATGCATGACCTTCTCCTTTTTGATGACGACCATTTTCAGTGATGTTGGAATTTATAGAGTGAGTGAGATGGTTCTGGGGTTAATGACTTCCATTTTTGTACCATTTTCATCTCGAATTTTCCTCGTTTCAGGATCATAGTAGGTGTGAGAAAGCCAAGACCAAATCAGTGCTTTGTATGGACATGGGGTCTCTCACAGCTGGGAACAACCCACTTGTGAATACTTGATCTTTGATAGTTCCCTCTTTCCTTGGATATCATGTGAGCCTTCAGATCATTGAAATCCATATAGGATACATCACTATCCTCTATCTTGTACTCAGAAGTGAAAGGATGTGCCGAATTTTGTCCTGAAAAATTGTACTTCATGATTCCTCAACACTTACTATTTCTTGAAAGGGCAACTTGATATTTTTAGTAAGTGTGAAAATTATTTTCTGAACTCCAACTGTAGCTGCCAATTTGAATGTTCAACTCTCAGAATGCTCCTTTTATGAAATTCACCCTCTAAAATGAATTACTATTTTTAGTAAGTTCCTATGAGACAAATTTTTAGTAAGTGTGCAGATTCTCTTTGGAACCTTGAATGGATGTGAAAACTTGAATTCCTCTTCTCCCTATGTTCCCCTCACCTTCTAGACCAATTTTCTATTTTTAACAGGATGCTCATGGGATCACTTACTATTTTTAGTAAGTTACAATTTTGGACCGAGATGACCATTTCGATGATTTTTTTCCTATGATACCTCTTCTGTGTTCATCGCCTCCTTTGTATCTTCTTCAGATGGTGGCTTACCTAAAATAATAGTCTCCCATGTAGAAGGCCTGCTAGTTTTAGTAAGTATGCTTTTGGTGGTTAGATCATGGTGAACATGTTTTTTTTTGATATGGGTTTTTTCCCAATATCACCCCTTTGAAATTTCAGGGTTACTAGATCACTGGTTCATGAGATTTTAAAATTTTAAATTTTTAACCTCGCGGAAAGCTATGGACACAACAACCATTAACGGAGCTTGAAAATTTTAGGTATGGTTTTCTCCTCTGATTGCTATGAAAATTTATATTTTTGATGTGGGTTTTTCTTTCTCGTTCCACCAGTGAATTTTCTCTTCAAACCGATTGTCAGGTTTGGCTAGAAATTTGATTTTTATCTTCGTTGTGCCAAGAAAGAGATTTCTTCATTGTGAACAAACCTTTTTATAAAAAAGAGATCTATTACGGTGAGGTTTTTATGGCCTTTTAAAATGATGAAACACAGCAAAAAATGATTCTTCAATTTTTGCACTGGTTTGCAAGATATGTTGATTTCTTTGTTCACAACAATGAGGGTTTTCGAATGGAGTTCTTCATTTCTTTCTTCCATTCTTCAATCCTTATCAAGCTATTCCTTCCTATGAAATACTTGTGATTTTCATGGTGTGATGGAAAATACATGAAGCTTGGTTTGGAGTGCAAAATGGTGGCAAGAAGTTTTGAACAAGAATGGACAAAGATATGGCAGGGTGTGAAGCTGTGAAGAAGAAATGGAGGGAAAAATGGCTAAGTGCCAAATTTAAAGTGTTTAAAAAAACATACCAAGGGTGGGGTGAATTTTTATGTCCCTGATTTCCCTTTAGCTAAAGGGATGAAAGGGTCATCAAATTTCACATCATGCCTCCTTACGACACTTGTCAATCATCCAATGGTTGAGCATTAGGGCTAAAAGCTTGAGAAAAGCACCTGTGGGCTAAAAATTAGGCGTATGGAGGACCAAGAGGCATACCTGGGGTTGGGTGAATTTTAATTTCCCCTATGTCCCTTTAGTTAAAGGGATGAAAGGGACATCAATTTTCACATCGCGCCTAGAGATGACACTTGGTGTGCATCCGACGGTTGTGCATTTGGCTCCAACTAGCTCCTGGGGCTTGAATACTTGCATTGTAGAAGGTCACATTGATGACCTAGGGGCCACAAGGGCTAGGTGAATTTTCATGTCCCTCATGTTCCTTTTACTAAAGGGAACAAAAGGTTCATCAAATTACATCGTTGCACTAGGTTGCGACACTTGGCACATCTGAATGCACTCAGGGGATAGGCTCTGACAAGCTCCTGGGGGCTGAACTGGCATGCAGAGGGTTCCATGGGTGACTAGAGGGAAAAATAGGGCTGGGAAAATTTTATTGTCCCCATATGTCCCTTTGATTAAGGGATGAAAGGGACACCAAAATGTGCTAGGCTCCTAGAGCTGACACGTGTCCTCTTCAAAAATTGACTAACTATGGAAGCTTACCTTGAGGACAACTTGTGACGACAATAACTTGAGCTCCCAATGGAGTTTTTTGGAAATATTTTATATGAAATTGACTGAAAAATGCATTTTGAATCCAATGGTGGGGGTATTCAGCTCTTGATTCCTCCATTTAAGCCCTAAAAAATTGGATTTTTGTTCTTAGCTCCCTGGTTGAGCATGAGAAAAACTAGATATAGACCTATTACTCCTAGGTATTTGTGAAAAATATGATTTCACCATCTTGTATAGATCTTAATTCCCTTTCCAATATGTATTATTTAGCTCATAACTCCTTCCAGAGCTCCCAAAATCACTTCCCAAGCTCATTAGCTTTTTACCCTGTGCACTGCCTAGGCCTGAGAACCCAATGAATCTGCCCCAAATCCTTCCAAATCTTTCCTGAATATTCCAAAATCATTTCCTTGATGTTATTAGACCTTTGATTCATCTCCATGTTGGATTTTTCTCCTTTGTTCTGCTCTAGGGGGTTTCACCAGTCCTGAGAAGGCCAGTGGTAGCCCTTCCCAACACTGCCCAAAATTAGCATTCTTCAAGAACTCCTAAAATCACCTAGGGGGATTGACTTGAATTTCCTAATTAACCTAGGGGACTGAGTTAAAATCCACTGGGGGTCATTGGACTGACTGGGTAAGGCCGGTACTGAGGATGGGTAGACCTGGGGTGTCTTGGAAAGGTAAAACTTGAAAAATTTTGACACAGGGGTATCATTGTCATGCTTAAAAATTGTAAATTTTCCTATTGCACATTTGCATGAAAACAACTGGCTCTAGCTTGGGGACATGGTATGGACTGAGCACAAGTGAAGACATGGCATGAGGAATCCTATAATATCAACTTATAACATATTGACCAGTGCCTTATCCATTGGGCCTATGCGGAGTCATGTACAACTTACAAGAGAGAGATAACCAAGAAGAACACACACACACCAAAAATGAAGAAAGGAAAAAACACAACACACATGGAAAGGGAAAGACACACACAACAGAAAGGGAAACACACCTAAAAATCACCTATGGTACAAGGTGGGGGACAACCCACTTTCACTGATGATATTACTTCAGATATTTCCACTGCGAGGCAATTCCAATGACGTTCCATCCAGATATGAGAGTAGAAATATGTTTTCACTGCAAGCTTCATGAATCTAGAATGGGGTTGAGCCATAATGAATCAAAATTTCCATGGCTTCCTTTTGGTTCTCTCCTTTTTGTCCCATAGTAGGACAAGGTCTCCAACTTTGAATTCCTTTCCTTAGCCTTTTTTTCAAATATCTTCTTCACTTTTAGTTGATGCTCTTTGATACGATCAACCACTTGGAGTCTATTCTCTTCCATCTTCTCAAGAAATAGGATCCTTTTGTCAATAGAATCCTTGTATTATTCATCTTCTATTCCCTAGAGCAATTTGAGTGTTGATATTTCAACTGTAATGGGAATTTCTGCTTTCAACTCCATATAGAAGCTAGAATGGTGACATATCTATTTCTTTCTTTGGAGTGATCATGTCCACCCATAATGCATCATACAAATTCTTGTGCCAATTCCTCTGGTTTTCATCCATGAGCTTGTAGAAAATGGTCATGATGTTCTTGTTGCTAGATTTGACCTGACCATTTCCCTATGGATAGTAGTTTGATGAGTGGGATAGGGAGATTCCATATCCATAGCAGAACTCAGTCAACTCCCTTGAAGAAAAATAGGTAGCATTGTCTGCTATGATATTTTGTGGCACTCCAAAACATACTATGATATTCTCTTTGATGAAATTAACATTTTGTGTTAGCTTGCTTGACTGGAATGGCCTCCACCCACTTTGTGAAATAATCTATCGTTGTGAGCATGTAGGTGTGCCCGTGCTTGAGTGAGGATTTAGAGCACTGATGAAGTCTAGCCCCCACTTGTGAAATGGTTCTTCAATGAAAACTAGGTCTGAGTGGTAGTGCTGTAAGTTGTGGTCTCCCAACGAATTGTTGACATGCTTCACACTTGGAAACCCATTCTTGAGTATCTGCAAAGAGAGTAGGCCAATAATATCTTCCTCAGAGAATCTTATGTGCAGTGACCATGGCTGAAAAATGCCCACCACATGCTTGGTCATGATATGCTTTAAGAAACTTCTCTTGTTGTTCTTTGTCTACACACCTGAGAAAGCATCCATCAAGACCTCTTTTGTAGAGCATGTGGTTCCAGATCAAAAACTTTGTTTCCTTCATCTTGAGTGTTCTCATTTTCTTGTAATCAAGATGAGGGGGGCATTCTCCATAGGTTAGATAATAGGAAATGTCTGCATACCACTCATCAGTAGTAGTTATGAAGAGGACCTGTGGACTATCTTCAAAACAATTTGAGAAAGCACAATTATCTTCACCATGTTGAGCTTTGAGAGCTTCATCTTTAGCGATCAATCTACATAGACCATTTCCCCACACCAAATTGAGGGCTGGATCTCCAAGTCATACTCTTGAGTCTTTGCAACCCAATTTCCTCTTTAGCTCTGGATCTTGTTGTTAAGATGGACTTGATTGCACTGCCGGGGACCATCACCACTGTATGAGAGTTGAGTATGTAAAACCTGAAATTTTTACAGCCTTGACCACTACATAGGCATGTTTCTCCAATTGGCTATAGTTTAGCTCATGCTTCTTCAATGGGAAGCTCATGAAAGAAATAGGTGCTTCCACACCTTCATCATTCTTCTGGACAAGAACAACAAAGAGAGTATGTTCCGATGCATAACAATACATGATGAAATCTTTACTAAAATCTAGAGATATGAGAGTCAGATCTTTGGCAATGGATTTCTTGATTTATTCAAAAGTTTCTTTTCCCTCATCATTCCACTTGAAGCTTGCTTGAGGTTTCATCATGGTGGTGATGTGCTTCATCAATTCTATGAAACTCTTGAACAAAGTGATGAAGAAAGTTTACCTTGCCAAAAAGGAGTGAACTCCTTTCTTGTTTGTGGGCAAAGGATAGTTCTTGAATGGCCTTCACTCTTTTAGGATCAATGTGTGCTCCATGCTTATTCACAATGTGCCCCAGCAACTTACCTTTTGTAACTCCAAAATTGCACTTTTTTGGGTTTAAGGATATGTCGTGCTTTCTACACCTTGTGAGTACCTATTCCAAATGGTGAATATGGTCTCCTCTTATTTTTGAGAATACTATGAGATCATCTAGGTATATGACAATGTAATGCTTCAAATATTTGAAATCTAGATCCATCACCCTTTGAAATGTAGCCCCTACATTGATTAGGCCAAAGGGCATTCTGTTATATGCAAAAGTGCCCCAAGGTTTTGTGAACATTTGTCTTTGGTATGATCTTCCTCTACCTACTTCAATATGATTATACCCCGAGAATCCATCAAGAAATGAGAGCATTTAAGATCCTATGACCACTTGCAAAATGTGGTCCATGATCAGGAGTGGGTAATTATCCTTAAGGGAAGCTTGGTTCAAATTGTGGAAGTCTACACAAATTCTTATCTCTCTGTTCTTTTTCCAAACATAGGGACAATATTTGCTACCCATGTGGAGTGGTATATGGGGAAGATTATTCTTGCATTCAACATCTTCAGAACTTCCTCTTTGATGGTGTCAGCAATTTTTGGATTATACGGCCTTTGCTTTTTCCTGAAAGGTTTGGCATTCAATTCAAAGGGATTGAGTGGTGCATTTCCTTCAGTTGGAAGGATTTAAGCTCATCGTAAGAATAGGCCAAAACATCTGAATATTTCTTGAGTAATGACACAAAACCTTCTCTTTTCTTCTCAAGTGAACAACACTTTCCAATGTTGACCATTCTTGGGTTCTCTAGGGTGCCGATGTTTTCCTTCTCAAAATCAGTTGGGCACCTGAGAAGATTGCTTCACCTTCTCTTGAATGAATCTATCATGCTTGTCAAAGAGGTATTCTAGAGAGACTAGGCCTTTAGGGATCTTATTTCCTTTCAGTTTGATCACTCCTTCTTCATCAATACCTTCAATTCCTTCTTTCTCCTCTTCGGCTACCACTTTCCTTGTGTGGATTCTCATTCCCTTCAAAGAAGATATTATTAAAATTATCTCTTTGTTCCAAGAAATCCAGGAGCTGATTATCATCATTGAAGACTTTCCAGTGATTTACATTATCAGGCACACTAGGTCTGAAACACCATCTCTATAGTTACCTTATCCTTGTCAAATGAAGGTGTGGCATCACAAGGAGGCTGAAACTGCAAGGGAATCAACCTCTTTCATTATATTCTTGAGGAATGGAAATTCAATGGAGAATGCATCGAAAGATTCAATGCAGTCCCACACTTTGTTTCTGTAATGTCAAAGCCTTGGATTCTTTACTTGGTACTGCTTCTGGACCTACCTTACTATTACCTCTACATCACCCTAGCATTTCAGCTTTTTGATCCCCATATCTTCTGTCTACGCCCATGCCCAAGAGGAGGGCTTCATACTCTACTCATGTTATTTGTATTATCAAATTGTATCTTGTAGGAAAATGGGTATAATTATCTGGAAGGAGAACACAACACCACACCTTCTCCTAAACCTGTACTAGAATGACTACCATCAAATTCCATTTTCTGTATTTGATCTTCTTCCTCTTCCATAAGAAGTGGAAAATTCTCATCTTTCTCTGATGTGAGGAAGTAGTTTCCTAGCTCATTGTCTTGAAATAAAATGTTTTCCCTTAGATCATCATATTTTTGAACCGTGTACTTCATCTTCCTTACTGGAAGTAATTTCTTCATCTCTCCCTTTACTGGGATAGTTGTAGATGACCAATCCATTTTAATCTCTCCACCCAAATATCTACAAAAGCTTTCGACTCAGTATCATCCCAAAGGATGCTGGAATGTCTGCCACCAGGATGGTGAGAAACACCTTCTTCTCTGGAAAATCAGCTAGTGCTACCTGTGCATATTTTGATTCTCCCCACCAATGGTACTTGTTTGGATTCCATTGAATAACAAGAGCCACTTTCTTAGGTCAAGGTGAGGCCTAGAGAATTTGTAACTTTGACTGGCATCACATTATCTGAGGCTCCAGAATCTATGATGCAATTATTGAGTTGGAAGCCTTTAATGAGAAGTGACAGGTAAAAAGGCTCAACTTTGTTGGTTTTGGAGGCACTAAGGGCTAGCATGTTTTGTGAAGGTGGTGTGGATGGTGTGGGGAGTAGGCCTTTGGAATTTGAGTTTGATTCTATTGAAATACCACCATGACTACATCAACAAACCTATCAAATTGGGAAGGGTGCATTTGTAAATATTCTAGCTCTGTGATTTGGACTTTGGTTTTGTTTGCGTGTTCCACATAATCAAATGGAGTCATGGTGGGTGAGGTTGAAGTTCCTGGGGATGACAGAATATTTACATGGAAAAGGCTTTTTACTACTTTGGGAGTTGGATTTTATTTCAGGGGTGTGGTAACTAGCTTGGAGGAAGATGGGGACACATATTTTGATGGTACCTTAGATGATTTTGCAGGAATACCATTTGAAGAAGAATTAATTTTAGACAATTTCAGGACTAGGAGAAGGAACTAGGAGACTTACTTGGTGTGGCAATAATATGATCTTGCTAACCAGTGGGTCTAGTTTTTCTTTATCTGAATCCATTGAAGGTGGTAGTGATGATCCTCTGCTGATGATTTTATTTTGTGGAACTTCCACAGGAGGATCTTCTTTCTTTTTATTTTCCTTCACCACAACCTTGAGGATGAGGCTCCTTTCTTGGATTGTGCACGAGTGAAAACTACACATGAGAAACTTGGGGCTTCTTCATCATTTTCATCTTCATCTCCATCAACATACTTAATTAGGCCATTGTGTGTATCACCATCAACTTCTTCAACCTCAAGATAGTTATCATCACCTCCTACATATTCTTCTTCAGGTTCTTCTATCTCTTCTTCTTCCTCTAGATCCTCGGTGTCACAAGCAGGCATTAAATGGTGTTCTTTGAGAGCAAGATGGTGAGGAGGTGGAGTAATTCTTGGTTTATTGGGAGGATTTGGCTTCCTTGGAGTTCTTTGCATTGTGATATGAGATAGTTGTTTCTTCATGACAAATTAAGTCATTGGCCATTTTCTGGAAAATTAGGTCCGTGGTAACTGAGCTGAACTCTGACCTTTTTGTTTCCCATTGGTACCTTTCACTTTTCTAGACAAGAAATCAAATCATCTTCAGTCAATTGATGAAAAGTACTTATGCTTCCTTCAAATTTCTAGGTTGGGCTCTTATGAGGAAGAAACCAACTTCTGGTGGTAAGGCATTGATGAAGAATATTTTCAAATTATTTTCGGGAGGCATGACATCTTCAAGATTCCTTCTTATTATCCTGTTATATATGGTGATGAATATCTTGCATTGATTTAGAAGTGTATTTCTTCATTTGTACCAATTGGACCAAGAGATCCTGACAGTCTTCCGTAGATTTGAACCTATGTTCAAATGCTGACTTCTTATATCTTCCCAACAGGTGATAGACCTTATGGGGAAACATGTAGAACCATTCAAATTTTTCTTGAAGTGATTCCATAAAGATCCATGACTAATACATCTTCGTGCTCAATGCCCAACACACAAAAAGTGGTGATGAAACTGCTACATGTTCATCGGGGAGTTGAGAACCATCCCCTCTGAATTTTGGGAAGTTTTTTCTTGAGCCTTTTGGTAGCTCATGGAGTGGTTGAGCAAGGGAAAGTGGGCCAGTGTTTCCACCCCATGGTACATTTGGCCTACATTCTTCATGATCATGATCTACCATTCCATTTCTGATTCTAGCTTCTAACCTTTCTAAGGCTGTGGCTTCAGCTATTGCTCTTGCATCTACTTCAGCTTGAGCTCTTTCAATCTCTTCAATTTGAGCTCTTATTTTTGCTTCAACTCTTGCTTCTCTTTCTCTAGCTTCTTCTTCGGTCTCTACATCAGTGAAATCTTCAAGATTCTCATCAACATCCAATGGATTGAAAAACACTTGAATCCTGATGTGACTAGTTGCTTGATGAAGGGGAGACCTCTAAATTCTGAGCAGACTCTTGTCTTCTTTGAAGTTATTCAAAAATGGGATCAGTTTTTCCTCCTTGTCTTTGTTTGCTAGTGTATCTTCTATCTTCCAGCTTGAAAATCTATACTCTTCTTTGCGGTGCCTGAATCTACCTTTTGTCTTTCTAATTTAGCAATGCATTCTTCTTCGAGGTCAAGTACTCTTGTGGTAATGAAGTAGTGGTTGACACTTTTCCTTGTTATGCCAAATAGCCTCTCACAAATCTGAAGCAATATCCTCTTGAATGTGGAAGAGTAACTCAGGTCTTTCAATAAGAGGATTTCCTTAGAATAGCCATGGTTTGAAGACATAAGGCTCAGGTGACTATTCAAATTCCAGAAATTTTTTTTTGAAAAATTTTTGAATTTTTAAATTTTTTTTATATTTTTCTAGGTCATTTTTTGGGTGCAGATGTTGCTAAATCTACCCCACGGTGGGCATGCCAAAAACTGTTGGTGAGAAAATTTTTCAGGGGAAAAATTTGTGGGTTTCTTGCCAATGCTCTAGGAATCTAAGTCCCTCTACTTAAATGATGCAACTTCCGTGTATATGCATGTGTGAGTGAGGTGATTTTTATCTAGGTTGGCCTTGCGGCTAGGGATCTAATAGGGGAACTCCACTGACCCTACGGAAAAATCTTAGCAATACTTGCAAGAGAGGAATTTTTAGGAGAGTGGGAAAGGGAGTGAGAATAATAAGAGGGATAATGTTTCAAGTAGAAAATCAGAGTCTTGCATACATCAATAGAAGTTTCATCACATGCATTAAAATTAAGAAGAAACAACTTTACGAAATAAAACAAGACCAATTAGAATTTATGAGCACAAAGTATCAATAAATCCCTTAGTCAAAAGAGGGCTAGAAACTCCTTCTTCTTGTATTGATGCTTAAAAATAAAGTTGTACATAGTATGAGAATAGAGGAATTTAAGAATAGGGGAATGGAAGAATTGGCTATCTATTTTTTTTTCACAAGGATCTCTCTCATGAATTCACCAAAAATAATTAAGTTAAGACAAAAGATCAAATGAGGAGTTCATTACAATTTATAGAAGAGGAGAAACTCTTCATCTTCTCTGGTGACTTTTCATATGCCATATTGAATTTAGGTTGTTCATATTCCTATCAAATATTAAGTCCCTTTTATAAAAACAAGGTGACTTAAATTTTACATCATATTTCTAAAGTCACTTAAAGACATATCAAAAAAGTGACAAACCCCAACATGAAAAATTAGAACATTGAAGAGAGAGAAACATTGGGAGGGAAAAGAAGAGAGAGAGAGAGAGAGAGAGAGAAGAAAGAAGAAGAGAAAGGAAGAATCATGTAGAAGAATGAGCTTCTCCATCAGACTTGATCTCACTCCTTGACTGGTCTCCATCTCATGTTATTGAGAAGATCTCCATTCTCTAAATTACTTTATCTGAAACAAGCCGCTGCATGTTCCACTTTGTCGGTATGAGGAATACACACAACTTAGAGTCTTTATCCACCCGTCAGACACACCATTGATATCTTTTCACTTTACTGAACCATGATGGATGCTTCTCTGTAATGAGTACAATGGTGGACCAAATCTCTGAGAGGAACTCCAAGGGTATCCTTATTGAAGGATAATGGATTTCCACTTATTTCTTAACATATTCCTTGAATGGACCAATCAACTCATTAGAAGTTGTGTCTTCTCCCATTGCAGGCACTCCAAGTTTCTGAATTTGGTGATTGATTTTATCTTGCAACTTGTATGCTTGTTCTTCTTTTTCATCCAACTCAAAAATGGCTCAGTTAATTTCTTCAAATCTGATTGCTAAGGCTCTTTCCATACGTGTGACAAGTATTTTGAAGGGGTGCTAAAAATTTTCCTGTTAATCAAATCCTGAGAATGAGTGTTTCTCATTTCACTCACCACTTGACCTAGAGGATCCCAGTGATCCCTTTCTTTCTCTAAATATTCTCTAAGCACCCATGTCCTATTCACAGTTGCACACATGTAGGAAAAGATTTTGACTGCCTCTTAGGAGCATTGAATTTCCCTTTTCATGAAATTGTACTGATCCATTCATCATTAGCTCATCCCTGTATCATGAGCTCATGTGTCCTCTTGATAGATTATAGATTGAAGCTTGCTGATGGGTGCAACTTCTTCAATGGGAATTATTGAGGCATTTAGATCCACCAGGTGTTGCACATAGGTGATGGGATGAAAGAGTTCACACCTATTATTTTAGCTCATCAATATTCTTCTTATATTATTTATTCCTTTCTACAAAGTGAGCAGAAATACTTGATAATACATATGCAAATCCCCTTCATGAGTAGTTGGCCCCAATTGGATTGTGCTCATTTCATAATCAACTGGTGTCATTTCATCCACTGGATTGATCACCTTCAGGTCAGGATAGTTCAATATATTGATTACTTATTTCTCCGCTATAGAGGCGTGAGGCCATGTGCTCAAACTTCCTTTTCCTTCCCTTAGCCAATGAGGCAAATTTATTGATAAATTAAGGGCCTCCACTTGTTGAACAATGTGAGTATCAGTTGTTATTATTTCCTACTGTATCCATGGGAACATTTCATTAGACTCAGGCTCTATGACATGGTGCATCAAACATTCCCTACTCTGGAAGAGGAGGCATATCTTATATGGGAGATCCAGTAGTATGGACAAGTTGTGAGGCCTCTTGTGGCAGTTCGAAGACTGGGTCTTGAACTGGATGCTCTTCTTCTACTTGTTATTTCTACCACTAGATCTTCTTCTTGCATTTTCTGCAACCAGGTCTTCCCCTTGCATTGTTGCAACTGAGCCTTTTTCTATCCTGAGCTCTCTTTGGTGACTTTTCATGAGAAGAAGTCTCTAATTCATCAAGTGCATTTTCATTTTGAACTTGCTCCAGAGTGTCTTAAACTTGAAGTAAACTCCTCAAATTTTTGATGATGACTTGACGTTAGAATCTTGTTTTTGACTTGTGGGGGGTACCTCATGATTGGATGATCATGGCTCTCTTTCTCTGAAACCAATCCCTCGTTCTCCTAACCACTTTCTCAGTTCATTCCTTTATATCCTTTGACATGAACATGCCAATTGACTTGAGGAAATGGAGAAACCTTGATCAATCCACATACTTAGGATCATACATTTATGTCCATCATTTTGCAAAATATCTTGATACCAAGAGAACTTGAATTTCCTCATCTCATCAACTGTCATCCTCATGTGATCCTTTTTCCCGTACTTCAAATTCGTCAACACAGTTATCCCAATAGTATTTGAGTTGTGGATCATGGCACAAGTTATAGAACATGAAAAGAGTCAGGAGTCATCTCAAATTTCGAAATTGGGTATCTGTAGCAGTGTAGGAATACGTATAGTCAAATGTGCAAAGGAAGCCTCTAAATGAGATGCATCATTTGCATTCTTACATGTAAATATCTCTAAGAGAGATGGGAAATGAAATCAACTCTCTTTGTATTGATCTCCTAAGTCTGTTTTTCACCTATATTAATTTCCTGCACATGCTCAAATAATACAATTTGATCACTACGGTACTTGAGCAACCTTATAGGAGATTGGTTGAAGCTAGAAACTCATAAGTAGGAGAAAGTTGTAGAACAATATGAAATAGGATCCATATTTTTTTATTAAGGACACCACTTGTGGTGAAATCCTTGCCTCCAAATCACCCTCCAAATTTTAGACCACGTACATCGTGAATGCATCACTCATGCAAGGTGAAGTTCTTACATGAATTTCTTGTGACTTTATTCCATCATCAATTGTGGGTAGTTTATCGAATGCAGACAATTTGGTAGAAATATTATGTGTGAGAACCAATCCCTTAAATGATCTTGAAGATAGGCAGAGAAAATAGACCAAGTAAGAAGTTATGTGGAAATCTTATTTTTTATGAGAACCTGGATAAATTGTAGATGCAAATTTTCATTGATCACCTGTCCCCTAATCAATTTGTTTCTTTCCTTCGATCACCTATTAAGTTGAAAAGGGTCATCAAATATTGGAATTCCCTCACGTGTGCACCTCTTCCATCACTCTACTGATGAAGATTTATTAAGTTTGAATATCCTTCACGTAACTCGTATCTCCAAAGTGTGATTTCAGCATCCTTGAGGGCTTTCTCCCTATATTCATCCAAGATCCTAGTGCAATCCTTTATACGTATGAATCCATATTTTTCCACTCGTGCATGGCCTTATCCTTCCTGAAGACGACCATTTTGGGGTGATATCGTAATTTGCAAAGTCGAGTGAGATATTCCTAGGATTAATGACTGTCATTGGCATGTCATTTTCCAGCTTGAATTTTCCATGTTTCAAGTTCGTAATTGTGTGAGTAGACTAAGACCAAGTTCAATGATTTGTACAGACATAGAGGTGTTCTACAAATAAAAAGAACCCACTTGTGAATACTTTATCTTCGATCTTCCCTCTTTCTTTAGCATAGTCATGTAATCCTTTAAATAATTAAAATCCATATAGCATGACATCATTGTCCTTTATCTTGTACTTCGGAGGTGAAAGGTTATGTGTCAGAATTATGTCTTGAAAACTTGTACTTCATTGTTTCCTCAACACTTTTTATTTCTAGACAAAGCAGTAACTTGTTATTTTTAGTAAGTGTCAAAATTCTTCTTTGAATTCCAATTGCAGCTACCAATTTGAAATGTTCAACTTTCATTATGCTCCGTCTTTGAAATTCCCCCTCTAGAATGACTTACTATTTTTAGTAAATGCCTATGAAATAACTTACTATTTTTAGTAAGTGTGAAAATTCGAACTCTTTCGAACCTTGACTAGATGTGACAACTTCGAATACCTATTGTTACTTGTTTTCACCTCACCTTCTGGAGCCATTTTTCTATTTTTAGAATGTGCTTGTGAGACCACTTAATGTTTTTAGTAATTTTTAATTCAGGACCGAGACGACCATTTTGATGATTTTCTCCTATGACACCTCTTTTGTGTTTACCGCCACCTTTGCATAGCTTCTTTAGTTGGTGACTTACTTAAAATAGTAGTATCCCATGTAGAAGGCCTACTATTTTTAGTAAGTTCACTTCTTGTGGTCAAATCTCAATGGAATGAATTTTTCTGATATGGTTTTTTTCCCAATATCACCCCTCTGAAATTTTAGGCTTACCTGATCGCTAGTTTACAAGATTTTAAAATTTTATATTTTTCACCTTTGGCAGCAACTATAGACACGAAAGCCATTAAGAAACCTTGAAAATTACATGTCTGTTTTTCTCTGCTGATCTTGATGAAAATCATATTTTTGATGTGGGTTTTTTTTCTCGTTCTACAGGTGAATTTTCTCTTTAAATCGTTGTCGGTTTGACAAGAAATCTGATTTTTATTTTTCGTTGTGTTAAAAAAGAGATTTTTTCGCTGCAAAAAATCCTTGCTGAAACCTAGAGATATAATAGTGAGGAGTTTATGGCCTTCAAGAATGATGAACAAAACAATAAATGGTTCTTTGACTCATGTCGTGGTTTGCAAGATATGTCGATTTCTTTGTCTCACGATAATGAGGGTTTTCAGATAAAGATCTTCATTTTTCTCTTCCGTTATTCATTCCTCAACCAGTCCTTCCTCTGAGATCACTATAGTTTCATGGTGTGATGGAATTTATGGAAGTGGTTTGGAGTGCAATAATGGTGGCAAGAAATTCTGAACAAGAATGGATAGAACTATGGCAGGGTGTGATGTTGTGAAGAAGAAATGGAGGGAAAAATGGCTAAGTGCCAACTTTAAAGCATTTAAAAAAAACATAATAGGGGTGGGGTGAAATTTTATGTCCTTGATGTCCATTTAGCTAAAGGGATGAAAGGGTCATCAAATTTCACATTGTGTCTCCTCGCAACACTTGTCAATCATCCAACGGATTAGCATTAGGTCTAGGGAGCTTGAGAAAAGCACCTGGGAGCTAAAAATGAGACATATGGAGGACTATGAGTCATACCTGGGGTTGGGAACATTTTAATGCCCCTATGTCTATTTATCTAAAGGGCTGAAAGGTACATCAGTTTTCACATCACACCTGGAGATGACACTTGGTGGGCATTCAATGGCTGCGCATTTGGCTCCAACTAGCTCCTAGGGGCTAAATATTGCACTATAGAAGGTCACGTTGATGACCTAGGGGCCACAAGGGGATAGGTGCATTTTCATTTCCCTCATGTAAATTTTCTTAAAGATACAAAAGGGTCATCAAATTACACATTGAGCCAGGTTGTGACACTTGGTAGTCATTCGTACACTGAGGGAATAGGCTCTGACAAGCTCCTAGGGGCTGAAATGGTGATGCAGAGGGTTCCATGGGTGACCAGAGGGAAAACTAGGGCTGGGTGAATTTTACTATCCCCTATGGCTCTTTTCTTAAGGTATGAAAGGGGCACCAAAATGTGTCAAGCTCCTGGAGTTGACACGTGTCCACTGTGAGAATTGGTTAAGTATGGAGCACTCACCTTGATCCAACTTGTGACAGTGATAAATTGAGATCTCAATGGATGTTTTTGGAATTTTTTTATATGAAATTGAATGAAAAAGTCATTATGAATTGAATGGTGGGGGTATAACCTATTTATTCTTCCATTTATTCCCTAAAATTTTGGAATTTTATTCTAGCTCCCTGATTGAGCATGAGAAAAACTAGATATAGACCTACTTTTCATAGGTTTTGTGAAAAATATTATTTCATCATCATATAAATATCTAAATTAAATTTATGAGGATATATTTTTTGGATCCTAACTCCATCCATATCTCTTGGAATTGATTCCTGAAGCTCAGTAACGTTTTTGGCCTAGTGCACAACCTAGGTCTGTTAACCCTGTTTCTGATGGATCTTCCCTAAGACCTCCAAATATTTATTGAATATTCCAATATCAATTCCTTGATATTATTATACCTTTGATTCATCTCCATGTTGTATTTTTATCCTCTTTTCCACTCTATGGTGTTGCACCAATCTCGGGAAGGACAACAGTAGCCCTTCCCACAATTGCCTGAAATTTTCATTCTTCAAGAAATCCTAAAATCACTTAGGGGGATTAAATTGAATTTCCTAATTCACCTAAGGGATTAAGCTAACATCCACTAGGGGTCATTGGAATGAATGGGTAAGGCTGGTGCTGAGGATGTGTAGACCTAAGGTGTCTTGGAAAGGTAAAACTTGAAAATTTTGGCACAGGAATATCGTTGTCATGCTTGAAAATTGTAAATTTTTGAGTTACACATTTGCATGACAACACCATGTTAGAAATTTTTAGACCTCATTTATTCCTCTATAGGTTGTGTCATTACCAAAGAACTTATTTTATTCTATGATGCTATACCTCAGTGAAAATTTTGTGTTGAGGTCAACCTTTCTTAGGACCTTAAGGAAAACATTAACCTCCCAACACCTATCTTTTTTATGCTAGTCTATTGAACATAAAAAATGAGGTCACCCTTTTTAAGATGATATTCACAAATAATTTATAAATACATTTTTTTTACCTTTTTAATACTTTGGTGAAGATGCTTGGACCAATGTGGGTCACAAAAATAACCATAACAAATCCCCTGTTACCCACTCTTCTCCCAACACTTCCAAGGACATTAAACCTCAAGCTATTTAATTGTTATTTGTGCAGACCATTCCTAAGATCATTTTCCATTCTCTCTCCAAGTATTCTATTGTTTTTGTCTCACCATATTAGGAGATAGTGTCTCCTACTCTGCAACAACATTCTCCTCCTTCCGAGGAATATATGGAATTAACATATTTTCAAATTATTTTATAGGATAAGTGTGGTTTTCCATCTGACTCAAATCTTCCAGTTTTTTCCTACATAAAAGGAATTTGACACTCTCATATCCATCATTTCCACCTAAAGGAAGGAAATATTGCACCTTATACTAGATAGAAATATCACTCTAGTGAATTTAATTCAATTACTTAGCTAGAAATGAATATCAACAACAATGTAACTCCAAAGAACACCAAAATATAGAGAAATGATCACAATATGCAAATATAATGACTTATAAAATTCAAGGGAAAACCTCCAAAGTAAACAAAAAGGCTCAAGTTCTCAATTTGATGATAATATACTACTCTCTAACTCTTATATATAACCTACTATACTATGCAAATCCCCAAGGTCGACCCACTAAGCATATAAAACCATAATTCAATATGATATGACATGAAAAGAGATTATGTTATCCAAAGGTTTGATATCCATACGCAATATATGACCTAGGTGTAAGGACATAACATTCCCCTCCCCTTAAAAGAAACATTAGCCCTAATGTTGGTAATCTTTGGATGCTTCTCCTAGAATGCTTCATCTTCCCATGTTGTATCTTCAATGTCCAAATTCTTCCATTTTATTAGATAATCAATGATGACCCATTTCCTAAACTTCTTGGTGCATGTTGTAAACATAAAAATATGCATGTAGTTTTATTACATTATGTCCCAAAGCATGATATTATATGCATGATTCCTAAGAAAGAAAAATATACATTGATAACACTTGTTTTTATTTATATTGACGTTGTTTTATTTTTCTATTTTATCATTCTTTTCTTTTCTGGAACTATCCCTTTACTTTTTGACATCAAACAATGTGTTACTCAGCTGAGAATTTCCTAATTCATTTTTGGAGATTTTTGGACATAAACACCCAGTAAGGGACAATATCAGTCGATGCTGTCATCCCCTAATGAGTTTTTTTGTCCCTTTACTTTTGTCCTTATATTTTAAAATGGTACACCACTTGTTATATTTTCTAAAATGGCGTGATTACTTTGGGTCGGATGTTATGGGTTATTAGTGTAAAAATACAAGAAAAGAAGCATTATATACATACATACATACATACATACATACAGACATACATACATACATACAGACAGACATACAGACGAGACAGACAGACATACAGACAGTACAGACAGACAGACAGACAGACAGACATACTACATACATACATACATACATACATACATACCTACATACAGACATACATACATACATACATACACACAGTACATACATACATATATATATATATATATATATATATATATATATATATATATATATATATGCATAACCTACTTTTACATAAAAAAAAAGTAAGAGGAAACTAAGAAAGTTACTACTAAGGACCTCTCTCACAAATAAGGAATCTATTTTTGAGTAAAGGACTATATTTGGACGACATTATTCACTACATGTGAAGGGGAAAATTCTAAATTCTATAACATACATTATTTTGGGGGCAAATTATTTGTAGCCCGCTATATTGGTGCAACTTTCACAAGGGTAACCTAGTTTCAAGGGATACAATCTCTATCACAAAAAACACTAGAACTACATATAATCTGAAATGTAGTGCAACATTAAGTGATAATCACATTAGGGTGACTGCCGAGGTTAGTCCGACTCAATCATATGTATTTTTTATTTAGTATATTGTGTGCTTAAGTCTTGTAAATGTAGCTAGGGTTTGTTTTATAGGAAAAAATATGATAGGATAACCCTACAAAAAATTGGATGTGACAAAAAGAAAAATGAAGGTGATATTTTTAGACATTGAAGGAACCAAATCTACTTCTATCTCAATGAGAATAACAATGAATTCATACACTAGCACTAGGAGATAGTTTCCAAACCTGGCCGACACTATCCTAGTATAATTCTCTATTACTATTTTCCAAATGGATCATAAATAGTTTTACTAAACATTGTCCACCATTAGTCTAACCCATGTTTAGTCTAGACAACTAGATATCAGCTAAGTCACTCTTATCCTCTCGTTAGTTATACTTTTTTGTCATTGTATATTGGTGTATTGTGTTTTTTTGATATATAACTGATTTACTCTAGTCCTCTGATTAAAATTTAATTTTTTAAAAATAATTTGGTGAATCCTCTTATTGATCAAACCTATTTTTCATAGGATCCTTATAGTGTCTACATTCTGTATATGATTTTATTCTTTAGATATTTCTTTATTCTATATTTTCTTATCCCTACATGTTATAATGGATATCCCTTCCCAAAAATTATTGACAGTGCTCCCTGATTATTTATTAAAGTTTGTATTATGTTTTAATGCTAAATGTCTAGCCTGAAAAATTGAAAATTTTATCCATGACAACTTATCCCATCATTTGAAAACCTATCTCTTAGTCATTGTGAACCCTTCCTTTGGAAAACCTATCATCACCCTCATTCCTTCTAAGAGGAAAGTGATAAAATATTTTTAAAATGTGTTTCATGTGATTGGGAATGAATCTAATTTGATTTCGCAATGAGATCAAGCTCTAAGGTAAAATAGTGCTCTCTAAAGCACTAAATTGGCTATTTTTAGCCATATTGTAGCATGAAGACATCCTATGGAAGCTACCAGGGAAGAATCAACCCATATGGAAGTTTTTAAATAGATTAATCAATTTATACAAGGTATTTAGGGAAAATACATGGAATAAATTGGTGTCAGGAATCAAGCAAGAAAGAGAGGGTCATTTTCGGTGAAGGGAATGACATACTCCAAAAGAGAGATGAATTATCTAGAAGATTCTCAAAGTTTTGGGAGGATTTGGGAAGAAAAAATAAGTCAATTGAAATATATTGGAACCCTCCACATGATGGACACATCAATTTTGTTCCAAGACTTAAAAATAGTTTGGATTAATCTAGGTCACTACAATTGCTCCTTCGAGTAAAAAATGGAACATTCCTTGAAAAATAAAATTTCAGGCATAATTAGATTCTAATAATGGATGCGTTGATCTCAATAGGTGATTTGGAGTCAAAATTATACAATTTTTGACACCAAAACACCTTTCCATGCTCCCATGGTAGAAAAACACTCATATTATCCTAAAATGGAGTTGGCGGATGGCATCAATATTCCAAAAAGGCTTGAGTGCACCTGTTCACCCTTGGTATCCCATTTGATTATCCCTAAGGTTCAAAGGGGAAACATGGGACACCAAAGTTCACTCCCACATCATCTCATACCACTTCTTCACTTAAAACACAACTCTGTTTGTTAGGCAGAGCATATGAAGAGTTAAGTGCCTAGGTCCCTTTCCCATGATGAGCAAACCCATTGACATAGTTTTAAGCACATGATATCTCCTTTTATTGTTCCTAAGGTGACAAATGGACATGGTAAGCACAAAATTGCACTCTCCCATGTTGGCTCACTCCCCGCAACTTGAGAATGGTAACTTTTGCACCTAGGGAGGTTCTAACTTGCATTTCACTTATCCCCTTCTCATAAGTTGAGACCCATGGATAATTTTATCACCCATGATATCCCCTAAATTTATTAGAAAGGTGGAAATGGACATGGGGGAAAAAAAATTCACTCCCCCATGAGGTTACATTTTTCACAACTTTCCATCACATCTTTTTCACCTAGGGAACATCATAACTTGCAAATAACTTAACCCCTTATCCCCTCCTCAAGCCACATTTTTTAGCTAATGGTGTCCCCTTGGATTTAAAAAACATAAAAAATGACATGGGTGACATGAATATGTTCTCCCTATCCTTCGACTCAACTCCCAGTCACGTGAAAAATAAATTTTTAGACCCCCCAAAGCCATTTTTCAGCTCTATGCATCTCATTCACACTACACTAGAAGTCACCACTTGTCACCATATAATGAAAAGCACAATTATTTCCCTTTGTTTCCCATTTTCAAATCTTACACCATATTTTTTATGGTGTAACTCCATGCCAACCCTCTTCCAATCATGGTTTAGCTTACTAGGTTTGATCTGGGTTAAAAGTTACAAAAACAATATGACTACCTCCCTCCTGATGAACACTTACTAATTTTTCAAAATTCAAGGTGTTTGTGTTTTTTCCCTCCAAAAATCCATTATTGCACTATGATTTTTCTGGAATTCTTCAGAATTATTAAGCTTGGAAAATGAATTTTTCTCATATCTCTAAAATGGTGGACCCAATTTCTACTAAAATTTTCTAGTGCTATTCTCCAAACAAGCCTTAAAATTGAATGTAGGAACACTACCGTTGATTATCTATACAATTTACATTGCATAGAAGAATTTTTATATCCCCTAGAGTTACCTTTTTAGATCTACCGAGTTCTAACAAATGAAATTCCTTGAAAACTGGAGCAGAAGATCCTACGACAAAACTTAATCTTTTGAGATTAGTTTCATTCAATCCAACACAAAAATACCTCCATATAAAAATATTAATTTTTTCAAGGCATCATATGTATAAATATAGTAAGTTTGTAAAACAATGGAACTCTCAATATCCTTGTACTCCAAACAAATAAAAACCACCAAAAAGTGAAAATTGTGAAAACTTACTAAAAATAGCTATCAGAGATAGTACCAACTAAAAATAGAAAGTATTGCAATTAGGATCAAGTCACTTGTATCAAATAACATTACACCCATCTTAGTTCTTTTTTTGAAAATTGTGTGGCTAGGAAATTGTCTTATGGTTCAAATAAGAAAGGAACCCGCTGTAGACTCTTAAAAACTTAGTCTCACAGTGAATTCCAAGATTGCATGTTTCAATCCATTCTAGTAGTCACATTGATGAGTATGTAGGTGAATGCAAAGTTTATTATTTAATAATTTTTATTAGAATAAATTTCCACTAAGGAACAAATGAATAAGAAGGTACTTGGGTCTCTTGAGATTGATTCCATCCAAGAAGGATATATCTTTATAACTAAGGTGAATTGTGAAGCTCTAGGAAGTAATGAGGAGAAAGGTGATGATCTGCACATTCCTACTCTAACCTTATGTTCAAATATCTTACCAAGAGGAGAGACATCATATGAATCACACCATGGAAAGGAATAGGTTAGAATGAACTAGCGTGCATAAAATACATTCACTTGAATCATAGGTCAATGAGGTACTAAAGATCATCATGTTTACAGGATCAAGAATTCATTATATGTCCACTTAGTGTGAGTCACTTGTTGGTGTTTTTGAACACTTATCCAATGCTTTGGAATAATTCTACATCTCATAGAAGAAGGAGATTTACACCACAATGTTTCCGTTTAACGGGTGGTTAGAGGCCAAGAATTTCATTCATGAAGTATTCCCTCATAGATCCATTAGAAGTAAACTCTTTGTCAGTAGGAGCTTTCCTATCTCCAGATTTCCACTTCTCTCCTTTTTTATCTCTCCTTCTCCCTCTTTCTCTAACATTAATTTCTTCATTTGGAATGTAATTTTTCACTCTTTCATCTTATTCACTTAAGTGACTTAATACTACATTGTAAAACTCCGTTTTTCAAAAATAATAAAAGGACTTAATTTCATTCCTAAGGGAATGCAAAAATTCATAAGTGGTGGTGAGATGAAGAGTCACATTGGGGGGAGAGGAAGAGAAATTTTGTAATCTATAAATTGGAATGAATTCTCCCATTCCAAAGGGTTATCAATTCTTTATTGTTGTAATTTGTTGGATTTCACCACTACTTTAAGCAATAAAGCTAAAATTTTCTATCTCCTTGCATATGTTCTTCCATCCTCTCTATTTTACAACTTTTCAAGAATTGTAATCTTATAAAACCAAGAAGGAAATTTATGTATTTTATTAATGAGATCATAGAAATTTTTGTATTTGACTTTATTAGTCTTACTATTACTTACAAGGTTTATTTATTCCTATTGAACGTGGACCTACTTTGGCTAATGTGTGTGAAATTTGTAAGTCTACTCACAACATCAACCCCCTCTCTCAATTTCCCCATCTCCTCTTTACCTCTCTTCAAAGTAAATTCATCCTTTCTATATCATAAAAACACTTTTACCACTGGTTTAATGGAGTATTTCCTATGTGATCCATGGTCTAATTGCCACCCCATAGTTCTAGTTAGTTTACATTCAATAAATGGGAGTCTCCCCATACCCAAGAAGGAGGGGCTTAGCCCTATGACCGTTGGTGAAAACCAATAATTTTCCCTGTTACAAATTTTTTCACCAAATTTTTTTGGATACTCTATTGGGGAAGATCTTCCCTTGTGTGCCCTATAAAAAAATCTAAAAAAAATAAAAAATCAGATATTTAAAAATTAAAAAAAATCATAAAATCTAAATTTAGAAATCTAGAAACTAATTGTTGAAAATTCACTAAACCTATCATTTCCAAGATATAAATTTTCATTTACATATTGGAAAGTATTTTATAAACTGGTAGAAAGAAGATTCACTAAATAAGATCAAGTAGGTGGAGTTATAGTCTTTCATGATCTTATGTTTGAGCCGCAAAAATAAGAAGATTTCATACTTTCTCCCATATAAATACCAAGACAAATTCCTTAAAATCCACTTGAGGATCCCATTAGAGAATTAGTTGTATAACCATTAGATATCATATCAGAAAAAAATGAAGAATAATAAATGGGTATACTTGTTCCATGGGGACAGAACACTAGTCCACTAGCTTTGGCTCCTCCACTACATGATTTAACAAAAGGATCAAGGAAGAAATTTCCCAAGTTATATGGAGACAGAAAGTAACATCCCGATGATCACATCACATATTTCATCACAACATGTGGAGTTATTAGATTGGAACATGAAGATTTTTTTGTGTGCTTATTCGTGGAGTCATTACAAGATGCCATGGTGGAATGGTTTTACTATCTACCTCATTCAATTATTGACTAAGAAAACATGAAAACTAAGTTTTAAGAAAGATTAAAGATAGTATAATATGTTCATGCCCTCCTTTCTCAATTAGCTCAAATGAAGAAAGAACTAAAATATCCCATGAGATACTTTTTTGGCAAAATTCAACAAGTGGTCAACAAAATTTCTATTGGTGCTCGCACTACTGTAGAAAATCAAAAGATATTCTTCATAAATGATCAACTACCTAAAGTTAGGTTCATATTGAGAATATCTCGATAAAATAATTTGGAAAACACTCAAGAAATTTCCATTGAAGTTGAATATGAAATTATCATGTAAGGGAAAATCAAGAACTATTCAATAAGGAATAAGGTCTAAAATTTCAAATATGAAAGTGTTGATCCATTGCTACAAAAATTGGTCAATGATTTGACTATATTGAAGAAGGAAATTGCTCGACATGCCTCATAACCAAAACTAGAATAGGAATAGTATTTTAGGAGCACACTAAAGGATCACCTTGGAAGATCCACTAGTTAATGTGGTATGTGGAACCAATGAAGATGAAGGAGATGAATTTTTTGAATCTAAAAGTAAAATAGAAGAAAAATATGGATATGCAAGGTTTGGGTATCTTAAATACTCACATGAATAATCTATGGCTAATATGAATAACTACTCTTGTGTAATTTTCAACCACTCTCAAATAAAGAAATAAGCCTCTTATTTCAGTTCCCAAGGAAAAAACTTGAATCTTCAAATGACGACTCTATAAAAAACAAAATAGAAGGATCATCACTGCCCACTTCCATAGGGCCAAATAATAAGAAACCCGAGACTACCTCAATCAAGAATCCATATGCCTCTTTGAGTAAGTCTATTTCATCTCCTCTATTCAAATTTGTTTTTTCTTATATTGATCCTAAGAATGCAAATCCTACTCTTGTCAAGGTTGGCATAGTTCCCCATGTGCTTACAACTTATTCACCTTTTGACATCATTGAACATCTCAATAAATATAAAATTCAAATATATGAGTCTAAGGACTTGAAAACTCGCCGAAGTAGTTTGATATATTTGTCCAATTTATCAAAGGAAGTAGTTCAAATACTTGTCACAAAAGTTTCAACATCAAAGAACCACTTCCCACTCCTAACACCACTCCTTAGAACCTTATTTCTTTCACATCCTCCACTTCTAGGTATGTAGAACCTTTCTATCTAGCCTTACTAGTCGATGGGTATAAATTGAATAACTACATTATTGAATCTGGTGCCTCTGACAATATCATGCACACCAAGGTTGCCAAGGATCTTTTTCCCTCTCTTACCCCAACTACTGGCCATTTGTACTCCATAAAAACCAAATAAGTTCCTCTCATTGGCCAAGTGAAATATTATCAAGTGTCATTTATAGATTTTACTAACAAAAATATTATGATGAAAATATTGGTGGCAGACATGTCAAATTTGTATGGTATGTTATTGAGATAGAGTTTCTATCGGGATGTTGGTGGAGATATACAGATGGATTGGTCATATGTGATAATAACCATAAATGGTAGAATGAATAAGATCCTTCCTATAAGGAAAATGAAATACACGATTCAAAATATAGATGACCAAAGGGAGGACATACTATTTCAAGATTCAAGGTATGGAAAATTTTTATAGCTTTAGAGGAAGATCTTGAGCTACCCATGTTGATGGAAGAGTATCTAGGTGTGACAGAGCCAATTGGAAAACATCATGATGATTTGATGGAGCTGGAATTTGATAGTGTGTACTTCCTATTAAACATGAATGTAGATTCTCTACTTGTTGGTGATGGAGGTCATGGAAATATTGAATTACAACAAAACAATCTTGAGGTGACAAGTAATACAGATCATAAAAAATAAGTGACATCAAATGAATTCTTAACAGATGAATCCCATAATTTCAATCATCTTCTTGAGGTCTAACATGGAGACGTGAACCAATCTGTGTGAAAAATAATTTCTTGGAGAAATTGAGAAACATGGAGCATCAAGAGGCTTGTCATAATGTTTGAAATCTCAACATATTTTCTGAGAACTAGATCATGGAGACTATGGTCATGAAACAAGTAACTAACCAAGGCTAAATGTCTATTAAAGACCATAAGCCTCGGTATGAAAATCACAATCTTGGTATCATCAAAACTCATTCTTATAGTAGAAATAAAATATTAAAAACTGGGATGAATTTGTAAATGGATAAGCAGATAGAAACAATATATCAAAGTAATAAAGGTAATTAGATGTCTAATTGGAACCTCACTTACAAGAAAAATCATGAACATTTTCTCAAGAAATTGAGAAGGGGTCATATGTCAATGAGTCAGTCAATGGATTTGCAGAACAAAGGAATTTGGTGATACTAATGCATGGGTAAAAATTTAGTGAAGAATCAATACTACATTGAATTGGGTTGTCCCTCGCATGTACCATAGGTAATGTAGGTATGTTTTATCATGTTTCTTTTTCTATTGTGGGGTTTCCCTTTATGTTATGTGTTTCCCTTTCGGTTATGTGTTTGGGTTGTTTTTCTCTTGGTTGTCCTCATAGCTTTGCTATTTATTTGGTGTGGTGAATCTATGGCCAAATAGATAAGGAACTGGTTTTCTACTCCATAAGAATCAAGTAAGTAATCAGGGAAAATTTATGGAAGAAATTTATGTCAGGAATCAAGTAAGCAAGATAGGGTCATTTTGGGTGTAGGGAGTGCCATACTCCAATAGATAAAGATGACGTGTCTAGATGATTTTGGGAGTTCTGGAAGGAGTTGTAAAGAAAACATGTATTTAATGGAAATATCTTAGAAGCCTACACATTATGGATATATCATGTTTTTTCCAAGACTTAATAATATTATGCAATAATCTAGGATACTAGAACTGCGCCTTTGAATAAAAAATGGAACAAGACCTAAAATTAAAATTTTAGGAAAACTTGGCTCCTAATAATGGCTATGATGATCAAAATAGGTAATTTGGAGTCAAAATCATATAAGTTTTGACTCCAAAACACCATTCCATGCTCTCATGATAGAAAAAGCACTCCCGATATCCTAAAATGGAGTTGGCAGATGACATCAACATTCCAAAAAGGATTCAAAACACTTTTTCACCCTGGGTGTTCCCTTGGATTATCCCTAAGGTGAAAATGGGACATGGGGGAAACCAATGTTTTCTCCCTCATCATTTCATAACATTATGTCACTTAAAAACAACTTGGTGTGTTAAGCAGAACATGTGAAGAGTTAAGTGCCTATGTCCCATTCCCATGATGAAAAAACCCCTTGGAAAATTTTCAAGCACATAATGTCCCCTTGGATTTTCCAAAAGGTTTAAAAGTGACACGAAAGTGTTCTCCCCCATGTTGGCTCACTCCCCGTAACTTAATACTTGCAAATTTTTCACTTAAGGAGGTTCTAACTTACAAGTTTCACTTGTCCCCTTCTTACGAGATGAGACCCATGGCACATTTTTTCACTTATGCTATCCCCATAAATTGTCCCTAAGGTGAAAAGGGACATTGGGGATAAAAAATTTCACTCCTCCATAAGGTTTAATTTTTTGTAGCTTGCCCATCACATATTTTGCACCTAGGGAACATCATAACTTGTAAGTAACTTAACCCCTTGTCCACTCCTCATGATTAAACCCATTATGACAAATTTTTGAGTTGGTAGTGTCCCTTTGGATTTCACCAGTAGAAAAATTGACATGGGGAACATGAAAGTGTACTCCCTATCCTGTTACTCAGCCCTCGGTCACGTGAAAAACCAATTTTTAGCCCCTGGAAGCCATTTTCGGTTTTATGCATCTCATTCACACTACACTAGAAGCTACCACTTGTCACCATCTAGTGTAAAGCATAATTATTTTACCCTTATGTCCCAATTTCACCTCATTTACCCTATTTTTTATGGTGCAATTCCATTCCAACCCTCTTCCAACCATGGTTTAACTTGTTGGGTTTGATCCGAGTTAAAAGTTGTAAAGTAAATATGACTAACTCCCTCCTCATGAGAACTTAATAATTTTGTAAAAATCAAGGTGTTGTGTTTTTCCCTCAAATAATACATTGTTTCATAATGATGCTACTGGAATTCTTCAGAACCATCAAATTCATAAAAATAATTTTGCTCATATCTCCAAAATATTGCACCCGATTTCTATGAAATTTTTTCAGTGCACTCCTCCCAAAAAAACCTTCAAGTTAACTATAAGAACGTTGTTATTAATGATATATAAAATTTACTATATTTAGAGGAATTTTTCATCCCATGGATTTTTGTTTTTAGATCTAAGAGTTATGACAAATGAAAATCCTTGAAAATTGGAGCAGAAGCTCCTGAAACAAAAGCTAATCTTTTGAGATCAGCTTCGTTACAATCCGAAACCTCTAAGACCTATGTATAAAAATAGTAATTTTTTCAAGGCCTCATGTGTCTAAATATAGTAAGTTTCCAAAACAGTGAAAATTTCAACATTTATGTACTCCAAATAAACAAAAATCACCAAAAAGTGAAAATTGTGAAAACTTACAAAAAATACAATCCTAGACAGGACCTACTAAAAAATAGAAAGTATTGCAATCGGGATCAAATCACTTGTATCAATTCACATTCCACCTATCTTGAAGGTTTTTTCCACAATTACATGGCTAGGAAATTGTATTATGGTTCAAATAATAAATAAATCCCTCACAAAGTCTCAAAAACATAGTCTCAAGGTGAATTATAAGACTACACATTTCAATCCATCCTAGCAGTCACATAACATGGTAATCATATTTGAATGATGTAGACCATGAAAGGGAATTTGATGAAAAATTTATTGAATTTGACTTGTTCTATGACAAAGAGCTACCTAAAAAACAACAAGATATTAATTAGTGAGATTAAATACCTTTCTTGTACAAGCTTAGGATCAAACCAAGGTGCAAACATGAGGATCTTTAATAGAAAAATTAATGTAATTAAAGTTGAGTCTTAACAAGATCTCTACAACCCATATACTCAAAAGTAATACATTTGAGAATTCACTCAATGTTTTTTAGTCTTTAAGACCTTTGGTTGATGTTTCCAACCAATTACATGCAATTTGTTCTTTTAACCATTCATTATCCTTTTGACTAAATGAGTAAACAACATCAACTGAGTAAGAAATCAATATTCTATTTACGTTCACACCTTCATCTTTAGAATGTCTAGTTACTCTCTTATAAGTTCTTTATTTAACTCTTTTAGTTCCTTCCCTAATATTATCTCTCAACATTTACTCCCTATTCTTAATTTTAGCTTCTCATTAACATTTGACATGTGACCATACTATTTTATCTTAAACCCATATGTTACATTAGTATACATTATATTTTTGTCCTCCAACTTTCAAAATTTACAATTAGTCATGAAAACACAATTATACATCTTATGTTAGCACTCTGTCCTATCTTGAAACTATTTGAATATCATACCAATATTGTTTTATTAATTAACACATGGTTTATAATCTCCTTTAAACCTCTTTAACCTCTTGACCCTCTCAATATTGCATTCCACTAAGATAGATTATTAAGATCCTCCACAAATTTTATTCTTTATTGAATGAGAGTGTCTTTATTATATTATAGGACAAACCAAAAAATATTAGATTTTTACAATATACCCTGTCATCGTATACCTCATCACAGTCATATTATCATGCATATTCATTGGAAAAACAATTTGGAATCCAAATAACCAAAATATCCCTTAATAGCTTAATGCCTTGCTTTGTCTCTTGTATTAGGTCTATTGTTGTACACTTAAAGGACTAAAATTCACATTCTATAGTTTTCCAAGACACTATTAAATTTTTCAAGTACCCATTTTTATGTGTAATAAGGTCCATGAGTTTCGTGTCTAACTCTTTATAGGTTTTACCTAGTTTATATTTATATTTTTTAGTAATTAGGCCTTATTGGATTTGGAATATTCCTCACAAAACTATCAAATAAATATTCTGAATGTGGATATGAAACACCCTAAAATACTTTCTATCTTAAATTAGACTTCATCTAGACCATTTATTCCAAGTTTCAACATTTAATTCTTCATAATGGAGAAGATATAATAGTTTTACTCAAAACCCTAGGTAAGGGTTTCATAAGGTCTTGAGAGGAGAGAATTTGATGTATCATTTTTATTTTTCATTTATAAGGATCAAGACTTATTAGATAAGGTGTGTAGAACTCCTATGTGACTTTATACCTTCTATTATTTAGGTAAAAGTTGTTTTCATAAGCTTATATAATAAGGTTTATCTCAAAAATACATTGAGAATGACATTAACATACGAAGTATTTCACTGTAATCTCAAGATATGGTGAAAATTATCACAAATTCATTCTTAAACTCATGAATACACCAAATCATGCATTAAATATCCCCTCACTTGTAAATTATAGCTTGCACAATACTTAGTAATTTAGAACTACTAACTTATAGCTTGCAATGTATTTCTTGTCCATTCAATGAACCTGCATAGCCATATTAGTCCTCCAAAACACAAAGTTTCCTTTGAGAATATGGATAACATACATATAGTTTTATCAAATCAAGATTACTCTAACATATTTATTACACCACCATCCTCATAATCTTAACATTATATATTATAATCAATACACACACAAAATCCATCTTTACACATATCATTTATAAGAAACCATACTTCCCCAAATCAATATTTGTATTATATAAATGTTCTTGATTTACATAAAGATTTAGTAGCTTTTTAGTTCTTCTACATTTACTACCTTTATAAAATTCTTCTATCTTACCTCTACATCCTGATTTGCATCCTTCTTTATAACTTTTTATGACTATTATTCAAGGAAGATTCATTCCCATCAAGTCTAAACTGACTTTATAATCCTAAATTCCTAAATATTTCCATAAATCATATAAACATATTAAAATTTTATCCTCCTATGTTGGTTAGAAAGTTTAGAAGATTCTTGCGGTAATTCATAGTTACATGAATTTGAAATTGCAATTAGAACACAATAATACCTTTGACCATCTCAACATATTTAGACTTCATCTAGACCATTTATTCCAAGTTTCAACATTTAATTCTTTATAATGGAAAAGATATAATAGTTTTACTCAAAACCCTAGGTCAGGGTTTTCATAAGGTCTTGAGAGGAGAGAATTTGATGTATCATTTTTATTTTTCATTTATAAGTCATGCTCCTTAAATATTATTTAGGTAAAAGTTGTTTTCATAAGCTTATATAATAAGGTTTATCTCAAAAATGCACATTGAAGTATTTCACTGTAATTCAAGATATGGTGGAAAATTATCACAAATTCATTCAAGACTCAAATACACCAAATTAGTAAATTATAGCTTGCACAATACTTAGTAATTTAGAACTACTAACTTATAGGTGGCAAGGTGTTTCTAATTTTGAGTTCAATGAACCTGCATGGCCATATTTATTCCTCCATAGACATTCTTGTTTCCTTTGAGAATATGGATCCCATAACATATAGTCTTGGTCCTATTAAGATTACTGGAACATATTCTATTACACCACCATCCTTGTCATCTAAACCTTATGAGCATGATAATCAAGGACAGTGATTAGAAAATCCATCTTTGCACATATGGAGTGTATTTGGAAGCTCATCCTAGGTGATGAAGACCAATACATGTATCATATAAACCTACTTCTGATTTACACATAGATGTTAGCAGCTGTAAAATTATTTTACATGTACTACCTTTATACAATTCTTCTATCAAGTAACTCTACATCACTGATATGCATCCTTCTTTAGAAGTTGTTTGAGGCCTAATATATTGAAAGGAAGGGAAAAAGGTCAATTTCTATTCAAGTCGGAACACTGAGTTTCATATTCCTAAATTCTTGAATACTTCCATAAATCATATGAACATATTAGAAACCTTGTCCTCCTATGTTTGTCTAGAACCCTTTCCAATATTCTTGCGGTAATTCATAGTTACATGAATTTGAAATTGCAATTAGAACCCAATAATACCTGTTGTCAATCTGGACATATTCCAGAGGGATCCTTGTACAAATGCTATATGTGTCATTATGTCTTATGCTTGGAATACTAGAAGATTTTCAAACTGTACTAATAACCCCCTTTCTAGAGTCCAGATAGTATAAGAAAACATGTTTCCATGATTGTGACCTTACACACTAATTAATACCTTGGTGGATAAACGGTCTTAATCTAACAAACTACCCATTAGAAAGGAAATTTGAGCTCTTACTCAAATGTTTGGTCCTTTGTCTCCAATGGTAGCTAGAATTGATATAAGAATTCTGATTTCATGAGTGTTCTAATACATTTCATCTAAGATAATCCTAGTTTTTCATATTTGGACCCTGGACAGACTGAGGATATCTTCTTGTAGTATATCTAGGTCAACTCTCATCAAGATATCATCACTCTCATGCTTTTCACGTCCATAATCACACAAATTTGGACACACTCAGTCAAGTGAACTGTTCAATGTCACCAAACTTTGATGTCCCTTCAAGTCAATCATAGATAATTCTTGTGGGGATTTGGATTTGTTATCCTCTTCAAACTATTTATTTTAGTGTTAGTTTTTGTACAATCCTCCTTTGAAACAAATATCATTGGTCTTAGCATACAGAAGAATTGGAAGTACACACGAGTGTGGAAAAAAATTAGGTAGGGCTCCACGTAAATAGGTAGGGCTTTCACGTAAATGAGGTAGGGATTCAATTTCCTTCTCTTGTTAATTCTTCTTCCAAACATTTAGTCACGCACTCAAAGACAATGTTAGATTGTGCAATGGAATATATATGTGGAAAAATTCTCCCGCCCTGGTACTTCTGTTTCAAACCAGGTCTTAGTGAACATAAATATTGTGGGAATAGCTCAAGGTTTGTTAGTGGTGTTTATGACCTCTTCATTAGGGAATTTTCTACTTCCATGCCTAGCCAAAGGAAACTATTTCACCATGTTTGAATCAACTTCACGATAGATCTTTATTCCTGAAGGATGTTGTGAGAAAATATTCAATCTCATTAACATTCGTAACCATAGCTTATTCAGTGTGTGAAATCCATTTGACAAGTGAATCAATTGGCCAGCTATGAGTATTCATATCTTCAATATAAATAACAAGTCATTCCCTATCATGTAGTATTACACAGATCATCAATCATGTTGCTAACATATTCTGTTAAAAGTCCAAAAAAAGATTAGTGTAGGGTAGAAAAGGAAATAAGTCTTAACATATGTAAGAAAAGTTACATCTCGCTTGAACGTCAAGATTTCCTGTAACTTCATCTCACATGCCTCAGACTAGGTCTGCTCTCAATCAATTACATAGGCATTCTCTGAAAGAGTTTGATCAGAACTTAGGAATAAAATAACCATGAGTTGAATGCAACATAGTTGAACATGTAGGATGCAATGATATTATTGTCCTTCTTAGTCAATGAAATTATGAGGTTACTTCAAGGAAACCTTATTTCTTAGTAACTACTACATCATATATTGTCTCATGTACTTCTCACAGTACACACTCATTGGAAATTGTTGTATCTAACCTTAATTCTTATTCTTTTAGTTCAACCATGTCCTCGCCTTAATAAAGTACCATATTGTATACCTTCGAAAAAAATCTATTACTAATCCACAATCCTAAATTACTAAAGATCCTCTTCTTCTCTAATCCTTTACTTAACATATTTTTTCATCTCTAATCCCAAAATTGATGACACCTTATTTGACCATTTCACTTGTTCTCTAACATAGAGCCCCCTTAACTCTTCAACTAGACCTTCATTCCCTCAGACCTTAATACCCAAAAATTCCATTTTAGAAGCTTAGGATTGAAACCAAGGTTCCAAGATGAGGATATTTAATCCACTTTTTTTGGAATCATTAATTTGATTCTTAACTGAATCGGCGGTGATTATAAAACAAACATATTTAAAAGCAATTGAATTTGGGGATCCATTCAATGCATTTTGTTCTTTAACGAATCTATGGTCGATATTAGATAACCAAACAACATTTTCTCCAACACTCAGTATTTTAGCCATCAATTATCCCTATTGAAGCCATCAGTACACAACATAAAATCTGTTGTAAGCAGTTACAACTCTATCTAGTCTATTATTCACACCTTCAAAGGTAATCAAATGTCTAGTTACTCTCTTATATGTCCTAACATTATTTAGCTCTATCATAGTGCTATTCAAATGCTAATTATCTCTCAAGCCTCTACTCTCTATCATTAATATTTACTTTTTATCAATATATAAAAATCTGACCAATAATCACTGTAGTGATTTTGTATTGAATTGCCAGTACATCACCTTAATACAAATTTCAATCTAAAAAGGCTATAATTAAGCAAATTTTCTAATTGTCATTTGAGAACTCAATTATGACACTTCCAAGTACTCCTTGTCTAAGAATAATACTTTCCAAAAATCATATAAGGCTCTCCTAAATCTCCCTAAAGTAGCAACATGTATTTTAGAGCTTCTACCACACCTTTTTGAAACACTTAAACTAGGTCTCAAGAGTCCATCTTCCTTCATTACCAATCCTCTAAAGGTATGGGAGATGAGTCATAGCAAGATAAAGTCAAGTGAAGAATTTCTAAAGTATTCAATAGACAAAGGGAATAAATTTAGAAAATTAATAAAATAATATTATATCACTAATATATGGGGTATATTTATATTACATCTATAGTTACTCTCCACCCACTACTCTTTATCGTCAAAAGACACAATGACACCATAATAGGTTGTCACTATGCATTTTCATACATTAGTTGCGCACCTACAATAGGAGAACTAGATGGAATTTTCTTTGTCTTATGAGGAGATGTATTGCAGTACCTAGATTAGTTCACATAGGGGTTGAGTTGTTTAGGATTAGTCTAAGATCATCCCACACATGAAAATTTCTACTTTTTTTTAATCTAATCATATTCATGAAGTATTTTTATGGTTATTCTATGGGTTTATCTATTACAGGTTTCTATAATGAGTTATCACACATTAGCGAGTTGTGACGACTAAAATTCAACATATATTTCCATGCCAAAAACAACCATACGAAGTTGCATAACCCTATCATCTACCGAATGTCCAAGACCATGTTGTACTAAGCCACATAAAATATGTATGAATTTTTACCATGGATCAATTTGAGGTTATAATTTTGCGATAGACGAAACACTTCTAGATCTGAATCTAAAGAGGTCTACACAGGTCTATTTATGAACTCCTATCTAGCATAGATTTTGGTCATATAGCCACGATCCATAAGATGAAAGAAATTCTCTAGAATAACTTTAAATTCTAGCCAACGAGCCTACATATAACTCTCTCACCGATATCAGTTTTGTATGATGATTTTAATTATTTAATTCCCAATATCAGTGTGATGACACATATGAGGCTTGTAATGATATGATTTATTATTAGAGTAGGTATTTACCTTAACTCATGTTCACCTAGGTGGACTTTATTTACCTTTATTGTATTTATCCTCACCCACTTATGTGTGTGGATATTTCTTTTATCTTATTTAGATATTAGGAGATATTATCTAGTTGTTAGGTATAGTTTTTTCCTTGATCTATGGTATTGAATAGTTCTTTCCTTGATCTATGGTCTTGACTAGTTCTTTGATGACTAGTTATTTCCTTGATTCATGGCTTGATCTACAACCTTGATTGGTTCTTATATTTTTATTCCTTGCCTATTTAAGCAAGGCCTATTCTCAATGTATTGCATTGAGTTCCATAATAATATATGACATTATTGCTCATTTGTTTGGAAAGGTTTATGTAAAGTTATTCTAGAGAATTTCTTTCATCTTATGGATCATGGTGTTTGATTAGAATCTGCATTCTTAGCTTGGTATGATTTGGTTATCATTCCTTTCATGGTATCAGAGCAAGAGATTGTTGTTGACATCCATCTGTAAGTTTTATTTTGCAAATAAATTCATTATATATTCATATATTCAGGATTTGGTTGTATTTTGTTGTTGCATGCATTTTTCTGCAAAATGAAGGCTTCCATTGGATCTGAAAGGTAGGAAAACCCTAATATCAACTGTAAACTCGACCATTTCTAGAGGCAATCATTTTTCTAGGTTTTTTGTATTGTTACAGGGAAGCACACCGGTTTGCCTCAGGATTCGTGCCATGAAGGGAAAAAATGTGGGATTATTTTTTGGGGTTTTTGTATTTCTCGAGATCTACACAGGGAAATTTTTGGTTTAACAGCGTATCTATCTTGGTTTGCACGCAGGAAGGTTTTCGAATCTTATTTAGTTTTAGTGGCAACTAAAATAAATAACAACGCAAAATATTAAAAACCTTGTACCTTTTGATCGGTAACTCGGTTTTGAGTGCCATTTTTTACAAAAGTGCATGTTTTTTCATGATCTTTCCATTGGAGTTTATTTATTTTGAGACTTGCACTATAATTATAAAGTGCCAAATATGGAGGAGTGTTGTAATCAATTGTGGATGCAATTTTGGCTAAGCCTGACATCCTAAATTTTTGGGAGTTGCAATTTGTACCTATCATGGATACTGAGAATGATATGCTTATCTCTAAAGTATGTGGACTTCAAGAGGATGTTCTAAAATTTTTGGAAGAAAATAGATCGCTCAAGAAGTGAAATTCTCTTCTACAATCACTCATTCATGATAGGGATACAATAATACACTCCCTGTAGAACAAACTTGCTAGCCTACAACATCACCATCATATTGTGGACAACCATATCCATGCTCCTAGTCCACTTTTAGATGTTTCTCTTGTACCCACTGACATTTATCTGCCAGTCTTTGAGCCTGAACCTGCTTTTGATGCTTCTAAACCTAGGAGGCTTGTTACTGCATGTTCTTCCACATCTGTGCCTATTACAGTACCACATGTTGTGTATCCTACTTCTGCTCAGCTGCATGTATTTTTTAAGAAGCATACCACTGTATTCAGTTCTCACATGATCTATTCTATGGGTCTCACTAGTGAAGTCATTGGCAGACATTCACAGGGTATTGTTTCCTCTATTCCACATGTTAAGTGGAATTCTTGTCATGACATTGGTTTTCGAGCAGATATTTCATTGGGATCACACATTGATAGAGCTCCTTTTTTTGTTTGCTTGACTCTTTCTGAGGACCATGAGCAACACATGAGTTCTACACCTTCACTCAGGTTTGAGAAACCTGAGATTTAAGCTATTCAGACATGATCAACCTGACACACATTCTGATCTTCTTTTACATGCACCCATTGTGCATTTTGCACCAAGTCATATGCAAGCATCTTCTTCATCCATCTGTGTTGATTTGGGGTGGATATCTGATAACTCATGGTGTCGACATAGGACATTCATTTAGAGGACTCTACAGGCATGGCTCCTCTACCATTAGGCCTCTTGCTTCACTTTCTATACCTTATGCATTGTGATGCTTCTTGTTTTGAGCATTTTTCTTTAGCAGGTGTAGTGTATCTCTCTTATTTGCTGAGACATTTTGTATCTGTATTTTTGACACTTTTAGCATGTTGACGATATCTCTTATGGGGGATCTATTTTGGTACATTCCAGTGTTAGTTTTTCATTGTTCGAGTAGTTGTTTTGACAAATCATAAAAATTTATTAGTGTCACTCCACCCATTCAGCAGTATGGGAGGGTGTGGTGTTGATCCTGCTTCTTTAAGTTTCGTGTCCTTGCCTTGTTACATTGGCTTTTCTTGGATCGTGACACTCTGGATTTTATGTCCTTGCCTTGTTGCTTTGATTTTTGTTCTTGGATCGTGTCACACCTATTTTCAGCAGTTGATCGAATTATGTTTGATGTTTTTTTTTGCACTTTCGACATCACTCCATTGACAGTCTCCTTGTATGGAGCTATTCTAGTGAAACCCAGTGTCAGTTGTTTTTGAGTTTTGTGATCGAGAAGTGGATTCAGACCATAGTGCACACCAAACTTCTTCAGCATTATAAGAGTTTTTGAGCTCATCTTTTTGGGATGCCTTGGAGCGGGTCTTTACTCTCTTCACTTTTTTGTTACTGGTTTTGGGTACCTTGTGGTGTCCCTTTTTTCCCAGTTATTGTACATGAGTACCTCATCAGGCCTAGTTGTCGGGACTCATACTGTGGACATGCCACTTCTATTTTGGCCCCTAGCTTCACTTGAGGGGCGGGTGTTAGAGTAGGTATTTACCTTATCTCATGTTCACCTAGGTACATTATTTACCTTTATTGTATTTATCATCAACCACTTATGTGTATGGATATTTCTTTTATCTTATTTAGATATTAGGAGATATTATCTATTTGTTAGGTATAGTTCTTTCCTTGATCTATGGTATTGACTAGTTCTTTCCTTGAGCTATGGTATTGACTAGATCCTTATTGTCTAGTTATCTCCTAAATCTATGGTCTTGACTATTTATTTGATGACTAATTATTTCCTTGATTTATGGCTTGATCTACGACCTTGACTAGTTATTAGATTGTTATTCCTTGCCTATTTAAACAAGGCACATTCTCAATGTATTACATTGATTTCCATAATAATATATGATATTGCTTCTCATTTATTTGTAAAGGTTTTATGTAAATATATTCTGGAAAATTTCTTTCATCTTATTGATCGTGGTGTTTGATTAGCATCTATGTTCTTGGCTTGGTACGATCTGGTTATCGTTCCTTTCACTCATTTCCACTCACTTCCTTTAAGTTTGGATCATAGATGACGTTTTCCCACTCAAATCAAATAATAAAGAGACTCAGCATGCACGCATGCCTCGGGTGAGCACTCAGCACCCACTGGGTGATAGGACAACATGCATGGGGTTCCCTTATTCTTGGTGGGTGTAAAAATGACTACATCTTGGTTCCATTTCCGTGACCTCTTTTTGAAGTTATAGTGGGAAATGGAATACATCATGATCTGTGTAATAAGTGATGATAAAACTCCTAACTTTGGAAAGTGTTGAATCATGGTTCAAGAGCATGGAGGAAGAATTTGCTTAGAGATTTAGCACTGCACCTGAGTTTGATGCATGTAGATGGGTAGAAGAGAACCTCTACAATGAGTTCTATGAAACTTTTTTCTGTTGCTCCATAGTAGAGCTATATGAATGGCTCTCAAAATATACATCTAGATCAAGCTGGTGTTGTAGATCACACATGTGGACCCAAGAAGAATACCAATGGCTAAAAGATGTAGATCTGACATGGACTCATTATGTGGATCATTGTTAGAAAGGTGTGTTGGCTAGCTACACTCTGGAGTATACTATTTCTACATATTCTTGTCTGGAAGTCATTGAGTTTGAGTTTTTGTGGGAGCCCAGAAGACGTTTCTACATGTTATCCCTTTAGAAATGAAGATTTTGATTATTACCTTGAGTTTAGAGGAATCTCTGATGGTCGACTAAACTGTCCTGAGCGTTGGGCCAGGAATGTAGAGTGAAGGAAGATGGAAGACATTGTGACGGAGAAAGAAAGGGAGGAGAGATGGCTCAATAATAGTGAAGCGCGTGAAAGGGATATTTATAGACAACGTGAGGTTACAAGTCTGATGGATGTATGGAGCCAAATGTTACAAGAAGGATTTTAGGTTCATGCAGATGGTGTGGAACCTGAGAAACCTATGCTACCCATATTGGAAAATGTGTAAGAGAGACCCCTTTGGATTCCAATGAGAGTTACTCACATGGAGAGAGAAGATTCATTGGCACACATCTAAACCCACCTAGTAACCAAACCCTGGAACTTAGTTTTCCAGATCAAGGGAGGACTATCTTTGACCCGGTTGGTATCGGTGGAAGTGACATATCTATGCCCAGGAGATACAATTTTTCATTTTCTACTTCTATGGCTACACAAACTATTCCAGTATTCAAAGGAATTTTTGGACCAAGAGAAAATACACAAGGCTCGGCTAATGCATTGAGAAGTGGCATCTGACACACATATGGTAGTGGCACAATCCCATAGACAATCAACATGTAATTTAGTGGGACGTTGGGGACCCTAGGTGTGACCGATTTAGGCCTATTACTGGTGGTAGGAGGATCTAGAGGATGAACTGATGGATCTAAAGGCTCAGGAATTGGTGGATCTAGTGGATCCGATGGAGGAGGGAACACCAGAGGAAACCAAGGATCTGGACCAGGAGGATAGGGGCCTCAACCACCTCCTCAAGTAATATTTGAAATGTCTTTACACTTGCTAGACTACCAGGGCATAGAGGATTCTGCAGAGCATGTTCACAAGTGTGAATTGCTATGGTGCACGAAGGGGATCACAGCCTAGAGTGGAAGGCTAGTCAGTTTGCAATGACATTACAAGAGTGCACACATAGCTGGTATAGGAAGTATGACCCCCATTAGACAGTGGTAGATTACACCGCATTTAAAAACATGTTCCTAGCAGATTTCCACATCCCTAAGTTCAAGCAGAAGAGCATCAATTCCCCTAAAGAGATTCAATAGGGAATGGTGGAGAGTGTGTAGGAGTATGACACATAGTTTAAGACTCTTCTGTCAAAATTTTCATATGACATTCACCCTTCACAACATGCTCAATGGTTTATTAGAGGGTTGATAAATCTATTTAGAAGAGCTTTATCTCATAAAACTATCACAGACCCGCATGAGGCATTTGAATCTGCCCTATGCTCTGAAGCTGTTAGAAGTGTTGACACTGGGGTTAGCCTGTTCCTAGAAGCTCAAATCACTTCTATGGATAAGCAATTGGAAATTTTTGTACGAACTTAGCTCATGAGACTTGCAGTGGAATATGGTGTACAAATTGTGAAGTAGAATGGCATGCCAAAGATAGTTTCCCTCGGAAGATAATACATGCCGTAGTAGTAGATTATGAGATTTTTCATGGGGACCATAATGCAAGTAGATGTCCTTTATTACATCATGTAATTTGAAAGAATGTATCTTACTATTGTAAGATTTTTACCTCTATAACCCATGATACTAAGGATTGTAGGCTTATTAATCAGATCCATGAGGTCATTGATCATGGTGTGTGCTAGACCAGCATTGCCAGTAATTCTAAGGGTGATGACGACCATTATGAGGAATTCACAAATGGGGGCACACGTGGAAGAAGTTATCGCAGAGGATTCCATGGTCGTGGTATCCGTAAAGGAGGAAGGAGTGAGTTCCCATGTCGAACCTATTTTAATTATGGGTCTACAGACCACTACAAATGTGAATGTCCAGATCTATTACAATGCTCATGGTACAGGAAAAAGCACAAGTATGAAGAGTGTCTGGAAATCTACGAGCATATGAACCAGTAGCACTAGAAAGATAAGGGCATCGCTATGGTAAGTGTAAAGAGGGATGATCTGTAATGGATACCAAGAGTGGCGTGTGACTCAGAACTAGAACCTGTGTTGGTGACTACAAGAGTAGAAGTTACACGCGTAAGGGAAATACCAAGGTAGAAGAACCTAGTTTCAAGGGAAGAAGTGGTACATAGGAAGTACCTAGACCCTGCACATTAGCATGAGGTATATTAAGAAACCATGAATGTCATTTAGAGTTTCTAAGGTAAATTCAGTGTCTAAATGAGCAGTCTAGGAGGGAGGGGAAAAGAAGAAAGTTCGAGGTGTCAAAGGATGACCTAGATGAGGTCAAGGAAGTATGTAAAATGTTAAGGCAAGAGAATATTATTCCCTTTCTAGGAGCATGGTTAAGAGAGAAGGTACCATGCAATGGAGAAGATCATGAGAGGTAGGTCTTGTATGCAAACCTTCCCCCTCATAGTCTCTAATATGATAGGGAGATCACGTTAAATGCGGTCATGGATGGATGGATCCTTAGTAATATCCTCATTGAAATAGGCACAGAGGTCAATGTTCTCACCTTGGAGGCATGGCATCAAATGGGAAGACCCGCATTACAACCATCTTTAAATGTGTTGTATATGGAAAACAAAATGAAGGCAATTCCCATCAGTGTCTTAAAGGATGTAGCTATCACCATTTAGGGGGGCTAATTTTACTGGGGAATTTGAAGTCTTAGCGCTCACCAATGCAGAAAATTTCCCAGCATTACTTGGGTGCCCATGGTGCTATAAGAACAATGCAGATCTTTGTTTTAACAAGGGATATATAAGCTTTGAGAATGAGGAGAAATAGATCATCATACCCCTGGCTGATGGAAAATCAACACCCTATATTAAACCTTTGGGATAAGAGGTCCTAGATAGAATATATGTGTGCTTAATCAGGGATCCAAAGGTAATCCATCCCATAGAAGGAGTTATCCAGTTCTAGGATGCTTAGTCCTTAAGTAAAACCACCAGCATAGCATGTGATAATTAGGTGCATGGGACCTATGAGTTAATCGAATGAAACTTGAGAGGATCAGTGACAAAGGTGAAAAAGACGTGTATAGTCCAGTGCCTAGGGGGAAAGGAGATACCTAAGTGCTCAGGAGGAGCCTTCCCTGAGGTCTTTTTGCAGGAGATGGAAGCTTAGTGGAAGGAGGAGAATGAATGAAGAGGGATGTTAAGTTCTATCCTTCTTAGAAATGTTGTGCGTTGGTGGACGACACATTGAGAGAACCTCTTTGAATGGCATGAGGTGAGAATTTCCTTCTCCATAAGGTTTTGTAGGATTAATGAGCCCACAACTATAAAATACTACCATGGTAAGGAGACCGCTTCCTTCTATATCCAAGCATGTGAGACAACCTAGATGGGAAATGTAGAAGCATTACCACCTTCATTATGGGTTCACAAGTTATACTCCACCTTGCAAGGTTGTGCACACACATGGTATATCCACTCAAAGATACATCACCAAACTGGTAATTAGTGAGAATTGGTAGTTAACCTCATTCAAAAATTTCGAGTACCAGAGTACAAAGCCATTAGTACATAAGGCATTGCAGGTTTTCAAGCACCTTACAATAGGGGATAATACTATGGTGGAAGACAAAATACAAGAATTGCTAGGTGAACCTGGCTCAAAGATGTGCTTTAAGGAAGAAGAAATAGAAGAGATACAGTTTAAGTGTGCATGTATAAAGAAATAAAAAGGAAATATGGTGTATGTTATTGATGGAGAAGAAATGGAAAACTTAGATGTTGACCATTTTATGGGGCATGTGAGGTTTTAGATAGTTTTGATGAACATGCACATGCCTATCATGAGCCTTTAAGGAAAAATAAGGTTAACATCGGCTCAGAAGAAGAGCCTAAGGAGGAAATCATAAGAGACTATTGGTCAAAGAAATAAGTCTCTAAGATCATTGATCTTTTACGTGAGTTTGAGGATTTATTCCCATGTGGGTATCATGAGCTTAAAGGATTCCACCATTCCTTGGGGGAGATGAGGAGAAAGATGAAGGAAGGTGTGCACCCAGTCAGAAAAGACCATACCAGATGAATCCTAACCTACACATGAAGATCAAAGAAGAAATAGATAAGATGATAGTGTCGGGCATCATTGAAGTTGTTGAAGAGTCAGAATGGATAATTCCAATGGTGATTAGTATCAATAAGGACAAAAGGATAAGGATCTGTGTTGATTACAAGGACCTAAATGCAGTATGTATCATTGATCCTTTCCCAACCCCATTTACTGAAGAGATAAGATTATAAGGAGTGGTAGGAAGTGAGGTCTACTCTTTCACAGATGGATTCTTAGGCTATCACCAGGTAAGGATTGCGAAGGAGGACTAGAGAAAGAAAAATTTCACCACTGAGTGGGGAAGTTTTTCCTATACAGCCATGCCTTTTGGATTGAAGAATGCACCTGTTGTGTTCTCACGCATTGTGGTGCAAGATTTCCATGACTTTATCCATAAATTTCTTCAAGTCTACCTAGATGATTGGATGGTATATGGGTTAGTAAAGGACCATTGTGACAATTTAAGGCTGATGTTTGAAAGGTGTCGGAACTTGAGGATATCCCTCAACATTAAGACATGTGTCTTTGCTACCCCATTTGGAACTTTATCGGGACACATCATATGTAAGGAGGGCCTGCTAGTAGATCCCACAAAAGTTTCAGTAATTGTGGGATTGAGGGAACCTACTAGTCAAAGCGTAGTGCATAGATTTCTCAGGCATATGGGGTAGTATAGGAAGTTCATTAAGGGATATGCCAGGATCGATGCACCCATATAAGAGTTTCTTAGACATAAAATTTCCTTTCATTGGGGAGAGGTGCAACAGAAGGCATTTGACACTTTGAAGGATAGGCTTGTCACTACACCCATTCTACATTTTCCCTCTTGGGATAAGCCCTTGCATGTTCATGTTGATGCCTTAGGAACCACCATTAGAGTAATACTTGTAAAACCTAGTGAAGGGATTGTTGATCATCCTTTGTGCTTTGTAAGTAGGAAGTTGAAACCAGTGGAGCAGAATTATACTACAATTGAGTGCAAGGAATTATCAATGATTTATGCACTTCACAAGTTCAGACTATATTTACTAGTAACTCTATTTATATTCTACACTAATCATATGGCATTGAAATATTTAGTGAACAAGCCCATCCTACAAGGGTGCATATGTCGGTGGGTACTGTTGTTCTAAGAATTCAAGTTCACAGTGGTTGTCAAACCAAGAAAAATTAATTCCAGACCTGATCATTTGTCTAGGATTGATTCAAGAGAGAACGTGCAAAGCATTGAGGATACCATGCCAGATGCACAACTATTTAGGCTATGGCGCATGCCCTCAGACTTATAAGATATTGTGGTATTTCTCAAAATAGGTGTGGCTCCAGTCGGAATGAAGGCCTTGGAGAAGAAGAAGTTGGCCATATGCACTGTGCCCTACATGTTAATTAGTGGAGAACTATACAAAATGGGTCGTGATGAGGTTCTGCACCAATGCGTACTAGAACATGAGCTCATTGAAATTATGGAAGAGGCGCATGGTGGGATTGCAGGAGGACACCATGTGGGAAATGCAACTACATGGAAGATTCTCCTCATAGGGCTTTAGTGGGAGATAATTTATCAAGATTACATTGAGTTTTGCAAGGCCTGTGACCATTTCCAGTGCCTTGGACAACCTAGAAAAATGGATGGAATGCCCTTACAACCAATAACCAGCACAGATCCATTTGAGAAGTGGTATATTGACTTTTTCAGACTAATCTCGCTAGTGGTGGGAAGGACTAGTTCTTGGTATATCCTCACTTACAATAATTATTTGATAAGGTGGGAAGAGGCAAAACCTATAAAGGATTATAAAGTGGCTACCACTGCTTGATTTTTATGGGAAAACATAATCAGTAGGTATGGATTCCCATTGAGTTTAACAAGTGATAGAGGTATGCACTTCCTCAATGAAATGGTCAGGATTCTACTATTAGAATTCATGGTGAACCATCACAAATCTAATCCCTATCACCCTCAAGAAAATGGAACTGCTGAGGCATTTAACAAAATACTTAGTCACACATTGACTAAGATCTATGATGTTGGTAGACAGGATTGGGATGATAAAGTATCATCCGTTCTTTAGGCATATAGGACAACCTACAAGAGGTTGAATAAGGCTACACCATTTCAATTGGTGTTTGGCATAGAGGCTATCCTTCCAATTGAATTCATGTTACCTTCTCTACGTATAACATGCGTAGGAGGATTAGATGATGAACAAGTGTTGGAAGAAAAAATTGACAAGTTAATGCAATTAGACAAAAGAAAATCACTCACCAGGTGCAGCCAAATGACTGAAAAAGCAAAAAAAAGGCATGGCATGATCATCACATTAAGAACAATAAGTTTTAGGTTGGGCAGATGGTATTTCTATATGATTAAAAGTTTTTGTGCCATCCTGGGAAGTTAAAATTCCATTAGTTGGGCCCCTACATCATCTCATACATCCTTGATTTAGACACGTGCCAGTTGCAGGTGCCAAATGGGATGAGATTTACAGGACACTTGAATGGGAGTAGGCTAAAGCCCTACTATAAATAAGTCTTCTTTGTGTTTGTAATAAGGCAATATTGCCAGATAGTTCAAGATTTCCTTTATTGCATGTTCCTTTTATTTTGTTTCCCTTTCTCATTTTTGTTTTATTTTTCACCTTGGGCACCGATAACCTTGTTAGTTTTTTAAGGTTGTGAATGTGCAAAGGACCGCACATCATTTTAGTGTGGGGTAGAGTAAGGTGGAAGAAACTACAAGGTATGAAGTGCCAAGAAGGATTGCATTCGAAATCCTAGTTGAATGGCCCTATGAAGGAAGTACATGTAAGGAAAGGTGAAAAAGGATGGTTGGTCTCAGGGTAAGGATACATTATGGATCCATGTACAAGAGAGGAAGAAACGTAAATGCAACATGAGGTAGGTGAGAGAAAAAATCACGATAGAAGAAGTGCCTTCGGCTCTAGTTATGCATGCATAAGAGTCTCATATCAAGATGGACTGGTTACATGTTAGAAGGTTGGAGAATTTTCCGCGCAAGGTTGGGCACATGAATTAAGGCACTAAATACGGGTTTGTTTGAAAAATTCGTATTAAGTGTTAAAGTATGATGGTAGGTGAAGTGAAATTTAATGCTAAAAGTGGGAAAAACTATAAATAGAAGGTTGGGATCTTCATTATTCACTTTGAAAATATAAAGAGGAAGATATTTTGTGAACTAGGGTTTCCAGAGTTTATCCATGCGAAAAAAAATTAGAAAATTTTAACTGTGAGTGACTAGTTTGGATCTGCAAACTGGGAGGGAAGTAATGCATGGGTGTGGGAAGAGTTGTGGAGAAGCACCATCTTGTGAAAATATATTCCAGTTAGGGTTTGACAACTAGGCCATGAATTAAAAAAAAAGAATTCTTCTCAGGTTGGAGATTTGAACTTGGAAAAGATAGAAGAGAAGAGCTAGGAAGAGAAGTTGAAGTGATAACCCTAGTAATGGCACCTAAGAAACCAACAGTAACACCTAAGAAGGGAAAGGGCAAGGGAAAACAACAAGAGATTACCACAAGTACCAACAAGGAATGGTATGTAGAAATGTAGTACCCATATGGGGTTTTTCTCAAGATGGAATGGGAATCCCACTTAAGAAAAATGATAGTAAGTGATTACAATCATCACACGGATGCAATTGAAAAGGAAATGTCATGAGAGTTAGTGTGCCCAACTAACCAGAGAACACTTGAGGGGTTACCAATTTATAGCAACAAAGTCAAGGTGAAGTTAGAGAAGGTGGGATTATTACAACTCTATGAGTTGCCTTACTTCGGAAATCCATAGTGCCTCTATCAGTGGCTAATGTCACGCGTACATGAAGACTACTTTCAATTCATGGGGTGTAAGATGTGCATAATCCCTCAGCTAATTTCAAGATTCACAGGTCTTATCTATGAGGGAGAAAGATTAGAGGATGACCTATGTGAAAAGGAAGTAATTAAGAAAATAGTATCCGCGTATGCGTATAAGAAGGGGTCAATTTATTTTGATATTGCGGATATCCAAGACCCATTGATGAGAATGGCTGCACGTTTGATAACAAAACTCAACTTGTAAGAAAGATGGATGCAGGTAAACAAGTCCCGGTTGAATGTTTGTAGAAGAATATCAAAGGGCACCATCTACAAATCTATCTGCATACATTACAGATGAAATTATCACTAGTGCACAGGAAGGAGACAAGATTATCTTTGGTAATTTCCTCTTAACCATTGTGTTCTCAGAGATTAGTGTACTAGATGCAACAGACAAGTTTGTTTGGGAGTACCCAGAGGAAGACCCCTCACTTGCAAAAATATTTGAGAAATACACTTGTGATAGCATGGCGCTTGTTCACAAGGTGCATCTTAAAAAGTGGTATACGTGTCTAAGGAATGCGTTTGGGGAAGAATGGAGAATGCTGGAATAACTGCCAGCGCTTACAGTAGGAGAAGATGAGTTCACTATATACCAACACTTTTGTGACATGCTTCCCTACACGACGTGTCACATGAATTGCATCATCCTCCTAGAAAGAGAATGAGATCAAGGTTTTTTGTGCAACATGGAAACTATCATTTTCTTCATTTTTTCCATCTTGGGATTCGACATCGATTCTGGTGTTGATAACATCCTCCTCTTGAGTAAAGTGAGAACTAAAATTTTGAAGTTCACTAAAAATGTTTCCATTTTTAAAAAAACCAGCCATAGGATGAAGAAACATTCCTTTCTCCATTTTTCTTGAGAATGTTTCCATCCCCATGAAAACGGAATGAGAAAAACACTAGATATGAATTGTTGAAACACTAGATCACTGAGAACCAAGAAATCCATTTCTGTGATGAAATCATTATCTACTTAAATAGATTCAAGTTTGAGAGGTAAAAACATGTTGTCATTCCCATATTTATTATCATATTATTCCAATGAGAATTATAAGTCTTCATATTCAAAATCATACTCATTGCATGGAAACTCATACCGAGTATCAAGAACATGATTAGAAATATTGAACTTATTTTTTGAGAAGTTGCTGAGTATCACTCCTTATTTTTGATCCACATTACTCTTCACTTGAATATTTCTTTTTTGAAAATTGAGGATATCATTACCATCATTAACGTCTAGTGGAGAAAATTCATTTATGCTCTCATCCCATGGGAATTACACACTCTTATTGTCTTGTGTTTTTTGCAGGGGTAAAATTCAATAGAAAGCCAGACAACAATACCCGTGTATCAAAACTTTCAAATTTTACCTTTCCAAGACACCCCAAGTCTACCCATTCTTAGACACCAAGATCCTTACTCAATCTATGTAATGGTCCTCAATTATATTTCCACCCCAATACCCTTGGGTTATTTATAGAAAGGAAATTCAGTCCCCCCTAGGTGATTTTAAGAGCTTTTTGGAGAATGCCAATTTTTGAGGAGTTTTGGGAAGGGCTACCACTGGCCTTCCCAAGACCAATGCACGCCCATAGAGTGTAATATAATGAGAAAAATACATTAGAGTGGAGATACCACTAGCATTTGAAGTGCCAATAACATCTGTAAATTCTTTTTAGAATATTTTGTAAAGACTTCAAAGGTTTTGGAGCCGATTCAGCAAAAGTGGGTTTTCACGCCAAAAGGAGCAAACAACCAAAAAAGAGTGCCTAAAATTAAAGAAAATATTATGGGAGCTTCGTGAATATTGAAGAGACCAAAAGATGTAACTATGGAAGGTATTTTACATGCCATAAATGGTGTAAAAAATGATACATCAAGAAACATCATGCACTTCCCTAGGCAACTCATTCTTTTGGCATGCCCAATTAACATGTCTAGAGAAATAAGGGGTCCATTTGGAGTGTGATTCATGTCATAATTGAAGCTTTAAAAAATCACCATTCAACTAATTTTTTGGTTTTGAATCAATTTCATATAAAATTTCACCTCTGAAACTCATTCGGTATCTCAATATATCGTCCTTGCAAGTTGGGCCCAAGGTAAGAGTTCTCACAGTTAGTCATTTTTCAAGTGGACACGTGTCAGCACCAAGAGCCTAGCATGGGATTTTCAATGTCCCTTTCATCCATTTATCAAAATGGGACATATGGGATACAAAAATGAACCGGGCCCTTTTTAGCCCGCAAAACACCAATGTTATCTCTTGTTTGCCAGTTAAGCCCCCGAGAGCTAAGTTTGAGCCTTCCCTTTCCATGCATAGATGATTGCCAAGTGTCATGATGAGGCGCGAAGCTGGAAATTGATGTCCATTTCATCCCTTTATAAAAGTTACATAGGGGAAACAAAAATTTTCCCAGCCCCACTTAGGCCTTTCGGTTCCCCATACGGTCAAAACTTTGCTCTCAGGTGCGTCTCTCAAGCCCCCACACTCAAGCACACATCCAACCAAAATTCACCAAGTGTCGCAACCAGGTACAAAGGGGAATTTTCATGTACCCTTTCGTACCATTTAGAAAATTTTCAGATGGGACATAAATTTTTTCCCAACCCCTATGCTTTCTTTTTGGGATGAATAAAATCCAAGACTTAGTCATTTCTCTATTCCGGATTCATTCCCCTCACACCTCCATATCCTGTCAAAACTCTGGTGAATTTCTTCCCATACATTCCAACCTTAGTTTATACACTCAAACAAATCCAAAAAAATAATACCTCCCACTAAAAACATAGGGATCTATCAGAATATAAGTCAAATCAAAGTGACGAAGAACGAAGATAAAACAAAGAATCTTCATCTGAAAAAACCCTCACGGTAGCTACTCGACGAAGAAATCCTCACCATAACCTACAAACCACGAGCTTGGATTGAGGTGAAGGTTTTTTTAGACCTAATTATTTTTAGATTGCATAAAAATGAAATACCCATGGAGTGTAACATATATTCTCATATGTAGTGAGTACTTTTTGTGGCAGCATAAATCTCATTTTTCATGCAACGAAAATCAAAAATTCGTCAGATTTCCTGCTACTCCATGTGATTGTCAGTTTGCAGCTGAAATTTTACACATGTGAAACAAGAAAAGAAAACCATAATCAAAATGGAGTATAATTTTCATCAAGATCCAATTGGAGGGAAAAACCAGACCTGACAATTTTTTATCTACATTAATGGTTGTGTCATGCCCTACAGTCACTACCAGGTGAAAAATTCTCAAAATTTAAAATCTCACAAACCGAGCGATCAGGGTAGGTCCGAAATTTCAGAGGAGGTGATATTGGGAAAAAAACCCATGTATCAGAAAATATTCATCCTCTCATGACATGATCACCAGAAGTTTACTTACTAAAAATTAGCAATCCTTCCTACATGAGGAGACTGCTATTTTGGGTAAGTCACCACCTGAAGAAGCTGGAAAGAAGGCAACGAACACAGAGGAAGTATTGCAAGAGGAAAACATCAAAAAGGTAATCTCAGTCCCACAATTGAAACTTACTAAAAATAGTAATTTGTTCCACATGCAACTTTCGATAAATAGCAATTTGGTTTAGAAAGCAAGAGGAACACAGTGAGAAGAAGGAATTCAAGTCTGACATAGCCGATTGATTTTTGAAAAAGATGACTTTTACAGTTACTATAAAATAATAAGTTGTCTCATCGGACACCTACTAAAAATAGAAATTCATTCCATAGAATGTGGTCAAAATGAAGGTAGTGTATACAAGAATAACTAATGAAGCTGACCTTCATCAAGATAGTCGAGAAAGGTAAATTTCATCACTTACCAAAGATAGTAAGTCTCCCATTTTAACACTCGTTATTAATAGTAAGTCACATTCAAGGAGCAATGTTGGTAACAGAGGACAAAGAATACCAATCATGAAATGGTCTAAGAAGACGAGTTTCTCACACTTACTAAAAAAATCCTCAAAGTTTTGCTCTCTAAATATAGTAAGTGTCAAGAGATGACGAGATTACAAGTTTACAGAATGGTAATTGTCACTGTCACCAAATATTGCCTTCACCAGGACTCATTGCCTATCTCCTCAATATACCATCTTTGCACTAGTGGGTCGATAACATTTTCACAAGAAGTATCTTTGGCATATCTCTCATAGATCTTTTAGAACTCATCTCAGAGAGACTCCTGACAACATCTTTTGACACTCACTACATGGTTTGGGTCCATAGGTATATCATCTACAAGGTGGAAGTTATTGGTCATCGGTGAAATAGTTCATTCCGCTTGACAAAATCGGTTCTGAGCTCCTATCTCTTCAGAAAGGATCTTTATGAGTCAATGTTTCATGGTCATCAGTGAATTTATTCAACATGTATTTTTAAATGATTAACCCAAGGTGTCCTTGAACCATCCAAAGGAGCTTCTTCGGGGTGTAAATAGTTTAGGGATTCAGAGATAGTCATATTGGGACATTCCATCAAGTTATCTAGAAAGAGTTGTGGACTTCATCAGAGGAGTATCTTTCATTGTCAACATCATTCTTCCCTCCTCTTCTTCCTTCTCTCTCTCCTATCTTCCTTCCCCAAATTTATCTCTCTTTAAATGTTCTAATTCTTCATTGGGGTTTGCACTTTTTGATATGCCTTTAAGTCAATTAAAAGTGACTTTAGAAACATGATGTAAAATTAAGTAACCTTTTTTATAAAAAGGACTTAATATTTGGTAGGAATGTGAATAGTCTAAAGTCAAAAAAGGTCATATGAAGTGTCACCAGGAAGATGAAGAGTTGTTCCTCTTCTATAAATTGTAATGAGCTCCTCATTTGAGCTTATTAACTTCTAAACTTCTTAGTTGCTGGTCATTTTTTTGTGAATTCATGAGAGAGAGATTCTTGTGAAGGAATAAAGAGATAGCTGATTTTATTCTATTTCCCCTCACATTTACTCAATTCCCCACTATGTACAATTGTGTTTTTGCAAGTGAATAAAGGAAGAATTTTATGTTTTCCAAGGCATATGAATGTGTACATATTTGTACGTATGGTTTCCTCTAGGAAGTGGCTCCAAAATCATGTTTTTTATTATTTAAAATGCATGTGTAAGACTTCTAACTACTGTGCGCAGGGATATGAAAATGCTATTGCAACATTAGTTTCTCCCCCTAACATTCTCATTCCCTTTCCCACCTTTCAGCATGAAATTCCTCTCTAGCAAGCAATTGCTTACTTTTCCAAAGGGTCAATTGAGTGCCCCTGTAGGATCCCCTGACTACAAGGCCACCATGGATAAAAATAATTTTTCACATGCATGAAAACATGGAAGCTTCAACCGTTTACGTAGAGGGACTTTGATTCCTAGAGCATTGGAAAGAAAACCCATAAATTTTTCCACTTGAATGTTTTTCTTGCCAATAGTTTTTGGCACCCACCATAGGGGAGATTTAGCAACGTTTGAAACCAAATACGATCAGAAGGTCAAGAAAATTAAAAAAAATCAAAAATCCAAAATTTTAAAAAAAGATTTTCTTTTGGAATTTAAAAAGTCACCCGATCCTTATGTCTGCATATCATGGCCATTCCATGTAACCCTCCTATTAAAAGACCCAAGTTAGTATTTCATATCAAAGAAGACATCACTTCTAACTTGAGGGAAGCCATATGGCACAACCGTCAAATTTTCACTCAATACTTCATTGCCATAAGAGTATTGGACCTCAAACAAGAACATGTCGTTGAACTAGAAGGAAAAAGGCAAGTTTCAGGCTCCTCAGAGAAGAGCATAGTTTTCTAAGTTGGTAGATTGAAGGTACACTTGACAGCAAAGAAAAGGAGGACAAACTATTCCCATCTTTTAAAAACTCTATAGAAGACAAGAGATTCTTAGAAATCAAAGGTCTCCACTTCGTCAAGCAAAAAATCTTGATAGAAGTCCAAGAGTCATCAATCCATTGGATGTTGAGTTTCCATACATCAATGAGAATATTGAATATTTCACCAACATGGAGACTAAAGAGGAAGCTAGAGAATGAGAAGCAATACCTGAAGCAAATACACAAGCTGAAATTGAATAAATTGAGAGATCTCAAGCCGAAGCTGATGCATCAGAAGCAGCTGAAGCTGTAGCATTATAAAGGTTAGAGGTTAGGATGAAATAGAATAACAGATCATGATCATGAAGAATGCAATCCAAATGTGTCATGGGGTGGAAACAATGGACGAAATTCACTTCAATAACCCCTTAACGAATTACCAATATGATTGAGGAAGAAATTCCCAAATTTTAGAGGATATGGTTCACAACTCTCTGAAGATCACATAGCAACATTCATCACCACTTATGGTGTATTGTGAGTAAAACATGAGGATGCGTCTATCTGACTCTTTATGGAATCTCTGCAGGAGAAATTGGCTGAATAGTTCTACATGCTTCCCCCAAGTTCCATTACCTACTGGGAAGATATAAGAAGTGTATTTAAACATAGGTTCAAAACCACCAAGGACTGTCAAGATCTCTTGGCCCAGTTGGTGCAAATGAAGAAAGAAGCTCCTGAATCAATGAAAGACTTTATTGCCAAATATAACAAAATAATTAGGAGGATTCTAGAAGATGTTGTGTCATCAAAAAACAATCTGAAAAGGTTCTTCATAAATGCTCTACCACTTGAATTTTGTTTCTTCCTCAGTAGGTCTCAGCCCCAAGATCTCAAAGAAGCATAGGATTACACAATAAAGACTGAAGATGATTTGATCATGTCTAGAAAAGTGAAAGGTCCTAATGGAAAAGGTTAGAGTTCAGGCTCAGTCAACATGGACCCAATGTTCTAGAAAATGGAAAATGAATTGGTTTCCATGAAAAAAAACTATCCCAAATCACTATGCAGAGTTCTCCAAGAAAATCCTAATCCTCTGAACCCACCAAGAATCACCCTACCTTCCCTGTAGTCTTGCTCTAGAAGCACCACCGGTCAATGCTACATGTGATGCTAAAGAACCAGAGGACAAAGTAGAAATCACAAAACCTAAAGAAGAAGATGCAAGTAATGATAAGAGCTACCTTGAAATTGAGGAACTTTAAAGTGAAATGCAAAACAACCTTATTGAATATGTTGAGGAAGATAAAGATGATGATGAAAAAGAAGCACCAAGCTTCTCATGTGTTGTTTTCACCTATGCACAGTCTAAGAAAGAATCCTTAACATCCTAGGAAAAGGAAAAGAAAAAGAAATAATAATCCTTGGAGAAAGTTCCAAAAAATAATATTGTCAATAGAAGATCACCATTGCCACCTTCAATGGAGTTGGCTAAAGAAAAAACCATACCCATTGGTTAGAAAGAATTCCACTACCACACTAAGTAAGTCTTCTAGTTCTTCTCCTAGTTCTAAAGTTTCTAATGATAATTATTCATCAAATACTACTCCTGTAAAAGTATGTAAAGTACTACCAAAACATGCTTCCCCATATCCTTTTAAGCTAATTATCATGCCTATAAAAGAAAAATCCAACTCTTAAAGCAACAAAACCTCTACCATGTAAAATTTCTACCACCCCCAGAACTTCAACTTCACCCACCGTGACCTCATTTGACTATGTGGAACACACAAGTAATACCAAAGTCCAGATCATAGACCTTGAATATTTGCAAACACATCCCACCTAGTTTGATAGGCTTGTCGATGTAGTTTGTGGTGGTAACACTAAAATAAAAATATCAAATCCTAAAGACCTATTGCCCATGCCTTCCACAACCCCTTCAAAAAACATGATATCCCTTAGTGCTTCCAAAACCAACAAAGTTGAACCTTTTTACCTGTCACTTCTCATCAAAGGATTTCATCTCAATCATTGCATCATAGATTCCAGAGCTTTTGATAATGTAAAGCCAATCAAATTAGTAAATGCTCTAGGTATCACCTTGACTCATGTGAATGTTTCTTACTATTCCATGGAGTCCAAGTAAGTGACATTGGTAGGAAAAATAAAAGATGCATATGTGACATTAGCTAAATTGCTAGAAAAGAAGGTACTCTTCACAATCTTGGTCATAGAAAATTCCAACATATTTTGTGACACTATTGAGTTGAAGCTTCTGTAGGGATATAGGTGGAGAAATAAAAATGGATTGGTCATCTGTAACCATTCTAGTCAAGGGAGAGATGAAGAAATTTCTACCAGTGTGAAATATGAAGTACACAATATGAAAATATGATGACCCAAGGGAGAAAATCCTATTTCAGGATAGTGTTCTAGGAAAATACTTTTCCACGTTGGAGAATGATGATAATTTTCCACTTCTTATGGAAGGGGAAGAATATCGAATCTAGAAAATGGAGTTCGATTATAGTCATTCCAACGCAAGGTCGAGAGAAGGTGTGGTGTTGTATTCTCCTTCTGATGAATTGTACACGTTCTCCTAAAAGCTACAATTTGATAACATAAATAACATGGTGGAGTATGAATCCCTCCTCTTCGGTCATGGGCATAGCAGAAGATATGGGGATCAAGAAGCTGAAATGTCAGGGTGACATGGAGGTAATAGTAAGGTAAGTCTTGAAGCCATACCAAGTAAATAATACAAGGCTCTAACATTACATAAATAAAGTGTGGGATTGCATTGAATCTTTTGATCCATTCTCCATTGAATCCATTCATCGAGAATAGAATGAAAGAGTTGATTCCCTTGCAGTGTCAGCTTCCCTCATGATACCACATCCATCTTTTGACAAGGATAAGGTAACTTTGGAGATGATGTTTAGATCTAGTGTTCCTGATAATGTAAACCACTGACAATTATTCAATGATGACAATCAACTCTTGGATTTCCTAGAACAAAGAGATAATTTCAATAATATTTTATTCGAAGGAGGTGAGAATCCACATAGGGAATTGGTGGCTAAAGAGGATAAAATACGGAATTGAAGGCATTAATGAATAAGGAGTGATCAAACTAAAAGGAAACAAGATCCATACAGACCTAGTCTCTCTAGCAAGGCCTCTTTGATAAGCATGATAGATTCATTCAGGAGAAGGAGAAGAAATCTTTTGAGTTCCCAACTAATTTTGAGAAAGAAAACATTGGCACCCATGAGAACCCAAGAATGGTCAACATTGGAAAGTGTTGTTCACTTGAGGAAAAGATAAGGTGTGTGTCATTGCTTAAGAAATATTCAGATGTTTTTGGCCTATTCTTATGACAAGATTAAATGCTTCTAACCAAAGGAAATACACCTTTCAATTCCCTTGAAGCCAGATGCCAAGCCATTTAGGAAAAATTAAAGTCTATACAACCTGAAGATAATAAACACCATCAAAGAAGAAGTGATGAAAATGCTCAATACAAGGATCATTTTTCCCATCCATCATTCTACGTGGGTGGCAAACATCATACCATTACAGAAGAATAAATGGTGAGATAAGGATATGCGTGGTCTTCTAAAATCTAAATCAGGATTCCATAAAGGATAATTACCCTCTCCCCATCATGTATCATATTCTGCAGTAAGTCACCGGATCTGAAATTCTCTCTTTTCTTGATGGATTCTTAGAGTACAATCAAATTAAGGTGGCAGAGGAAGATCATACCAAAAAAAATTTCACAACACCATGGGGAACTTTCACATATAATAGAATGCCTTTTGGTCTAATCAATACAAGAGATACATTTCAAAAGGTGATGGATATTGTCTTCAAGGATTTGAATAATTACATTTTCATATATCTGGATGATCTTACCATCTTCTCAAATAAGAGAGGAGACCACTTGCATCACTTGGAACATGTACTCATAAGGTGGAGGAAGCATGACATATCTTTGAATCCAAAAAATTACATATTCAGGGTCATAGAAGGTAAGCTACTAGGACACATTGTAAACAAGCACGGTGTACACATTGATCCTGAAAGAGTGAGAGCCATTCAACTATTATCTTTTCCCATAAGTAAGAAGGGATTTCATTCCTTCTTCAAAAAAGTTAATTTTCTTCGACGCCTCATTTTTGAGTTCACAAAATTGACAAACCACATCATAACCATGATGAAACCTCAAACAAGCTTCAAGTGGAATGATGATGGAAATTAATATTTTGAAAAAATCAATAAATCGATTTCTAAAGCTTCAACTCTTGTATCTCTAGACTTCAATAAATAATTCATCATGTACTACTACACATTAGAGCACACCCTCTTTGTTGTTTTTGTTTAGAAGAATGATGAGGGCGTAGAACCACCCATTTCTTTCATGAGTTTCCCACTAAAGAAACAAGAGTTAAACTATAACCAACTAGAGAAGCATGCCTATGCAGTGGTCAAGGTTGTAAAAAATTTCAGGTTTTACATAATCAACTCTCATATGGTTGTGATGGTCCCTGACAGTGTAATCAAGTCTATCTTGAAACTAAAATACCTTGGAGCTAAGAGGGGAAATTGGGTCTCAAAGAATCAAGATTGTGAATTAGATATTCGACCTTCCAATTTGGTACGAGGAAATGGTTTGTGTAGACTGATTACAAAAGATAAAAATCTCTATCATCAACATGGTGGGGATGATTATCCTTACCCCAAGTATTTTGTAGACAAGCCACAAGTTATCTTCATGAACACCACTAATGAATAATATTCAGACATTTTTTATTACTTGACATACAATTAGTACCCCACTCATCTTGATTACAAGTAAGTGAAAACACTTAAGCTAAGAGAAGTAAAGTTTGTAATCTAGAACCACCCTCTCTACAAAAGAGGTCTCAATGGATACTTTCTTAGGTGCATCAAAAAATAACAACAAGATAAATTGTTGAAGGCATATCATGAACAAACTTGTGGTGGGCATTTATTGGTGATGGTCACTACATATAAGATCCTTTGGGGAAGATATTATTGTCCTAACCTCTTCGCAGATGCTCAAGAATGGGTCTCCAAGTTCAAACCATGTCAAAAAAATTGTTGGGAGACCACAACTCGCAACATTACCAGTTAGGCCAAATATCATCAAAGAACCATTCCAACATTAGGGCCTAGACTTCATTAGTGCATTGAATCCTCATTAAAGCATGAGGAAAACCTATGTGATCATAACGAAAGATTATTTCATGAAGTGGGTGGAGGCCATCCCAGTCAAAGAAGCTAACACTGAGATGGTGTGTAACTTAATAAAGGAAAACATCATAATCTATTTTGGAGTCCCGTAAAATATTTTGGTGGATAATGCCACCTATTTTTCTTCAAGAGAGTTGAAATAGTTCTATTATGGCTATGGGATATCCTTTTCCCACTCATCATATTACTACCCAACAGGGAAATGGTCAGTCTGAATTAGGTAACAAGAACATCATGACCATTGTCCACAAGCTAGTGGATGAAAATAAAAGGAATTAACACAAGAAGCTATACGATGCATTGTGGGCAGACATGATCACTCCAAAGAAATCAATCAACATGTCTCCATTCCAATTACTATATGGGATAGAAGTGGAAATAACCATCACAGCTGAAATTATAGCTCTCAAATTGCTCTAGAGAATAGAATATGAACAATAAAAGGATTCAATTGACAAGAGGATCATATTTCTTGAGAATCTGGAGGATAAAAAAATTTCAGGTGGTAGATTGTATCAAATAACATCAATTGAAGGTGAAGAATATTTTCAAAAAAATCCAAGGCAAGGGAGTTTAAAGATGGATACCTCATTCTGTTATGGAATAAGAGGAAAGATCCAAAAATGGAGCCATGACAAGTTTAATTCATTATGGATCAGTCCATTCCATATCCCTGAGACTTGCAGTGAAATTTTTTTTCCACTCTCATATCTATATGGGACGCCATTGGAATTTCCTCGCAATGGGCAATACCTGAAATAGTATCATCAATAAAAGTGGGTTTTCCCCCGTCCCCTTTTTACAATAGGTGATTTTTAGGTGTGTTTTCCTTTTTATTGTGCATGTCTTTCCCTTTCCGTGTGTGTTGTGTGTTTCCTTTCCTTTGTTTTACATGTGTTTTCTTCCTTGATATCTCTCTTGTAAGTTGTACATGACTCCGCAGGGCCCAATGGATAAAACAATGGTCAATGTACTGTTAACTAAGATTTTGGGATTCCTCATGTCATGTATTTGCTATGCTCAGTCCATACCATGCCCTAAGATAGAGCCAACTATTTTCTTGTGTCTTTTGTAGGAGAAAAATTTAATAGAAAGCAGACAATGATACCCCTGTGTCAAAACTTCTAAGTTTTACCTTTACAAGACACCCTAGGTCTACCCATTCTTAGCACCAAGTATTACTCTATCCATGTAATGGTTCTAAATTATATGTACATCAAATCCCCCTGGGTAATTAAGGAAAAAAAACTTAGTTCCCCTAGGTGATTTTAGGAGATTTTTGGAGAATGCTAATTTTTTATCAGTTTCAGGAAGGGCTACCACTGGTCTTCCTAGGACTAATGCACCCCCTAGAGCAGAGCAGAGGAGAAAAATTCAATGTGTTATGTCAAAGTTGTTAATGAGTATGTAAGATGTTAACAAGGCTAGTTCATGAGAATCATGTGTTGAGTTAAGTCATTCTATAATGCCCGTTTAAACAACCACTTGAGACCCAAGAAAAAACCTAGGGTTAGCTAGAAAAATTATGGGATAACTTTTTTTTTATTAGAAGTATCCACAACCAAGTTGCAAGGCATCATAGTTGAACCTATTAGGTTCTGGAACAATTCCAATTTTACTAGGACATATTTTTCCTTCATTAACTAATATCAAGTTCACAAGGTTCAAATTTTAGGGTTATATGTTTCAGTTAGGTTCAAGGAGCAAGCTTTACCCCCATACCCACTCTCTAACAGCCTTAGATCTTCAACTAGATTTTTCTCACACTGTAACCCCCAAAATTTTCCCTAAATCATTCCCATTTGATAGGAAATTTTCTCACCTTTTTGGTGATATAAGGAAGTCCTCCTAACTCCATGTATATTTTGCAAGATATGAGCCGGGCGGAGTCCTTGGGGCTAAATTTTCCCAAGGGATAATCCTTGGGCCTAGGAGGAAAATATTCCCTATACGCGGGTCAACAGGGTAGGGAAAAACATAACGAATTTTCTCTCCTTTGGCACAAAATCTTAAACGCGCACCCGCGAGCTCGGTGAGGGAGACATGTGTTGCCTCCTAGTTGCATGGGAGGAATGACAGGACGACGGAGCGGGTTGAGATTTTAAGTCTCTTCCATGCCAAAAGTGCAAGGGAACAAAACTGGTCCATGCCCACACCGACTCTATGATGCCACATGTCACTGGTGCAAGTATTTGCTTAGGAAAAAGGAAAGACGGGTGGGAGTAAGCGGAAGATTTAGGATTTTGGGGTTACATTATCGCTAAAGGAGGAAATTTCGTGCGCACTGTCACCGAAGGAAGATACGGGTCTGCCACATGCTCAAACCATGGTTAGGTGCGGGTGACGGGGTGGTGGAAAAACAAAATGGCAGTTTAGCCAAATAGGGGAGAAAGGTATAAAAACGTGCACAGCCCCAGGTGTGCATGAAACCATAAATTTCCAATACAGGGTTGTCATCACCAATCCGGCACTATGATAATTCTTCACCGGGAACTCCTCGTGCTATGATTATTTACTAATGCATAGCCTTTAGTTTGGTGGATGTAATCTGGAAACAAAACAACAACATAACACAAGAATACCATCGACTATGATAAGACAGAATGATGACAAATTTGAAATATCAAAATAAATTATAATATTAACATGAAACTATTACAATCTCACCCATGAGGTACTTCAAGTGTTATTGAATTCACTTGCCTTTCACCAAGACTATGGGAGAAACTTTACAATTACACCTCTTAATGGCTTCTTCAACACACCTTTAAACTGATGGCTTCCTTCGCACACTTCCTACAATATTTCTCACTACTTCCTTCTATGCTAAATGAGGGGGGTGGCCTCTCTATTTATAGAAATTCCAGGCTTATCCATCTTATCTCTAAGATAGGATAAGAAATCCACTCTGACGAATCATATTCCATACCTTAACTCTTATCTGTACATGTAAGCTTATCTATTAAGATAAGATAAACCTTATCATTTTACATGGGTTCCACATTTTTAGACTTTTTACAAATAAAATACACAAAATATTTATGACCTCACTCCTTGTCTTTATTACCAATATAATATTTCTAATTCCTAATCATGTAGACCCTACTTCTCTAATTACCCAAACTTTGACATTTTAACATTACCGGACCACTTACGACAAATATTTACTTTTTACAACATTCCTATTGTACTTTGACTGTTACCGTACTCCACATTATTGGCGGCACCGTACTGATGGCACCGTTATCTTCTATCAGACGCTACTACTAATTATACTTAACAACATCCTATTCCTAATACATACATTAATGAAATAGAAATTACGGAGGAAAATTTTAGTGTCGACATCTTCCCCCTTCCTAGCTTCTACTCCGTCCTCGGAGTAGACTATTCTGGTGCTTGGAAAATATTCAACTTGTCGTGGTTGACCCATTTCATAATGGGAGTGCCATCCAATTCCTCCAGTCGGTACGTACCATTTTCATGCACAGCTGCTATTTTGTAGGGCCCCATCCATTTTGGAAGAAATTTTCTCTGTCTTCTTTTTTTGTATCTGGAATCATATACTAGAACCAAGTCATTCACATGAAATGGAGACCACCGGATCTTTTGATCAAAGTATTCCTTCTGCTTCATTTTCTTCTTATGGCTTGTATCCTTTGCTATTTCTCTCATTTCCTCCAGCAAATGAAGATGTACCAACCTTTCTTTTACTGAATCACTTTCATCCATCCTTTCATTTTTCATAACTCTCACAGTGGGAATATCAAACTCAATAGGAAGAACTGGATCAATGCCATAGGCCAACTGAAATGGGGAGTATCCTGTTGCTGACTTTGATGTTGCCCTATATGCCCACAATGCTGCATGAATCCTTTTATCCCATTTATGTACCTGCAAGGCTGCATCTTTTGCTAGAATTTGACACAACACAAAATTTGTTCGTTCCACCTGTCCATTTGTGCTTGGCTTGTATGTTGTTGCCTTCCTGTGCTTAATAGAAAACTTATTGACTAGGGCTTCTACCACCTCATTAATGAAGTGGCTTCCTTGATCTGTTACAATTTCTAATGGGCAACCAAATCTGGTGACAATGCGTTCATACATGAACCTTGCCACTTCATCCATGGAAGTTGTTTTCAATGGCCTAGCTTCAACCCACTTGGTTAAATAATCTGTGGCAACTACAATATACTTATTTTGGTGTGATGTAGTTGGAAGTGGACCTACAATGTCTATTCCCCACTTTTCAAAGGGACCAAGGGGAAGAATAGGACATAATGGAGCTGATGAAGTCTTACGGTTACCATGTGTTTGACAAATATCACATGTCTTACAATAATTATAACAATCTTTAAAAAGAGTGGGCCAGTGATAACCTGCATCCAAGATCCTTCTTGTTGTAAGTTGTCCAGAGAAGTGCCCTCCACATGTACCATTGTGGAATTCTTCTAGCAGTTCCTTCCCTTGATCACGTCCAACTACCCTCTTGTACTGTCCATCAGGTCCTATTCGAAATAATACTCCATGCAGAATAGAATATGGATGACTGGCTTGAGTAATCTTTCTCTTAGTCTTTGCATTGGCACCATTAGGAAACTTGAATTCATTCAGATAATTCCAAATATCTATGTATTCACTAGGGATTGTGTCAAGGGATAACAATGCTGCATCGGGGAAATCATCATCATCACAAGATGATCTAAACCATCATAGGCTCGAGAGAGTGCATCTGCATTGACATGCTTCTTTCCTGGCCTATCTATAATATCAAATTCAAATTCTTGTAGCAAAATTATCCATCTTGCTATCCTCCCTGATGGGTTAGGCTTATTTACAATATATTTTAGAGCCTGATGATCTGTTACAACTAGAAATTTTTTCCCTAGCAAGTAATTTCTAAACTTCTTTACAGAAAAAATGATAGCCAGAGCCTCTTTTTTAGTTACAGTATAATTTACCTCAGCACTGCTCATTTGTCTGCTCCCAAAGTAAATTGGATGTTCATTCCCATTTTCATCCTTTTGGCTCAAAGTACTTCCTAGTGTTGCATCTGAGGCATCAGTGTACACAATGAATGGCTTGCTCCAATCTGGATTCTTCAAAACAGGTGAAGACACCAGGGCTTCCTTCAGTTGTCCAAAAGCTTCATGCGCCTTATTTCCTGGTTCATAAGTAACATCCTTCTTCAAGAACTGGGTTAGTGGCTGTGCAATCTTTGAGAAATTATTGATGAACCTTCTATAGTAACCCACATGGCCTAAAAATGATCTCAACTTACTTCTATTAATAGGAAATGGTAAATCTTTGATTTTTGAAACTTTATCAGGATCAGTACCAATACCATCTCTGGATACAACATGCCCTAACAAAACGCCTTTAGAACATCCAAAGACACACTTTGTAGGGTTTAGTGAGGCTTGTGCTTCATCTAACCTTTGAAATGTTGTCTCCATTTGGTGCAGGTGGTCCAACTTGCTCCCATAGATGCAAAAATCATCCAGAAATACTCTGATGAAGGTCCCAATGTAGGGTTCGAACACCCTATTCATCAAACGCTGGAATGTTGCTGGAGCATTACACAACCCAAAAGGCATAACTCTATAAGCAAACGTTCCCCAAGGAGTGGTGAACGTGGTCTTCAGCTGATCTTTCTCTGCTATACGAACTTGGTTGTAGCCGCTATATCCATCAGCAAAACTATAGCACTCCTGGCCAGCTACTTCGTCCAAGATCTGATCTGAAAATGGAAGAGGGTAATGATCCTTCTTTGTTGCCTTATTGAGCTTCCTGTAATCAACACAAATGCGTAGCTTCCCATTATTTTTTATTGAGATCACAATGGGAGAAACCCATTCTGAATTCTCCACAACAAATATGAATCCTGCATCAAGCAACTTATCTATTTCTTCTTTTACAGTCTTGAAAAAATTAGGATTCATTCTATATGGCATTTGCTTTATGGGCTTAGCACCATCTACCAGCTCAATACAATGTTCTACCCAACTTACTTGACGGAGTTCCTTGTAATCAAAAGTGAATAGGTGTATGTACCTTCGAAAGAGCTGGAGGTAGGATTCCTTCTCACTCTCCATCACAGCATCACCAATCTTTATTTGTTGGAGACGATCATCAACTTCTTCTTCAGATAATTTTATGGGGTCATGAGTTGGTGTGACTGGAAGGATATCCATGACTGAAACATCCACCTCGCTTTCTTCATCTTCAGTGTCCACTTCACTGGTACTAGAGTAATCAGAGGATGTCCAATCATCAGTTTCATCACTTGAATCCACAGGTTCTGCTTTATGATGTCGAGGGATCACATTTATCTTCACCCTCTCTCTACCACGTCCAAGTGTCATGAAACCTTCATTCCAGTAGTTTCTTGCATGAACTCTCCTTAGCCATGGTCTTCCCAGCAGCATTGGGTACGCAACAGTACCATTTTTCATCACCTGAAAGTCTACCACACATACCACACCCATAACAGATATTGCCACATTTGAAACTACACCTTCTGGTTTAGTTTTTCCTTTATTTAATGACCTTAACATAAGTGTTGAAGGGCGATCAATTTTTAAACCCAACATATTCATTACAGACTCGGTCATTACATTAACTGCAGCACCTCCATCAACTAAGACATCATGAATTGAAATACCATTACATAATACCTCAGCTTGTGGAGCATAGGGATCTGCCTCTGCCTCCAAAATAGGGACCTCAACCTCCTTTCTTCGTTCGAGCATTGAGTCCACTTCACAACTCTGCCTCTTCTCAGAAGACATAGCCAAGAGTTGACCATATGTAATATTTGCAGGCCTTTTGGACAGATCTTCCAAGATGGAGTATGGTCCTTGCCCCTGTGAAATCAGAAAATCCTGCACACCCAACTTTCTTCTCCTATGTTTCTTACTAGTTTCTTCTTTCATCTTCTTAGGATCATTTCCATCTTGATTATCTTTTTCTTTCTTTCTTTTTGTTACAAACACATCTACTTCATTATTTCTGCTCTTATCTACTACATCAAAAGAATTCACAGGTGCTTTTCCTTTATCATTATCTCCTTTACCAGATGTAGAAGCTCTATCTGGACAATTATACTTATAATGACCCTTTTTATAACAACCATAACATACAACTTCAGAAATATTTCTTTTTGGACCTCTATCTCCTCCCTGAGAACTAAATTCCTTTCCTTGAAGAAGATTAATAGTTAACTGACCCATCTTTTTGAGCAGATCTTCATACTTAGTAGATGTACTAGGAGAAATATTTGTGCTCACCGGGAGTGGTTGTGGATTCTGGACCAAAGGTGTTGGTGTAGGCTCTACTTTAGCAACAATTTCTTTGGGCTCCTCTTCCATGCTTTCTTCTTGCCTTCTTGCAATCTCCTTTTCTTGTTCAATGGTAGCTGGGCGGTCATACTTCACTCATTGTCTGATCTCTGGCTTCATCCCAAGAATGAAGTGCTTACAGAGGAGATTATCCATGCCATTCATCAACCCATCCGCTAGTCCTTCCTTCCGGATCTGGGCATCGAGCTTCCTCCTTAGCTCTAGAACACGAGCATGATAATCCCTTATCTTCTCCTTCTCTCCTTGGGATAGCTTTGTGATCTCGATCATGAGATCTGCATATTTCTGTTGTTCACCAAATTCTTCAAGAAAACTTTCAGTTAATAAATCCCATGAATTTTTCACATTATCACCTAGTGTTTCAAACCACCTAAGTGTTGAACCATCCAAAAAGGTAGGAAAAAATTCAGTCCATTGTTCCCTTCTTATAAGGCCATTACAAATACAAGATCGCTTAAACTCTTGAATGAAAGAAGAAGCATCTTCATTAGATTGAGCTGAAAAATAGGAATCTTTCCCATTTTCAAAAGTAACCACCATGAAATACCAACCCACAAGTACAATCAACAAGACTTATGTGCACAAATAATTGGAATCACTATACTAGAAAGTGACTTTACACCTTTCTACAGTAAAATAGAAATGACCATGGTAAACTATGGTAAAACTTGACTTACTGCGGTAAAAACTGACTTTACTGTGGTAAACACTATTCACGGTAAAAAGTGAAGTTACTGCGGTAAATACTATTCACGGTAAAAAGTGAAGTTACTGCGGTAAATAGTGATTCATGGTTGACTTTACTGGTAAATACTATTCCCAGCAAAAATGACTTTACCATGGTAACTACTATTCATGGCAAAAATGACTTTACCATGGTAACTACTATGCACAATAAAAACAAGGTTACCCTCCAATTGATTTTTGACTAAGTGGGAATATCTCTCCAGAAAATCCACCAACGAGGAATGGTCCCGGCAACGGAACCAAAATGTCATCACCAATCTAGCACTATGATAATTCTTCACCGGGAACTCCTCGTGCTATGATTATTTACTAATGCACAGCCTTTAGTTTGGTGGATGTAATCTAGAAACAAAACAACAACATAACACAAGAATACCATCGACTATGATAAGACAGAATGATGACAAATGTGAAATATCAAAATAAATTATAATATTAACATGAAACTGTTACAATCTCACCCATGAGGTACTTCAAGTGTTATTGACTTCACTTGCCTTTCACCAAGACTATGGGAGAAACTTTACAATTACACCTCTTAATGGCTTCTTCAACACACCTTTTAACTGATGGCTTCCTTCGCACACTTCCTACAATATTTCTCACTACTTCCTTCTATGCTAAATGAGGGGGGTGGCCTCTCTATTTATAGAACTTCCAGGCTTATCCATCTTATCTCTAAGATAGGATAAGAAATCCACTCTGACGAATCATATTCCATACCTTAACTCTTATCTGTACATGTAAGCTTATCTGTTAAGATAAGATAAACCTTATCATTTTACATGGGTTCCACATTTTTAGACTTTTTACAAATAAAATACACAAAATATTTATGACCTCACTCCTTTTCTTTATTACCAATATAATATTTCTAATTCCTAATCATGTAGACCCTACTTCTCTAATTACCCAAACTTTGACATTTTAACATTACCGGACCACTTACGACAAATATTTACTTTTTACAACATTCCTATTGTACTTTGACTGTTACCGTACTCCACATTATTGGCGGCACCATACTGACGGCGCCGTTATCTTCTATCAGAAGCTACTACTAATTATACTTAACAACATCCTATTCCTAATACATACATTAATGAAATAGAAATTACGGAGGAAAATTTTAGTGTCGACAGGGCGCTGGTGCGGGGCTGCAGAGGTAAAATGAAATTTTTGCCAAAGGGAACAAAAAAAATATTAAGTCCAAATACCTCCCACACTTCCGCCTAGCCACGTGATTGGCCGCAGGTTTTCGGGGATGCGAGGAAAAGTTGGAAAATTTTACCAACATAAAATTTTCAAAAAAAAAAATTTTAAAATTTGGTCCGCCCCTCCGAGGTGCCATGTGGTAAGTCTCGATTGGTTGCAGGATGGCGGGGGCCATGGACTTTTTGTGGAAATTTTTTCCAAAGTCAAAAATTAAAGTTAATAGTTAGATTTATTTTATTTTTGAATGCCAATTTGAAGTAAAACTTCAAATGGCCAATAACTTTTGATATTTAATGAAGCCCTCTTTACACAGAAGTCATCAATTTTGCAATTTGATGAAGTTTAAGTGATCAATTTAGTGAAAACAATATGTAGGCTTTTGCAGAACAAAACTAGGAGAAGTTTACTTATAAATTTTTATTAAAATTTGTTCTCCTACTTACTCAACATGTCAAACAGACATGGAGGCTTTTTTTTACATGAATTTGAGAAAGGTTTCAAGGTTTAATTTAGTTGATTGAGTTGAAATTGATATTTATTTATTTTATTTTATTTTTATATCATTGGACAACAGAACAATTGTGCAAGTTTGATTTTAATTTTACAAGTTCTCAAGGATATTTCTTAAGTTTTAATGTCCAATTGAGTTCCTTAGGACTTACTACATCTAAATTTTAATGTTTCATAACTTTTTTCTTGGTGCAAGTTTGAACTGCTCATTTTTTTGATAAATTTGATTGCCAGGTTTAGAAATTAAAACAGAGATCAACATTAAAGTTTCTTAAACATTTTTCCATCCTCCAAGTGTGAGAATGCATTTCCTTTCTATTCTAATGCATTCAATTGATTCAGTCAACCATTCACTAGCACTTATACAAATCCTGATTTCCAAATTCAACTCATTTCAAGAGAACAAAACACTGTCTTTTCCTGCATACGCATTTTCTTCATTCCAACAGAGATTTGATTCACAACAACAATTCAATTCCAAAAAAATCAATGCATGTATGAGAAGGTAGAGCATTCCTTTATTTATTTCCAGCAACAACTTTACAATTTATCTCTTTTCCATTTGATTTCTAAATACAAGATGCAATGCATATAACACCTTTTCACATTTATTTTCAAAACTGAGAGTAGAATATAACTCCTCTACATTTCATATTCCAATTTTCAATCTCACATTACCAACACAAATATCTTCACATTACAAATTGCTATGCAATTCATCCACTCTAAACTGGGAAGGATTATAATGAACTTGCTCAAAGAAGGGACTGTCAAACTATATATTCCTCTTGCTCAAAAAAGGGATTGTCAAACCGTATTTTCCTATTGCTCAAAAACATCAACATGCTAGTTTCTTCATATTTTCATCTTGATCACAACAAGAAAGGGGGAAAGGCAATGCTCTCCACCCAACCAAGACATCCAATGAGAAGGGAGAAGCCATCCTTCCTCATTGGCCCTCGAGCCCCAACCATATTGAAATAAGAGATATAATACAACACATGGCAACAAAGGCTTCCAAAACAAATATGTATCATTTTCACATTCAAACAAGATTTCAAGAAGAATGTAGTTCACAACTACATTAAACAAGTGCAAACAAAACTGAGTCTTCATCAAGCAAGCCAACAAGAGAAAGGATCTATGGGGAACTACTTATGCCTCTCAATGGGAAATGGAAATCTACCAATACAACCCACTAAAATAAACCATCTCACATATCCTTATGCCCCCCCAAGTTCCTCCTTATTCCCCCCCAAAGTTTCTCCCTTATGCCCCCTCAAGTGTAAGAAATGCAAGCTATTTCTTTCCATGGTGGATCCCAATCCCAAACTCCCTCCACAATAAAAATAATGCCATTGGCATTCCCTTATGCCCCCCCCAATTTGAAATCCCCATAGCCTTCTCCTACACCATGTCCTAAGCAGTCTACCCAACCAACCAACACACACATAACAGCATGCACCATTTTAAACATGCATGCAAGAGAAAGAAACATTTTCAAAAGGATCAAGTTCCTATCTCTCCATAATGGAGTTTTTCCCAAGATCAACAAGCTTCTCAATGTCAGAATGAAGTCCAAAATAAGCAACACACCAACATGCAAATGAATCCAAACTCCTTTCACAAGGAAGGCTCCAAAATAAGCAAGAAAAATTCACCCCAAGAGGAATAAGCAAAGTTTCAACAACCATCCAACAAGCAAGGAGTTTGAATTTTAAAGGAGAGGGAAGATAAGAGGGTGATGTGGATCCATGTGGTATGCCACATCATTCTTCCTCAACCCAAAGATCAAAGTCAACATCATTCACCTAAACATAATAAATTAAATGACAAATTGACTTACACACTTGAAAATAACCCATACCCCAAAAGGACTAAATTTAAAACATGTAAGAGAAGTGCAATTAAAACTTACAATTAGTCATTTCAAAATGCATTAAAAAGGCCTAAATTTAACCTCAAAACCATAGGTATGGTTGGTGAATAATTTTAAGAGGTGTGGAACAAGTTTAACTTGTCCCACAAGCCTCCAAATATAACCTCCAAGGACAAATTCGAATTCCCAAGAGGATGAAGTGTTTCACAGCCCAAAATCTATCTTACATTCTATTACATATCCCTTACACATTCTTACAATATTTCATTTAATATTAAAAACTTCCTTAATTACATTCGTATGACATATTGATTTATTTATTTTAACACATGATTATCCACAACATTAACACAACATATAATAACTAATGAAAAGGGTAACACATCACAAAATAAACTCATGCAAACATTAATAAAGAAGCCACATTAATAAATTACACAAACCCATGGTCACATATAATGGAAATTCCCCCCATGGGAATCCATAACAAAACAAAACACACACACACACACAAAAAATAGTTGCCATGGTGACCTTGTTGAATTCACCCAGAATTCCAATATAGTTGGTCTCCAGTCCCCTCGACATTGTTGTGATAATTTTAACCTGCATATAACACAAATACCTCCTTCGGCCACGTGGCCATATTAGAACATCCAAAATGACATAAGCAACATCTCAATATCATCTAAACATATGAATCACAACAACATCAAGAATTCAACATTATCATTTTCAATTAATTAATCAACTATATCATCATCAATAATCTTCCATAATAGGTCCACTCATAATATCCAATGTCACATGTCCAAATCAACATCTATAATATGTCCATGTCAAACAATATATCATCATCCACATATAAAAAATGTCTCTAGTAATTATCATGCATAATAACTGAATCCAGATCAATAATAATCCATGATCTAACATCTAACCATCATACTAAAACAAAACATAATAGTGTCCATAATATGATCAACAATATCAAGATCAGTATCTAAAAGTGTCAAAGGGAAGTGGGCACTACATCCCCCTCCCCTTAGACTCAACTTCCTCCTAGAAGTCACTGGAACAAATGTGGAAACTACACTCGTAATACTGTGGCATCCTCCTAAGTGGCTGCAGTATCATCATATCTATCCCAATGCACCTGTACCTGATCAATCTCTTTGCCTCGAAGGCCCAAGGTCCTATGATCTATGATACAGATGGGATCCACTATCACCTGCCACTGATCCTACACCTACGATGATGTCCAATCCAGTACATCATTAAGTAGGTTATAATAGTGCTTTGAGCCAAAATTCAAGTTAAGAATCAAAGAAGAAAGTAATAAAATGTGTTTGTAGCTCTACGGAGCTCTTAGAAAGGAAAAAACCAGCTCGATGGTGAAATTTGAATGCTCATCCACACGTGTGATCCCTCAATGGTGACATGTTGGTGAAATAATTTTTTGTATGGAAAATTAGTTGATTTCCACCAATGCTCACAAGGCTATGCCCCTCTTTCTTGTGGATGGTGAGGCTCCCATCATTGAATGTAAACTAATCTACTCCTATCTATTGTTTTACAGTGTCAAAATAGGTTGGGGATCATATAAGAACGCTTCAGTGAACCTATGGAAAAATGATTGTATGAGGTATAAGGGAGGAAATTGCAACAGTGAGGGGTGAAGGAGAAGAATTAGACAAAGGAAGGTTATTATTGTGAGTAAACCACAAGCCAAACTCACACCCAATAACTGAAGTAGTTCAACATTCAATTAGAGAAAAGCAATAATGAAGCCATTTAGTGAGACTAAAAAATCTAGACATAATTCTTTAGATTCATTCATCGAGGAAATCAAATTCTTGCTTAATCACTATACTTACAAAGGAAGAGGAAAAGGAAGAATTTATCTTTAATTTCTTGTGTAGTGATGAATATATGGCATTACTAAATCTATAATAATTCACAATTTCTACCAAGAACTAAAAATTTAGGATCAATTGGAATGGAGAAGCCATCCCCATTTACATCCTTGTGAATTGACCTTTCATCTCCCCTCACATGACTCTTCATGTCCCTATTCCACTTATGACCTTTAATTTCCCCTAGAAGAGACAAATTCAATATCTCTCTTATAATTTTGAGAGAATATTTTTACAAATTACAAATATTGTCACTTAAGTGAATAGGAAAAAATACCATGATTGTGTACAATGAAGAATTAAAAGAAATGGAGAGAAGAGGAGAAGGGAAGGAGATTGCTTGATCTTGTTCATGAAGAATTTTCTGATGATGATCAAAATATAATCCTTTTTTATGATGCATAGACACCTCAGGATGCTAAATTATTATTTAGAAACATTGTTGAGAGATCCCCTAATGTGATTCTATTTTTAGCAGGTAGGCCCGCAAAATGCTACTTTTTGTAATTTTGTCTTGTTTTCATCCCCTGATACATTTTTCCTCTCTGTAGGTTCATGAATGTTGAGAAAATCACCATATTCAACCACTCACTATTTTTAGGCATGCCCCACCATGGACATATACTAATTTTAGTAAGTACACTGCATGTGTTTGATTTTAACGAAAAGGGTCTTGAAATTTTGGGTTTCATTCCAAGATTTTCTGTTCCAATTTTTGGATGATTTATTCATCTAAACAAATGGGGAAAATGGATTTTTTTAATCAAAGAGGGTATAATAATAAGAAAAACATATTCATCACTATCTCTATAAATCAACAGCTTCAACAAGTAAAAACTAGTTTAAATGAAACTATATATTTTGAAGACCATTCAATCTTAATTTCAAATGATTTCACCTACTGGATCTTCAAAAATTTGAATATTTATTTGAAGATGTCAGAATTATGATGAAAAAAAAAATCCTCCATATCCCTAAAAAATATGGGACTTCATGTCACAAAAAATAGTTGATGAAAAAACTAGATTTTGTCAAGGATCGTTTCCTCTAATTTTCACGGGATTCTGACTACCAGATATCTAGGAAGTAAAGAGGTACATCAATTCCATTTTACTATTGTATAATTACAGTCATTAAGGTAATCTTGAAGCTTTGAGAATGATAAAAATCATCCATGTGTCCTCACCCTTGGATTGATAAGTGGCACTGTTGCATTAGTCAACATGAAGGGTTGGAATGCGGTGAAAAGGAGCTTAAAATGCATAATAGAGATTCATCAATGTCATATGATGGACTAGATGGCATAAATGGGGTTGGGAACATTTATTTTGTGCTAAATATCCCAAATGGATGGTAAAAATGGGACAAAAAATATGCCATGCATGAGGACATGAAAATTTTCTAACTATGAAAGCATACCTTGAGAGAGAACTTGAAGATGACATTTCCAAAGCTCTAGGAGGTCATTTTTGATGAAAAAGAATATTATTTTGACTCCCAAGATCCTTATGAAGATAATAGGATGGGTATTAAGATCAAATACATCCTAAAACCCCCTAATATAGATCCTTCCTTTCTCAGGACAATATGGTGCGTATGCCAAAAATGAGATGTGAAAAAGAAGCACCCTATATCTTGTGAAATATTTGATAATTCATCATGTAGAGAAAAATCCAAGATTTAAAATGAGTATTTGTTTTGCTATTAATTTATTATGAAGCTTGTTAGAGCTCAAATAATCTTTCCCCTTTTATTTTAGTGTTTCCTTAAAATTCTTTGTGTCTAATTAATCTGTTTTAAAATGTGTATATGTCAAAGGGAAAAATCATGACTCGGATCATGTGGAATCCAATCTTTGTGTTATGAAATCCCTCTTTTATGGTCAAGGATTGTAAAAGCATTCCTTCATTGAAAAATCCCTCTAAGTTTGTTTCTTTTCAAATTTTACCTCACTTGTCCCCAAGTATGAATTATAGGCTGTAAAAATATTTCTATAAACTCGGTAGATGGTCAAAGACAAAATTTAGAAACTGCTAAAAGGAAAGTCCCCATAGAAGAAAGGAAGGGTATCGACGTGTTTCTATGACACACTTTTGAAAGGGTATAACAAGTCATCCCCCCCAAGTTGCAAGCATCCACCACATGTATTATGCATGGCAAGGGGAGTCCCAATAAGTTTAAAAATTAAAGAGAGGGGGAGGATGTAGATGTTTCCATGTGTCACCCAGGAACAATAAATAAAAAGGAAAGGCCTGCAGAAGGAAGGAAAATCCCCGCGAATCAATGTTTAGATCCATGCAACTCAAGGATAGTGTTGTAAACTAAGAATACAATGTGAGGAGGGTTTCAAATCACCATGAAATAGGTCATCTCTTTTGGATAAGCTACACCAGGTTTTAAGTAATGAAACACACTAAGAGGATGAGGAAAAGCACATGATTGAAAACCATTGAATGCACAATGGTGGTTTCTTTTCATTATTGGTGCTAATACTAAGATAGAGAGTCCTTAATGTAGGAACATAAACTAATTACATGTCAAAAAGTGCAAATTTAGATGTAACATCACTTGAAAGTAGTCTCAGATATAATTCAAAATGGGTATTCTATAGGGGCCCCAACCCATGGTAAAAGGGTCCTTTTACATAATTGAAAATGAGGGCATAAAAGACAAACATAATGCTCAAAGACCCTTCACTCCTTCCTAACTTCCTCCCAGTGGGGGAAGTTTGTTCAACAACTTTTCTTCCTCAACATGAATTCATTTGAGCCCTATGTGATCTAGACAAATATAAGAGACCTGGAAAGATCCTGGGACATCCCCATGCCCATCAAAGAATCAAGATTCATTCTAGAATTTTCCATAATATTTTCTAGCTCAATTTTATTTTGATAGGAACATACCTATTCTAAAATATAAAAACTACCTATGAAGAATGTTGTTTTACCTATCCCCTTGTGAAGGGTAGATTTACTAGGAGCGGATTGAGAGGGAACATCCAGAGAGATTAGAAGATAAATAAATTCTCCTAATAGGTCAAGCGGGTTACGAAGTATTGAGTTAGATCCATCTTCCCATCTCCTTATGTGAGGTGGGTGTTCTCTTAGAGAAGGAACTAGCTGAGGTCCCAAAAATTCATGCTCTGACAGAGGAGCACGATGCAGTAAATGAGTGGATGGCTAAATATCAAACTTGCCCATGTTGTTCATGAACGAAGAAATTTTCGCTCTAGAGTGGTGAGAAAACAAGGACCTCTCTCTTCTCCATCAGAAATTATAATTGGGGATTGGGATCTTGACTCACCCCTTCTCTTCCCTAAAGTTGGCATTGGCTCTGTGATTGGTTCTGATTGCACATGTTCTGGATGCCCCTTTTCTAAAGAAATAATGCTCTTCTCTAATTCAATTATTTTGTGAAAAATGATGGGCATCGTATCAATGGAAGACTTTTCATACAACACATAGGATTCCTTATGGATCTCTTTCAGCACAAATTATATATCACATAAAAAGGGACACTAAAAATTAGTTTACCCAAACACTTGAGGCCTCCCTTCAATCCAAAATTTCTTCAGGTCTTTAGGATTTTTTGGGTGTTCCCATCGAAAGAGTTGAAAATACATTGATTGAAATGCTAAGAAAAAATGACTAATTTTGATCAGCCTTAGGAGGAGTTTGAGCCGGACTTACTAATAATTCAAAGGTCCTCTAGTGTCTCCTACACATTTTATGTCAAATAAGGACATAACGAAAATCCTCATCAGGACCATATAGGTCGAAGATTTGATTCAAGATTTCCTTCAAAATAAAATTCCACAAGTACTTTTTCCATGTCGCTAGTAGAAAATTGTGAAATTTTTCCTCACTTATAGGATAAGAAGAAAAATGCATCCTAGTGAACGCATAAAACTGGGTTTTATAGTAGAAGTGGCAAAGACTAATTGAATTGAAAGAAATCATTTCCTCAAGATAAAGGAAGATATTTCTCAGCCCACATGAGGAAAATTTAAAAGTTGAAGTGAATCCAAAACAAACATAATTGATGAATTCACTATATTTGACAACAACCATGTGAGATAATTAAACCAAGCAGATGTAAGAGGGAATGCACAACACCTAAGATGTATCTTCGAATAGTAGATGAAAAGTGTCTGTCAATTTAGTTCACCTGGGAGTGCTCAAAAGATATCATAAGCAATCATTTAATCACCAAGTGGAAGGAATTATGAAATCATTAGTCACAAGTAATGACATGATATCCTAATCATATGTGACAAGAGCAAAATGAAGAAGGTTTATACTCTTTACACTTGACAAGGCCAAATAAAGTATTTTCATAAAAGTATCATTGATACACTATGTATTTTGTAAAAGAGGAATATAATTTTGAAATATCCATGTTTTTCGGGGGAAAATTGAAAATAAAATAGGGATGGAATTGTATAAAACTGATGAGAATACTCTCACAGCAAAGGGGGGTTAAAATTTTCTGAGAACTATTCGAAGAAAATAAAGAGCTGAGAGAAAAACCATTTTTCCAAGAGATTATTTGAGAAAACCTTTTTTTTATTAATGGTGAAAAAAGGGTTGAGGGGACCCTACCCCATACAAGGTGTTAACCATTTAACCTACCCAGAAGAAATCTATGTGTCAGACCAATGTATTTTAAAGAAATCCTCACACAATGAATTTTTTACTAAGGCTAAGGATCTGAAAATTTTCAATTTTCAGACTTCAGATTTTTCCTCTTTCAAAGTTTTTAAGCTCAATTTCGGAATTTCATTTGAAATTTTTCGAAGTCTGAAACTCTAAAAGTCCAAATTTTTAGACTTTCAGGTTTTCAGGTTTTGGGAATTTTTCTCTCTTTTTGTTTAAATCCGTCTTGGACTTTTGAAATACGAATGTCTGAAAAACCAAAATTTTGGGATTTCAGGTTTAAGGTTTTCAGAATTCTCCTAGTCATTTTTAGGATTTTCACTTGAATTTTTCCGAAGTCTGAATTTATGAAAGTCCAAATTTTCAGACTATCATGTTTTCAGACTTTTCAATCGCCAATTGGTCTTTTTGCTTCCCATTTTCCAAAGTCTGAAATCCCAAATTTTTGGAATTTTGGGCTTTCGAGTTTCGGACCTTTGAAGATTCTATGAGTAATTAATTTTCACATACCTCCATACGGATTGTATTTTTACCATTAATATTGGGATTTCTATTTAAACTTAGATTTTTAATTGTCATTTTTACCTGACATATTCACTCTGACATTTCATTCTTGTACTTTGCGACGTCTTTTTCAAGGTATGCTTTTGTTTATTTTTCTTTTGGTGTTAGGTCTTTTTCCTCCATTTCCTCCTCATTTGGGTTTTTCTTTTGGTTTCCCTCTATGTTTTTTATGATGTCGTTCTTTTGGTCCACAATGTTTCATTTTTTGAGTTTCCTCCAAGTTTTTGAAGTTGTTCAAAGGATATTTTTAGGCCTCTCGTGCTTATTTTCATTTCTCATCTTCCAACTTTGGTGATTTAACATTAGTTTTACAAATTCCACAGAAAGACTCACTTAGGAAATTCATTCAGAGAATTCTTTCGGAAGATCACAAGCGGGAAATTCATTTAGAGAATTCCTTAGGAGAAAATCTTTGGAGATCTTAGTTTAGGAAGTTTCTTTCAGAGATTTTAGATATTTTTTTCTTTCAGGATTTCAGAGATTTTTTACTTTCGGGATTTTAGATATTTCTTTCAGGACTTTTGATTTTGGAAATTTCAATTTGGGAAAATATTTCGGGGATTTTGATTCGATGATTCCTTTCAGAAATTTTCTGGTTCAGAATTTTGGAGATTTTTTATTTTTTGATTTTTAAGAATTTCTACGACATTCAGCTCCCAAAACACAGGTTTTGATGTCTTCTTCCACTTCAAAGGGAAAAGAGAAGATGTAGTACTCATTTCTTTGGGTTGCTCCCCAATCTTACCTATCCTCCGACTTAGGAAATGTTAGGGACACTGATCTAGGACAAATTGATCTTCCTGATTTCTAGGAGAGATTAAAGGCTCCAGATAAGAAACCATGGATGCAGGCCATCTACGATAGTGGTCTTTCCCTTTCTGCTAGTTTTCCTACATCTGTGCATTTCCTAGAATTTGTTTTAGCTGCAACAACCCAATTTAACGAGGACTCCATGTTAGTTAGGGATAGTGATGATAAGGTGGTAATCCGTTTGGACCCAGATTTCTTCAAGGATTTTTTTAAACTTCTAGACATTCAAGATTATGCCGCAATTTCACAAGAAATAGTAGTGGAACACTAGGATAAGAAAGAGGAAGTATGCTTAAAGGTTATGATGAAATCCTATCTGGTTAAGAATTTTGCAAATTACCCAAAAAAAGCATCGATTGAATTTTATTTAGGAATTCAACGATCTTATTGTGCTATTAAGCAGAGTTTTAGGTTTTCTTTATGTAAAGGAATTTCAGGAATGGATGTTTTTATACATAGCAACTATCAAGAAGAATGACAATTTTATTTGATGGGGGGAGCATATTAGTAGCAACATTCACTATCAGTTTGGCAAAGTCTTAGAAAAAAAGACCTTCTATATAACATCTTTCCTAGTATATGCGACTACTGCTATGGGAGATTTTACGGGTTTGAATACCATGGGTGTTCGCAGCACCTCCCAAATATATGAGTTTTATCCCCATCTCACTATGGATGAGGGAAGAAAGAATTTCTGAAGAGTCAACGATGCTTTCTTTGCTATCATCCTCTATCATTTTGACAAATAACTATACAATCAGAGGGTTTCTGATGAGGCGTTCGAAGAGGTGTGAGAGTGGGGAGCAATCTACTTTCAGTTTCCTATATTCACCTACATTCAGATTCCAAGTTTCATAGGTGCCCCAAGTAAATTGCCAAGGTGCCCCACTAACAAATGGAGTCTTTTGGAATTAGTTTGGTAGTTGTTGTATTATTATCAAATCCAAAATAAGCATCACAAGGTGGGAATGTATTTCCCTGTTTCGATTAGTAGGTATTCTTGCCTAAATATTCACAAGGCAAAAAATGTTGATGTAAAAATGGTTGAGGTAACCCTACGAACCTTTCATCTGCGGACTAATTTTGACTATTGGGGTAAGTTTGGGGAGACAGGTCAGTCCAGTGCTCACATACCCCAATTAGAAGATATATGGATTCATTGTCGAGACAAATATATCATACGACAAAGGGATTATGAAAGGTTAACCCTTGACGAAGTTTGGCAATTTGGTTTGGATGATGTGCCAAAGGACATGCATGATAATTATGAGGTCCTAGATTCATCATATAAGAGTGATAATATTGCCAATCAACTGCTGCCATGGATTGATTGGTATGTGGAAGAATGCAACAATACTAAGGAAAGGGTAGGACCCATTCTAAATAGGACTTTTAGTTGATTGACCACCTTGGGAATCTCACTAAAAGGGGAAAATCAACCTACAAATATAGGGGCTACACCAGCAATAAACCAACCAACAACCACAAAAGGAAAGAGGTAGACTTAAAGGGTTCCTACAATTCCAAAGAAGATTTCATTTGTTATTGGTGGCTTATCTCTCTCTAGGTCTGCTACTCTCAAGATTACACCACCTGTAGTTCCTGTGACAGAAGTAGTTGAAGTCAATGAATCTCCTAGTGTCATCTAGGATCCATCAAATATTCTCCTTCCTCCATTATCACTTCCCATATCATTTCTTTCCACTTCCACTATTATTTCTTTCCACTTCCACTATTATTTCTTCTTTCCCATCCCCATATATGGCCTAGGTACTCTTGTCACTTTCAGTTCTATTAGCTGGGGAAAATATTGGGTCACCTATTTCTTCTTCACTTCCTTTGACACTTCCATTTTTTTCAATTACAACCCCCAACATTGCTTTTTCAATTCCTATGGTTTTCCTTACTTCCACACCTTCCATCATTGCTACCTCTACTCAAATGCCAACTAATATTTCTAGTGATCTTTCTCTAACTGATGGTATTGGATCTGCCACTCCATCTTCATCGGCTCTAGCCATACCAGAATGGTTGTTTAGAAAGACTCCCAAGTAAAAGAAAAAGGTTCCTATGGGATATGTTATAGATATCATCATATTGGAGTCCATGCCCAAAAGACATGCCAAGAGACCGAGAATTGTATCAAGTCTGACAGTTAATTCATCTTGTGAGCATGTGATAGAGGTGGCCACCCCCATTAAGGGGAAAACTAAATAAACAATCATAGAAATAGATTACTAGATAAAAAAGTTCTCATTAGGGGAAGGATACTCATGAAGGAGCCAAGGAAGATGTACACACTGCTTTTGGGGCCCTTTTTTAGAAATATGACAAAGACAAGGCCACCAAGGATGAGCTCAAGGCCAAGGTCAAGAAGCTCACTGTATTGTTGCGTAAAGTAACCCAATCGAATCCATCCACTGACGTCTCAACTACTATGCATATGAAAATTTCATCTACAATTGATGATATTTCTTATCATGAGCTCGAGAAGCTAGGCCAAAAAGGGAGATAAGGGAGTGGATGGATGGAAAGAATTATGTAGGAAGCTAATCCTTTGATAAAGGAAGTCGTTGAGATATATAATGATTTATAGGTTGTAAAAATCACCATTTCTAAGATGGATGAATCCTTCTTTGAGGATAATAATAATTTAAATTTAACTTTGGAAACATGGAGTGATATTAGAGAAGAGGATTCTAACTTGCTTCTTCAGGAAGAGGTGATTGATGATGCCTCTAAATTGTTTGAATATCAAAAGGCCATAGAATTCCGGTGTCAAGTATTACAAGATCTGATTAAGAAATTGGAGGAGAAACGAGTGGAGATTACAGATTCCTTGAATGACATCTCAAAGGAGTTTGACAATGCCAACTGTAAATTCTTCAATGAAAATATCGATGCTCTTCGTGAGGATCAGATTAATGAAAATTTCAAAGATTTGGTGAAGCGTAATGATGATGTCATAAAGACTTTCAATAGTGACTCCATTGAATGACTGGTCTTATGTCAAAATTTCACAGGGAGACTAAAGAAAGTCACAAATAAAATTTTGAAGGTTGTCATCTAGGATTACGAAAGAGATAGCGACAACAGACGTAGTGAATCATTATGCATGTGGGCCTGGAGATGAAGAAACTCAGGGTGTTATCAAGCGCTTCTTCAAGTACAGACACCGAATGGCTATATGGGAGGAAGGACGAAAAAAAATTGCAAGGGAGATGTAAATGAATCAGGCCAAAGCTAAGAAGCCATGAAAGGATAGGTTCAAGCTCTGGAATAAGTCAAAGTTGTAAGGTTGACTTGGTCAAACCTTTTGCAACAAATTTGATATTTTCATGGGAGCATGTTCCCTTAATATTAAGAAATTTCTATTTTTAGTTAAATGTAAGTTAAGGGCCCAGCTGTAATGGCTCGACCTAGAAAATTATAAATAGTGGAATGCTTCCATTATTTGATATACATATTTTTAGAGATTTTTGGTGAAGTTACTCTTCAAGCTTGGAAGGGTGCTTTCAGAGATTTGTTGAAACCTTTTAATTATATTCAAATTTATTCCTTACAATTGAAGATCTATTTTATTGTGTTGAATTATTAGTCATTGTATGCTTTTTGAATGCCATTCCTTAGATTTATTGATTAATTTAAATTTACTTCAGATTATCTGTTTCATACTGTGAAAAGGAATAGTAAGATTACCTTTCGTCAGTTGTGAGAAACTATTTTCCTTATGTTGATTAAGAGTTGCACTGTTATTATCACTTATGTAGATGTTTGACATTTTCTTGTGATTATCCTCTTGATAAATTATCTATGTATCAAATCAAAGCTGATCTTTCTATTGTGTATATTTAAATTTTAACGAAGGAATGTGTGCTTCCAGTCTGTAGTATTTTTTACCCTTTCCAAGTTGAAATACATGAAGGTGGTCAATGATGTGAGCATCCTACCCATATTAACCCTTCCGGGAGTTGAACACCCCTATTCTTGGTGCATCACCACTTCTAGCATAGATTTTATTTCCTTGCATTCTCTCTCCCTAATCCCATGAAATGTTAGTATAGGACTAATTAGCTATCTTTCTTGCATCAGAAGTAGTGTTGTGTTTAGTTTAGGAAGAGGAAGTTGACCTTCTTTAGAGGTTCACCTCAATCACAAATCCCATAGCTTGAGAGGTGATCCCATGTTTCCCAATCACACCAAATTTCACGATTAATTCCTAAGCCATTCGGGGGGTGCATGTGATTTGCAAACAACATAAAGATTTTACAAAAGAGAAATGAAGAGTCAAGGGGGTAGCCATTGAAACCCACTCAAATCAGCAAGAATATACCAAGAGCCACTAGAAGAGACACATAACTAGAGGGCAATAAAATAGAATAACTAACAACACAAAAATAGGAAACTAACAACAGTTGAAGAAATAAAGGAAGAAACACCAACAGGAGAGGAAATCCACCTTCATTCATTGATCAGATTACCCACCATCTGCATACATCCATTCCACTCTTTAACCAAACTAGCGATAGTGGATTTCTAGTATTTATAATTGGGTTCTGCAATCTCCACCTTAGGGCCAAACCCCTCTTTTTCCTTGTTTTTTACAATTTCCATTGATTGTATCATCTCAGCAAGGAGTTTGAGATGGTGGATAGTACTTTTGATGTTTAGGATGTGTACATCTCTAATATGAAGGATAATACCCTTCATCTTCAACATGTCATTCTCCATAGAGATACACCTTTCATTGGCATTTTTCAGTTGTTCATTCAGCACAATAGAGGAGAGCTTCTCTACTTTCTCCTATAAATCCCTCAAGTCAATAGTCACCATACTTATCTTGTGTATATTTATATTGTATCAATCCTGTAATTCTTGAACTCCCTCATGAACACATTGGACTTAACAACATTATCCTGGGCATTAAACAGATTCTTCTGGGCTATTTTGAGCACATGTAAAATTTCAATGGCATCCTCCATATTTTTAGATATTTTATCCTTAGAAGACTCATGGTTAAGCTCAAAGTTCTTCTCCTCACTCCTTGTCATCATGGATGGCCTTTATATCCTGATTACCCCCTGGCACCTGCCTGACCCATATCTTCAGTCCATGATGTTCCTCAGAGTTCTGAGCTAACCTCCAGATTCTCATAGGGGATAGAGTCCCCTTTCTCTAACATTGTTTTTTAATGTTTAACCTTAGCCAAGTGAGATCTGGTTATTTTTTCCATAGACTTCCCCACTTCCACCATGTTTTCACCATCCTCCACTGCTTCTCAGAATCACAGGCTTTGCACCAAAACTAGCAGAGGTCCATTTAGGTCGAAGCCCCAAATATTTCATTTTTCCCAATAAGGGGTGTTCCCAGTTTTATCATGGCTTTGATTAGGCCTTGATGTAGTGGAAGGGAGAAAGTACCCTTCTTGACCTGAGTGATAGAAATTCACAAGAGAAAGGAATAGAAAGTTAGGAAAGTTATAGGGTCTTTCATTCTGAATGTGGTTTAACATTGGAAAATGATACCCGTAAATAACTTTATAACATCCTTCCAGCGTAATATAAGCCATAAGAAGCTGAGAAATTTCATTTTAAGGATAGGGAAGATCCTCTCTTGCATAACCATTGTGGAGGATTTTAGGGGACCCCTTACCAAGCATGAAACAATCAATCTCCTGGCTATAATCCAATTTGGGTTTAAAAGAACTTTTTCCCTCCTAAGACAGACTCGAGATTTTGGCAATGAACCTAGGAGATATAGTGAAAGAAAAATTGTGAACTCGAACATGGTCATCCTTCCAGGTCTTCACAATGGCTTCACTCAGAGTCTCATCAAAGCCATCAAAAATATGTTAAAAAACCTTAACAGTCCAGCCCTGTCGAGCAGCTCCTCTGCCTCTTTGGACATATCAGGGACCTTATTTGGTTCACTCCTCACCAGTTCACCACCCATGGTGCTAGAGTAATTATTCTTTCTGTAGAGTGATCTATGTTTGTTATGGCTTCCTTTCCCACACTTGGAGATATGATTCAAAATAACCAAGAGAACCACCCAAACTTTGACATGATAGGATATAAAGGTTTGCACAAGTGTTAGATTTAGAAGATCCAAGTGCATCACCCAGAGGGATTTGTTACTGATTACCATCCTCATTGGAAGAAATGTAGGTAGGGGCTCTTTCCCAATCCAAGATATCAATGAAATTTTCATCCACATAGGATAGATCCTCAATCACCTTAAAATCCTTAGCTTCCACCCCCTTATTGGCTAAAACATCAGCCAATTTGTTTCCTTCCCAAAAGACATGAGAGAAAGATATATCAACAAAGGAGACAAGTTTATTCTTAGCATTGTTGATGAAATATTCAATAGAGATAGAGATAGTACATTTACCCTCTCTCATGCATGAAATAATATTCAAGGAATCTCCTTCCACGAGAAGGTTTTTGAACCCTTTCTCTTCAAGTGAGCTTCACCCCCCAATACATCACAGCTGCCTCTACAACATGGTTTGATTGAATTCCAAAACAAAAGAAATAAGCAAGGAGAAAACTTCCCTTGTGATCTCAAAATACTCCTCCACCTTCCTTTCCTGAATTCCCTTTAGATGCCCCATCGAAGTTGAGTTTGATAACTCCTTCCTGAGGTGGCTTCCATTTAACCCGTCTCTAGGATTACTTTTCCTAGGAATTGGAGCAAAGGTTAAGTTCCATTTCTTGATGATAAACTGTTCACAGTCCATGACTTCCACTTCCTTATTCTTGAGGATAGAAAAATTATTTCTAACAAGATGTAAACACTTGTTTAAAATCAATCTTCTAGGGAGTTTCTTGTTATTGAAAATCCTCTGATTTCTCTCTTTCCATATTTCCCACCAAGAATGGCCAAGGCTCATAATCCAAAGGTTTTTCAACCCTTGACTATTGAAAGGGAATTTCCATTGATTCCAGGATGATTGGAGATCTTTGGCAATAACCCACTTGAGTGAAAAACATTTCCAAAAAATGAGACAAGATATGGACTACAAAAGGGCAATCTAATAACATATGGTTCACTATTTCCAAGTTCTGTTCACAAAGAACGCATCTGTTGACAATATAAAAGCCTCATTTGGCAAGGTTATCCACAGTAAGAATTCTATTTATCACCGCTAGCCAACTGAAAACATTGACTTTGGGAGTTATATTCTTATTCCAAACCATTCCAGCAATAATATCTTCCTCACTAGCTTCCTCTTCAAAGAAAGATATATAAGCTGATTTAACTGAAAAGTTCCCACTTTGTTCCCTTTGCCACACAATCTAGTCTTGTTCCTTGTTGTTAGAAGACACATAATTTTTTAAAAAATCATTGAGGTTAACCATAAGTGTTTTAAATTCCTACCTATCCAATTCTATGTGTTTCCAGACCTGAAAGCTTTCTTGAGGTTCCATGTAATTGTTTATTTTTCCCCCATATTTGTCTTCTAGCAGTTTCAAGATTTGGGGAAATTTTTCTTTGAGGGAAAAAATTTCCAGCCCATTTATCAGTCCAAAAGCATATTTCATTGCCCTTCCTAATTTTCCACCTGCTTCCCTTAGTTGCAAGGTCCTTGGCCCAATTAATGGCTTTCCAAACACTTGACCCATTGAAAGACACTGGTTTGAAGATCCACCTTTTGTCATTATCATCCAACCAATATTTTTTCCTGAGAATTCTCATCCAAATCCCATTTTCTTTTATGAGTCTCCAACCAATTTTGGCCAAAAGAGCTTTGTTCATTTTAGTCTAGTCTCTAAGGCCAAGTCCCCCTATCTTTTCAATTTACAAACTCTATTCCAAGCCACCAATGGGATTCTATCTTTGCTTTCAGTACCACTCCATAGGAATATTTTTTGGATTTTTTCTAGTTTTTCTGCTATAATCCAGGAAGTTGATAGAGAGACATAGCATACACCGGGAGGATTTGAAGGGAACTCTTTAGGAGGGTGATTTTCCCTACCTGAGATAGCAGATTTGCTTTCCATCCCACAAGCTTCTTATCAAATATTTCTATAAGAAAGTTCCAATCTGAAACTAGAGGGTCTTTTATCCCTAAGGGGAATGCCTAAATAGAAAGTTGGAAAATATTTATAGACACAACCCAAAATCTCAGCAATTTTCTTACATCTACTTTCCAAAGAATTAAGGAAAAAAAGGAAACTTTTTCCATAGTTTACCAACTGACCCGAAACCTCCATGTAATCATCCAAGAGAGTTTTAAACTTTTTCACTTCCAGGAAAAATGCTTCACCCACCATTATAGTATCATCAACAAAATGCTGGTGGGACACCTTCTCCATTCCTCTCGCTGGAGATAGCCCTTTGATGAAACCATTACAAGTTTCAACATTAAGTCTTCTACTAAGAGCTTCTACCAGAATAATGAAGAGAAAAGGGGAGAGGGGATCCCCTTGCCTGAGACCTTGGGAACTGGGGAAGAAACCACAAGGGGTCCCATTCATAAGAATAGAAAACCAGACATTAGAAATATAGGATTTCACCAGGCTTCTAAATGAATCATTGAAATTGAACTTGTCAAGAATTTTTTCTAGGAAACACCATGAGACCCTATCATATGCTTTAGCCATATCTAATTTTAGAAACATAACAACCTTCTTGCTAAGTTTAGCCAAATGAATAGTCTCTTTAATAGTAATGATCTCATCTTGGATTTTGTGTCTAAGGAGAAAGCCCCCTTGTTTTTTGGATATGATTTCAGGTAGGATCAATTGAAGACGGAGAGCCAGAAGTTTCGTGCAGATTTTGTAAGTAGTATTACACAGCTTATAGGTATAAAGTCTTTCAATTCCATTGCATTGCCACATTTCAGAACCAGGGTCAGGAAGGTACAGTTCATGTCTTTTAACATATTTCTCCCTTTGAAAAATTATTTCACAATGTTATACACATCCTTTTTTATAATATCCCAGAAATGCTGAAAAAAGAAAGCTTGAAACCCATACGTACTAGGGGCCTTATCCGGGTTGAGATGTTTTACCCTAAATTCCACCTCCTCCAAAGAGGGGATCGTAGAAAGAAGAGAATTTTCTTCCTCAGAGACCAAAGAAGGGATGCAGTTTAGAAACTCTTACTCTTTGGACAAGTTAGGAACATAGTGGTTCATAAGAAAGTTTTTAAAGAAGGATATAGCTTCTTGATTAATTTCATTTTTCTCTTCCACCAAGGAGCCTTCCTCTCTCCTTAACTTACAAATTCTATTGAAGATTCTATGTTTTAGAGTAGACAGGTGGAAAAACCTGGTATTTTTGTCCCCTTCTTTGAGCCAAGAGACCCGAGATTTCTATCTCCAAAATATTTCCTCTTTCCCAAGGATATTGTGGTATTCCAATAATAAAGATCTTTCCTTATCATAGTCTTGTATTTCCAGATCCCCATCCCCTTCTTCATTTTTCTTCTGGAAGTTTAGCAGGTCGGATTTGAGCGCATAGCCTTCTTCTGGAAAATATTACCAAAGCTTTTCTTGTTCCATATTTTGAGGTTCTTTTTAATGTTTTGGAGTTTTTTGGTAAGTCTAAACATCGCAGTTCCTTGCACCTTCAGTTTCCACCACTCACTGATAAGGTCTTTCAAATCTTCACTATGGAGCCACATTTTCTCAAAGTGGAAGGGGGTTCTTCTTCTGAAAGGATTCTTAATCGTCAGACAAAATTGGATTATGATCCGACCCTATCCTAGGAAGAGAGAAAAGAGTTATATCCTTGCTTAACCATTCTTTCAAAACTAAGGCACAAGGTCCAATCTCACTTGAATATGATGAACACCAACTCTTCTTTTGGACCATGTATATTTTCTTCCTTTAAGATCAATGTCATGGAGGAGGCTATCAAGATATGAAGAGATTAAAATCCTCCATACCAATAGTATACTCCTTGGAACCTCCTTTTTTTTTCCCCAGAGACAAAGGGGTATTAAAATCACCCATCACAATCCACTCAGATCTAGTAATGTTGTATTTGAAAGTTTTAATATGTTGCCATAAATTTTTCCTTTCTTTGTAATGGGTAGGAGCATAGATGTTGGATAAGATCCATTTTTTTTTTTTCCATATTTCTTATCATAACCGCCATATGGTGATCTCTTTTCACCAGCAGGGTGCCCTAAAAAAGGTCTAGATTCTAGACCATAGCTAATCCTCTAGAGGCCCCTTTGGAACTAACAAAAAAATTTTTGAATGTTTCTAGAAGGAATTACAGGAACTTAGGAAAAAGTCTTCTTTCATTTTGGTTTCTTGCAGGACCATAACATCAATTTTTTGTCCTTCAATCAAATCTTTAAGAACCCTCCACTTCATGGGGCTATTGAGCCCTCTTACATTCCATGAGATGCAGTTCATTTTCTAAGATTGGGTTTTTTTTTTTAAAACCTTCTGATCTAAACAAAGTTGTTTCCACTGAGTCTATTTCCTTCTGGGTTCATTTTTTCCTTAAATCAAATTTGTTTGGCCTTCCAAGTCTACTAGTGGAGCTTTCCACATTAATAGGATTATCAGTGACCAACACTTCTCCTTTGCTTGGAGGGGACGTTAAGGATTCACCCTTTTTAGCAGCTCCTTTTCTTTTCCCTAAAGGAGTTCTTTCTTGGTGACCCCCCTTCTTATCCATAGTTAGCTCCTCTTCTTTACTTCCCATCTCTTGATTAATAGAGAAATGAATATTCATTATTTCATTCAAGGAGAGATTAATTAAATCTTTGACTGTCATCCTTTCTCCCTTTGGGCTATCCAAACTTCCATTCATCTCCTAGTTCTTGTGTACTAAGGTTTGGACCTTCACCTTTTCCTCTAGGGCATTGGCAATCAACAACATATCCTCCTTGGCTTTTTGTAGAGAGTTTAACTGACCACTAGGTTTGCATCCCTTTTCTTTATTTGAAATGAATATCTCCCTCTTTCAGTCATTAGGGGAGTCCTTGGCAGTTTGATCCTTCATTTTTTCCCTTACCTTTGATTCAGACCATGACTAATTTTTGGATCTCCTTCTATTTACCACCAAGGTAAATCACTCCTCATCAGTTTTGAGGATTTTAGAAGGGGTTCTCTCTACCATCTCTTTTTCTTGGATTCTCAGGGGTTTGAATCCTTCAGTTGGGATATTCAAGAAGGATTTCTTGTGGTCTACTACACTTTGCATGATCCCTTTTCCTTTCTCTTCTTTCCCTTCATTCCCTAGCACTGCGATGTACCTCTTGGAGATCTTGAAATTACAGTTCTGAATTGAGTGGCCCCATCCATTGCATTTGGTACATTTCACTAGGTAACTCTCCATTTATATCTTCTTCTCCCATATTCCTAGACTAGACTTGAGCTTGATGCTTTTAGGGATATCCCTATCTGTGATTGTATAGATGCAGAATCTTGCACAAAGCTAGTCTGGTCATATGCAAGGTTGCATTGTCTATAATAACCAGTGAACCCAAAGAATTAGCTATTCCTTTGAAAATATCTTCATGCCAAAATTCCAAAGGTAGATTAGGAAGGCAGATCCACACAGGGAACTGATTCAGATTTTCTTTTTAAGGGTTGAAAGTAGGTTCCCATTTCCTAAGATACCATCCAGATTTACCCCAGAACCATGGTCCTTCTTCCAAGACCTTCTGCATATCTTCTTGAATATTAAATTTAAAGAGGAAGAAACCATTTGACAAAGCACTTACCTCCAGATGTCCTTTAGGGATCCACTTTAGTTTGGCCCACCTTCTAACAACATCGATATTTGGTCTCCCTCCCACTAGTTTCTTGACCAAATATTTTGTCTAAATTTGTAGTAGTGATTTTTAGAAGGGAATCTAGGATTTCCAGGATGCTTCCTAATGCTTCCTTGACTAGCTAGAGGAATTTTTTTTGGCTCTTATGGGTATTTCCATTTTTTACGTGAATTTGTCCAAGAATCTTCAGTAAAATTTGGGCCTCTTTTCAATGATTCATCCTGACCCTAGATCTCCCCTTATTCTACAGTGACTTCATGATCCCTAGGTCTCGGTAGGAATTCCCTGCCATTAGTTTCCTACTCAATCCATCTCAAAACCTTGCTCTCAGTTGCTGCCATTTTCTTTTCTAAGAAACTTCTTATTTTCTTTATGCCTTTAAATTTAATCATATCAATATGGTTGCAAGTGTCTAGTCATTAACAATCATTGATACTCTAGACTTACTTTCCCTTGTTGATAAATTTGATAAGTTTTGCATTAATGTTGTTAATCATGAGTATTGTTGTATTTTTTGTCAAGATCATATATTGTAAAAATATGTATCCATGCTCCCATTGCAATCTTATTTTAGGGATATTGTAAGTCACACATAACTTCATCATTTTGGTAGCATCTTGGAAATTGAAATTACATTATTGAGAAGAGATTTAATTTCATTTGTGCAATAAACAATTTTAAAATCACTGTGTCACCAATTTGTTAAATGTTGCTTGTAAGCCTTTGAGTGTATCTTAGGCATGAAAAATTACAAATCTATGATATTTTATTAAATCTTAAACACGAGCTTTTGTGTTTGAACCTTTAAAGATTGTGTGAAACCATGCTTTTTTGGGCTTCCATAAGCATACATCTTCTGGTTGAAGGATCATTGTGAGCTATTTCGAGGTTTCTTTGTCTTATATTTGGTAGATATTTTAACATTTGTTTAATTTTCTATGGAATCCGGTATAATCAACTTTATCCTATTTAATTTCCCAAATCAGATACGCCCAAAACTAACTAATCCTACAAGAATTTCCCATGCTTATCTCATTAAAGCCAACAAAATCCCAAAGAAAGCTAGTTCCTTACTATCTTTAGTAGTCTAACATTTGATTAGAAGATGTTTTTACTGTCTAGAAGTGACAACTTGTGAGAGTTATCCTTTGCTAAATTGACCATGTCTTTCTAAAACTGTTTCTCAAGTATTTCACAAGAGAGTGCCAAATATTGTTGATACATCCATTCCTCTCATAATTATAGACTACGGAATGGGTCCTATCACCCTAGCTAAAGGAAAATCCTAAAGTAGGAGGGTAGGTTATACCCTCAACACGGTACTACCTGAATCCTTCCGAGCTTGAGTTATAAAGAGATGATGAGATCCTTCCCTGGCTATAAAATGACACTGATCTAGATATATCATCTTCTAAATATTTGATTGATATTACCTGACTACAAAGGGAGGAGCGATTTAGGTACTAACACCAATCTGACACCGTTGTTAGGGAACTACTGGTGTAAATACATATGCATACTAACCTCTGGTAATTATTCTTACATATTTAGATGCAAATACGTTGTTTAAACGTCATCCTTTGTTAAGTTTTGTAAATATTGAGCAAGATCAGAAGTTCATTGTGTAATATTTCTTTTTTTAAGTGAAAATTACACTATATTTTTATTTCTAGTGATAAATATTGACAAAGGATGATCAGATATGTCAAGATTTATATAAATTTACTATTGATAAGTAATTAACAAGTCACTTATAATTATTTATCACATGTAAGGTGAAAATCCTTAGTGGTGAATCTGTTTTGGTTTGAAATTTTTGGTAAATTCCAGTGTCTTAAGCTTTTTCAATTAAAATTTGTTGTTAATAGTTATAAATTTGAAAGGAAGAAGATATTTCTGTAAAAAAGATCTTAGTAGAAGATTTTGTCCAAAGATTTGGAAAACAAATCTAGAAAAGAGACAAGTCTAGAAAGCATTGGGGGATTAAGAGTCAAGAGAGAAGGTAGTACCAATCATGGAAATTGATCAACCTATAGTTGAGGATTATCCTACATCTTCAACTAGTTCAAAATCAAATAGTCCTCATGTAAATTTAAATACTCCAAGTGGTGAAGGGCCATCATTTATATCTAGAATAGTTGTTCCATATTTCTTTCCTTTCTCACTCAAGATTGATAGGGTTCTTTGTGAAACCAAGTCATTGGAGGATATTTAATTTGAAGATCATACACATGTATCCCAAATATCCCTTATCCCACACCATTTTAATCATCCTATAAAATCAACTCCTCAAAATAACATGGCTCATCCTCCACCTAGACCTCATTTTATTTTCAACACATTTAGACCAATAAATTTTAGAGGCATGTTTGGGCATCCTATGTTATACCGCAAGATGCAAGAAATAGGTTTCCTAAGTTTCAATGGAATAATGCCATCACTGGTGATTGACATTTGAGACTTTTTGTTAATATGATGGAGGATTTCCAAATATAATATGAATATGTATATATAAAGTTATTTATTCATACTCTTGAAGAAGATGCACATGATTGGTATAAATATTTTCTAGACAACTCAATAGATTCATGAGATTAGATAAAGAATGCTTTCAGATTACAATATGGGGATAAGATAGACCCATGGTTCCTCTTGTCATAGTTTGAGAATATAAAGAATAATCCTAATGAGTCTTTTCAGGACTTCAATACCAGATTCAATAAGAATTTAAATAGACTACCCATAATTTTGAGGCCTGGTGATGAGTCTTACCTAATTAAATATTCTAATTTTTTTCACAAGAAAGCTTCTTATTATTTAAGAGATAAGAACCCTAGAACTTTAAGATAGTATTTCACAATGGCAGGTTAAAAATTGAAAAAAATATTAAGGAAGTTGGAAAACCCCATAAGAGGGAGGGTATCAAAATGATTAATCTTGATAGGCCTCAGTTAAATGAGGCTATGGATTTGGAGGAGGTTGTGAATACTTTGGATAGAGAAGTTACAAAAATATCTTATAATCTTTCCAAGGTAGAAAAGGGAATAATACAAAGTTCTCAAGGTCAACACAAACCACAGGGCCAAGATACATTTGAAAATCATCTTAGGAGTGATAAAAAAATAGATGAAAGAGGAAAGGGACCTATGGGGTCAGGAAATAAACAACAAAAACTTAGAGAAAATAAATAGATCCTTGATCCTTTGACTACACAAGTTACTAAGGTAGAGGAAAATCATGCTATTGAATGGTGTGATAGGTGTTTTTTACCACATTACCCTTGTTAACCTATTAAAGAAAGTGAAGAGGTTGGTAATAATGAGACTTACGATGATGTATGTATGATGGAGTGCTATGATAATCCATATCAAGGAGCTACTTCTATTGAACTGATAAGTGCAATAACTACATAGAGTTTCTAGACGTGCATTCACCAAGTGCACCCGCTTTCTTCTAATAATGATGTTGAAATTGATATAGTGCAGGATTTTGAATTACCCAATCATGAATTTGAGTACTTAAGGGACTTGATGATAAAAAAAAAATTATGGAGGATTCCCTTCTAAGGAGGATATGAAATTACTCATGAATGCAGTTTTTTCTCAAGAAAAGGAATACAATCTCATAAGTTGAGTTATTAAAGGAGGAGGACTATAACCCAAACCCAAGACTCCACTTCTTACTAATGTCCCTAATGATTCTCCTAAGAAGGATACACCAAATAAGGGTCTGGTTATCCCAAATAGAACATGTACCCCAATTCATGCCCAAAATGTTAAAAGTCTTGTACCACCAGAAGGAACCATTACCCTTCCTCCTAACGTGATTTTACCCAAATATGTCACATGTGATACTGCCCATATTTTGAGTCAGATAAAATTCACAGTTCCTATTATTGAATTACTTTGTATCCCTGAACATAGAAAAATAACATTTGAGTACTTGGGGTTCAAAGAAGATGCACTACCCTCATATAAAAATGTGAATAATGTGGATACTCCCCCTATAATTATAGAATTGGAAGTACGTCAAGTATTAGAAGATTTGGGAGAACCACCTAAGGTATATTCGGGTACTTCTCTTGTTGAGTCTCAACTTGATGTTGACCCTTTTTATACTACTTTGATCATAAAAGATAGGTTAGTGCACAAATACATGTTTGGGGGTATCTTGTAATGTGATTCCCCTTAAAGTGATGAATGGATTAAATATCAAAGTAACAAAAATTTTGGAAAGTGCACTTATATGGATTCTAGATAAGTACCAGTGATTGGGTATGTCAAAAGATTGGTAGTGCAATTGGCAGATTATCCAAGAAAGTGTTTAACCATGAATGTGGTCATTGTGGATTGCCTTGCTAAATGGGGAACGTTGTTGTCAAGAAAATAGGATACTAATGTTAGAGGGAGTGTGCAAATCGATTTTTCATATGTGACTATACCAATAGAAGAAATCCGTGTTAAACTATGTGGAGACAAATTAATGTTTCATTTAATTGAGGATCATAAGAACACATCCTATGAAGTATTGTATATTGATGTGGATATTGATAATTTTGTGGGCTATGTATATTTTAAAGAGCATAACATTGAAAAATGTAAATTTCTTGAGTGAAATGGTTCCCCTTAGATTTTTATGTTTGATGGAACTTGTTTTAAATTTGGGAATGGTGCTGGTGTTGTCCTAATATCTCTAAATCAGGATGTTTTCAATTTTTCTTATAAACTCATATTTGAGTGCACTAACAATATTACAGAATATGAAGCACTGATTTTGGGTTTAAGGATTGCTTGGAGGTATGGTATTAGGGAAATTATTGTTAAGGGAGATTCAAAATTGGTAGTCAAGCAAGTTGGGAAATTGTATACAACCAAAAATCAAAGGATGAAACAGTATAAGTGTGTAGTTTAGGATTTTATTGAAGTTTTTGATACTTTTAATATAATATACCATGATAGAAAGAAGAATACTAATGTAGAAAGGTTGGAAGTATTATGATCCAGATTTGAAAATTGTACAATCTCCCCTTATTATGAGTATGATATAGAAGTGTTGACAAGACCATATGTACTTGACAATGTCAAACATTGGAAATTTTTTCAAGATGATGCCTAGGTTTAGAGGTTTCTACAAAATGAAGGAGAATTTACAAATCAAAATATGGACTGGGAACTGATGGTTTTTTTTTATGAGGGTAAAGAGGCTCTATTTGGTAAGGACATTATTCAATTAAAAACCAATACTATTCCAAGAGGTTTGGTTGCATTAGAGTCAAATTTTGATAATGTTAACCACATTGTTAATAGGAATATGTTGGCCTCAAGAGATGTGGAGGAATATGACTTGGGGACTGATGGTAAACCTAAAAAAATATGGTTGGGCAGTAATCTAAATAAAGAAGAAAATTAGTCATATGTCCAACTATTAAAAAAATACTAGGATTGCTTTACATGGTCATATTCAGAATTGAAGGCATATAGGGAGGATATTTTCCAACATGAAATAAATTTAGAACCCAATGCTAAGCCATTAAAAAAAAAGAGGCCAATTGATCCTCTCTTATCCTTGAAAATGCAAGAAGAACTCAAGAAACTTAGGGATGGAGGTATTATACAACATACGAGGTATACTTCATGGGTGGCAAATCTAGTTCTAGTTTTAAAGAAAAATGGAGATATAAGGTTGTGTGTGGAATTTATGAATTTGAGTAAGGCCTCAATAAAAGATAATTATCCCTTTCCTAATATGGATAACATGTTGTAGTCAATTATTAGTTATGAGATGATGTCTATTCTAGATGGATTCTTGGGATATAACCAAGTGGTAGTAGAACAAGCAGAAAGAATTAAAACTGCTTTCACTACTCCATGGAATATCTATGTGTATGTGAGAATTCCATTTGTCTTGATGAATGTTGGAGATACATCTCAAAGAGCTATGGATGTGGCATTCATAGGATATATAAGTGATTTTAAAGCTGTATACCAGGATGACGTGACAGTTTTTTCAAGAAAAAGGGATGATCATTTGTAGCATTTGGAAAAGATTTTACAGAGGTATAGGGAATAGGGGATCTCGTTGAATCCTAAAAAATTTCATTTTGGGGTTCAGAAGGCCAAATTTTTGGGGCATATTGTATCAAAATAAGGGGTCATGATTGATCCTGAGAGAGTGGAAGCTATTGGGAGAGTTCTTATCCCTAAGAACAAGAAAGGTATTCAGTCTTTTTTTGGCAAAACCAATTTCATGAGAAGTTTCATTTCCAATTTTGTAGAAATGACTATCCCTATCATGAAGATGTTGAGGAAGGATCAAATTTTTAAATGGGAGGATGAAGCTATCTAATATTTCACCAGGATCAAAGAGGCATTTAAAAATGCCCTTGTCTTAGCAGCCCCTGATTATAAGAATATTTTTAAAATTTTCTCTTTTTCATTTGAAAATACCATCACATCTGTGTTATTGCAAAAAAATGAGGAGGGAAATGAAAGGCCAATTAATTTTTTCAGTAAATCATTACAGGGAGCTAATTTGAAATACACCATTATTAAAAAATAGACATTTTGCTTGGTTAGAGAAACAAAAGCTTTCAGGCCATACATTCTAAGCTCAAATATCATAGCTTATGTTCCTCATACAATGGTCAAAGACATTTTTATTAGAGATGGAAGTTTCTAGCAAAATATGTTGATGGGTTAACAAATTGCATGAATATGATATGGATGTTCAGACCACTAAACTGGTTAGAGGTATGGGATTGACAAAGCTAATGGTAGAAATAAACTTACAAGTGATGGAAGTAAATGAGGTAGAAGGAGGAAATGTGGAATTACATGAGAATTTGATCAATTCTATATGGTACAAAAACATCATATTTTACCTCAAAAATTTGGAATGTCCAGGGCATTTAGATAAAAATCAAAGAAGGACACTCAAGTTAGCCTACCAAAAATATATCATCATTGATTATGGGTTGGTATAGAAAATCCTTGAAGGGGTTCTTCTTAGATGTGTTATGGAGGATGAAGCCCCTAGGTTAATTTAATATTTTCATGGGGGAGTGTGTGGGGGGGATTTTTTTGGAAGATTAACTACCCATAAGATACAGAGGGTGGGCTATTGGTGGCCCACACTTTTCAAGGATACATCCTTATCGGTAAAGAAATGTGAAATTTGTCAGATATTTTCATGGAAAATGAATGCTTATGGTTCTCTCCCTCTGCAACCAGTATCGATTGAGGCTCCTTTCAAGTAGTGGGGCATGTATTTTGTAGGTGAACTATCAAAACCTTCTAGTAAAATCCATAGATGGATATTGGTGGCTACTGATTATTTCACCAAATGGGTTAAAGCTATCCACACCAAGAAGGTGACTCATCATGTTATTGATTTCATCTTGAATCATATAATTTATAGGTTTGGTGTGCCTGAAAAGATAGTTACTGATAACTCCATGAGTTTCTGAGGCAAACCATTAGTTGATATGTGTGAAGAATATGGTATAAAATTAACATATACAGCTAATTATAACCCACAAGGAAATGGATAGGCTGAATCAAGAAATAAACATTTACTAGAGATAATTAAAAGGACATTAGAAATCAACAAAAGAAAGTGGGGGGAGCAGTTGAAGTTTTCTTTTTGGGAAGATAGAATTACTGCTAAGAGAGCCACTGGGAAAATTCCATTTGAGCTAGTTTATGGATTCTAGGCTCTCCTTCCTTTACACCTACAATTTTCCTCTTATCAGTTCATCTAAAAAATTGAAGATGAGGGTGTTAGCCCTTAAAATGTGAGAATAAACCAAATCATTAATTTGGATGAGGAAATACGAGAATCCCACCAAAGGCATTTGAAGTTTAGGGAAAATCTCAAAAAATTATTTGACAAAAAGGTGATTCCTAGAATTTTCAACGTTGGGGATCTTGTATTGTTATGGGATAGTAGACATGAGGATAAGGGAAAACATTGGAAGTTCAATGCATTATAGATGGCCCCTTATTCCATTGATATCAGGATTGGTGAAAATACTTTCTTCTTAAAATACCTAGATGGAGAGTTGTTTGAGTTGCATGTCAATGGTAGGAACCTGAAGCATTTTCTTGATTAGATTTCGGAGAAAAGTATGAACCAATGTATAGTGTATAGTTTTCCTACTTTATTTTTGTTTTTGTTTTCTTTTTCCTTTCCCTGGTCTACAGTGACATCTTCCCTCATTCCTCAATTCTTTTTTTCATTTATGGCCATAGTGTGTGCTTGGTTAACTACCTAGCCTAATGGATTTTTGGCACTTGGTCTGCATTGAGTAGTTCTTGTGGTACCCCTAAGTTGTACCCATCCCTGATTTAGAGCCAATGTTGGAGCTTGAATAATCTCACCCTTTTTCTTTGTGTATTTCCTTCAAAGTCCTCATGTCCAATTGATCTATTTTAAAATGTGTATATGTTGAGGGACAAATTCATGACACAAATCAGGTGGAATATGGTCTATGTGCTGTGAAAATCCTCTTTTATGGTTAAGGATCATATAGGTATGCCATCATTGGAAAATATCTCTAACTTTATTCCTTTTCAAATGTTGCCTCACTTGTCCCAAGTATGAATTATAGCCTATAAAAGATTTCTATAAACTCATCAAAATAAAAAAACTGCTAAAAGGACAGTCTCTATGGAAGAAAGGAAGGGTATCTGTACGTACCCAAAATTGTAAGGTAATGTACTGCCAGAAAAACATGACACGTTCCCCAATGATGATACAGGTCTCCTCGCAAGGTGTTTAGGATCCGAAAAATCTCTCCAAGTATGCGTTACCATCCTGCATGCTCCGCTTAGCCCCTGCGTGCTTTATTTTTCCTTTTCCCCTCTTTCCTTAGCCTTTTCTCTTCAGTGATGAAACTGCCGCCCTGCCTGGGCGGCGGTCTCATGACCGCCCCCCTGAATAGGGCTGCGGTCTTGTAACCGCTGCCCTACTCAGGGTAGTGGTCCTTTACACATTTTCCAGAAACTCTTTTAACACGACTCACATAAATTCAACATTTTACTAGCTTTCTTTCACTGCCATAAGCTTGCATTTATGATTCTGGTTCCCTGGAATAGTGCTCTTGCCATTGTTTATAGTTTAAGAGTTCTATTTGGCTTTTACCTTGGGTAAATGCAAATTCTATAAATAGATGGCTTGTGCTCAAGCAAATGCCCCCTCATTCACTTCTCATCTTCTCATTTTCAGTAATTCAGTCTTTTATTTTGCTTAGGATTCATAGTTTAGTTCATTACATGCTTAGTTAGCATTGTTTTACTATTGGTAAAGCCACATATCCATCTCGTGCAAGAAGTGTTGTTATTTCATACAATCCATTGGAGTAGAATAGCTTAGGAAGCCATTAAAGTTGTAGGTTTTTCTCCTCAAACAAGATAGTTTAAGGTTCTGGATGCTTTATGTTGCATGACTCACAATAGATCCCGCTAGGAATTACATAAGCCAAGCTTTGTACTCTTGCGCTATCCCTCTCCTACTCGCAATGTATTCGGTGTGTATTCTGAGTTACCTTTATCCCAATATCTACTTATGTTGATGTTAGCATTACACGCTTTTCTCGATCCACGTGAACATGAAAGAACGAGGAGATCATATTGAGGGGACAAGATCACACACACACCATCAGATTCGCCACTGTTATGTAGAATCCAGGTTCTAGCTTTCAAAGTTCTAGTTAGAATCATATCAAATAGAGTAGTTAATTGCTTTATTTTAGTAGATTCTATTCTCGATATTGCCAGGGAAGCTGTGGGGATTGATATTTTCTGAGAAACTATGATTCATTCCTCACTTCTGAGGTAGGATCGAGAATCTTGCAAATAGATTAGATGAGCTATTTTATTGTTTAGAATAGATCTACAAATTACACAAACAAATAGCTACACTCAGTTATCTTGTTTGTTTTAAAGTATTATTTTAGTTGTCTTTCTAGATATCTTAAATAGTTATTTTCTTAAAATTCGTAAAGTTCATCAGAAAAACACAAAAAAATAGAGAAAACATATATATGCTATATATACACTTCACATAGTTAAGTTTCATTTTTTTATAGTTAATTTGCTTTGTTACTTTTTTATGACAATCATGGGACCTAGAGAGCCAAGGGAATACATATTCGAGCCAATCATGTCTTAGCCCAATCTCATCACAGAAATAACTGATATAGATCAAAATATTAGGATTCAAGTCTTCCAAACAACGGTAAGCTTGCAACAAATCAATTCTCAGTTGAGCGGACTAAACATAGAAGATGACCAAGGCACACATGTTTTGGTCAAATCAACCCGAACTACATATTACCCTAGGCAAACATTCATATGACTGTGGAAGGGTTCAAAAGAGAATGAAACTTTAGTTGTGATCCTTTGGTCCCATAGCCAGATGCAGGAGACACTCTTCTAGATATAGATACCAGCCTAGGAATTTAGGTTACACGAATTCCTGTAGGATATTCTGAGAAAATCACACAGTTGTTGATCCTAAATATAGAAGCTAAGAAAGAATATGATTACTGGATATTAGGGATTAGGACTTGATTTCACACATGACCATAACAGGTCCATAATTACTAAGAGTCTACAGTTGTGACCCACAAATCCCACAGCCCAACGAATCCACAGGAGAATTAGACATAGACACTGGCCTACGCACACTAGTATTCTAGTCTACTCCACTTCCACCTATCATCATCGAAAAATTATCCTTGCTAGACACAACAACTAACAAAGGTAGAGAGTTCTGGACTAGGCCAGAAAACCGTCCATAGGATTGGCTACATTTACCATCCACCATATGACCCTATTCGGAGAAATACACAAAACTATCCTGGGTCATTTTCCATGTATTCCAAAACCCATAGATCGAATCACGCCAGAGCTCGATATTGATTAGAGCCTTCGAGCAGACATCCTTACTGACTGATCTATCACACCAGCCCAATTTAGGAGGGATTTCTTTGCTTTAGATTCGCAAGTTCCGTTAGTGTGCATTGAAGACATTACATTGCCTAACTAGTTTGTCTGTATCTCACACATATTCCATCCCCACCGGCTGTCTCGGCACGACCTCGGGAGGTCGGGTGCGAGGAAGAGTCACTTGTAGATTCCCATGCTCGCTTGTCACTTTTCCATCGTACAAAATTGGTGAACCTGACGTGAAACAAGCAAAATTAGTGAAGCTGACGTGAACTTCCTACTTTCTAGTTCGGAGTCATAATATTACGTGTTCTTCCAAGTTTAGTATACTTTTCATCTTCTCCGCCTCATTGGCTTTCACCTTCGCTCCTTCCCATTATTCTGCGGGTATTCATATACCCCCCAAATATGTCAGTATTTGATGCATATGGCAGACCCCTCTTGGGTCTTGAGGCATACTACGCCCAACAGAATAGACAATCATCACCCTCGCTCTCAGTGTGGGGCGACAACTATTCAACTAGTCAGTTGTCAACACAAACTCCAAGGATCAGATATAGCTCACCCTTCCAAACAGAGGAGTTGGAACAACTCGATCAAATGTAACAAACAGAGCCTTCAGGCTCAAACAACATGACGTTCATCGGAGAATCCGGTTCATCTCCTCAGGTACTACTGAGACCACAAATTAGTAGACAATCAGACTCATACCAAGGTTTATACGATGAATATTTGGTACATTATACCAGGAATGACCAACATTCTCAAGGTATGTATCCACCTGTAGGAGGTTTACAACCACAACCTGAGGTCTCTTTTCAAGAAAATACCTCTATGCCACTGCATATAGGAAATACTCTCAGAGAAACTTGGCAAGATAGCGATCAGTTCATAGCAGGATATCACATGCCTATACAAAACCATGGTATACAAAAAATGCCACCAAGGCAGAATATCGTAACTTCACCAAATGAAGTCATTTCAACTCTAATAGAAAAGGTTAGAGGGTTAGAACTTGCCCAAGCAAGTCAAAATTCGCAATTCATGCAAGCAGGGAGTTCCAATCCTCCACACCATCCTAGCTAAGTGGATCTCCTCATAGGAGTAGGCACGTTAGGCATGACTCCTCAATATTCACAACAAATGCCAACTAGACCCACCATCTCTAGCACTGTTCCTCCCTGTCTAGTATAGAATAATCCATTCCTGGATAGTACCCCGTCATACTTAAACATATACTCCAAATCACGACAAGGGGATATGTTCTCCTCTCCCGACATTTTTGCTCAAACACAGGGGCTTCCTTATGCCCCTGCCAACGCATACGCTGTACCATATCAACAACCCATCCCACCACCACTCCCTTAGCAGGCGCCATCAATGGTCAAAACATATGTGATAGGTACTTAGAATATTTGAAACAACCCTTGGATTTCACCATACGAAGCATCATGCTTCCAAGACCTCTTCCCAATTTTCCCAAATACAAAGAAGAGGGAGATCCAAATGTGCATATCAAAGCTTACGCTACAGCCATTCGAGAACTACTCCCATGGGATGGGGTTGTTGCTAAAATATTCCCAAAAACCTTGGAAGGCATCGCTCTTGATTGGTATTATAGAATACTTGAGGCTTCCATCCATTCGTTTAAACAACTCGTTTCAGAGTTCATTAAGGCCTTCGACATGAACAAACTATTAAGAACAGGAATTAGGGAGTTCTTACACATCAAACAAGAACACAACGAATATGTCGCCCATTTCATCCAAAGGTGGTGTACAGTCCTTTATTCCTCAGCAAGTGCTCCAAACATGGATCAAATGTAACTATGTGATTTATTCCTTCATTCGTTTAGCAGAGAAGTGAAGGAAGAAGTCTAGAAGTTCCCATTATGAACTTACGATGAAGTACTAGAGAGTGCTCTTCGAATAGATCAAGTAGCAATTGATAGTGGTCACAAAAATATGGAGCAAACGGGAGGTTAATTGCCCCCAATCATAACACTACAACTTATCCCACTACCATGAACGTCAATCAAGGACCTAAAATCCTTAACAAAAATCGGGGTGTAACAACAGATGGAGTAATCGACCAGCCTAAAAAGGTAAATGTTGTCAATACTCCATCACAAATAAACAACCAACGAAATAATAGCTTTACCCTGACAGTCAATACAGTGGATTTTAATCATCCACAACAACAACAACAACAACAACAAAATCCCATACAGGGTCCAAGCCAAAATTCAACTAGGTACCAAAACCAAAATTCAAACCAAAGACAACAAATGCAAAATTTTAATAGACAACGGTTTGATCAAAATTTTGGGCCACAATACACATCAAATCAACAAACTAGGAATTACAATCCTAATTCGTACTGTGGTTTCCATAAAATTCGGGGCCATGACACTAGAACGTGCCGTGACTACAATAAATTCATGCAATGCTTGCTAGATGAACAAAAACAACTTTTTATGGATATGTTCTTAGCAAATCCTACGTCACCAACGTCAAATACCTTTTTAGGGGTAGTTTCCCCTCAAAACGCACCCTTGAAGATCTTTAATGATCCACTCCCGAATCATGATAACAATAGGTTAAATCCAACTGGGACAAACAAGGGTGCAATGAAAGGAAACAATGATCATGAAGCCTCAACCTCGCTAAATCCATTAGTTGCGCCGCAACTAGGAAGTCAACCATGACCTAAGGTAGTCGGTTTAGTAGAATTAAACGCTGAGCTACCCATCAAAGCTCTAACAAGGACGCGAGAGTATTTCTCTCAGCCAAGTCCAAGCCACCTACCAGAGGCAGATGACATCCAACAAATCATAGTAAAACCTGTGGGAGCCTATGATTTGATTAACAACCTAACAAAAACCTTCTCGCACATTTCATTCTTAGAATTACTAAAGAACTCTCCTACCCACAGGGCTGCACTTTTAGAAGCATTAGGTTTAGGTCATGTAATTAACATCACTCCACCGCCTGAAACAAAGGTAAATCATGTGGACTTTGATGTTCATCCTCCAGGGCAGGCAGATAGGGATGTCAAATTCATATTCGAGATAAAAAAAATGCTGATAGATGCTGAGATCGCATGCCAAGGTGATCCAGCCTTACATTTGTAAGTATGGGTTTATAACAACTATGTAAAGTGTGCAATGGTTGATGATGGGGTGGCAGTTAGCATAGTCCCCTTCTCTTTCCTCTAAAAACTAGGGTATGGAGAAACCAATTGCTCCACAACTTGAAATACACTAAGGGGCTATGATAGTCTTAAAGCCACCTCGATTGGAACTATAATATTACCAGTCACCTTAGGACCCAAAACCATCTTGACTGAGTTTTATATTATAGATCGGGAAACTAACTATAATATGATCCTCGGCCGACCTTGGATACACCGCATGAAGGCAATCCCTTCTACACTATTTCAAGAAGTAAGGTTTTTACATTTAGGAAAGGTATTTGTGGCCAAAGGTGATCCAAAACCATTTGATGTACACCTAGCTGATTTAAAGAAAAGACTAAGCGTACAATCGGAGTTTGAACTCCCAACAAATCAACTTAATAAACCTACCGGCGCAAAAACAAACAAAAAGTTGGTACCTACGACAGATCTTGAAGCTATAAGCCTAGCCAAAGTAACCCCAACCCCTAAAGATGAGGTTAACACTGTAGAAGTAGTATCATTAAGAACTACTGCAAAAATCGTTGAACTACTATAAAATGATCTACCAATATTCTTACCATTCGATTAAGTAGGTATAGGATATCCCTTAGGCATTGGCTCTCTTCCAGCAGAGGATCTCTGTATGGTGGAAGTAGAATATGCAAACACAACAGATATCCCAGTGTCCATATTCCCAGTCAAATATTGCTCCATTTTGATGGAGCTAGATGCCATTATGGAGCAGGGGCAGGTGTAATCTTCACTTCCCCTGAAGGAAAGGTCTTACCTTTTGCCTTTAAACTAAATTTTGAGTGCACAAACAATGGCGCTGAGTATGAAGCCCTCCTCCTTGGCCTCATCTTAGCTAAAAGAATTGGTATTGATAACATCATAGTCTTAGGAGACTCAAAATTGGTAGTAAACCAAGTCTCAGAGATATATGAAACCAAAGCCGAGCATTTACAACTTTACAAAAAAGTTGTATTAGATTTAAGCAAGGAATTTGACTTCATATCAATTGAAGCAATCCCGCGAGAGGAAAATCTTCTCGCTGATTCAATAGCAACTTCCGCATCACGTTTTACTCCAAGCAATAAGTTAGAGGATACCCGTTTCATAGTATCCCTTCGTGATGAACCATTGATAAAGACAATGATAAATTCTCTTTTAAAAAGAAATGAATCTACTATCCTAGACCATGTTGATAGTGATATGGCCACTTTGGATTACTTAAACACCTATGCGACACTACATCTCTCCTATCATATGATAGATTTTTCCTTAATCCCACATTCGTCTTCCTACTTCAAAAATCCCATGGTGGATCTTCCCTCACAAATGGAACCTAGCATATGCATAGTAGAAAATGGGAATGATTTGGATTTACCTCCAGCGCCACCTGAGTTTGAAGAGGGTAACGCCTCTTTGATCGAAGAAACAATTGATATTAACATCGGAATGGAAGACGAACCAAGGATATTGAAATTAGGGTCCTCATTAACCCCAGAGGAAGTAGAAATACACACTCAGATCCTCAAAGAACATCAGAAGGTGTTTGTATTTAATTATAAGGAAATGACAGGGGTTGCACCCCACATCGTGGTACACAACCTCGTCACTAAATCTGATGTAAAGCCAGTTAAACAAAAATCTAGACCCATGAAACCGAAGGTAGCTCTCATGGTAAAAGAGGAGGTAATAAAACTCCTCCAAGTAGGATTTATCAAGCCAGTCAATTACTCCCAATGGGTGTCTAACATCATTCCCGTTCACAAGAAGAATGGAAAGATACACATCTACATATATTTCCGAGACATCAACAAAGCGTGTCCTAAAGACGACTTCCCGTTGCCATCCATTGATGTCATTATTGATGTAACAGCTGGGTTTGAACTTTTGTCTCTCATGAATGGATTCTCGGGATACAATCAAATTAAAATATCTGAACAAGATCAAAGCTAAAACCACATTTATAACTACCTGGGAACTTATTGCTATGTTGTCATGCCATTTGGTCTCAAGAATGCTGGTGCTACATACCAGCGAGCTATGACATATATATTTCATGATTTAATTCATAAAATCATGGAATCCTACGTAGATGACTTGTTGGCTAAGGCCAAGAAGTGTTGTGACCATTCGGAAATGCTCTGCATCATTCTCTCACGGCTGATAGAGTACGGAGTCACGCTAAATCTAGAAAAGTGTGTCTTTGGAGTAACAGGAGGGAAGCTCCTAGGTTACATCATATCGTTACGAGGGATAGATGTTGACCCAACCAAAATTTGGGCTGTCCTCGAAATGGTTCCACCTTCGGATGAATCTGGAATCAGGTCATTCCTCAGAAAGCTGGGTGCAATCCGGAGATTCATCTTGGACTTAAGTTTCACCATACATCCAATCAACAATTTTCTCAAGAAATATTATAGCATTAATTGGACTGAAGAATGCAATGAAGCTTTTGATGTAGTTAATCGTTTCCTGTTATCCACCACCTACACTAATGCCACCTAAGCTAGATCACCCGTTAATTTTATATTCACAAGCAACCAATGTCTCGCTAGCCTACATGGTGGCTCAAGAAGACGATGACAAGAGAGAACGCGTGATTTATTTCATTAGCCGAAACGTTGCTCGACTATGAAACACATTATACCCAAGTAGAACGAGAATGCATCACCATAGTCTTTGCAACCAAACGCTTAAGACACTATATGCTGAATCAAGAAACAAGGGTCATGGTAAAAATGGACCATTTACGAACTTTCCTCACATAAGGGTCCTTGTCTAAAAAGGTTGGACATTTTATAACCTTAATGGGGGAATTCAAATTAACATTTGTAAATCAGAAGTCAGTTAAAGGAAAAATCATCACAGATTGGTTAGCTGATAACCCATTAGATGGAGGTGATCTAGTAGATTTAGATTTTCCAGATGAGTGCGTATACTACATCAAAACCTGACCCTCTATCTCTGAGTGTCCCTGGTACGTTGATATCATTAATTATATCATGGACCATACGTATCCAGAAGGAGCTACACCACAACAAAGAAGGCAGTTACATATTATCGTAGCTAAATACATCATTATAGAGCAAGTGCTCTATCGGAAAGTGTTCGATGGAATTCTCCTAAGATGTGTTGACACGGAAGAATCCAAGAAGATTCTCCATGAATCCCACAGTGGAATGTGTGGAGGCCACTTTGGTGGTCATGCCACCGCTCGTAAAATACATCGAATGGGCTATTTCTCACCTACTCTAGAAAATGACGCAATAGAGTTCGTACGTAGGTGTCATAAGTGCCAAGAATTCTCCCATGAGATCCATATGACGGCACAAACTTTGCAACCAATCACTACTCCATGGCCCTTTTCTACATGGGGCCTAGATTTAATAGGGAAATTCTCTCCCTCGTCTACAGATGGCCATAATTTTATAATCACAGCCACTGAATATTTTACCAAATGGGTAGAGGCTATGCCTCTTACTACTGTACTTGGTTCTGTAATTGCCAAGTTCATTTTAAACCAAATCATTTGCAGGTATGGTATCCCACAAATCATTATCTCTGATAATGGAACTTCTTTTAAGAATGAAGAGGTTTGCGAGCTATGCAATAAATTTAAAATAAACCATCATATGGCTTCCTTGTATTACCCTCAAGCCAATGGACAAGCTGAAGCGACGAATAAAAAAACTAAAATCCATTCTCCTTAAAACGGTGAAAGAAAAAAAATGAGATTGGCACTTGAAGTTATATCTGGCCTTATGGGCCCACCGAACCTCAATAAAAACACCAACGGGAGCAAATCCTGTTTCACTAGTATTCGGGGTAGAGGTAGTTCTCCCACTCAAGGTTGAAATACCCAGTCTCCGCATTTCATTACAAGGGATTCTGGATGAAGACACTTACAAAGAAGAACATCTTTCCTAGCTAGAAAGCCTAGATGAAATTAGGTTAGATGCTGAACAACGACATAGAGTCTATACCGACCGGATGTGCTAGCAATATAATAAGAAAGTCTATGAACGCGACATATATGAAGGTGATCTAGTTCTAAGACTAGACAGCCGGATCGACAAGAAGACCGGCGAAGGAAGGAAATTCCGGCCTAAATGGTTAGGCCCATACTGAGTCATGAAAGACTATGGGAACGGTGCATACCTCTTATGTACACTAGAAGGTGAGGAATTTGGCGAAACAGTCAATTCCCTACACCTCAAGCGTTTTTACGCGTAAGAAGCTAGCACTACTTATATATCTATCTACATTGCATCTTCATATAGATTAGGATCATAATGTCCGTTTGTTTCATACACAAATGGTGATTAAGGAATCTATTCTCAAAGCAATTCATTACAAACTCATGATGTTGTTGGCATAAACACTTTAATCATACTTCTCCATTTTCATGATATCATCAAATTATCTCAGAATCATTTTATCAAATAAGCTAGACATGGTAAAGTCTTAACGGTAACCATACCAAGATCTGCAAGTTTATTCTCACTTTTTATTTCTTCTTAGGGTAGGTGTCTTGCCTATGGTCTGTTCTAGAAGCTTCATGGTGTCACATCTATCCCATATGTATATCTCTTTGGAAATAAACACATACTGACATTTTACTCAAATAAACAAGTCAAAACATTGGTCAAACAAAAAATTTTAATTTTACACATTTCCTTGCCCCACCAACCTTTGGTGATGAGCTTGCATCTCTTACTAGTGACGTAGGGTTGGGAAAGGAGGGGAATGCCCTTACTCGCCTATACTTTTCCCACGGTGATAAACCCACGCTTCTTATCAGTAGCATGGGGCAAAGTGTAGGGGGTCCTCTTGAAAAATAAATGCAAAAAGTCATACATAAACAATTCAAACTTTGAAACTTTGAGTCAAAAACAAATGAATCAGATGTTCAAAGTCCCAAGAGAGTTAAAATCCTAAAAACCTAGATTTTGTCTACTATGTGGCCATCTACGGGTCTAATTCTGGATAAAACACAAAGCAAGTTACATCCAAAACTATGAAGTCACTCAAGTAGAGTAGACTTGTGGTGTCCTAATTTGGTTCCACCAAAGCTTTGTCTATCTTTCATCACTATCATTTCATTACACCTCATAACTTGCGCCCTTCCCAACTCTTGGTGATAAGCCCTCGCATCTTACTAGTTGCGTGGAGTTGGGGGTAGGGGCAGGTTTATCTATTCATCATACCGGTTTGTTTTCATCACTTTGCCAAAACAAACATGAAGTATCCAAAATTTCTTACAGAAACTAAGATTCAAAATCACATTATATCTACATCATCATATATCAACATCATGAAACACAAAAGGGAAAGTAAAACACTTGCATCATTTGTTCACCATTGCATATATTCTAAAAGAAACATATAAATGTACATCATAGCATACATGAGGAAACTGGAAATAGAAAGAAAGCCATGAATGCCAAGATTTTGATCCAGAATGAATGCATATATATAAATAATCAATATTTATATACAATGCCATCATGCACTAAGCATGGTTAAAACGCTCAAAGAGCCCGAGATATACAAAAGAATATATAGTACAAAATCTATGAGAGCCAAGTGGCTTCTCAATCCCTATGGGACCCCTCTGAATGTGCATGCCCATGCCTAGGAATCTGGCTACGCTGGCACTCTGAATGCATAGAGGGCTCAGGATCCTGAGGGGTAGCTGCAGTCTCACCACGAGAATGGCTCCTCATCAGACACTCAGCCATCCTGTACCCCGCTAGCTCAGTGCGAAGGGTCGATACCATCTTGGCCACATGCCAGACTAGAGCAAAGACGTCGGTATGTCTGCCAGCTCCTGAAGGCTCCCCAGTGTCCACAAATAGATCTGCGTGGGTCCTCTCCATGGGGATCATCAGGGTATCAGTGCATACCCTTCGGATCAAGTCCCGCCACTCATCGGTGGTCTCTACAAACAAAGGAGAAAACAAATTAGAAACCAAACAATGAATTAAAAAATACAAGATAGCAACTAAGGAGATCCTAACAAAGAAACAAACACTAGAAGGGAGATAGGGTAACTTACTCGGATCACCAGGCCTCCAAGATGGATGTATGGGGTCAGCACCCACCACGGATGCCACTACCGACTGAGGGGACGCTCTTGTAGCTGGAGCAACGTAACACCCCGCAATAGAATCATCCTCCCCATGGCCCTGGGAGAGTGGATCCTCTAAAACCAGAGTCACTCTCTCTGCACTATGCTCAGCCCTCTCCGCCTGTATGATATCTTGGGTATCGTGCCACTCAGGATCACTGTCCTTGGTCTCCTCCTCTGTCTCCCCCCCATAAACTCCTCAGACTCGGAGTCTACCTCAATAGGGTCATCATTACTGGGGGAAGGACCCACGAAAATATGAAGTAAAGGTGCCTGAGGCACATTGGCTCTCCCTCTGGCATGAACTATCCTCTTGGCTGCAATAGGAATGCCAGGAGTAACCACTGTCCAACCCCGGCCTCTAGGCCTCCCTTTGGCCTCTCAGACTAATCTATATACTGGCACCACTAGGGGAAGCATACCCATGTATGATAGGCCAAAATGCTGAGGAACTCGGCCAAAGGGGTGCATCTCCACACGCCCCACTCTATCAATAAGCTGCCCTGTCGTGGAGTAGGAGATCAAGGAAAGAGCCTCCTCACCCCATATGCCTGCCATAGTCTGGTATGGTGTGGCCTCCATGTCGGCAGTAGTCAGGGAGGCAACTGGCTGATGAGGTGCTCTAAGCATTGATATGTCTATCCATCTGGCTGCCCTCACAGCTCCAAGATCTGCCACCTCCACACCCCTACCATAAGGGATGAAATGCTCATAGACCCAACTCATGACTAGAGTCGGGTGGCTTAATGACTGCCCCTGTAAATGGACCACCTTGTATAAGTCATGGTAGGTGGTCCCAAGAATGTCTACTCCCCAAGAATATATTTGACCGTGCCCCTCTATTTGTGTAATAATGGGGACCAGCAGTATAATAATGTATCTCCTCCCTTGTCCCTGATCAGTCTCGAGGCAAGGATCCCCATGATGGCCTTGTGAAGTAGGGGGATGGGAAAAGAAGGAATAGATCGAAATCTGACCCCCTTCTTTGACCCCATGGAGATGACTGCATCTCCCATATATGTGGCCCACTATGTAATCTGTACTCGTGAGCCTGTTGTCTCTAGGGTGAGTCATCTCCTGATGATCGGGACCCCCAGAATGTGATAGATGTCCTCCAGTGTAATAGTCCACTCACCGTGGACCCCTGGAAATCGGAAGGTGTTCCGATCTGCATCCCAGTATGAGAACAAGTCATAAAGGATGTGACTATATGGTGTAACATGGGGTATGCGTTAAATGCATAGTATCCCAGCCCGCTGAAGAGTGTCCTCCTCATCCTGTGAGAGGGCATCTAGAACCCCTGGGAGCCAATCACACTCCCTCTCTCTACTCCACTGGATATACTCCTCCTTCACCTGCATACACCCAAAAACAAACAAAACAAAGCAAGTTAGCATCTAAGTAATACTAGAAAAATCATGAAAGCACGTAGAAATGCTAAAAATACAAAGACAATCTCAAATAGAGGTTCCTTTTGCATTTTGTGCAAAACCACCACCCTGAGCAGGGGCAGTTTTGTAACCGCCACCCTAAAAAGGGTGGCGGTCATGTAACCGCCACCCTGGGAAAGGCAGCGGTCGTGGTCTAAAAACCCACGCAGGTTTTTAAATCTAAAAATCCTAAAAAATGTAAAAAATGACCATTTTACCTAAAAACAAAGCCTACCCAGTAGGCGCCCCCCCAGGTGGACCTTTCAACACTGACATTTTCAAAAATTACCCCCCCATGAAAAAGTATTTAGCATTTCAAATTTAAGGTGATAAAAAGGATAAACTGAAGAAAACTAACTTGTGATCTCATGAGTCGATGTTCCGCACGTGGAGGCATGATCGCTATCTCGTCGCGGACGTTTTTACTCTACTCACGCAAGAAACCGTCACCGTGGGTCCTAGAGCTCAAAATCAATCAAATCGACTCGTGCAAATGAATAGGAAAATGGGCCCAATTTCATATATATAGCACTCTGATTCATTTTAAAATGACTTTTTCACAGGTTTGGCGCACTAATGGAGGTAAGTTCCTATCCCCACACAAATGGTACGTTCTCATCCCCTATTATTTTAGCGTTTATTTTCAAAATTTTGTGTCTAACTGCACTTGAGTTCTCTTTTCATTTTGCAGGTAGCAGGAATCTTGGATGGCGTCCTTTCAACACACGGATGTATCAGGTATAAATCCTAACTTCCCATTTCGGGACCACCATACTCGAACCCACCATTTTACTCCTCTTCATGGCTAAAATAATTCTCCGAGGGGGGCAATATGTACGTACCCAAAATTGTAAGGTACTGTACTGCCAGATTAACGTGACACGTGCCCCACTGATGATACAGGTCTCCTTACAAGGTGTTCGGGATCCAAAAAATCTCTCCAAGTATGTGTTAACATCCCGCATGCCCCGCTTAGCCCCCGCATGCTTTATTTTTCCCTTTCCCCTCTTTTCTTAGCCTTTTCTCTTCAGTGACGAAACCACCGCCCTGCCTGGGTGGCAGTCCTGTAACCGCCGCCCTGCTCAGGGTGGCGGTCCTTTATGCATTTTCCAGAAATCTCTTTTAACACGACTCAAGTAAATTCAATGTTTTACCAGCTTTCTTTCACCGCCATAAGCTTGCATTTATGATTTTGGTTCCCTGGAATAGTGCTTTTCCATTGTTTATAGTTTAAGAGTTCTATTTGGCTTTTACCTTGGGTAAATGCAAATGCTATAAATAGATGGCTTGTGCTCAAGAAAATGGCCCCTCATTCACTTCTCATCTTCTCATTTTCAGTAATTCAGTCTTTTATTTTGCTTAGGATTCATAGTTTAGTTTGTTACATGCTTAGTTAGCATTGTTTTACTGTTGGTAAGCCACATATCCATCTTGTGCAAGTAGTGATGTTATTTCATCCAATCCATTGGAGTAGAATAGCTTAGGAAGCCATTAAAGTTGCAGGTTTTGCTCCTCAAACAGGATAGTTTCAGTTTCTAGATGCTTTATGTTGCATGACTCGCAATATATCCCGCTAAGAATTGCATAAGCCAAGCTCTGTACTCTTGCACTATCCCTCTCCTACTCACATTGTATTCGGTGTGTATTCTGAGCTGCCTTTATCCCAATATCTACTTTTGTTGATGCTAGCATTACATGCTTTTCTGGATCCACGTGAACATGAAAGAATGAGGAGATCATACTGAGAGGACAAGATCACACACACCATCAGATTCGCCACTATTCTGCAGAATCCAGGTTCTATCTTTCAAAGTTCTAGTTAGAATCATATCAAATAGAGTAGTTAATTTCTTTATTTCAATAGATTCTATTATTGATATTTCCAGGGAAGCTGTGGGGATTGATAGTTTCTGAGAAACTATGATTCACTCCTCACTTCTGAGGTAGGATCGAGAATCTTGCAAATAGATTAGATGAGCTATTTTATTGTTTAGAATAGATCTACAAATTACACAGACAAATAGCTACACTCAGTTATCTTGTTTGTTTTAAAGTATTATTTTAGTTGTCTTTCTAGATATCTTAAATAGCTATTTTCTTAAAATTTGTAAAGTTCATCAAAAAAACACAAAAAAATAGAGAAAACATATATATGCTATATATACACTTCACGTAGTTAAGTTTCATTTTTTTATAGTTAATTTACTTTTTTACTTTTTTATGACAATCATGGGACCTAGAGAGCCAAGGGAATACATATTCGAGCCAATCATGTCCTAGCCCAATCTCATCATAGAAATAACTGATATAGATCAAAATATTAGGATTCAAGTCTTCCGAACAATGGTAAGCTTGCAACAAATCAATTCTCAGTTGAGCGGACTAAACATAGAAGACGACCAAGCACACATGTTTTGGTCAAATCAACCGAACTACAGATTACCCTAGGCAAACATTCATATGACTGTGGAAGGGTTCAAAAGAGAACAAACCTTTAGTTGTGATCCTTTGGTCCCACAGCCAGATGCAGGAGACACTCTTCTAGATATAGATACCAGCCTAGGAATTTAGGTTACACGAACGCCTGTAGGATATTCTGAGAAAATCACACAGTTGTTGATCCTAAATATAGAAGCTGAGAAAGAATACGATTACTAGATATTAGGGATTAGGACTTGATTTCACACATGACCATAACAGGTCCACAACGACTAAGATTCTACAGTTGTGACCCACAAATCCCACAGCCCAACGAATCTGCAGGAGAATTAGACATAGACACTGGCCTACGCACACTAGTATTCTAGTCTACTCCACTTCCACCTATCATCATCAACAAATTATCCTTGCTAGACACAACAACTAACAAAGCTAGAGAGTTGTGGACTAGGCCAGAAAACTGTCCATAGGATTGGCTACATTTACCATCCACCATATGACCCTATTCGGAGAAATACACAAAACTATCCTGGGTCATTTTCCATGTATTCCAAAACCCATAGATCGAATCACGCCAGAGCTCTATATTGATTGGAGCCTTCGAGCAGACATCCTTACTGACCGATCTATCACACTAGCCCAATTTAGGAGGGCTTTCTTTTCTTTAGATTCGCAAGTTCCGTTAGTGTGCATTGAAGACATTACATTGCCTAACTAGTTTGTCTGTATCTCACACATATTCCATCCCCACCGGCTGTCTCGGCACGACCTCAGGAGGTCGGGTGCGAGGAAGAGTCACTTGTAGATTCCCATGCTCGCTTGTCACTTTTCCATCATACAGTATCCACGTGTTTCTCCGATGTAATTTTGAATGGCTATAGCAAGTCAATCCTTCCCAAGATGCGAGCATCCACCACATGGCATATGCGTGGCAATGCAATCCCATTAAACTAAAAAGGCAAAGAAAGAGTTAGGATTTGGATGTTTCCACGTGTCACCCAAGTGTAATTTAGAAAAATGAAAGGCCCACGGAAGGAAGGAAATCCCTGCAAATTAATTTTTAGAGTCACACAACTCAAGGATAGTGTTACAAACTTAGAATACAATTTGAGGAGGGTTGTAAATCACCATGAAATAGGTTGTATCTTCCGGATGAGCTACAACAGGTTTGAAATAATGCAATACACTAAGAGGATGAGGCAAAGTGCATGATTGAAAACCATTAAATGCACAGTGGTGGTTTGTTTTCATTACTAGTGCTTATACAATGCTAGTGAGTCCTTAATACAGGAACAAAAAATAATTGCACGTCAAAAAGTGAAAAAATAGATGTAAAATCCCTTGAAAGTAGTCTCAGATATAATGAAAAAATAGGGATTCTATAAGGACCTCATCCCATGGTAAAAGGGTTCATTTACATAATTGAAAACAATGGCATAAAAGACACACATAAATATCAAAGACCCTTTACTCCTTCGTAACTTCCTCCCAGTGCCATCTAGACAAATATAATGGACTTGTCTAGATCCTAGGACATCCCCATGCTCATCAAAGAATCAAGAGTCATTATAGGACTTTCTATAATCTTTTATAGCTCAATTTTCTTCTGATAGGAAGATACCTAGTCTAAAATATCTAAACTTCCTATGAAGAATGTTGTTTTCAGTTTCTCTCCATGAAGGGTAGATTTACTAGGAGTAGATTAAGAGGGAATGTTCAAAGAGATTTGAAGAGTAAGAAATTCACCTAGCAGGCTGAGTGGGTTACAAAGTATTGAGCTAATTCTAGCTTCCCATCTCCTTGTGTGAGGTGGGTGTTCTCTTGGAGAAGGAATTGGTTAAGGTCATGAAAATTCATACTTTGACAGAGGAGCATGATACACTGAATGAGTCGATGAACGAACGGAAAACCTTCCCATGTTGTCCCTAGTAAAATAAATTTCTGCTCTACAATGGTGAGTAGACAAGGACGTATCTTATTCTCTATCAAAAATTATAATTGGGGGTTGGGAGCTTGACTCACCCCTTATCTTCCTTAAATTTGGTACTAACTTTATGAGTGGTTCTAATTGCACATTTTCTAGCTATCCCTTTTCCAAAGAAATAATCCTCTTCTCTAATTCAATTATTTTGTGAGAAATGATGGGAACCATATCAATGGAAGACTTTTCATACAACACATATGATTCCTTAAGGAGCTCCTACAGCAAAAATTCTTCATCACATAAAAAGGGACACTAAAAATCAATTTTCCCAAACACTTGAGGCCTCGTTTCAATCCATAATTTCTTCAGGTCTTTAGGATTTTTTGATTGTTCACACCAAAAGAGATGAAAATACATGGATTGAAAGGATGAGAAAATAGGATTGATTTTGATTGGCCTTAGGATTAGTGTGAGTTATACTTGTTGATAAGTCAAAGGTCCTCTGGTGTATCCTGCACATGTTATGTCAAACAAGGACCTAACGAAAGCCTCATTAGAACCATACAGGTTGAAGATTTGATTCAAATCTTCTGATAAGATTTACTTAAAACTATTTGCCACAAGTACTTTCACCATGTTGCTGGTAGAAAACTATGAAAAATTTCCTCACTTATAGGATAAGAAGAAAAAAGCATCCTGGTGAAGGGATAAAACTAGGTTTTATAGTAGAAATGGCATAAAATGATTGAATTGAAAGAAATCATTTCCACCATATAAAGGAAGATCTTTCTCAGCCCGCACAAGGAAAATTTAAAATTTGAAGTGAATCCAAAATAAGCATGATTGATGAATTCACTAGATTTGACAAGAGACATGTCGGATAATTAAACCAAGAAGATGTAAGAGGGAATGCATAACACCCAATATGTATCTTCGGATAGTAGATGAAAATTTTCTGTTAATTCAAATCACCTAGGAGTGCTCAAAAGATATCAGAAGCAACCATCCAATCACCAAGTGGAAGGAATTATGAAATCATTAGTCACAAGCAATGACATGATATCCTAATCATATATGACAAGAGAAAAATGAAGAAGGCCCATACTCTTTACACCTAACAAGGCCAATTAAATTATTTTCATAAAACTATCATTGATACTCTTGGAATTTTGTAAAAGAGTAATATAATTTTGAAATATACATGTTTTTGGGGGGGAAATTGAAAATAAAATACGGATGGAATTGTATAAAAGTGATGAGAATACTCTCGCAACAAAGGGGGGCTAAAATTTTCTAAGAACTGTTCAAAGATAAGAAAGAGCTGAGAGAAAAATAATTTTTCCAAGAGCTTATCTTAGAAACCTATTATTTTATTTGTTCCTTCAAATTTAATCATGTCAATATGGTTACAAGTGTCCAGCCATTGACAAGCATTGAGACTATAGACTTGTTGATAAATTTGATGAGTCTTGAATCAATGGTGTTAATCATGAGCATTGTTGTATCTTCCGTTAAGATGATATACTATAAAATAGTTATCCATGTTCTCATTGCAATCTTATTTTAGGGATCCTTTAAGTCACACATAACTTTATAATTTTAGTAGCATCTTGGAAATTGAAATTACACTATTGAGAAGAGCTTTCATTTCATTTCTGTAATTAAATTTTTTAAAATAACTATGTCACCAATCTGTTAAATTTTACTTGTAAGCCTTTGAGTGTATCTTAGGCATGACAAATTGCGAATCTCTGATTTTTTATTAAATATTCAACACAAGCTTTTGTGTTTGAACCTTTAAATATTGCATGAAACTATGTGTTCTTGAGGATTCCATAAGTGTACATCTTCTGGTTGAAGTATCATTGTGAACTATTTTGAGGTTTCTTTGTCTTATATTTGGTAGATATCCTAACATTTTTTGAAGTTTCTATGTAATTTGGTATAGTAAAATTTATCCTATTTAATTCCCCAAATCAGATACGCCCAAAAACTAACTAATCCTACCAGAATTTCCCATGCTTGACTCATTTAAGCCAAAAAAATGCCAAAGCAAGCTGGTTCCTTTACTGTATTTAGTAGTCTAATCTTTGGTTAGAAGACGTCTACATTATCTAGAAGTGACAATTTGTGAGAGTTAGCCTTTACTGAATTGACCATATCTTCCCAAAATTGTTTCTCAAGTATTTCACAAGAGTGCCAAATATTTTTGATACATCCATTCCTCTCGAAATTATAGACTATAGAATGGGTCCTCTCACCCTAGATAAATGTAGAGCCTAAAGTAGGTGGGTAGGTCATACCCTCAACACAATGCTACTTGAATCCTTGTGAGATTGAGTGATAAAGAGATGATGAAATACTTCCCTGACTAAAAAATGAAACTGACCTAGATCTATCATATTCTAAATATTTGATCAATGTTACCTAGATACAAAGGGAGGACCAATTTGGGTACCAACAGAGCTCTTGAAATTATCCAAAAAATATTAGATACCTTTTTTAATTGTGTTTTCCTTACACTTTAAAAATCCATGGGGCTGAGACTGGGTCATATGGAAAACTATGGGCCAAGAAAAGCATGGGGAAATTATTTATGTCCAAACTGTTCCAAAGGTATGGGGAAAAAATCTTCCCTGATGTGATCATGACAAGTGACAATCAATGATTTCATGAGGCGGAGATGAGAGAGGGATATAAAATGCCTTGCAGAGCCTTTTTGGAGTCATGTGGGGAACCAAGATCCAAGAAAATCATGGGGTAAATTTTTAATGTCCTAAATGGCCCAAAATTATCAAATAGATGAGTAGAAAAATGCACCCTCACCCTAGGTTTACAAGTACCAATTTTTGATTACACAATGGAAAGGGCTAGAATGAGGTGAAAAGAGATTAATTTACATCATAAAGCTTCATTGAGGTCATATGATGGTCCAAGAGGATTAACTAGGCTTGAGAAAATTCTTGTGTCCTAATTGTTCTAAAGGGATGGGACAGATGGGATAGAAAAGTGTGTCTTAACCTCATGTTGACATGTGTCCACCTCTGGAAATGACTAAGTCCTGAAAGCTTACCTTGAGGAGAGCTTTGAAGATGAAGTTTTCAGAGCTCCAAGAGGACTTTATTGGAACTTATTTATATTAAATTGAATCTTAAAATAATTTTGAGATGAATATTTTTGGTCCCATGATCTAATTATACCTATAAACCCCTCAAAAATAGCATTTTTTTTGGGATAATAGGGTGTGTCTATTTAATATGGGATATGGAAATAAGCACCCAAGCCTTTTGAAAGTTCTTAAAGTACCATCATTTATAGAATTGAATTATATTTATAATAATATATTGTTTGATCTCTAACTCTATATGGAGCTCCTGCAGTCATCTTCTAAAGTTTAGGCATTATTTTGAACAACAAGCTCCTTCACCTTCAAAAACCAACTTTCACTGAACCTGTTCCTAAAAGTTAAAATATTCCCTTAAATTTAATAAATCACTTGAGCTATGTTCTTGGCTCCTCAATACCACTTTTTAAATTAATTTTTTCTTCAAATCTATCCCAGAGGGTTTACATTTGTCTAGGAAAAGCTAGAAATAACCTTTCTAGGTCTACTGAAGAATCTACCTAAAGAAGCATTGCATCAAAAGAACTTAATGAACTTTTTCTCATATTTAAAACACTTGGGAAAGTTTATTACAACATACATGAGAAATTTTATGATGGTAATAGGTATAACACAGAGGATAACTAATCTAGGAGAAGTGCTTAGGAGGGTTTACAAGTAAAAGTTCTGACACTAGGGTATAGTTTTCATGTTTCAACATTGAATTTTTCCCTTGCCAAAAACACATGAAAACAAATGAATCTAGCTTGGGGACATGTTCTTGATCGAGAATAGTGAGGAAAGAGAAAGTAGGAATCCACAATCTCAATACACAACATGGACAAGTGCCTTATCCATTGGACTATATGGATTCACTAAAAATATATACCACACAACTTCCTTTATTGAACACACACACACACACATAAAAAAGAGAAATGAAATAAAAAAACACAAGGGAAGTTACATGAAACATGAAAGAACAAAGAGAAACATCATAAATCACCTATGTACATGCAAGATACAACTCTCTTTTATTAAAGCGCTTATTTGAACTGAGTACCTACCCATAAATGGGTATCCCCAAATTCCTTTCTTCTACAAATATGTTGACAGTTTCACTGAAATATTAACCTCTCCTAAATGTCATGAGAAATTGTTACAACCTAGAATTTAGTGATACAAACCGTAGACATGCTGGCACATCACTCAGCCTAAACAAATTTCTCACCTGAAGTGCGCAAAGGTACCAGGTCCCTCTTTAGGGTTGCTGGAGCAGGATGTTAGCATGATGGATACTTAACATATATAGTTCTATTACTAACTAGTTCATCATTCTATAGAGCATACCAGATCTATATCTAAGGAAAATTAGAATTAATTACTAACCATGATGAGATCAAAAACATACTAGATTCAGATACACATATAACTAACACTTAGATTCAGCCAATGTCCTTCATTATATTCAATGCAATATGTTTATAGAAGCCTCATTACAATATCATTAGTATGTGCATAGTAATTTTAAAAACATATCTTTGTATATCTTGATCCCCTCTGTGTGTCTCTCTATTACACAGTTTAATACATATATATGTAAGGGTGGGGAATTTCCCTTCACCGCTTATCCATTCCAAAAATAGGTCACATGTTATTCTTAGCCATGTGCCTTTACAAAACTATCCACACATGCAAGTGTGATAACAATAGACTAATACTAGCTAACTGACAGTAGCAGATCTATTTTTGGCTTGTGTCCATGCGAAGTGCTTCATATCCAATCCTCCAAAAATACCCTATGTGTGACGTACACATCTCTACCTCATTTGTTTGCTCTGCACATCATCTCTAAAAATAAACCTTAATGAGCGAAATGGCTAAGTCCCAAAAACTGAACTTCTGTTCCGCACGCGCGTTCTCCCTATCCATTCACACATTTGAATATGAATCACTTCCCCACGTAGACTTCTTATGTGTTCTTTGTGAAGTATTCTTTGATCAACATTACCCCACAATAATTTCATTTTCGCCTTGACAATGGTCATCTCCAAACACTTAAGTAAAGAATAGAAGAATGGAAAGAATGAAAGAATGTATGAAAGAATATTTTTACTCCGCAGTTTCTTCTTTATCCTTAAAAACTAATTCAGGATATTCTTGTTTTATTTCAGCCTCCAAGGTATGCCATTCAGTGAGTTCTTCCTCTACTTTTTTTGGAATGTCCACAATAATGGAATCTAATTCATCCCTTGTAATCTCCCCTTTTTCATTTTGCAAGAACAACATAGTGTTAGACATTGCATTCATCCCTCCCTTTAGTAAATCCATCTTCTATGCAATGAGATTCCCAAGCTCTTCCAACCAAGTCTTGTTTGGTTATTGTGCTGCTGCCAGGGCCTTGCGCTTCTGTTTAACCATTGATAATATTTCTGAATGGCCCAATGTTTTGTCCTTCATTTATTTCTGGACCTCATTGTTCTCCTTCAGGGTTTTTGTGTTGATAAGTGCCTTTGGAGCTATGAAAATGTTCAAGGCTTGGTTTGCTTTCTTTAATTATTCTTGTAGCACTTGCAAAAGTCCTTCATAGGATGAAATCTTCCACATCACTTAAGCCTTCTCTCATTCCACCTCTTTTACTGGATCCTTTGGAACTAGCATGCGCAAAGGCTCATCTTCAAGCACTAGGTCCACCAACTTTCCTACATAGTGTATTTCTAAAGGAAATGTTTTTGGTACCTTTGGCTCTAAGTGTGGCATAGATCTTATGACATTTTTTCCAATCTCCTCTGCGATGCTAATAAATACAACATTATTTTTCTCCACTAAGTCTCTCTCTTGTGTTAGGATGCTATTTCCCTGTCCTTAGTTTTGATCTCTTCCCTGAGAACCCTAATTGTGGTAGCCTTGTCAATATTCTACTTTGCCACCTCTGTTGATACTTTAACCAATGCATTACTCACTTGTTCATCTGACATGACAGTAGGATTTACTCTCATGTGTCTAGCTTGATGTGTTTTCTTCAACCTTCTTGATACACATGACTCCTCACACACATAAAAATATGGCTCATCCATGTGTCTGTGCATGGACCATGATAACTGCTTCCTCATGCACATTGTGGCCATATCTTCATTCATTTGTTCCCAGTCATATAATTCCTTTTGCGATAGAGTTCTCTGGAAATGGGTGCAAACAATTTTACCTGCATCCTCTACATAACCCATGGTTGGTGGACTGTGCTCTCCACTTGTTCTTCTAGACCAAGGCTACCTAGGAACTTGAGCTTCCAAATTTGGGACATGTGTCTCCATGTCCTGAGTAGTCTCTGTATCTATCTCATCTGTTCCCTTTTCCTCCTCTTCTCCTTTCTTCATTTCTTTATATTTCTATTCTACATTCTCTAGAGGTGTAGGAGAAGTAGGTGTAATTTCCTTACTCTTCCACCTCCTCATTCAAATTCAATTTCCTTCTCCTTTGTGTGGTTGTCTCCTTCTATGGAGAGAGTCTGGGTGATTTGTGCATTGCTTATGAAGTATCACCTTGTGTCCTTTTTCTCCTGAATACTCACTTAAATTTGTGCTCTCCTTAGACTGCATCCAATTCCTCATCACCCCCTTCTTGTGGTTGAGGTGGTGTAGTGACACACTTAGCTTCATCCTTGTTCATAGGATGTCTTCTAATTCTATGCTCAAAATCACCACCATCCTTACGCTCATCCTCCTCATCCTCCACTTCTATTGGCTCTGTGGGATTAGGCATTGGGACATTCTCCATTGTATGTTTTCCCTTTGGTGGTGCTACAAGTGAAAACTCATCTTCCACATAATTTTTATTCTCCATCTTGGGATTCAGTTGAAGATACACCAATGTTGCTCTAATATCTCCCATAGCCAAACTTATTGGTTTAATTCTTAATACATCTGAAATGATCCTTTCAATATATGCACTCTGCCCTATATACGCATATTTCTTCCTTAGTGTGTGGTAGTCACAATCTACCTTATCTACATTGAATGTCAGTTGTCATGAATCTATGAACCTATGTATTGATACCTGGAAGTACCTTACTGTGAAGGAATATGGAAACTTACACCAAGGGCCCCATGGTCCATCTTTCATGGTGAACTGCATTATATAGAAATGTTGGTATATAATGAAATAAACTACTTTTCCAACCACCAAAGGAAAGTCCTTGGGGATGTGCCATTCTTCCTCAAAATACACACAAAGCCTATCATAGCACTTATCATCCTTTTGATTGACTTGATATGTTATGAATCCCTCACACAAGTACTTCTTGAAGAATTTTGCAGGTAACTTGTGTTCCATGGGATACTCCAATATCTTCTCCTTCAGTCCATCAGGTAATCCAATCTCCATGAACACTGGTGATAATAGAACAGCTCCAAACTGATCTTTCCTCCTACACATCCTTCCTCAATGATTGTTTCTACAATATAATGTGAAATTTTGTAGACTACCCCTTTAGACATCTTTTTGGCAATGTACAGCCACATGGTGTTCACTTGAGACCACATTTCTTGGTCATTTAGTTTTGTAATAAGATGTGTGGTTGCTTGCACCAATGGATACTTCTTCAGTTTATCGATGTTGATGCCATGCGGACCCTTTGTGTACCCCAACTCCTTTTTGGTCTCTAATATTGTGGTGTTATCTATTAAATAATGTTTCAAATCTTCTCTTGTGCCTTTCAACCCCTTTACTATAGAGATGAGAACAGCTAAAATTCTAGCTCGGCGTCCTGTAAAGTAGAAAATATCTTCGTGCACTCTGCTCATGAGCCACTAGTACAAGGGCTCATATTTCCTAAAGTAAGGGAGTTTATATAGTTGGTAAACTCTTATCTTCTTTAAGAGCTTCTAGCCAGCATTGTCATACATTGGCATGTCTTCCGCCATGTGTTTATTTGTCTTCGTGTTCAACAACGCATCAAGGTCCTTCTTATTCTCTATAGTACAATGATTTTACTCACCCACCTTACTTTTCCTTATGTGAGAATCCCAATCCTGGCCAACGATAACCCCCTATGGATATTGCATTTCTAAAAAAATTACTTTCGGGAGCTATCTCCTCCTTTTCTTCTACCACCTTCTTTCCCTTCACTCCTGCTGCAACTACTTTCTTGGGTGCCATTTCTACCTTACAATCCTTTGTAGATCATTTCCTCTTGAATTATACAATGTGCAAATCAAACCCTAGCTCAATTTAGTGTGCCCTGGGTGAAATCACATGCCCTAGCTCATCTATGTCACCTTTCTTTTCTCAAACCCTTCACCACCGGGGACGAAAACTCTTTCTACGCCCAAATATCTTTGTCACGACTAGTTACACACCTTTCGCACCTCAATACAATCACTCAGACTCTTCGTACTTAAATCCATTTCAAATAATATTAATTGACAATGGTAAAAATGAACTCGCATCCCATCCTTATATATATTTTCAAATTTTTGATGCATTCATTGCTCCTTCACCTACCAAATATCCTCTCACTAATTGACCAATTCCATCCTTTCCACACATTACATCTTTTTGCCTCAGCTATAACCTTCTCGCGTGCCTTCCTACCATCTAGTCACAAACTTCTCTTCAGCATGTGCTTCCTTACACCTAAGTACCTCATCACTACACCTTCTAGGTAGTTGTTATGGCCTCTACTTACCTCGCGTTATATTGTTCCTTCAATCATTTCCATATTTGGTCACTTTTCAGAGGAAACCCTTTGAATTTAAGAGCACCCGTAGAAGCTTATTCCTTTCACCTTTCAATTCCCACAATCTTGTACCTAGATATTGACAACCACCCCACACTAAAATTATGTGCAGTCCTCTGTACATAAACATGCTTCATATAGTAATTATCTTCATGCGCGCAAGCGCGCTTATTTCACAACACACCAACTAAATTAAAAAAGCGTAGCGAAAAATAAGGAAACACAAAATTGAAAACCTGAAATCTAAATGGAAATACTGCCTTATTACAAACACAAGAAGACTTATTTATAGTAGGGCTTCAACCTAATCCCGTTGAAGTAACCAGGTAGCCATGTTCCATCAAGTGCTTCTAACTGACAAGTACCTATTTCAAGGATGTAAGTGATAACATATGGTCCTAACCAATGTACCTTAAGTTTACCTGGATGGCACAAGAACTTAGAGTCATAGAGAAGTACCATTTGTCCAATCTCAAACTTCTTATCCCTTATGTTTCTGTCATGCCATGCTTTCTACCTAGCCTTTTCTTGCTTCTAACTCCAACGTGCTATGGATCGTCACTCATCCAGCTGAATTATTTTTTCAATATATTCTTCTAAAGCTTTCTCATTAGCTAGACCTCTAGCATGTGTACAATACGTAGAGAAGGTAACATAAACTCCATAAGAAGAATGAATTCTATACCAAAGACTAACTAAAATGGTGTGTCTTTGTTCAACCTTTTATATGTTGTTCTATATGCCCAAAGTACTGACAAATACTTTATCATCCCAATCCTTTCTTCCAATATCATAGATTTTTGTCAATGTGTGGCTCAAAATTTTATTGAAAGCCTCAGCAGTTCCATTTACCTAAGGATGATAGGGTGTAGTCTTATGGTGGGTAATCATGAACTCATCCAATAAAATTATAATTGTCTCATTAAGGAAATGTGTGCCACTATCACTGGTCAAACTCAACGGACATCCATACCTTGTAATAATATGTTCCCATAAAAACTGAGTTGTTTTAGTCATTGTACAGTCCTTGGTAGGTGTTGCTTCTACCCACCATGTCAGATAGTTTATCCAAGTGATAATGTAGCTGTGATCTAGTTCTGTGTGTAGATAGTTAAATAGGACCCACAAAATCTATAGGCCTATTTCTCAAACGGTTCTGCACTAGCAATAGGTCTCAAAGGCATTTTCATCTCACTGACCTAGTCTTCCAAGACATTGAAAATGATCACATGCCTTACAAAATTCCTTACAATATTTATAGAGGGTCTCCCACCTATAATCCAACGATTAGAATCTTACACACTTGTGGCATCACCTGCATAGTGTCATCCTTGCAATTCCACCATGATATTCTTCAATAATTCCTATGCACTCATGTTCTAATACACAATGGTGCACTATTTCATCCTGGCCCATTTTGTACAAGTCACCACTAATTAATATATAAGGTGCAGTGTGTATAGCAAGTTGTTTCTTCTCTAAAGATTTCATTCCTTCAAGTGCCATCCCTATGCGTAAAAATATAGCAATTTCCTCTAGTTCTGATGGCACGCATTGTAACATATATAATTGTGCATCTGACATGGTATCCTCAATTACCTATGCTTCTTCTCCTGACTATATTATTGATAAATGGTCTATAGTCTAAAATTACTGTTTTCTTGGTTTTACCATAACTGTGAAGTCAAACTCTTGAAATAATAGCAACCGGCATCGACATATGTGCACCCTTGTAAAACAAGATTATTGACTAAATAATTTAATGCCATGTGATTTATATAAAATAAAAATGGTGTAGCTAGTAGGTACTTGGAAAAATTTATCCAATGCATATATCATTGACAAAGCTTTGTGCTATGTAGTTATGTAATTCTATTATACAGGATTCAACTTTTTACTGGCAAAACAGATAGGATGATCTACAATACCTTCTCTAGGTTGAGCCAACACTATGCCAATGGTCTTTACCAGAGGAGTTAACATGTACATGAAATGGTTTGTCCCACAAAGGAGAACATAGAATAGGCATGGTAGTAAGTTTCTCCTTTAATGTCTCAAATGCACACCATTGTTGTTCTCCCCAGTAGAATGTACCTTTCCCTTTTAGTAACTATTCTAAGGGTGCGACAACTTTGGCATAGCCTTTGATTAAATTTTTTATAATATCATGTATGTCCCAAAAATCCGTGCACCTGACTTTGACTGGTAGGCTCCCCTAAGCATATAATGACTACAACCTTTGTTGAGTTTAAATAAAAAACCCTCCTTACAAATTATGTGTCCTAAAAGTATCCTAAATAATGTAGCAAATATTCACTTCTTAATGTTAAAAGAGATACTCAACTACCTACACCCTTCAAACATTAAGCGTAAATTGTCACAGTGGTCCTTAACTAATCCATACACCGTCCAATCATCTAAATATACCTGTAAGAAGTTATGAATAAATTCCTTGAACGCTTGGACAACTGTGCATGAAAATACAAAAAGTGCATTTTTTAGACCAAAAGGCATGACAGTATAGGAAAAGCTACCCCATTCAGTAGTAAATGTAGTCTTTTCTTGATCCTCCTCGGATAATCCTAACCTGATGATACCTAGAGAACCCATTTGTAAGACAGATATATTTCGTTCCCTGCAACTCCTTTTAATATTTCCTTCAGTAAATGGTGTAGGGAATGGATCTGTTACACATATATCATTCAGCACCCTTGTAGTCTACACATATTCTAATCCAACCATCCTTCTTGATACTGATCATGATTGGACTAACCCATTCTAACTCATCAAGGGGCTTGATAATTCTAGACTTCATCATGTTATCAATCTCTTCTTTGACTTTTTTGCCCAAATTGGGGTTCATTATCTAAGGCCTCTTTCTAACTAGGCATGCACCCTCTTTAAGATTTATCTTCATCTCCTCTAACGATTCATGCATGCCTTTGAGTTCTTGGTACCCCCCTAGGAAATAGGTCCTGGTAGTCCCTTAGTAACTCTATGATTTTTTCCACTTCAGAGTCTGACTAATAGTCTCTAATTATGGATTCCTTAGGCTCAGTATCTATTCCAATATTCACCTACTTTCTCTTCATACGTTCATGATATGCCACGTACGTGGTCCTATCCACACTTGTCCAATATCTCACACCTTCTTATTGAATGGTTTACACATAGATTATATACTTCATCATCATCCAACTAGCCATACCATTTTCCCGTCTCCCTTTCACAAGGCAAGCATGTTAAAGTAATGTTGCATCAGCCCCTAGTTCTTTATCAAGACGTGCTCCTGATTCCTCTTTATCTAATAATTCTTGGAGGATTTCTTCAGCCTTGACACTATCCCCCATGGTTAAGCACTTGATAACTTTTAATGCTTCTTCTACTGAAGGTTTTGTAGAGAAGAATTCAAATGCTTGGGCCAATCCTACAATTGAATTCTACCAATTTCTAGTTTCTCTATAGAGTTCTGCATATACATACCAAGCACCATGCACAACCTTGTAAAGTGGAATAAAACTGATGCTCTCATAGTGAAGGTGGTAAAGCTTCATGCTCTTCTATCTAGAGTCTCTCACACTTCTAAACATGGTCTTGAATAGGTTGATCACCATCATAACTGCATATTTGTGTAGGTACATTGCTCCTAAAGAACCTAGTAGTAAGAGAAACCCCAATTTCATCCCATTCAATCAGATTATCCTTGTGGACCACCCAACAGTGTATATTCTAGCATATTTCTCCTCTCTAGTGGGTCTATCCATTTTTCTTCCATGGTGCACAGGAATACCATAGGATCCCCTTCTCTTATGTAAAAAGGTACTAAGTTATTACCTATCCTCCTGACATAACGTGATTTTGTGCCTCGAGGGAATATGCTCTTTACTTTGTACCCTAACAAATCATAAGTGCCATGATCCCAATTATCACAAGAAACACTTGTAGTATCACTAATAGACTGTGCATCATCCCACTGAATTAGTCCTTGTTTGGTTGGTTAAATCATCTCTAGATCTCGGATGGTGCATACATAAATCCTATTTAGATCTTCTTCACTTAAAGGCTCAACATAAGGCACAAACTTTCCATCTGTGAAAGGGATAATGACCCTTTCCTCTTTATTTTCAAAACTGATATAGCCCTTGTTGAACTAAAAATCAGCATTATTTCCATAGCACCAAGGATGCTCTAGCAGAGATGGGAAGCTATCTGATTCTGCTAGTGCTAAAAATTCAAAGTCTCCAGTGAACTTGGATCTTTGTATTGTAATGGATGCATCTTTTAAAACTCCTACGGGAGTGGCCTTAGTCTGATTATCCATGAATAATACATTAGAGGATGACCATAATGGGGGTCTCCCCATTTGTACCCATGCATCCAAGGTAAGAACATTGACTTCCACGCCTGTATCAATTAATATATTACTCAACAACTAACCATCCACAATAGCATTCAGGTTTATTTCCTACTCATAATCCAAGATATGAGAAGGGAGATTTGCATGTAGGATCTATCGTTTGGTCTCAATACTTACGCATGGAGTGTTTCCTTTCAACCAAATTCCTAACAGTTGAATGATGTTCTCCTGGCGCAACATTTTACACACTTCTCTTAAGTCATCTATATTAGTTTGGACTATCTCTAACACTTTCTTTTGCTCCTTTAAATATTGTATTTCACCCTGAATATTCCTTATCACTTTCATGGTATCCTGATAAACCTCCTTCTGATAGGTAGGATCTAGGTACTGTACATGAAGAACTTCATCCTTAGTGATGGAAGGTTTCTATTGTAATACCTCCTTGGCACGTGTTGCCTCAGTGCGGGTTGTGATCCTCACTTGTAGTGCCTTGGAATTTGATTTCAATTTGGGAATCCATTGATTTTCCATAGCGTGTTGTATCCTAACCATCCCGACACCTTTTTTTTCTTACTTATGTTGCTTACTCAAATGCTCATATAATTTTGGGCACTCTTCATAGCTATGGTTTTTTCAATAGAATTAACATGTAATATTCTGAGGACATGCGTGCCTATAGTGGTCAGGAGATACGCAAGTATAACATGTTTCGTAAGGAAACTCACTTCTTCGACCACCACGGACTCATTCTCTAAATCCACCATGGTATCCTCAACCTCTACCATGACTTCCTTTAAAATTCCCCTCATTCCAATCATAGCATGCCTGATTGTTCTCCCAATTCTGATGCTCATTCTTTCCTTTAGAGTTATCTAAAACTCCTAGCTGTCATACACTAATATCTATAACATCATGGATTTGTCCAATTAGTCAGTGATCCTTCGTGTCATGAGTTGTGGACCTACAGATTTTATAGTAGCTTGAAACATTCTTCCTTATCACACGTTGTAATAATGGGAAGTGGCTAACATCATGGTTGAAGTGGCATATCTCATAATCCATCAGCAATGAGCATATTTTTTTACAAGGACAACTATCCTTTGTGTGACCCTCGACTTCAAAATATGTACACCAAATTCTTGAGCGCGTTTCATGGGCTGAATTCACTAATGATTTCTCTATCTATTTTTCCATAGCTGTAATTTGTGCCTCTAAGAATGGGCTAATGCTAGTGTCAATACTCCCAACTACCTTAGCATGTAGGGCTGCTTCCAATGCCTCGCATGGATCAGTATATGTATTATGTGATAGTTCCCTCCTAAATGGTGTAATCAATCCCATAAGAAACCATTGTGCATGATAGCTTGTGTGAATATCATAAGAAAGTTTAGATAGAAGCATTTTAAAATGGGCATCATACTCGTGCACACTTTCAGTAGTGCCTTGCTTAATATCCTTGAGTGCACTTATACTCTTCTCCTAAAATTTAGGGATATGAAGCTCTTTTAAGAATGCATCCTTCATTATTGCATAATCCACACAAGTCTAATTAGGGTCAAACTTTTTGTACCAGCTGTCTGTGTGCCTTTGTAACATAGTAGCAAATTGGATTTCCCTACGCTTAGAAGTTGTGATTCCTTTTTCATGCCACAATATTTCACACATATGCACATGTTCAGTAACATCTTCTATTCCCCTATACTGTAGAAGACAAAGAGACATTTCCATATAAATATTTTGGGGTTGGTGTAGACCTTGCCCACCTTATCCATAACATCTAGTGTTCCCCTACCTTTAGAACCTCAAGATCCACCTGAACCATAACTTCCCATGCCTCCTAATCCCAAACTTATAGCTGGAATAGGTCTTGTAGATGGACTCCCTTGTGCTCTGACAGTAGTACTATATTAAACCCCTATGGTCTGTGAAGTAGTTCCACTTCCAGAAGTGAGTCCAACATTTGGTGCACTCATATTCTATGTCGATGATGTGCTTGAAAACACACCTCCAAATAATAATGAAGTTGTCTGCCCTGCGATTGATATACTTGCTCTCTTACTTCCCAAAATTTCTTGTCGATTACTTTTCGTACTAGATACTATAAAACCAAGTGCAAGGGCTAGGTTACCAGGTGGATTCAAATGTGTGCCCGTGGCCCAGGTCATCTCTACTAGCGTGCTTCCATGTGAGGCCAAGGAGGGTTCCCTGTCATGCTTTCCTAGATGGGGGAGTTCCTGATGCTCTAGCTCCATGTCTTCTATGTGATCTCCAAATCCTTCACAAGCCATCTCTCTCCTCAACTCCATCCACACTGCAACATCACGTTGCTTCTCTATCTCCCTCTCACGCACCTCATTATACTTAAGTCTCCTTTCTTCTCTCTTCCTTGCCACTGCTAAGTCTGTCATCCTTCACCAATCCTATCCCTGCCCCCACGCATGGTGGGGTTTAGTTAGCCATTGGTTTAATTTTTAGGTTCAAAGTTACCATCAGGATCTTGATTTCCAATGGAGTGCCTTATAGGTAAGCTCCCCGTGGATGTCGTAAGAACTGGAATTCAGCTACCTATGGACATGAATAAGTGGAAATTGAGTATTTCATGGTATAACTATTCAAGACACCAAAAAACCACGTATACACAACTTGAGTCCAAATCAGATCAACATCATAAAGGGCCTGGAATTCTTCCTGCATCCAGAAAAGTGCACGATACCTCCAATTCTATTTAGATGCATAAGCAACTAGCCACTCGTATAATTATACTTGAAAGATAGCAAAAATCTCTCATATAGTCTGTCATATAGATTTTTTTCCACCCAAGTGTGTGTGTTAAAATCATATCCAATCTTGAACTACTGAGTGTATTCTTATTCCAGATCATGTATCCATTCTTCAATACTTACTAAGGTCAACTGGTATGTCTTCATTGTGAACCATCCTAAAAATAACTAAAAAATAGGTCCCAGAAACATAACCAATGATGTAGCCTAGAATTCAATGATACTAACCCTTTGAAACCCTGGACGTGTTGGCACATCACTCATCCTAAACTAAACACTCACCTGAAGCACGTAAAGGTACCAGGTCCTTCTTTAGGGTTGTTTTAGTAGGATGTTAGCATGATGGAGAATTAACATATATAGTTCTATTACTAGCTCATTATTCTATAGAGAATACCAGATCTATATCTAAGGAAAAGAAGAATTAAGTACTAATCATGATGAGATAAAAAACATACTAGATTTAGATACACATAGAACTAACACTTAGATTCAACCAATGTCCTTCATTATATTCAATGCAATAAGTTTACAGAAGCCTCATTACAATATCAGTAGTACGCGCATAGCAGTTTTAACAACATATCTCTATATATCTCTATCCCCTATGTATATCTTGATCCCCTCTATGTGTCTCTCTATTACACAATTTACTACATATATAAGGGTGGGGACTTGCCCTTCACCACTTATCCATTCCAAAAATAGGTTGCATGTTATTCTTAGCTACATGGCTTTACAAAACTAGCCACACATGCAAGTGCACTAACAATAGACTACTACTAGCTAGCTGATAGTAGCAGATCTATTTCCAACTTGTGTCCATGCAAAGTGCTTCATATCCAATCCTCCAAAAATAGCCAAAGTGTGGCGCACACATCTCTACCTCATTTTTGTGCTTTACATGTCATCTCTAAAAACAAATCTTAATGAGCAAAACAACTAAGTCTTGAAAACTGAACTTATGTTCTGTGCACGCACTCTCTATATCCATTCGTGCCTTTGAATATGAATCACTTCCCCACGCGGACTTCTTATGTGCTTTTTGTCAAGTGTTCTTTGATCAACATAAATTGAGCATGATCAGTAGGTAATTGATGATCAATTCATTCACTCCACTACCTTTGATGCTTTGACACTCTCTTTCTAGATTCTCTTTGATTCTCAGGCTCATTCCTCTTGCCAAATTTTCACCATTGCCATGAAGATGGTTTTTAATTATACTTGACTTATCCTTTTCATACCAATAATTTGATCTTCATTGAAAATATAATTCATGACCACTATGTTCATGAGTTAATTTTTCACAGATGCTTTGGAAACATTGACATTATCACCAATATATTGATTTCCCATGTTTCTTAATTATACCAAGAAATCATCTTCCTCATACCTCATCTCTTTTGTGACATGCTTCCTTACACAGTGTGTCACGTGAATTGCATCATATTCCTAAAAATAGAATGAGATCAAGGTTGGGTGTGCAACATGGAAACTATCAATTACTTCATTTTGTCCATCCTGGGCTTTTGCATCGATTATGGTGTTGATAACATCCTCCTCTTGAGTAAACTGAGCACTGAAATTTTGAAGTTCATTAAAAATGTTTCCATTTTTAACAAAACCAGCAATAGGATGAAGCAACATTCCTTTCTCAATTTTTTGTTGAGATTATTTCCATCCTCATGAAAATTGAATGAGAAAAAACACTAGAGCTAAATTTTTTTCATTATTGTTTTCCTGATCTTGACCACTAAGAACCAAAAAATCCATTTATGTGATGAAATCATCATCTCCTTGAATAGATTCAAATTTGAGAGGAAAAACATGTTATCATTCCATCTTTCTTGTCATATTATTCCAATGAGAATGACAAGTCTTCATATTCAAAAGCATACCCGTCGCATGAAAAATCATACTAAGAATCAAGAACATGATTAGAAATATTGAGCTTACTTGTCGATAATTTGCTAAGTATCAATCCTTATTTATGATTCACATTACTCTTCACTTAAATATTACTTTGTTAAAAATGGAGAATCTCATTACCATCATCAACGTCTAGCAGAACAACTTCATTTATTATCTCATCCCATGGGAAGTGCACACTCTTGTTGTCCTGTGTATTTTACAGGGGCAAAATTCAATAGAATGTAGGACAACGATACCCATGTATCAAAACTTTCAAGTTTTACCTTTCCAAGACACCCCAGGTCTACCCATTCTTGGCACCAAGCCTTAATAATTCCATGTAATGGTCCTCAATTTTATGTAATTCTAATCCCCCTAAGTGATTTAGGAGAGAAAATTAATTCTCCCTAGGTGATTTTAGGAGCTTTTGGAGAATGTCAAATTTTTAGCAGTTTTGGGAAGGACTACGACTAGCCTTCTCAGGACTAATGCACCCTGTGGAGCATAACATAGTATGAAAATTAAATAAGGATATTCATTCAAGTGATGATAACATCTGTGAAAATATTTTGGGATATTTTGGATAGACCTGGAGGTTTTGGAGCTGATTCAGTAAAAGTGGGTTTTTCAGGCCTAATGGAGCAAACACCACAAAGGAGTTCCTGAATTTCAAGAAAATATTTTGGGAGATTTTTGAATATTCAAGATACCAAAAATGTACCTATGGAAGGTATTTTCCATGCCCTAAATGTTGGAAAAAATGAGACATTGTGAAACATCATGCACTTCCCTAGGTAACTCATTCTTCTGGCACGAAACTGGCGGTCCCAAGAAATAAGGGTAATATAGAGGTGATGCAGTAATACTTTAAGATTTAAACCATCACAATTCAACTAATTGGGTTGTTTCTAATCAATTTGATATAAATTTTCACCTTGAAACTCATTCGGGAGCTTAAGCTATCTCTGTTGCAAGTTGGGCCCAAGGTAAGAGTTCTCGTAGTTAGTCATTTTACAAGTGGAGACGTGTCAGAACCAGGAGCTGATGGGTGTCGTTATTCCCTTCATTTAATCAACTCTTAGTTGATGTTATATTCAAACCAGGGGTGTGTCTGAAGCTATATGCAACAAGAAGAATCTTAGTGATCCAGTAATTGATTGTAGGTATTTATTATTTTTTATATTTTCTGGGGGTTTTTTGCAATGTGCTTAGGATTCCTTGGCCAAACCCTTATTAAAAATATACTACAGGAAACAATCTGAAATAAACACTCATTTCTAAAATAAATAAATCTTTAGAATTAAATGTGCTACTGGAAATAAAACACACTTTTACAAAATGAAACAAATTACTGGAAGTAAACACACTCTTGCAGAATGAAAACAAATACTAGAAATAAACACACTCTTGCAGAATGAAAAAAAATAATAGAATTAAACACACTCTTGAAAATTTTGTTAAAAATTCTTACAAAGAAATAAGTGTCTAACCTATAACACTTACAAGGAAATGTACATGAAAAAATTCAACTGAAGAATCAAAAGCATTTATAGAATTAACACTTAACAGATTTACACAAATTGCTTAGAAATATAAATACCAATAAAAAAAAGAATCTTATTTATTGGAGGAGTGGGCCCTTGCTCCACCTTGAATTAGGAGTTTAAAAATTATGATTCTCTAAAAAATAAATGGCTATCTTATTACTGAAATGTTCTATCTTATAAACTTCATTGTATATCTATCATATATATAATCTATTATATCTAATATATCTACAAATCCTTATATATATTTCATCATCTGAAGATGCATTTACAATCACAAGTGCTTAATAGTTTTGCATCTATCAATATGTTCCCATGAAACAAAATAGTGCTCAAAGTATATGTGGAATCTAGGAACCTTGCTGGACACACAACTTTATGATCCTACAGACATATTTCTGGGGTATGAAGAATTAAAAATCTGTTGATCTACTCCTCATTGGAAGGCCCACTGATTTCTCTATCCCCAGATGTTGTCAAAATAAACATATTCCCATTAATTCTAGAACTTTGGAAAAGTTCCAAAACCAAAGGGAACTATTCCAGAACTAACTGCGAAAGTTATGAAGCTAAGAACAAGAGTTCCAGAACTAAGTGTCAGACTTCTGGAACTACGTCTGAAGGTTTTGGAACTAAGTAATAGAGTTCCTTCGTTGTGTGATGGAGTTCCAGAACTAAGCCTAGAGGTTCCGGAGCTAAGCTGTATTGAATCCAATGTTCCCAAAAATGTGTTGGTTGCTTCATACTTTGTTCTTCCAACTGATTGTGACCTTTTTATTACAAAACTGAATTTCCACACACTTTGTTAGGAGTTCAAGAGTTTTTAGACGTTAGAACTCAATCCAACAAAAGATGGACAATTACATCCTAACTTATACTAGATCAAACAAAAGTCACAAAATGTAGTCAAAATTGATAAAAAGGAGAGTAAAATAAGATCATTTAGTGCACATTGATGAGGCATATTTTGGCCTTATCATATCCCCCAAACTTACTTATTTTTAAGTCCTCTTACAAAATTTACTCTTCAAATATTGGGTTGTGAATTTTTCATTCCAATTGACTACTTAGGTCAAATGGTTGAAACTTAATATCCTAGTGCTTTAGTTAAGAAGTACTATACCCCGATCCTTCTTCTATATTTCTCTGTCACTCCTCAAAGTGAGTGGGATCTTGAGGCTCTCTATTTTTCCATGGAGACATGGGAGTGAGAAGTAGAGGAGGAATTTTTCTCATTCCCATCCATATGCCCCTGGGTTTTTCATTAACCTGGGGGATTAGTGTGCACAAAGCTCTAGCTCTTTCTAGACTCCATATTAAGTTTGTGGGAGATATCACTTCTCTTCTTCTCAATGCAATTGTGAGAAACTCCCATCTCTTCAATCATCCATCATAAATATAATCAAAAAAATTATCCTCATAAGAGTGAAGGCATTAATACTTTTCCATAGACTAGCAAGATAATGTGCCTTGAAATCGACTGTCAAAGGCATGGGATCTGAAATGTATAAAAAAGGCATATGGTTTTCCATAGTGAGCTCTCATGTAGATGCTAGATGAACTAGCCTTTAATAAATGTTCAAAATCCCTCTCTTTCCATTCTATCTGATTTTAAGTACAAAAACAAATGCATTCAGTTGGCTTTCCCCTACATACAAATTGATCACGAATCCTGTATTCTTTTCCAGCATTAAATTACAGAGATATAATTCGTAGAGAAGATTTTTATGCTCTACACTGGCTAAGGAATATGTTGTCATGAACTTTGATTCATCTTTTATTTCATGCAGAAGGCCATATGCAATCCTTGATAGTTGTCAATGAATAAATTTCTCTTTTAGAAAGACATTGTATGCAAGAGAAGGTATCCTTCATGTGAGTAATCATTCACTAATTATGCAAACCATTTGTATCTTTACAGACATTTAAATTTGTCTTCTTCCATTTTGTAAAATTTTTATTCCCATTCCTTCCTTTCCTCCTTCTCCTCTTCCATCTTGTTTCTTAGTTCCTCATTTTATGTTTTAAATTCATTTAGCTTTCTGCAGGTATCATCCCACAACTGCTTAAGTGGTCAGTAAGTCAATTTAGTTTGTACAACCTGATTCATTGAAGATATTTTTGACATAGCACTCTGTTTACTAGTGAATTGACATTATTTCTCTTTTTATACCATTTTGTTGACCAATGTCAATTATTTAGTGCTATCTGTGAGATGAGTTTTTAGTTGCTCAATGAGAATTTCCCTATGCTCTAATTTTTTATTGAAGAAGTTTAACTCCTCATCCTTTTCCCTAATGATAAGTTCTACTCTAGAAAAAATAGAGCCTATGTAACTTGTTATTTCTCCTCTTTTTCTAAAAGTTCCTTGGGAAATAAGAATTCCTCTTCCACCAAAGGGGATTTCCCTTTTTGTTTCCAAGATGTTAAGTCCTCTTCTTCATGTGACAATGTTGTTGATTCACCCATCTCCTCAAAATCCTGTCTCTTCAAATCTTTCATCTGCTTTATCCTCCTCAATTTGACTTGGTCGAAGAGGACACATTGCCATGATTCCCAAAATATCAACAAATTATTTCTCCAAACCATCCTATTCTACAATATCCATTGGAGTTTCCCTATACCTCTTATGAACTCTTCTTGTTTGAGGAGCTTAAAAATTTCCTGAAGTGGGCTTCCTCCTAGAGCTTCTTATGATTTTCACTTCATGATCCAGCTTAGGTAAATTTTCACTGTTAGAGACAGATATTATTTCTTCTGGTATTGCTGCAGAGGAAGGAGTTTCTTTTGAAGAAACATTAGGTTTTGCAGCTTTGATTGTTCTTTCATATCTCCTCCTCTTTGGCACATTAACCCCACCTATTTCCTTCTTTTTCTTTATAGAGGGATCAATATCCAAAATTAATTTTAGGGGAGAAAGGGGTTGGTAATCCCCTCCTAATAATATCAGGGCTTTGTTTGAATTTGTTAAGGAAAATTTCCCATGCTTCTTCTCCATTTTTTTGAGAGAAAATGGTGCTAACAAACCAGATAGACTAATACATGATGTCTAATTGTCCTAACTCCCCAATAATACCCTTGATCCATTGTCTAAATAGATTCAAAAAGGAACCCTAGAAGGTTTACTATATATTATGGTTTTGTAGCCCCATACCTAAGATATATTAGCATCTTAAGGACCTCTCTTCCCACAGTCCCAAATTGGCCAAATAAAGTTAGGTACTTAACTACCCAAAAATGCTACCTTTTAAAAGGGTTTGGGAAAGATGGCTCTTCTGACCCCCTTGATGATTTTATTGGTGTTATAAATATATTGGGGTTCAGATTCCCCCTTGCGTATCAATGTTCCCACTAGTTCTTTTAGGGTCCCCTTGATATGATTTGGGGCATGTACAATTGGTACCACCAGATACATTGTTCATTATATCTACAGTAAAGGGAATTACAATGCTTTTAACCTTAGTTCTATATTCTTCTAAATTTATAAAAAAATTCACTTACCAATTTGTCATTGTACTTTGAGAATTTCTTTAGGAACTCCAGCTACCTTGCTTGTTCAAAAATGGTTGTGACTTCTCCATCTGCAAGAAGTTGTATATCATCCTCTGGCTCTGAATTATTTTTGATCACCGTAACAAAGAGGACAATTCAAATTATTACTTCTTTAAAATCATTACTATATCAGGAGATAGTTGCAGAACTACTAGATTTAGCTACGGAACTATTGGGTTTGGCTGCGGAACTGTTGGGTTAACCTGTGAAATTCAAATATAATTATATTGTTTCTTACTTGAATTTTTCTAACAACTGCTTCTCAATTTCATTTATTCTACCCAAATGATAGATCATTATTAATACACCGCCACTCTTACTTATTCAATAAAAATCACACTCATGATTAATTATTTTTAATCATAATGTACAATAAATGACTCATCATACCGACTACTTAAATCAATTCTAATCACACATGTGAACTTTTAATTTTAACCTTTAATAAGATCAAGACATAATTACCATCCTTGCTGATGTAATTCCTCCTCCTTGATGACTCATCATTCCTAAAAAAAGTGAAAAAGGAAAAATGGTTAGAAAGAAAACTAGAATTCCAAAGAAGTTCCTTTTATTTTGAATTAGCCATTTATTAAGGAGACCAACTGCCATTTCTGGTTTTCAATTGGTCTTTGAGAGATTTTTTTGGGAAGGGAACACCATTTACTAGTTTTAATTCCCTCCCTTTTTATTTATTTTTATATTTTTTGGGGGGAAGAGAATGCCATTTTTTGGTTTTCATTCTCTTCCCTTTGTTTTAGATCCATGCATTTGATTACTTGATCATTTTGGAAGAACTAGGCTCTTCCATATGATCAAATTCCTTGTCTTCTTTAATTTACTTTAAGAACTCATCCTTGGTAGGAGGCTTCCTATAAATTTTCAGCCTATTTCCATTAAGCATAAGTTTCCTTCTGCTGCCATTAATGGGAAGTAACTAAATATAGTCATTTTCAAATATCTGCTCAATCTGATAAGGTCCTAACCACTTGGTTCTCAATTTGCCTTTGAATTGTTGGTAATTGGAATCAAACAATAATGCCCAATATCCTATCTTGAATTTCCTTTCCTTGATATGTGTATCATGCCACTTCTTTCATTGGTCTTTGGATTTTATTTGTCTATTGAAGTTCTTCCAATCTCATCTCATCCAATTCATTGAGTTGCAGAATTCTTTCCTTTTGTGTTGCATCCAATTCAATACCCAATTTAGTGGTTGTTCTCAATGTTTTTATTTCAAATTCAATAGGTAATAAGATATTTTTTCCATTGACTAACTCATATGGTGAGAACCCTGTTTTCATCTTCCAAGTTGTATTATAAGCCTAGATAGCTTCAAGTAACTGTTGTATATATTTACCCCCTGGGTAAATACTGATGAATGAAGGGAAATCAGGTTTACAGATTGGGTCAACAGGGCGGAGAAACAACAAAGGAAAACATGTTGGGTGGTCTCAAAAACCTGACAACAAAGAAAATATGTATTCAGGCCTTCGAAACCCTCCAACAAAGGAATATGTCGTCGGGTCTCCAACATCCGACATCAAAGCAATTGGGTCTCAGCGTCGGGGATACACGGCAGGGAAGCACGGAGCGAAAACATGTCGAGCACCCCTCCGAACCCGATGCACATGCAGGTTCATCTTCCGCCCCGACACAAATAAAAACTTGGAAAATGCGGCAGAAGTTAGAGTCGGGAAAACACAGACATCAAACACATGCCGGGACTTCTTTTAAACCCGATTCAAAATACAGTTCGCCATAATGAGATGAGTTAGGTGCGTATGTGGAGGTGGTTGGAAGAAATTTTGATTTTCTCACTCCTCCTTCTCTTTTTCTTATAAAATGTAAGGAGAGGCTGTTTTTAAGTGTTGGGCATTTCTGCTTTACACCCTCCCTTCTCTCCTACTTGCAAGAGAATTTGTGGAGTTTTCAAGCCTCACATATGGATTGTAATGTTGTTTCTTGCCTCTTGGCCATTGCAATATATTGAATCGATCCTTGAGAAATATATGTATGTCTGTGATTGGTTTTAAACCCTCTCATATATTCATTGCTGTTATTTTCATCTCTCATTGCATTTTGGTTTCCTGTGCATGGTGTGGTATTACATCTATGTGGTCTGTGTTTAATCTTGCAAAACGGGTGTCCAACATTCCTTGGTGCATCACCTCCTTAGCTTAGGTTTATTTTTATGAATTTCTCTCTCCCTATCTCCTTGGTAGTTAGATTAAGTTTTTTGGGTAAACCTCTGCTTTTTATTGGTGCATCTGAATAGAGGAATAGGATCCGGCCTTCATCCGGAGAGCTTTTCCGATTTCGTAAGGTCCCACACTTGGAAAAAGCTCCATGTTGTGCAATTGCACTGAGAGTCTCGACCGATCGCGTTGTAGAGTCCCAGGGGTGCTGCGATTCATCACCAATAGTTTTGGCATGCCCGGTGGGACAAGAGGTCATTCCATCAAAATTTGAAGGATTTTTCACGAAATTTGCACTAAAAATTGTAGTTTTTTACAAATTTCAGATTTCGCACCTCCTAGCCTGAACTCTAAAATAATTTTTCAAGGGTTTATCTTGCTCAAAACAGGTCAAAATTTCAACAGTTGGTAGATCTGAGGGTAATCTTCAAAAGGGTATCTTTAGTTTTTTTATGTTTTGATTTCCAAATTTCAGGTTTTTTGAATCTCAGGTTTTCGGGGTTCGAAAACATCAAAGCAAAAATTTGGGTTTTGGGGGATGCATTGCATGTTCCTATTCCTGACAGCAGTGATTTCGGGTTTTGAGGGATGTCAGACATGTTCCAAGTTCCGACACATAGCAATTAGGGTTTTGTGATTTGCATCGCATGACCTGAGTTCTGCCTGTACTTTTCGGGGATCCGCAGCTGCGCAACAAGGCCTGAATTCTGATTTGAAGATTGTCTCCTCTGGGTCCTTCAAATTTTAAATTATATTTTCAATATTGTCAAGTTTGGTGTGTAACTTGGAAAAATCCAGCCTTTTAGAGGCTTGTTCTCTAACACATCTGGCGACTCCGAAGGGATAGATTTTAGCGGTGTAGCAGCACAAGTTGCCTAGGCACATGAGAAGAATTCGAACAAGGTCTAATACTCGAGAAGAGGGGCTATTTTTCCACTTACAACTATCACCAGGTAGAGGAAGGAGAGGAAGAAGACCACAAATATCACCATCTCCACCTAACAGGACTTTGTCTACACCTCCACCTGGTAGGCCTTTTCTCGCATCAACCAGGGTTCTTAGGCCAATCATAATGGTGCATCTACCACCAAATCCCTTTGTCAATTTCACGGGTAGTAGTCCACTTGCCCTAAATGCTCAGAATCAAATTCCAGTTGCGGCACTAAAGAATATCCCCTATTTCACAGGAGAAAATCATACTACCCCTATTGATCACATCCAGGATATTGCTAATGCATGTGCAATCCACGAAATAAATGAAATGGATGTTGCAGTCAAGTTATTGGCTTCATCTTTCAAAGGCAAGGCCTTACAATGGTTTAGGAGCCTAATAGCAAGGTCTATTATGAATTGGAACCAACTTTGTTCAGCTCTTTGCAAACAATTCAGGGAGAGGGCAGACAATTTATCCTTATTGGAACAATTGACAACAATCAAGAGGGCTCCTAACGAGCAAACGACAGATTTCAACTTCAGGTTCCAACAGACATGGGACAGGATTCCAATAGTCGTTAGACCAACTGCCGAAGTAGCATTCCTTTATTTCTTAAAGGCTATAAATTCAGACATAGCCATGATGATCCAATCAATGGGAGGGACAACGCTGCCAGGGGCCTATGACACAGTGATCAGAGCATAGAACTGTTTGATCCAAGCTGGTAAGCTTGCACCAAGGCCACCAATGCCTCTCTATCCAGATATGGGAAAACCTACAACTAGTCAAGCACCAGAGTTGAATCCCATTCCAACTCCTAGAGATCAAAGCAATAATGAGGCATCAACTTCTTCGAATACTTCAAAGGAATTGCAAGAGGTTATGAAACAACTACAGAACCTTGGAAATGAGCTTGTGACTATCAAAAGACAGCAAGCTCAAAGTTCTAGACCATATCAGCCTCAAGCACAGTACCAAGCTAGGCCCTCGTACCAACAAAACCAAAACCAAGGACAACCTCAAGCTGCCAGGCCATTTCGACCGTATGATCCAAATGCAACGAAATCCTCAAGAGCCTTGGTCCCGACACAAAATAACATGGCACAGGAGTACGACTGGTGTTACCCTTGCAATCTACCTCACAATCAGTCAGCATGTTTTAATGGTGCACTGAATCAGGCCTTGATGGTGCAAACCATTGGTGTTCCTCAAGCACCAAGTCAGGAAGAGAATCAGCAGCAAGGAATGAAACAAGAAGGACCTCCGACAGAAACCACATTGGCCAATTGGCAGACGGAAGACTTCTGTGGAGTTAACCAACAACCTTTTCAAGGCGTGGCTTCCAACACACGGTCAAAGAAGAGAAGTATAGTAGAGGGAAAACCATCTAATCCAGTTGTTTCTCAACCCACTCTTACACAATAGGGGGTCGGCAGACCAAACATAGCTCCAAATGTGAAAAATCAGCCTAAGGTACCTGTTGTGGCAACACATGCACCCGTTCAAGCTCCAGAAAAGCTTGCACCGAGTAAGGGACAGCAAAAGGAAAATTCATTCCCCTTCAACATCATTGATCAAATGAAGAAAACACATGTGAACATTTCCATGTGGGAATCACTGGCGATCCCAGGGCAACAAGATTTATTGCAAGCTACAATGGCTAATTGGTCTGCCACAAATGTATCAAACTAGGGACATGACAAAGTTCTCACTAATGCAGTACAACATGATGGGGGCCAGATAAGGAAAAATTTGAAGCCTCCACCATTCTATGTTTCATTGATTGTTGGAAACCACTTGGTACACAACTGCATGATAGATTCAGGAGCAAGTAGTTCAGTGATGCTGAAGCAAATAGCGGATCAACTGGGTCTGAGGTACGAGCCAGTGCTGAAAGGAGTAGTGCAGCTAGATGGAACGACAGTGGGAACAGTTGGGGTCATCAAGGGATTAAGCCTAACACTACATTCATGTCCTAATGTTACAATTCTGCAAGATGTGTCTGTGATTGACCTTCCGCCGCTCTTTGCATTGTGTCTATCAAGAGACTTCACTGCGAAAATCGGTGGATATTTATCTGCAAATTGGTCACACATGATTTTTAGGACAAGGTATGGAGCCAAAGCAACAATCAGGTCAGAACCAATTACCAATTTCCATATTGAGCCTCATGTACCAAATCCTATCAATGCAAATTTCTCAGTTTTTGATCAGGAGGAGTATCCAAATGATCTAGAAATAGGTACTAAGGTCGAGGGAATTCCTGATTTAACTTTGGATGAATGGGCGAACAAGAGTCATGAATTTGACCCATACAAGGAAATTGAAGAATTTGAATTGGGCGTGTATTGTATACACGAAGAAGATTCACCCATTCCCAACATCATTCAGCCTGAACAAAAGGATGAAAACAAAGTCTGGCAACTATTTTTCGACGGTTCAAGAAGCAGACAAGGTGCTGGAGGTGGTACAGTGTTGATTTCACCACAAGACAAAGTATTATTCAACCTTTCGTTTCCAATTTTCTTGTTCAAACAACACGGCTGAATATGAGGCCTTGATTCATGGACTTCATTGGGCCAGGAAAAAGGGCATAAAGAGCTTGCAGGTGTTTGGAGATAGCGAGCTAATCATCAACCAAGTTAGGAGACAACATGCTATAAAGAACGACTTGCTAAAGAGCTACAAGAATAGGGTATGGGATCTCATTGAAGATTTCGAAGCTTTCAACATTGTGTCCATACCTAGGAAGAAAAATGAAGCCGCAGATAGGCTTGCAGCAGTTGGAGCAACGTTTGATGTGGTTGACAACATCAGAAGAGAAAAAACGCAGCCACATATTCATGTGGTTGTGAGGCCAGTAGTTCCAGATAATAACACAAGCTGGCAGGTGTTTGAGAACGATTAACAAATCGTCAATTTCTTACAAGAAGAGGCTGAGTTCTCAGTTAGAAATTAGGACAGATTAGAGCAGCAGTATGGGGATCAAGTAGTGCAGCTGCGGCAAAACAAGCTTCCTAAGGGTTTAGTAACATTGGAGTCTATCTTCAACCCTAACGACCAGTTTCGTAAGGAAAAGGCTAACATACAGGTCAAGAGAGAAGATTCAAAGCCAATTCTGGTTGGGGAAGGCAAAACGCTTAAAATTGGTAAAGTGGCCACTGAACAGGAGAAATCAGATTTCATACAACTTTGCCAAGAATTTCCAGATGTCTTTGCTTGGAGCTATGAAGACTTAAGAGGATTCGATCCAAATTTGGCACAACATACCATAGAATTGGATCCAGATGCTAAACCCATTAGGCAGAAGTAGAGACCAGTCAACCCTCACATTGAGCCTCTGATGAAGAAAGAGCTAAACAAGCTAATAGAGGCAAGCATTATATTCCCGATCAAGCACTCAAGCTAGGTTGCAAACCTAGTTCCGGTCAGAAAGAAGAGTGGAGATATCAGGTTGTGTGTAGATTTCCGAGACCTCAACAGGGCATCTCTCAAAGATCATTACCCTCTTCCTTCAATGGAACAAATATTGCAACTAGTATCCGGTTCAGAGAGATTCTCTCTCTTAGATGGCTACTCAGGATACAATCAGGTGATGGTGAAAGAAGATGACCAATTCAAGATGGCTTTCACCACCAAATGGGGGACATATGCCTACAAGAAGATGCCATTTGGGCTATCAAATGTTGGGGCCACTTTCCAAAGGGCAATGGATATGGAATTCACGGGGTTGATCAATAAAATAGTCCTAATATATCTTGATGACATCACTATATTCTCAAAAAATGCAGTGGATCACCTTTTTCATCTAAGGCAAGTATTTCAAAGGTGTAGAAGATTTGGGGTATCATTGAATCCCAAAAAATGCATATTCTTGGCTCACGAGGGAAAACTTCTAGGCCATATTGTTTCAAAGGAAGGGTTGACGATTGAACCAGAAAGAGTTGAAGCAATTCAAGCATTGCCATTGCCAAGTCATAAGAAGGCTCTTCAAAGCTTCTTAGGAAGGATCAATTTTTTCCACAATTTTGTTCCAAACTTTGCAGCTCTCGTGAAGCCAATAACACTGATGTTAAAGAAGAGCATGGAATTTAAGTGGACATCTGAAGGAAAGGAAAGTTTTGAGGCAATAAAAGAGGCTATATCTCAAGCCCCAACTCTCGTCAATCTAGACTTCTCCAAGGATTTCATGTTATATGCCTTCGGTGGTGGAGATACAATTTCTGCAATCCTGGTACAACATAACAAAGAAGGATTAGAACAACCAGTTGCTTTCTTCAGTCAAGGCTTGGAGGAATATGAAACTAGGTACTCTTTCATTGAAAAGCATGTCCTTGTAGTGATTAGGAGTTTAAAGAAATTCAAACACCTAGTCTCAAACAACAAGATCCAATTATTAGTCTCTCATGCGGGAGTCAAGGACTTCCTTCTAAACAAGGATCTGAATGAGAAACGTGTAGGATGGATCACTCGTGTCATGGAATATGACATCGAGATCAAGGTCACAAAACTAGTACATGGAAAGGGACTATGTGAGCAGCTAGCCTTGAGTCAACAAGTTGAAGCAGGTAATGAAAAAGAGACTGTCTTGGTATTACAGGGTGGTCAAGAACAGGAAAATGATGATGTGTCTACCCCTTGTTGGACTTAGAATATGATACACTTCCTACAGACAGGACTATGCCCTCCAGAAATGAGTAAATCAAAGAGGAGATACTTTAGATTACAAGCTATTCCATATGTGCTTGTTGATGGTGTTCTGTTCAAGAAAGACATCAATGGGGTCCTACTGAGGTGCATTGGGATAGGTCAAATTGAGAGGGTGTTACGAGATTTTCACAATGGAGATTCTGGTGGACATTTTTCCCCACGATTAACAGCTCTCAAGATTATGAAGGCAGGGTATTATTGGCCCACGGTGTTCAATGACTGCTATACATGGATAAGAAAGTGTAAGAAATGTGCACTCTTCACGGGAAAAGAAAGACTAGCAGCGCTTCCATTGCACCCAATTTTGGTTGACCAACCATTTCTGCAATGGGGATTGGACTTCATCGGAGTCATCAACCCAAACTCAAGCCAAGGCCACAAGTGGATTCTCACGGCAATAGACTATTTCACCAAGTGGACTGAAGCAGCATTGCTCAAAGAGGCAAACGAGTCCAATATACTAGAATTTTATGAAGGAATAGTGACCAGGTTCGGTGTGCCGGCCACTATTATATCGGACAATGCATTAGCATTCGTAGGTTCCAAGATCATAGAATGGGCTATCAAGAATGGAATCTACTTGAGCACCTCTTCCAATTATTACCCACAGGGTAATGGACAGGTAGAGTCCACGAACAAAAATTTGCTAAGAATCATTAGGAGGACTCTGGATGAAAATCAAAGAACATGGCATACCAAGCTAAAATCAGCATTATGGGCTGATAGAATAACACCAAAGAGGTCTACAGGGAACTCCCCTTACAAGTTGGTCTATGGAAAAGAGGCAGTATTGCCTATATCATTAGAACTGCCTGCATTGGAGTTCATGAAGCAGTTGGAGTTAGCTGAGTTCGAACCGATGGAGGCCAGGTATGCAGAGTTGATGGAATTGGCAGAAATTAGAGAACATATAGTTCAAACAATTGAGAAAGATCAGGCCTTAGTGAAAAGATGGTTTGATAAGAAAGCAAGAGCGAGGACCTTCTCGGAAGGAGACTTAGTTCTGAAATGGGATGCAGATCGGGCAAAACTAGGAAGGCATTCCAAGTTTGATGCCATTTGGAGTGGCCCCTACATGGTCACGGGATGTAAGAGTAGCAATGCCTTCCAATTGTCTACATTGGAAGGAGAAGAACTTCTGATTCCGATTAACGGAATCTATCTTAAACATTGTTACTGAAGAGAAAAGGTTTACCCTTGTAAATATTAGCCTAGTTTTCAATTCCTCTAAGTGCGTATGCACATTGTCTTGTTGTAGTTAGGTTTCAGTTCCCTAAGTGCTCTGGCACAGGTTTTGTTGCTCCTAGGTTGGTTCTCTACAGATCAGCGTGCTCTCAGAGAAGGAGTTGCGGTATCAGGTTCGGGATTAGGTATCAGATCGGTTTCAGGTTATTGCTTATGACTCCATGCCCAATGGATCGCTAAAAGGCCATTGATCTTCTACCTAGCAGGCAGGTAACCCCGTGAGTCACCAAATTGTTGTATATATTTACCCCCCCCAGGTAAATACGGATGAATGAAGGGAAATCGGGTTTACAGATCGGGTCAACAGGGCGGAGAAACAACAAAGGAAAACATGTCGGGTGGTCTCAAAAACCCGACAACAAAGAAAATATGTATTCGGGCCTCTGAAACCCACCAACAAAGGAATATGTCATCGGGTCTCCAACATCTGACATCAAAGAAATTGGGTCTCAGCGTTGGGGATACACGGTGGGGAAGCACAGAGTGAAAACATGTCGAGCACCCTTCTGAACCCGATGCACATGCAGGTTCATCTTCCGCCCCGACACAAAGAAAAACTTGGAAAATGCAGCGGAAGTTGGATTCGGGAAAACACAGACATCAAACACATGCCGGGACTTCTTTCAAACCCGATTCGAAATACTGTCCGCCATAATGAGATGGGTTAGGTGCGTATGTGGAGGTGGTTGGAAGAAATTTTTATTTTCTCACTCCTCTTTTTCTTATAAAATGTAAGGAGAGGCTATTTTTAAGTGTTGGGCATTTCTGCTTTGCACCCTCCCTTCTCTCCTACTTGCAAGAGAATTTGTGGAGTTTTCAAGCCTCCCCATATGGATTGTAATGTTGTTTCTTGCCTCTTGGCCATTGTAATGTATTGAATCAATCCTTAAGCAATATATGTATGTCTGTGATTGATTTTAAACCCTCTCATATATTCATTGCTATTATTTTGATCTCTCATTGCATTTTGGTTACCTGTGCATGGTGTGGTATTACATCTATGTGGTCTATGTTTAATCTTGCAAAACGGGTGTCCAACATTCCTCGGTGCATCACCTCCTTAGCTTAGGTTTATTTTTATGAATTTCTCTCTCCCTGTCTCCTTGGTAGTTAGATTAAGTTTTTTGGGTAAACCTCTGCGTTTTATTGATGCATCTAAATAGAGGAATAGGAGCCAGCCTTCATCCGGAGAGCTTTTCCGATTTCGCAAGGTCCCACACTTGGGAAAAGCTCCATGTTGTGCAATCACACTGAGAGTCTTGACCGATCGCGTTGTAGAGTCCCAGGGGTGCTGCGATTCGTCACCAACAGTAACCTCTTTACCCAATCTCTTCTACCTGCTTTAATTGTTTTAGTAAGCATGTTTTCCAATTCTTTTTTTGTCACCTCTTCTTGCCCATTTTATTGTGGGTGATTGGGAGATGAATTCCTATGATTGATATGATAGTAAATTGTGAAGGCCTAGATCATATTGGACATGAACTATGGACCTTGGTCTGAAACTATGCTTCTTGGTGCACTAAACTTCATCATAATTTTGAGCCAAAGAAAATCAACAACTACATATTCATTAGCATTTGTTAAATCCTAAACCTCTGTCCACTTTGTCACATAATTAGTACATACAATAATGTGCTCCTTTCCTTGTGAAGGATGACTAAAAGGGCCAAAAAAATACATCCCCCACCTTTCAAATGGTTTAATCACTACTTGACGTTACAGAGGCATTTCACTGGTGAAAGTTAGTTGTCCCATCCTTTAAAAAGGATCACACTACTTGATGTATTTCTTCACATCTTTATATAGAGATGGCTAATAATAGCCAGTGCCAAGTATTTTGTGTGTTGTTATTTTCACTGAAAAAGTGTCCTCCACTTGGTTCATCATGACATGCCTTGAGTATGTCAAAGATCTCATCTTCTCTCTCACACATTCATAGAACCAAATGAGGACCACATTTAAATAAAATTCCATTGAATCATTTAAATTGTGCACTAGTTTTGATTAATATTTTTATTTGTTTCTTAGTAAAAGAAAAGGGAAACTTCCCTATTACAAGATAATTTTCCATATCAACAAACCATGGTCTATCAACTAAAATATAAAATAATTATTCATATGGAAATTTTTCCTTAATTGGATCTTTCTCCCTTATAGTGGTTAATCTTGATAAGAAATCAGCTGCCAAATTAGATTTTCTTAGATTATCCACAATGGTAATATCAAATTATTGTAAAAGTAATATCCACCTAATTATCCTACCTCCAACAACCGGTTTGGTCATTAAGTATTTAATTACCGAATGATCTATATGTACAAATATTTTGTAACCTATAATATAATTCCTAAACTTATTAATTGCATAAATCAAAGCAAGAAATTATTTTTCAGTGGTGGTATAATTTCTTTCAGTGGAAGTAAGATTTTTACTAAGGTAGTAAATAGCATACATTTTCCTTTTTCCTCTTTCTATCCTAGAACTACACCAATTGAGTTATTTGAGGCATCTGTTTGGATGTGAAAAGGTTTCTCCCGTTTAGGTCCTCTCAATATTGGGGTGGTGATTAATTTTTCTTTAATTACTTCAAAAGCATGTTGACACTTTTCATCCCAACAAAATTCACAATCCTTGGTAAGTAAACCAAACATGGGGCAATAATTTTACTAAAAATATTTATCAAAACATCTATAGTATACAACATGCCCTAATAATGACTTGATATCCGTGGGGTTTGAGGAACAAGTAATTTTGAAATAATACTGATTTTGTTTTGGTCAACTTGAATTCCTCTTTTTGAAATGTGGTGTCCTAATACAATTCCCTCATCAACCATCATTAAGAATTTCTCATGACTAAGAGAAAAATGGTGTTATTCACATATTTTTAATATTATGTCCATATTTTTCAAGGCATCATCAAAATTTTCTCTATGCACAGTGAAATAATCCATGTATACTTCAACACAATCATTGGTTAGATCTACAAAGATTGCTAATATATCCCTTTGGAAGGTTGTTGGAGCATTACATATTCCAAATGAAAATACCTTGTAGGAAAAGGTACCCCATGGACAAGTAAAGGTAGTTTTTTCCTGATCCTCAGCAGCCACCCTGATTTGATTATATCCACTAAAACCATCCAAGAAGGAAAATTATTATTTACGTAAGAGGTTGTCTAAAACTTGATCTATGAATGGTAAGGGAAAATAATCCCTAAGTGTAGATTTGTTCAATTCCCTATAATCGACACAAATTCTCCATTTTCCATTATTTTTTAGCACAATCACAAGAGGAGACACCCACTGACTATCCGAGATAGGGTAAATAAATCCTACTTGCAATAACTTTACAATTTCCTACTTGACTATGTCCCTTAAGGTTGGGTTGATCCTTCTCTGAGGTTGCCTAACTGGTTTGACATTTTCAGTATAAATGTGATGGGTAAAAATACTTGTATGAATTATTTTAATATCTGTATAGTCCCAAGAAAAATCTCTAGTATGATTTTTCAAAACACCAAACAATTTAGCTTCTTGATCATTTTCCAACCAACTGTTAATGTTCAAAATTTTACCTAGTTGAATCTCAATTTGTTTAGTTCCAGTGTGTGATGAACTGATTTGTTGAAAAGGTTCCATTAGGGTGTTTAGTGGACATGAATGTGGTAACAATATATAATACGTAACAACATCTCTAAAGTTCCCTTGAGAAAGAATAATGGACAAATGACAGTAAGTAGAGTTATGATACTTATCTTGTTGTTTATCAAACTCCTCATCACTGCTTCTTTCTGAAAATTCCTCACCGTTCCCTGATATCTTTGAGACTAAAGCTACTGATTCCATATCTATTTATTCCCCTCCCCAATGGGAAATCTCGTTCCCTTGAAGAGAAATTAGTTGCATTTGCTATGAATTGGTCGTGGTTCTAAAGATAAGTATGCATATTCCCAGAACTAAGTCTGAAAGTTTTGGAACTAAGTCTGACGGTTCTGAAACTAAGTCCGAAGGTTCTAGAACTATCCCTGATTGTTCCCCAGACAATTGGTGATCATTTAATGGATGATTAATCATATTCTCCACCTCTCTTACGTGATCCTACAATGTTATCATAGTCAAATAAGAACAATTTTGTTTATTAGTATCAGGATCAACAACCCATAATTGTTCTTTATTATCAATAAAAGGTTGTGTAGAAGGATATAAGGAAATTTTCTTAGAATTATTACCATTTGAGATAGTCACATCACCTAATCTGCAATCAATTAAGGCAGTAACTATAGCTAACCATGGTCTACCCAAATCAATGGGATAACCCAAGTGTTTTACCTTTTGGCTATAATATAAGGAATTCCATTGGAAACTCCCATGAATCCACCATAAATACCACATCTTCAATGATTCCTTCTAGTTTTTCTACTGACTGATTTTCCGTCTGCAATATGGTGCTAGTAGGTTGTATACTTATTAATGGTAATGTTTTGAGAGTGTCTACTATCAACACAATTTATAGCTACTCCCAAATCAACCAAAACATTATGTATATCTTGATTTCCTATAGAGATAGAAATAACAGGGCTTCTAGGATCCCCATATCTGGGAAGTAAGAGTTTTCCTGCCAATAAATCAACAAGTTTCTCATCTATCTTAATTTTCCTAGGGTACTGCTTCTTCCTTATAGGTATTTTCAAACATAACATTTTAATTAATTTATTTAATTTAGGAATGTATTTGATTACTTGCAACAATGGTAATTTCAATATTTAGTTTCCTTAATTATTGTACTAATTCAGATTCCTTGGTCTCAATAACTTCTTTAAATCTTTTTTGGAAATGAAGTTTTAGTAGAGTTGTTATCGGGCTCCTTCTCTTTTTCTTTTTCATCCTCCTTAGGAACAATTGAACTAGGGGTTTCAATTTCTTTTGTCATCTCAATAATATATAACAGGTGGACTGTTGATTATTTTTCTAGATCTTGTTTGAATATCCTTATAGCCCATGGCATTAATACCAAATGGTTTTTCTTACTCTGTTCCGTATACAGGGGTTATTTGTTTATTTTTGGGATTAGTAAATGGTTGTGCTAGAATTTGTGTTTGAACCACATTTTCAGTTTGTGAACCTTGTGCTAGAGAACCCATTATGGTCTATTGATGCTGGCTGGGATATGTTCTTCCCTGATCATAGTTATTAGGGTTTTACCTAGGTTGTGACCAAAGTATAAGGGTTACTCTAACTAGACCATGGTTTTTGGTGTCCTTGAGCCTACCAAGCTTGTCTTGCCCAATCCTAGGGGATTCCATGTTGGTTAATGGGTCCAAGATGGTTGTCCCAAATTTTGTGGCATGATCTGAGCTGCTCATGGCATCATCTAGGGATTAGGAAAAGATCTTGGTATGAACTATCCTTGGCTAGGTTATCTCTAGAAAAAGTTTACTTCTTCTATAGTGGATGAAGTGCTGTTTTTTTTAAGCTGATTTTTTATGAATGGAATAAGATAAAAAAATGTTAGCTTCATGTTGCTTGGATTCACAAATAAGACACATTTCGTTTTTATCCAAAGGACAATATCTTAGTGCATGCTTCTTTCTACATCTAGGACAATACATAGCTAATGGTTAAATATTAGCATTTTCTTTGGCTTGCAATCCATCCATGGTGGAAGTTAATTGAACTAGGATATATGTTTTAAAGTTTGTTGGTTTATCCATAAGTTTGTTCATGTCCTGATTTGCATTTTTCATAGTTTTTCCTTTTCTAGGTCCACCCCTTTTTCTTGAATAACTTCTACAAAGGTCTTTAATATCATTCATTCTTATTTGATTGATGTTTCCACCTCCCATTAAGTTAAGGTATTCCCTAGATTCATCATCCAGACCTTTAAGAAAAATGGTTTTTATTAGCTCTTCTTGAAGTATAAATCCACACCTTTTAATTATAAAGAGGAATCTATCTAAATAACCTTCCATATTTTCATCCTCTTCTTGTTTGATCCTTAAAAATTCTTCCTTCCTATTTCTCCCTCGATAATAGTATTGGTATTTGTATAGGAAGGAAGTTTTCTATTTGTTCCTAGGTGGTAATAGAATTGGATCTTAATCACATAAACCACCTCATTGATGCATATTTTAGAGTGGATGGAAAAAACTTGAGTTTTTGATTTTTGGTTTTGTAATCATAGGTCTCACACAATACTTTAAATTCAAATAAGAATTGGTCAGGATCCTCATATGGCATCCCCTATAAATGCAGGAAAATGTGCAGGTGAAATATTATTTATAGGTGTATCATCATCCTCCAACTGAATTAGATAGGTAAAAGTCCTATTAGGTTCTCTTTCAACTTCTCATGCCATATCTACAGTATCTTCTAGATCTTTTTCCCAATCAATGTAGTATGTGATCTTCTTTAGTGTAGGTGAAAATTCAGGGGTAGGGGGTTGAATACTTAATTTAGAGTCAAAAATCACTCTAAACAGGTTTTGGGATATAATCCTTCTCCTAAAAGTTCCACTTCCTTCTGTGATTGATCTAAAAATTCCAAAGGTGGAAGTTTTGCTTCTTGTCTAATAAAAGAAAATGGTGTTTCTGAGTCTTGCTTCAACCTCCTTATTTGAAACCAAAGGTTGCTGATAGTTCTTGTTGAGATATTTTTGGGAGAAATCTACCCTTTGATTCTATTGGTCTACTCATAAATTTTTACGATAACATAGAGAAGATTTTTCAATTACTAGATGTATGATTGTTGCTCTTGTTAACACCTAATTAGACAATTCTAACTAATGGGTCCCTGAAAATGAAGCCAAAAATGATGGGTGTCGTTATTCCCTTCATTTAATCAACTCTTAGTTGATTTCATATTCAAACCAACGGTGTGTCTAAAGCTATATGCAACAAGAAAAATCTTAGTGATCTCGTAATTGATTGTAGGTATTTATTATTTTTATATTTTATGGGGGGTTTTTGTAGTGTCCCTTAGGATTCCCTGACCAAAGCCTTATTAAAAATATACTATAGGAAACTTGTTGAAATAAAAACTCATTTCTGAAATAAATAAATCTTCAGAATCAAACATGTTGTTGGAAATAAAAAACACTTTTGCAAAATGAAACAAATTACTGGAAGTAAACATAATCATGCAGAATGAAACAAATTACTGGAAGTAAACACACTCTTGCAGAATAAAAAAAATTACTGGAAGTAAACAAACTCTTGAAAATTCTTGCAAGGAAATAAATGTCTAACCTATAACACCTAAAGGGATAAGTACAATCACATAATTCAACTGAAGAATCAAAAGCATTTACAGAATTAACACTTAACAAATTTACACAAAGTGCTTAGAAATATAAATACCAATAAAAACAAAAAATCCTACTTCTTGAAGGACTGGGCCCTTGCTCCACCTTGAATCAGGAGTTGAAAAAGTTATGATTCTCTCAAAATGAAATGGCTATCTTAGTACTGAAATGTTGTGTCTTACAAACTTCACTATATGTATATCATATATATAATCTATTATATCTAATCCATCTATAGGTCCTTATATATATTTCATCATCCGAAGATGCATTTACAACCACAAATGATTAATAGCTATCCATCTATCAATAGGTTCCCATGAAACAAAATAGTGCTCAATGTAGATGTGGAATCTAGGAACCTTGATAGAAACACAACTATCTGATCCTATATATGTATTTCTGGGGTATGAAGAATTGAAAATATTTTGATATAACTTCTAATTAGAAAACCCATTGATTTCTCTATCACCATATGTTGTCAAAATAAACAGATTCCAATTGATTCCAGAACTTTCGAGAAGTTCCAGAACCAAAGGGAACTATTTCAGAACTAATTGTGAAAGTTTCGGAGCTAAGCGTAGGAGTTCTGGAACTAAGTTTCAGAGTTGCAGAACTAATTTTGAAGGTTTGGAACTAAGTGATAGAGGTTTTTTTCTATGAAATGGAGTTCTAGAACTAATCCTAGAGGTTTCAGAGATAATTTGTATTGAAGCCAATGTTCCCAAAAACGTGCTGGTTGCTTCATACTTTGTTCTTCTGACTAATTATGACCTATGTTATTACAAAATTGAATTTCCACACACTTTGTTAGGAGTTACAACATTTTTAGATGTTAGAACTAAATCCAACAAAAGATGGACAATTACATCCTAACTTATACTAGATCAAACAAAAGTCACAAAATGCAATCAAACTTGGTAAAAAGGAGAGTAAAAATAAGATCATGTATTACACATTGATGAGATTTATTTTGACCTTATCAGGAGCTTGGAGGGATTTCATGTCTCTTTCATCCCTTTAAAAAAGGGAAATAAGGGACACAAAAATGCACTCAACCCTTTTTATCCTCCAAAACACCAATGTGATCTCTTGTTTTCGAGTTAAGCCCTTGAGAGGTAAATTTGAGTCTTCCCTCTCCCTGCACGGATGATCGCCAATGTGTCACAAAGTGGAAATTGAAGTCTCTTTTGTCCCTTTAGAAAAGGGACATAGGGGAAGTAAAAATGCACCTAGACCCACGTAGGCCTTTTGTTTCCCCATATGCCCAAAAGTCATCTCCCAGGTGCTTCTCTCAAGCTCCCTCACTCAATCAAACATCCAACAAAAATTCACCAAGTGTCGTAACCAGATGCAAATGGGAATTTCATGTCACTTTCATTCCTTTATAAAAAGGTACATATGGGATAAAATGTGCCCATCCCCCTATGCTTACTTTTTGGGATGAATAAAATCCAAGACTTAGCCATTTCTCCATTCCAGTTCATCCCCCCCACACCTCCATACCCTGCAAGAACTTTGGAAAATTTTTTCTAGACCTCTCAACCTCCATTTCTACCCTCAACCAGCTCAAAAATGGTCCCCTCACATTGGAAAACACTTAGATATAAGAAGAGAAGTGGATCAAATTGATAGAGAATGTATAGAAAATGAAGATCTTCATTCAAAAAAAACCCTCATGGTGAAAACAGAGAAATCCTCATATCTCACAATCTGGAGCACAGATTGAGAGGAAATTTTTACAGACCTCATTTTCAAATGTCATCATGATGAAATAGATAGAGGGTCAAATGATGCTCTAGATATTTTTACAACAAAAACTCACTTTTGTGTCCTATCTCTCATTCGTCGGATTTCACACCAATCTGACAGTCAGATTGAGCTAAAAACGTGCACACAGACTCCAAATGAAAACATATCGCAATGGAGTTAATTTAATCACAATAAAAGGTAAAAACCATACCTATAAATTTTTAGCTCCATTAATGGTTGTCATGCTTGCAGCTACTTCTAGGTGAAAAAAATTAAATTTTAAAATCTCACAAACCGGTAATTGGGTGGATCCAAAATTTCAGAGGATCGATATTGGGAAAAAACACATATAAAAAATATTCATCCCATTGTAATCCGATCACTAGAAGAATACTTAATAAAAACACCAGGCCTTCCCACACAGGAGACTACTATTTTAGGTATGTCACCATATGAAGAAGCTGCGAACACAGAGGAAGTATCGCAAGATAAAAACATCAAAAAGGTCATCTCGGATAACAATTGACACTTAATAAAAATAGGAAGTGGTTCCACAAGGACTTGCTATAAATAACAAGTTGGCTCAGAAGGTTTGAGGAAGGAATTCAAGCTAACCATATCTGACTAAGTTTTTAAAAAGCTGACTTTTACACTTACTAAAAATAGCAAGTTGTCTCATTGACACCTACTAAAAATAGAAATTCATTCCAAAAAGTGATCAAAATGAAGGCAGTGTACATAGGAATAACTAAGGATGCCAAACTCATCAATATAGTTGAGAAAGGAAAAGTTCATCACTTACTAAAGATATTAAGTCTCCCATTTTTGCACTCACTATCGATAGTAAGTCACATTCAAGGAGAAATGTTGGCAATAAAGGAAAAAGGATACCATTCATGCAAGGGTCCAAGAAGATGAGTTATCAAACCTACTAAAAAACTCAAAGTTGTTCTCTCTAAATATAGTAAGTGTCAAGAGACAATGAGATTCAAATTTACATAATGGGAATCATCACTATCACCAAATATTACATTCACCATGATTCATTGCCTATCTCCTTTATATACCATATTTTTTAGTGGGTTCTAATATTGTCACAAGAAGAATATTTATAATCTCTCATGGATATTTCATAACTCATCTCAGGAGACCTAGATAGTGTATTTCAACACTCACTACATGGTTCGGGTCATAGGTATATCATGTGCAGGGTGGAATTTTAGGTCATCAGTGAAACAAATCATTCAACTTGGTAGGATTAGTTCTGAGCTCTTATCTTTTCAGAAAGGATATTTATGAGTCAATGTTCATGGTAATTAGTGAATTCATTGAATAGGTGTTTTTTAACACTTAACCCAAGGTGTCCTTGAACCATCCAAAGGAGCTTCTCGAGGTGAAAATATTTTAGGGATTTAGAGATCGTCACATTGGGACATTCCATTAAGTCATATGGAACTTGGAGTTGTGGAATTTATCGAATGAGGATATTTCATCATCAACATCATTTTCCCCCTATTCTTCCTTCTCTCTCCTCTCTTCCTCCCCCAACTTTCTCTCTCTTCAAATTTTCTAATTCATCATTGGGGTTTGCACTTTTTGATATGCCTTTAAGTCAATTAAAAGTGACTTTAGAAACATGATATAAAATTAAGTCACCTTGTTTTTATAAAAGGGACTTAATATTTGGTAGCAATGTGAATAGTATAATGTCAAAAATAGGGCATATGAAGTGTCACCAGGAAGATGAAGAGTTGTTCCTCTTCTATAAATTGTAATGAGCTCCTCATTTGAGCTTCTTAACTTCTGAACTTCTTATTTGCTGGTCATTTTTTTTTAAATTCATGAGAGAGAAATTCTTGTGAAGGAAAAAATAGATAGCTGATTTTCTTTTGTTTTTCCCTCACATTTCCTCAATTCTCCACTATGTACAACTGTGATTTTACAAGATAATAAAGAAAGAATTTTATGTTTTCCAAGGCATATGAATGTGTACGTCTTTGTACGTATGGTTTCCTCTAGCCAGTGGTTCCAAAATTGTGTTGTTTTCTTCTTTAAAATGCATGTGTAAGACTTCTAACTAGTGTGCATAGGGATCTGAACATCTACTTACAACATTATTTCCTCCCCCCTTACATTATCACTCCCTTTTCCACCTTTCAGACAAAGTTCTCTCTAGAAAACAATTGTTAGCTTTTCTACAGGGTCAGTGAAGTGCCCCTATTGAATCCTTGGCCACAAGGCCACCATGGATAAAGCTTAGATTTCATGCACATGCAAACATGAAAGATTCACTGTTTAAGTAGAGGGACTTCGATTCCCAGAGAATTGGAAAGAAACCCACAAATGTTTCCACCCAAAAAGATTTCTCACTAACCAAAACTCAAACTATGATTTTATCAAATCATTATCATGTTCTTCAATTAGATCTGCAGTGTTTAGACATTCTTCCACCAACTTGAGAAGCTCAAGATCATCCTCAAAATTCATGAAAAAGTTTTCAAGACTTGGGATTTTAACACTAGATGTATGTAGTTCGGTCATCTAGTTTTCACACAATATACTTCATTTTTCTGATGGGGAGTAGTTTCTTTGTTTTACCATTGACCGGATGGTGGCGTGTGACCAATCCAACTACCTACCTCCTCCGACATCTCAATAGAAAATTCAACCTAACAACATACCATATGAGGCAGGCTTGTTAGCTACAAGGATTCTCATTGTGATTTTCTTGTCAAGGAAATATACCAATGCTACCTCGGCATCCTTGATTTGACCCATAAAGGAAACCATTTTCATTTCCATGGAAAGGTAATTTTTTAGAGGTAGGGGAAAGGAAGAGGCCGAGAGATTTAGCAAATTTTGTAGGCATGACATTGTCTAAAGCACCAGAGTTAATGATGAAAATTTTTAGCTTATACCCATTGACTAAAAAGGCTACGTAAAAAGGTTCTACCTTCCTAGAGATGGAGGATGTAGAAGTGAGATAGTTCAGAGCTAGAGTGGGTTGAGATACACGAGGTGGTTCTTTGGTTGTGACATATATAGGACAAGAAACAAGATAAATTCATTTGATATGCTAAATAAGTTTCTCAAGTTGTTTGGGATGAGTTCTTAAGTACTCATATTCAAAAATTTGGACTTTGGATTTTTTGAAAAGGCCAATTATATCAAAGGACGAGGAGGTGGTAAGAACATTAGGGATTGTGGTATCCTTGAATACTAAAACTGATTTCTCAAGGGAAGGTGAAGGAGAATTATTTGAAGAGACATAAGTATTCTTTGTTGAATTAGTTTAATTTTTATTATCTGTTGACCTTGTGGAATCGTACTTCGATGATCCTCCTTTCAGTTGTTGTTTTTATTAGAGTCGCCATTTGAGGATTCAATTTTTTAGCTTGGGAAGTAGAAGAAGAGCCTTCTTTTTCCTTTTGTGATTGAGTCAAACCTACATATGAGTAATTACCTATGGATTCTTCATCATCAATTGTGAATTCAAAAAACCTAATTTGAGAACATTCTTCTTCTCCTTCATTTTCAACTTATGATTTAAAATTTTATTCTTCTTCATCTTCATTAATATCACATATTGCATTGAATGGTGAAACATTCAAGGAAAGCATTTGGGGTGCTCTTGTAATCTAGTTCTTATTCTGGTTTGGATGAGGTGCTCATTGAGCAACTTCCTTCTTTAATATCATCATTTCATTATCCAATATTTTCAACAATTGATCTACTCTCTCATCTTTAGAACCTTGGGCCTTATTGTTCATTGATGGATCTTTTATCTTAACTGACAAGATGAGGTCATCTTTCACCTCAACACCAATTTATTGAGCATGGTCCAAGTCTCGTGGTTGGACTCTCTTTATAAATAAACTCAGTTAAGGAAAGATAGAATTCATAAAGAACATCTTCAAATTATCAGCAGTCAGAAGGGAAACGGTGGGAATCTTTTTGAAATTTTCCATGAATGCTCTCATGAATTATTGTGTATCTTTCTTCATCTAAGTAAGCTAAATGAGGAGGGCATGAGCATCTTCGGTAGTCTTAAATATTTCTATAAACATATTTTTCATACCACCCCTATCAGTGATTGAGTGTGAAGGAAAATAGCAGAACCAATCTATTGTGGCATCTTGAAATTATTCTATGAATAACCTCACAACAACATCTTCATGTTGCATTCCAATGATGCCACAGGTTGTGATGAAGTCTGTGATATGATTTTCAGGATGTTTCTTTCCATCTCTATAGAATTTAAGGAAGTTCTTTATTGATACTCATGGAATCTAATGGAGTGGTAGAGCCAAATTTAATAGACCAGTGTTATGTCCCCATGATATAGGTGTTTGTGCTACCATTTCTTCTTGTTCTCTTTCTTCTTTCAGTTCTTCCTCTCTTTCTTCTTCCTCTCTTGGGAATTGAAAATTTAAAGTTGGGTGAAAGATAAGATAAATTTTAGGAGTTTTTGTAGGAGTTTCAATAGGGTTACCATAGGTATCGCTTGATGAATCAGATGGGGATGAATCTTGAGATAAGTAGTATGAATTATATTTGACTCATTCTTACTGATTTTGTAAATCTTAAAAAGTAGGTTCAATGATTCCTCTCAACCTATTAAGTATTGTGTATCTTATTTTAGCCAAGTTTTGTCAAGAGGTTTGTAAAAAGGATTTTTGATCATTCAAGTAATTTTATTTTTACTTTTTGATTTTTTTGTATTTTGCAAAGATCTATATAGGTGCAAGAGGGAATATCTCTCACCATCAGAGTCACCAAAAAATGTTGGTGAAATAATTTGTCATATGGGAAATTAGTTGATTTCCACCAATGCTCATTAGGCTACATCCCTCCTTCTTGTGTATGGGGATGCTCCCATTATTGAATGTAAACTAATATAATCCTATATTTTATTTTGGGATGGAAAATAGGTGTGGGATCACATAATAAAACTTCACTAAACCTATGGGAAAGTGCTTCTATGGGGTACAAGGGAGGAACTTGCAACGATGAGGGATGAAGGAGATAGAAGATAAAGGAAGGTTATTTTTTTAGTATGAATAAGAAAAAATCACACCTAATAATTGGAGTAGTTCAAAATTTAATTAGAATAAAGCAACAATCAATCCATTTAGTGAGACTAACAAATCTAGACACATAGTTCTTTAGATTCATTCATCAAGGACACCAAGTTCATTCTTGATCACCATACTATTGGAATGTGAATGGTGAATTGTTAGTGATTTAAAAATAAAATTAATGAAAAATTAGAATAAAGGAGAGCAAGAGTCAGCTTGGGATGAATTTAATAAGGTAGGACATGACAAGGCATGAGAACACTTGATTGAGCCTTGACATCTTGAGGAGCTAGTGATTGGCAGAGGAATAATGATGATGTGATATCATACCAGGATAACTTCATAGATGGTATTACAGATTAATGATGAGGAAACACATTCAGTATGATGAATACAAGGGTGCATGAGTGAAATTTTTGTGACTAGATTATTTTAGTAGGCCTAATCCCTAGGCCTATGTTGTAAGTGGAATTACTATGGTAGAATGAAGGAAAGAAGCTAATAGATAAGCATGGTAGAGGAATGAGAAAAATTTTTAGGGTGTAAATGATGAAGAACATGACATGTATGATCATTTATGGTGTAAAATAGCTCAATTAGGCCTTGTTCAAGAACCACGTGTAAAATTTGATGGGTGTATGAAGCAAATCAAGCTATGAAAAGACAATACAAACATGAAAGGTGTGTACAGACATTATATAGAGTCCTTAGATAATGTTATAGGTCATATATCAAAATTTGGAGTTATGTTTGGCGTCATATCCATGACTTTCCTTAAGGAAAAGAAAGTTTAGAACACATAAAATATGGTAGAAAATAAGGTACAGGGATATTTATGAGAAAACAAACATTAGAACATTTGCACAAGGGTAATCTAGTGATGTGGAAAACATTTAATGCAAAGGTGAAGAATAATTTTGAAGTTATGGAGTTTTTTAGTGCTATCGAGCTCTTAGAATGTTCATCCCCAACTCGAAGGTCAGATTTGAAGACCTCAAGGGTATGTAAAACATATGCGAGGTGCCAAAAAAATTTCACCAATGATGATGCATTCATTCTAGAGTGTTTCAGAGGTGGAATAAGTAAAAAGGATGGTATCACCTTTATGAATGAAGTTTAACAATGGAAGTCAATCTAAAACCTCTCTAAACCATCATACTATAGTGATGGAACAAAAATGAATTTTTTGGTCATAAAATAATCTAGGAAAGTGAATGTGAAGACTTAGGCATGTAAATAGTTTCTTATAGTACATTTTAGCATTGGTGGCATGTTCTAGATCAACTGGTAAGGTATAGCTTGACACCTGTTTTGAAGAAAATTGGTTATATTGTCAAAAATGGAATAGTTTTAGAGTGAAATATTGATGTTGAATCATGTGTGAAAATTTTACTTGATTTCCATAAAAATATCCAAGTGAGGTTTGTGCAAATTTTTGAGAAACAACATAAATTTATGTCACCTACTGCTAAAGAGCAAACAAACCAAAACTAGTCAATTGAGTATGAGAGAGTTTTGATGAAATAATAGGGTTTTGATTGTTATATGATCATGTACATGTGGTATAGGTTTAATTCAACTTATTCAATCCCATGACATGATGATATGAAGTTTTTTTGTATTCTTTCACTAATGGCTCAAAACTACCATTTTGGGATAGTGAAGTAGTTATGATAAATGAGCATGCAAATGTGTTTTTCTCCTCATAACCTATGAAAATTAGTAATTGAAGTTTATTTAAAGGTCCTAGGTGAATTTTATCAATCCCTGATTCATCACAAAAGTGATTTTTAGTGATTTGGAATCCCATTATACAATAATGGTTTTTTGAGCTCTGAAATTCATTTTGATTTGTCTTGGAAAAGAAAGAATTTTGATGTTTTGTACCTTGAAATGATAAAATATATGGAAATTATAAGTTAAATTAGGTTGTTTTACTTCCATAAAGGTTCCATACTAGTCTTAACTAGGTGATTTTATGGGTGAAACAAGTCATTTTGCAAAAACTGGTTTTTTGAGTATGAAAACCCTTGAGTGACCTAGTTCCAATTTACATGGCATGGATAACATGAAGGTGCTAGTGTTGCTCCAAGTGAATGGTGTTTTTTTATACATATTGATTAGTCTTCCACCTTATTTTAATTTCATTACATGAGTTTTTAGTGCTCCTTATACATCAAAATTCAAGACTATGTTTTTAAGTCTCTTGCACCTAATATGAAGCTAAAATGAGATGTTGAAGTTGAAATGGAAAGTTTAAAACCTTGTAAAGGAGTTATAGAATAAGAGAAAAGGTCTTGCAATGTTAATTCATGTTGAATAAACTTTACATTGAGTTACTTTTCTACAAGAAAAAACTCCTAAGTTGGATAATAGGAGAAAAAATGATAAGAACTGTTACAAATTAGGTTTACAGAGGTTAAAACGGGAATATTTGCAAGTGAAGTTATATGGTCAAATATTTCATAGGCTTCTTTTGATCATCATATTTGTAAGGAGAATATTTATAGGCCTTATAAGGTTTGTAAACTAAATTGACATCAAATTCAATTGTAATCTCTCTTTCCTATTTGAATAGAAGGATTGGAAGTGAAATTTGGTTACTTGAATTTGATGTTTATATTGTCCATATAAGGGTTTCCCACATTAAACCTGGTGTTTATATGTATTTTCTTACTTCATGCTCATGTTTTAATTTCATTAGTCTATCATGGTTATTGATGATCTAGATTGAATAGCTTGTTAATTTTGTGAAGAGTTTTCAAAGTTTAATAAACAATTATTCACCCCCCTTTCAGTGCCTAAATTTTCCAACCCATACTTGAAAGGTTGCAAAAGAGAGAATAGAGGAAATGTGAGCAAAGGAAAAGGAAGAATGTAGCTTTGATTTATTGTGGAGTAATGAATACAAAACATCAATCAATCTACAAAAATTCACAATTACTACCAAGAACTAAAAATTTAGGATCCTTTGGAATGGAGAAGTTATTCCAATTTATGACCTTGTGAATTGACCTTTCATCTCCCTTCACATTACTCTTCATGTCCCTATTCCACTTGTGACCTTTAAATTTTCCCTAGAAGAGATAAATTTAGTATATCTATTATAATTTTGAGATAATACTTTTATAAATTACAAATATTATCACTCAAGTGAATAGGACAAAAAACCATGATTGCATACAATAAAGAATAATAAGAAAGGGAGAGACGAAGAGAAGGGAAGGGGATTGATTAATCTTGTTGATGAAGAAATTATTGGTGATAATTACAATCTCTTCCTTCTGTATAGTGGACAAAAACCTTGTGCTGCCAAATGAGTGTTTAGAAACACTGTTGAGAGATCCCATGATGTGATTATATTTTTAGTAGGTGGGCCCACAAGCTGCTATTTTTGGAAAATTTCTCTTATTTTCATCCCCTGATAAATTTTTCCTATCTGTAGGATCATGAATATTGAGAACTCACTTTATTCAACTAATTTTTATTTTTATGCATGCCCTTCCACAGACATATATTATTTTTAGCAAGTACACCACATGTTAGGAGTGTGTGTCACTTGTGTTTTCATTGATGTCAAGACCATTGAGGTCATATTGGTCTAGGTGATCTAGCTATGTTGGCTAGGTGATCTAGATATGTGTGGTTTGAGTCTCTAAAAGGTGGTTTATGAAGGTCAAACAAGGTCTATGAAGTGAGTGAGAGGTGTCAATGAGTTTGTAACATGTCCTCATGGTCCAGTCATGAAATGTATGGGTCAAGTCAAGTCATTCTAAGCTTTTTCCTAATGCAAACATATGGTGTAAATCAGGAAAATGTGAGAATTAACTCAAAACAAAGAAGTGAAAGCAATATTGGTGCACTATGAAATGGAACAGAAGGTGCAAAAATATCTATAAGAGATAAAACTAGTTCATGAGACTGAAAACAAGTCAGTATGAAGATTTCTTAAGCTAATCCATAAGTAAGCAAGGTGTGAAATGTTGACCCAAGGTGTGATGATGCAAAAAAAACATGGTGTGATAATGAAATGATGATATAAGGTTTGTAAAAGGCCTCATAGGTGGTTAATGAAGTGTTTTAGGCACTTCTACAGGTTAACATAGTTCAACTACTGAGAATCAGAGACTGAAGGGCACCTAGATGAGATGGGATGGAAATATTTAGGATGAAACAGAGAAAAATATCACTGAGAGGTGTTGGAGGTATGTGTCCTTAAGGTGTGAGAAAAATTTCAGAAGCCAAGGATGAATATTTTGCAAGTTATGCAAGTATTTACAAAACCCAGTTTTTCAAAGTATGCAAATTCAGCACCAAACTTATTAGCAGTAAAAAAAATTGTAGCCTCCTTCAGATAAGTCATAAGAGAAAAAAATGGATTAAACTGGGAGAAAATTATGGTGATTGGTTAAGTATTTTATAAGTTCTATCCATTTTTGTGAGCATGTTTGTAACCCTCCAAACCCTAGTTTGGACCAGTTTTAGAAAATTGAGTTGTGTAGGTGTCTAAACTCAAATTGTTTTTCTTGTAAATATATTTTAACATGCATAGGACACCTCTGAGTACATTTCCATGATGTTTTGAGTTCATGATTTCATGGTGTTTTGTTAAGATTTCATTATATAGGAGAAAGTTGCAAAGGAACAATTGCTCAATTTTTAGGTGGATGATGTTTATAATGTGTTTTTAAATTTCATGAAGTTATTTAGGCTAATAAGTTGGAGAAAATTGGAGTAATGGTTGCACATTTGAGATTACCAGTAAAAGGAGCTTGTTTAGAGAAGCTAGTGAAGAAGAATGAAGGTAACCATGTTTAATTTCATTGAATTGGTTGTGTTTCTTTCCTTGATCACTCTTTTCATGTGTCATATGATGTGTGGAATTTCATGGTTCAGTTTGGAAAATTTATTTATTACTTAAAGGTGATTGAGCCAAAAATTCTTTTTTAGGCCTATTTGAGAAGCATGCCTGAAAGAGTATGAAGGTGAGATTATCTCCATCTGACCTATGGGTATGGATGTTTGATCATGTTTTTTACATCATAATTGAAGTGTTATAGGTTATAGGGAGATATGAAAAATTCTTAGAGGTGTTTGACCACATTATATGGAAGACTATTTTTTGTGTCTTCAAGACAAGTTACATAAATCCAAGCTTTTAGAAGCCTTATGATATGAATTGGATCAGTATGAGAAGTGGATGAGATAGTATACTTCATGATATTTTCATTCATAGGTTACTTTCATCATGATGAAGAGATTTGAGGTATGCATCAACTCAATTCTTGAAGACCAAATTCAGAGATGTAGAAACCAACCAAGAAAGTCTTGCAAAATGGTGTTTCTTGATGTGTTAAGTATTGAGTTTTAATGCAGCCTAAAATTTACTAGTAAAATCCTAGGCATGCTGGCACATCACCCAACCCAGTTTGAGCACTCACCCAAATCGTGCAAAGGTATCAGGCCCCTCTTTAGGTTTGTTGTTGTAGGATATTAACATGTTGAAGACTTAATGCATTCAGATCCATAATTAATACATCATTCTACGGTGCATGTTCAGATCTATATATAAAGAATAACAAACTTAAATGATAAACATGATGAAATCAAAACATCCACGAACCAATTACACTCAGGATTAATACTCTAATTCAGCCAATACACTCCATTACATTAAACATGATAAATACAAAAGCTCATTATAATAAATAATACCATAGTCTATGTGTACATCAGATTTGGCAACATAACCTCACAATAATACAATTCTCACACCACTCCTATACTACACAGATCATTACATATTTATAAGGGTGGGGAATTTCCCTTCACCACTTACATAATTCCAAAAATAGGTCACATGCTGAAAATAGCCATGCACCTTTACAATCGCAGCCAAACATGCAAGTGCGCTAATAATAGACCTCTCCTAGTTAACTATCAGTAGAAATTATATCTTTATCCCACATCCATGCAAAGATCTCCATAGCCACTCTTTGAAAATAGCTGATGTGTGTCGCACAAGTCTTTTCCCAGTTTATGTGCTCTGCACGCTATCTCCAAAAATAGCCTATATATGTGAAAATGGCTAAGTTCCAAATATGCCCTTATATTCCACGCGTGTGTTCTTCCCTATCCTTTCATGCCTTTGACTATGCCCTATTCTCTCATGTGAACCTATTGTGTGTCTTCTGCTAAGTATTCCACTTTGTACACTCAACATTACCCCACACTAAACTGCATTTCTGCCCTGGCAATACCTACCTCTTAAATGTTCAATGAATAAGAAAGAATATAAATGGAAGCTAGTAAATAATTTTATATACAAAAGAATTATTTACTCAGCAGTATCTTCTAATTCAACTAGAAGAATCAATTATGGATATTCTTCCTTTATTTCTGCCTTTAATGTCTTCCACTAATTTAGTGCGGCCTTTTCTTTTTCTAGAATATTTACCGCAATAGATTCCAACTCATCTTGGGAAATTTCTCCCCTTTCATTCTACAAAACCAAAACAATTTTTGACATTGTAGACATTCTTCTTTATGGAAAATCCATCTTCTACACTATAATCTTCCCCAACTTGTCTAATATTTCCTTATGGGGTTCTTGTTCTACTGCAAGGGCCTCGCGCTTTTGTTTTACCAATGTCAACCTCTTTACATGACCCAATGTCTCATCCTTCATCACTTTTAGGACTTCATTGTCCTCTACTACAGTCCTTATCCTAATGACCACCTCTAGAGCTATACAAATATTTAATGCCTGGTCTGATTTCCTCAGTTCCTCCTGTAAGGTTTGGAGCAATGCCTCATAAGATGCAATATTCATCATCACTAAATCCTTTTCTCGCTCTTCTTCCTGCTCAGGATCTTTTGGTGTTGGCATGCACATAGGTCCATTCTCAAGCACCAAATCCACCAAGGTATGTACATAATTCATTGCCAAAGGAAAATTTTCAAGTACCTTGGACTCCAAATGTGGTCTTGCTTTTAGGACATGGTCTCCAATTTCCTCTGCCATGTTGATGAAAGCATTGTTCTTCTTCTGCTCTAAGTCCTCTTGTTGTAGGCATGCTATATATTCATCTTTGGTCTTGATCTCTTCTTTCAGTGCCCTAATAGTTGTGTCTTTATCCACAATCCTCCTTGCCACCTCTATAGATACCTTCACTAAGGCATTACTTACTTGTTCATCTGACATAACAATATGCTTTACTATTATGTGTCTGGACTGAGGTGTCTTCTTCAATCTTCTTGATACATAGGTCTCTTCACATACGTCAAAGTATGGTTTGTCCATATGTGTCTACATTGACCAGGATAGTTATTTCCTTATGCACACGGTCACCATGTCCTCATCCATCAACTCCCATCCATACAATTCCTTAAGTCCCACCGTGTTTTGGAAATGAGTGCAAAAAATTTTACTTATTTCCTCAGTGTATGCCATGACCGGTGCAGTATACTCTTCACTTGTCCTCTTCGATCTTAGCCCCTTACGAATTTGAGAGCTAAGATTTAGAGCTTGTTTTTTCTATTCCCTGAGTAATCTCTTGCATTGTCCCATCTACCTCATTTGCTCCTTCTTCTCTATCCTCCATTTCTTCATCCTTTGGCTCTTCCACATCCTCTGGTGGTGTAGGAGATTTAGGTGTGCTCTCCTCATACTCTTCCACCTCCTTTTCCAGCTTCAAATTTCTCCTTCTTTTCTCAATTGTCTCCCTCTATGGAGAGATTCATGGTGATCTTTGTATCGATTATGGAGTAGCACCTTGGGTTTTGGTTCTTCTGAATACCCTTTTTAAGTGACACTCTACTTGTACTACATCTAGGTCCTCATCACCTACTTCTTGCACCTGAGGTGGTGTAGTCACACACTCAGTTCCTACCTTATCTATAGGCTACCTTAGTCCTCTATGCTCCAGGCCACCACTATCTTCTCATTCATCTTCCTCTCCATACACCACTATAGTCTCTGTAGGCTATAGATTTGGCACATTCTCTACTGTATGCTTACCTTTAGGCAACCCTAGAAGCGTGAACTCATTTTCCACATATTTTTTGTTCTCAAGCTTTGCCTTGAGTTGAAGATACATAAGCATTGCTCTAGCATTTCTGATTACCAAGCTTACCAGCTTCATGCTTATAACATCTGAGATAAGCCTCTTAATGTAGGTAGTCCATCTTGGATATACATATGTTTTTCTCATAGTGTCATAATCACAATCTACCTTATCTGCGATTAAGCTTAGGCAGAACACATATGTGAAATAGTGAACTAATGCCTAGAAGTAGCGTGTTGTGAAGGCATATGGAAGTTTGCAACATGGGCTTCAAGCTCTATCCTTCATCGCAAATTGTGTGATGTAAAAATGTTTGTAAATTGTGAACTGTACTGCTATAACCACCACCGAAGGTAACTCCTTGGGTATATGCCACTCCTCTTTAAATGCTACATGAATCCTGTTATACCACATCTCTGCCCTCTATTTAAATGGCCCACCCATGGTCCCTTCGCATAAGTATTTATCAAATCTTTCTGCCAGAGATTTATTTTTTATGGGGTACTCTAAAATCTTTTCCTTTGGCCCATCATGCACTCCAATCTCCATAAACACCAAAGATAATAAAATAGTGCCAAAACTAATTCTATCACCTGTACGTGCTTCTTTAATGATTGTCTCTACTATGTAATACACTATATTGTAGATCACTCCTTGAGACATTTTCCTTGCAACGTATAGCCACATTGTATTCACCTGTGACCACCTTTCTTGGTCATTCAAATTTGTTATTAGATGCATAGCTACCTGTACCATTGGTTACTTCTTCAATTTATCAATGTCTATGTTGTGTGGACCCTTGGTATATCCTATCTCCAGAATCACTACTTTATCTATTAATTCACTCACTAGATCTGCTCCTGAGGCCCTTATTCCTATCACTATTGAAATTAAAGTGCGCGTGATTCTAACCCTCCATCCGGTGAAGTAGAAGAAGTCCTCATGGACTCTTCTCATCAACCATCGATATAATGGTTCATACTTTCCAAATTATGGTAGCTCCTACAATTGGTAGACTCCAATCTACTTTAGCAACTTATTTCTAGTGTCATCGTACACTGACATGTCTTTTGTTATGTGCTTTTTTGTTTTCTTACTCAACAATGCATCTAGTTCCTTCTTATTATTTGATGTTCAATGGTTGTAATCATTGATCTTACATTTACAGATGTGGGAATCCCATTCTTTTCCCATGATCAAACCCTTTGGATACTACATTTCTAAGAAATTAATCTTGGGAGAAATTTCTTCTTCCACTTCGACCTTCTTCTTCCCTTTTAATCCTGCCATAGGTGATTTCTTTAGAACCATTTGAAAATATCTCCTTTCTATCCTCTGTAATAATAAATTAAAAACCCTAGTTTGGGTCTCCATGCCCTAGTGGAAATCATGTGCCCTAGCTCTTTTATAATGCATCTGCTTCACTCAAACCCTTCACCTATGGGGATACAAGCTTCTCCTATGCACAAATCTTCTCTTTGCATCTGGTTTCACACTCTTTGCACCTCAAAATGGTTAACTTGGCTAGTTTACACGTAGCTCTTTTCAAATTATTACAATTTCAATGGTAAGAATGAACTCACATCCCATCCTTGTACAGATTTTCAAAAAGTTAGTACATTAATTTCTCCTTCACCTACCAATAATCCTCTCATTAATCGACCATTTATTTTCACATGGTACATCTTTGCGCCCAAGCTATAACCTTTTCCTTCCTACCTTATAGCCATTGAATTATCTTTAGCACACCTCCATGCACCTGAGTATCTCGCCACTGCACATTCCCTTGGTAGTTCCCATGGCCCCTGATTACCTCATGTTATACTTGTTTCTTCATTCATCTCCACCTATGGTCCTTGTTTCTAGAAGAAAAATATTTTTAAACAAGTCTCCAACTTGAATAACACCCATAGCAGTTTGTTCCTTTCATGTGTACTTATTTTCAACAATCATGTACCTGGATATCAATATCCACCCCACACTAATGGTATGTGCAATCATCTGTGCTTAAAAATTCTTCAAATAATAATTAGCTTCTGGTGTGCAAGCGCACTTATTACAAGAAAACACCAACTAAATTGACAAAGCATAGTGACAAAGAAAGAAATACATTAAAGGAATACAAAATTGAAAACCTAATCTAAATGGTAATAATGTCTTATTACGAACACTAAGAAGACTTATTTACATTAGGGCTTCAGCCTACTCCCATTGAAGTACCCGGGTAACCGTGTTTCATCAAGCACGTCTAACTGGCAAGTGCATGTTTCAAGTATGTGAGTGATAACATACGGCCCCAACCAGTGTACCTTGAGTTTACCTGGATGGCGTAAAAACTTAGAATCATAAAGGAGAACCATCTATCCTATCTCAATATTTTTATCCCTAATGTGTCTATCATGCCATGCTTTTTCTTGGAATTTTCATGTTTTTGAATCCAAAGTGTTATTTCTCATTTCTCATCTATCTTGATTAAATTTTCAATCCATTTTTCTAATGCTTGTTCATTAGCTAGACCTCCAGTGCGTGCAATATGCAAAGAAGGTAACATGAATTCCATATGAAGAACTCCTTCTGCACAAAACACCAATTGAAAAGGTGTGGTCTTATTTATTCACTTGTACATTACTCTATATGCCCAAAGTACTGTAGAAACTTTATCATCCCAATCCTTCCTTCCAACATCACAATATTTTTCCAATGTATGGCTCAATATCTTGTTGAAGGCCTTAGCAGTCCCATTTTCCTAAGGATGATATGGTGTAGTCTTATGGTGTGTAATCATGAATTCATCCAATAAAAATCTGATTTTCTCATTCAGAAAATGTGTTTCCCTATCACCGGTCAAACTTAAAGGATGTCCATATCTTGTAATAATATTTTACCACAGAAACTTGGCTGTTGTATTCATTGTATAATCCTTTGTAGGTGCTACTTTTTCCCACCTTGTCAAGTAGTTTATGCAAGTGATGATATAGTATGATCAAGTCATGTGTGTGGATGGTGAAATAAGACCCACAAAATCAATATCACATTTCTCAAATGGTTATGTAATAGTAATAGGTATTACAGGAATTTCATCTTGTTGACTTGGTTTCTCAAGGTGCCGACAGTGATCACAATCCTTACAATATGCCTTACAATCTTTATACAAGGTCTCCCACCATAATATAGTGAGTAGAATCTTGTGTGTAGTCATGTCACCTGCATAGTGGCCATCTTCAATACCACCATGAGGTTCCTCCATGATATCTACGCGCTCATGTTCCAGTACACAGTGGCGTAATACTTCATCTCGGCCTAACTTATACAGGTCACCGCTAATCAACATATAGGGTGTCATGCATATAGTAAGTTGTTTATTATCTAAGGATTTAATTCCTTCTGGAGCCATACCTATTCGTAGAAATACAACAATTTCCTCTAATTCTGATGGCATACATTGTAACATGTATAACTGTGCAGAATTCTTTACTATATTATGGATAAATGGTTGGGTCCAAAATTATTTTTTCCTAGTTTGACCATAACTGTAAAATTAAATTCTTGAAATAAGAGTACCCATCTACATATGTGGTCTTGTAAAACAAGACTGTTTACTAAATATTTACATGCCATATGATCTGTATAAAATACAAATGGTGTAATTAACAGGTAATGTCTGAATTTATATAGTGCATAGATCAATGACAAATCTTCGCACTCTGTAGTTGTGTAATTATTCTCTGCATGAGTCATGTTTCTACTATCAAATTAGATAGGATGATCTATAGTACCTTCTCTAGACTGACCCAACACCATGCTAATGGCCATGCTAGAGGCATCCACATGTACATTAAATGGTTGGTCCCATAAAGGAAAGTGTAGAATAGGTGCGGTAGTAAGTTTCTCCTTCAATGTCTCAAATGCGTGTTGTTGTGGTTCTCCCTAGTAGAACGCACCTTTTTCTTTAAGTAAATCCTCCAAAGGTGCGGAAACTTTGGCATACCCCTTTATGAATTTCCTATAATACCCTATGTGACCCAAGAATATACGCACCTCACTTTGACTGGTAGGCTCTTTTAGGATGATAATGACTTCAACCTTAGCTGGTTCAACCAACAAACCTTCCTTATAGATTATGTGTCCTAATAGTATTCAAAATGGTGTAGAAAATATGCACTTCTTGATGTTCAAAGAGATACTCAAATGTCTACATCTTTCAAACACTAAGCACAGATTGGCACAGTGATCCTTAACAATTCCATACACCATCCAATCATCTAAATAAACCTGTAAGAAGTTGTGAATAAAATCTTTAAATGCCTGAACAACTATGCGTGAAAATACAACAGGCATGTTTTTCAGACCAAAAGGCATCACAGTATAGACAAATCTGCCCCATTCAGTAGTAAAAGTAGTCTTTTCCTAATCCTCATGGGAAATCCTAACTTGATGATAGCCAAAGAATCCATTTGTAGATGAATATATTTCACGCCCTGCAACGCCTTTTAGTATTTCCTCATTGAATGGCGTAGGAAAAGGATCATTCACATGTAGCATTTAACTCCCTATAGTCCACACAAATCATAGTCCGACCATCCTTCTTGATATTGATCACAATTAGACTAACCCATTCTAATTTGTCCAGGAGCTTGATGATTCCCGACTTCAACATTTTGTCAATTGTGCCTTTGACTTTTTTACACAAGTTGGGGTTCATCCTATAGGGTCTCTTTCTAACTGGGCACACCCCGTCTTTAAGATTTATCTTCATCTCCCCTAATGATTTATACACACCTTTAAGTTCATGGTATCCCTAAGGGAATAAGTCCTGATAATCCCTTATTAACTCAATGATATTTTCCACTTCAGAGTTATACCAATAGTCTCCAATTATGGCCTCCTTAGGCTCAGCATCTGATCCAATATTCAATTTTTTATCTTCATAGGTTCATGACATGAATGTGTGGTCTTATCTACACTTTCCAACACCTCACGCCTACTTGTTGAATGGTCTACACCCTAATTTTCTACTTCTTCATCATCCACTAAGTAGACCATTTTTACTTTTTCTTGCTCAAGGCAAGCACATTTAATTAGTGTGGCATATGTCCTTGTTTCTTCAACAAAACACACTCTTGAGTCTTCTTCATCAAATACATTCTTGAATGAGTTCCTCTGCCTTGGCACTATCCCCCATAGTTAAGTGCTTTATAACCTTTAATGCTTCTTCTATACGAGGTGTAGTAGAGAAGAAGTCAAATGTCTAGGTCATTCCTATAATTAAATCTTGTCTCTCTATGGAGTTCTGCATATACATACCAAGCACGTGCATAACCTTGTAAAGTGGAATAAAACTTGTCTACCTAGAGTGAAGGTGGTAAAGCTTCCTACCCCTCTATCCAGAGTCTCTCACACTGTTGAATGTGGTGATGAACATGTTGATTACCATGATAAGCACAGATTTGAGTAGGTGCATTACTTCTGAATAACCTAGTGGTAAGAGTAATCCTAATTTCATTCCATCCTACAATATTATCCTTATGAACCACCCACCAGTGCCCTGCTATCCCACATAGGGTATATGCTAGCATATTCCTTCTCTCTAATTGTTTTATCCACTGTTCCTCCATGGAATGCAAGAACACCATAAGGTCTCCTTCTTTGGTGTAATGAGGTACCGAGTTATTACCTATTCTCCTAATATAATGTGGTCTGCTATCCCTAGCAAATATACTATTTACTTCGTGCCCCTACTAAATCATAAGTGATATGAGCCCAATTATCACAAGAAAAAATTGTATTATCGCTAATAGACTATGAATCCTCCCACTAAAGGATTCCTTCTTTAGAGGGCTCATGCACCTTTGGGTCCCAGATATTGTGTACATAAATTCTATTCAAGTATTCCTCACTCAAGGGCTCAACATAGGGTGTATATTTTCCATTTGTTAAAGGGATAATAACTCTTTCCTCATTTTTTTCAAAGCTGATATAACCCTCGTTGAACCAAAAATCAACATTATTTGTATAGCACCACAGATGGCACCAATAGATCGGGGAAGCTATCTACCTCTTCCAGTGCTAAAACCTCAAAATATCTAGTGAACTTGGTTCCATGTATGGTAATGGATGCATCTTTTAAAACTCTGATGGGAGTGGCCTTAGTCTGGTTAGACATGAACAATACATTCGAATATGGCTACAATAGAGGTCTCCCCATTTGTACCCATGCATATAAGGTAATAAAATTGACTTTCTGTGCATGTATCAATAAATATATTACCCAAAATCCACCCATCCATAACAACATTTAGAGTTATTTCCTTGTCATAATCGAGGCTATGAAGGGGAAGGTTTACATGCAATATCTTCCATCTAGTCTCAATACATGCAAAGTGTTTTCCTTTAGCCAATTCCCTAACAATGGAATGATATTCTCTTGTTGAAAAATCTTGCACACTTCTTTCAAGTCATCCATATCAGATTAGACTGTCTCTGATGCTTTCTTTTTCTCCACCTTCCACGATTGCTCCTTTAAATACTGTATTTCACCCTGAATATTTCTAAGTACCTCCATGGTTTCCTCATAAACCTCCTTCTGATGGGAAGGATTTGGGTATCGTGCATGTAGAACCTCCTCCTTAGTGATGGTAGGCTTCTTTGGCATGTGCTACTTTAGTGTGAATAGGGATATTTAATTGCAATGCCTTAGATTCTAGTTCCAACTTGGGCATCCGCTAATTTTCCATAGCGCATTGTATCCTAACCATCCCTGCACCTTTATTTTCTTGTTTATGTTTCTTGATAAGATGTTCATACAGGTCCAAGAATTCCTCAAAATTATGATTCTTTCCATAGAAAGAGCATGTAATATTATGAGGAAATTCACACATATAGTGGTTAGGCGATTTACATGTATAACATATTCCGTGAGGTAACTCACCTCGTCCACCACCTTCAAAACGTCCTTCATTCCGATCATAGCACGCCTGATTGTGATCCTAATCTTGATGCTCGTTCTTGCCTTTAGAGTTATCTGAAAATCCTGTCTATCATACACCAAGATCTATAGCATCATGGATCTGACTAATCAGTCAGTAGTATTCCATGTCATGAGTTGTGGACCTATAATTTTTATAGTAACAAGAGATGTTCTTCCTTATTCTGTGTTGTAATAATGTGCAGCGGATAGCATCATGGTTTAAATGACATATCTTATAGTCCAACAAAAATGAGCGTACTAATCTATGGGGAAAACTATCCTTTCTGTGACCTTCCACTTCACAATCTATACACCAAATCCCTATGCGTGTCTCATGTGCTGAATTTTCTGATAGCTTCTCTAAATGCTTTGTCATAGCTATGATCTGTGCTTCTAAAAATGGGCTCACCCCAATGTCTATACTTCCAACTACCTCAACACATAAGGTTGTTTCAAGTTTTTCACATGGATCAGTGTATGTCTTATGTGATAATGCCATTCTAAAAGGTGTAATAAGACCTTCAAAAAACCATTGTGCATGTTGGCTTGCATGAATATCATAAGAAAGCTTAGATAACAATGTTTTGAAATGAGCATCATACTCTCTAACACTTCAGTAGTGCCTTGCTTAATATCTTTGAGTGCACTTATACTCTTCTGCTCAAACTCAGGGATATGAAATTATTTAAGGAAAGTATCTTTTAAAGATGCATAGTCTACACAGGTCTGATCAGAGTCAAAATTTATGTACCAATTGTGTGTGTGCCCTTGTAACGTAATAGTGAATTGACTTGCCCTATGCTCACAAGCCATGATTCCTTTGGCACACCATAGCATTTCACAAATGTGCATGTCTTCAGTGGCATCTTCTATGCCACTATACTCTGGAAGACGAAGAGACATCTCCATGTAAATATTCTGGGATTGGTACGGACCTTGCCCACCTGATCTAGAACCTCCTCTATTTCCTCCGCCTCGAGAACCACCAGACCCACCAGAACTAGAACCAACTATACCTCCTGGTATTGAACATATATCAAGAGTCATACCAAAATATGTACTCCCCTATATCCCAATAGTAGTATTGAGTTGCACACCTACAGTCTACAAAGTGTTACTATTCCCAGAAGAGAGGCCAAAATTTTTCATGCCTAAAGTCTGTGCAGAAGACATGCCTGAAAATGTACCCTCAAACAATAACAAAGAAATTTGTGCTACCATCAATTTGATTTTTATATGACTTACTCCTACTCTCCCACTACCTAAATTAGCTTACTGACTATTTTTCGTACTAGATATTGGAAGACCAAGCACAAGGGCAAGGCTACCAAGTAGAATCAAATGTGTGCCCATGGCCCAAGTCATCTCTACTGGCACACTTCCATTTGAGGCCAAGGAGGGTTCTTTGTCATGCTTGCCAAAATGGGGGAGTTCCTGATGCTCCAGCTCCATGCCTTCTATGTGAGCTCCAAATCCCTTCATAAGCCATTTCTCTCCTCAATGCCATTTTCTTTGCAACATCCCATTGCTTCTCTATCTCCCTCTTGTGCACCTCATTATACTTAAGCTACCTTTATTTTCTCTACCTCTCTGCTGCTAGGTCTGCCATATTTCACCAAACCTACTCCTGCCCCCATGCGTGGTGGATTTAGTTAGCCATCGGTTTTCTCTCCAAGTTCAGGGTTACCATCAAAATTTTGATCACCAGTGGAATGCCTTGTAGGTAAGTTCCCTTGGGATATTGTAAAAATTTGAATTCAGCTATCTCTGGGCATGAATAAGTGGAAATTGACTACTCCAAGATATAATTATTCAAAACACCATGAAACCAAGTATCCACAACGTGTTTCCAAATTAGATCAGCATCATAGAGGGCCTAAAATTCTTCCTACGTCCATATAAGTGTGTGATACCTCCAATTCCATTTAGACGCATAGGAAACCAACCACTCATATAGTTCTATCAGAAAGATAGTGAATAAGCTCTTGTAAAAACAGTCATACCGATTCTGCTCCACCCACGTGCATGCGTTAAACTCAAATCTAGTGTTGAACCTCCGTGCATATTCTTCTTCTAGGTTTTATATCCACTCAACACTTTCTAGGTTCAACTGGTATGTCTTCATCATGAACCATCCTGAAAACAACTGAAAAAGAGGGTCCCAAAAATCAAACTAATGATGTAGCCTAAAATTTACCAATAAAATACCAGGCACACTAGCACATCACCCAACCTAGACTGAGTGCTCACCCAAAGCACACAAAGTTACCAGGCCCCTCTTTAGGGTATTTATTGCAGGTTGTTAGCATGTGTAGACAATAAAATTAGGTCACACTCTCCTTTGGTCCCTCGACAAATAAGCACCTTTCATCACATTCACCTAGCCATGGCCCCTTTCACCTCACTAATATTAATTTAATTAATTAAATTAAATTAATTCATTATCCTCACTATATTTATTATTTAAATATCTTAGATTAAATAATATCCACACATACACTTCACCTAAACACCTCATCAAGCCAACTCACCCTAAGACCTATTCTTAGTAAGTTGCCATAACTAACTGAGACTTACCAAAACCCTAAAAATCAATGCCTACATTCTCTCTAACCACATTCCTGCATGCTTACAAGAAGCCCCCTTTATAATCTGTGGGTTAACGACATGAGATCTGAGAAAATCAAGAGGATCTCTCTAGTTTAGTAAACCTAGGAAATCCCACCTTGACCAATGTCAGTTACCCCTAACCATCACTGGTTAAGGCGGAATCACCATTGATTACCATTTTAATCCCAAAACAACCTTATTCTCAAGGTTGGAAGAAGGTTGAAAAAGATTGGAAAAGGTTGGTGAACATTGGCACATTCCAGAGAGATATCGCATCTTCTGAGAGTGAATTCCAGCAAGAACACACATGCAAGGAAGGAGATCAAGCATCTTTTCCTGCACACCCATCCCAGCGATGATCTAATCTAACCAAGCAAAGAGGAATGTACATACAACCCATGCAGAAACTTTCCTTCAGTTGGTGATCACTTGTAGCCTTCAAAACCTCTCATCAGCACCTCCATCCCTCACTCACAGGCATCCAGGACCAGAATCCAAGTAAGTAAATGTTATACTTCTCTAGTTCATTCCTTTTAATCATTATATTATCATCTATTTTTTACCTAGCCACCCATTGACCTCCTCCCACACTCACCCCTCCATATACCCATTAAAACCTCACCAAATCCTACCTAAATCACACAATACCTCATCCTGACCAACCAAAGTCCTTTGTGCAATCACAAAGGAGACCTAAATCTTGTTCTGTGGCATTCCCAGAACTCCACAATAACCGGCACTAGTTAAACCTAATTGCCATCGGTCAACCTTAACCAACATCAGTCTTTGTATTTTCCCATACAACCCCGAACAGTGACCTACCCACCTAATTCCATCTCACCTTCATTCACCTGTGATCTACCTGAGACCTCTGTCAGACCTACAGAGACCCAGAACTAGTTACTTGACCTTTGGATCCTATTCTAACCTAGCCTGTTAGATTATATCTGTTTCTTATTGTGTTTTAAATGAGATACCTAAATCATTTCAATTTACAATAGGTCTTACCTTATTTACCATATTAATTTATTTAAAATAGTGTACTGACAACCATCTAGGAAGTATCACACTTCCCAGATCTAGCACACGCTAGGAAGTTCACTACACATATCATTTAATTCCTTCTAGTGGTCTTGCTTTGCATTACAGGTAGTTCCTCCTAGCCAAAAGGAAGCTCTCATAATCAGCTATGGATTCAAAAGTCATACATGTACAACAACCCATCAACTAGCACTTGAACAAGTATTCCTCCTACGCACGTTACCCTATTTATTTTTTTAATACTTCAAAGAAACGATCTAGAATCAGGTGAAACATTTTGATGCGCCTGGTGGGACTTGAACCTGGGTCCTTGCATTTCATCCATTCCTAGGAAAAATTGTGTTTGTTTCCCTTCTAAAAAGCATACACATTAATTTTCTTCCTAAGTAACCCACCTTTTCTTTCTATTTGCTCTAAAAGAAACTTTTCTTTTGGTGTAATTAAAAAAGAACCATTTCTTCATGTTTTCTTTATTGTAGTGAAAGAGCATCCCTCTTCCTCTTCATCTTATTGTGTCATTCAATTTCACACTTCGATTTGGGCTTTAAAATAAGCACATTGCATTCTAATTTATCGCATTAGCTCACATTAATTGAGGGAAACCTATATGCTAGAAGTCATGACCAGGTGATGGTTGACGAAAGAATCGTAGAAAGCACATCTCTCTCTCTCTCTGAGTCTTGCCAAATTAAAAAAAAATAAAAACAAACACATATTCTTAAACAACATCTTTCTTGGGAACGCTTGTCAATGATCACACTGATCTGAGGATTGGTAGGTACTCCCCGGCTCTCTGCTCTGTCGATTCATACTTCAGAGCAAATCCCGCCCCCACTATAACATACCTAAAACCTCACCTTTTAGATCTCCTTCTTCATAGGAAACTATCCTCAGCAAAAAACTCTATTTCACAGTTCATGTGTCAGTCCTTAAATAGCATAAGCTAAACAAGCATAATAGAAAAGACACTCCTAGGATTGCATTTTTCTTAGTGTTTCTACTTGGCTTGTGTTTTGAGGTGAGAGACCACATTCTTCATTTTTCTTGTTCATCCTTGCACACTCCTCATCATAGCTGGTGTATTCCGGATTTACTTGAGTGTTCCTGGGCCATATCATCATCATTCCCAGAATTTTTGGGTCTGATTCTACATCAGATTTTAATTCACAACCACTTTTCTTTCATCATTATTTTAATTTCATAGTAACCATCATCAGTTACCCTTTGACCATTGCCGGTTATACCCAACCAACATCGGTTCCAGGTCCTTTTGTTAACCCACCCAAAAGGACATTTTTATTCATCCTCTTCCACTTTTCACAGTCCCTATCACTGCCATCATTCCCAGTGATGTTATAAAGCACTATCAGATTTGGTGTACCTGTCAAATTTGAATTTCTACTTGGTTTTTCACTCACTATCCATTTTTCATAGTGACTGACCATGGTTACCTGTGACCGGCATCGGTTAACCTAATTCACTTTCCAACCCACATTTGGTACTAGAATCCAATTTTTTTCGCCAAATTCACATGTTCTTGCTATTTTTTTGTGTCATTTATAGAGAAGTAGCCCTACCTGATCAGTACTGGTTCACATTGTACTGACACAAAGACAAGCAAGTGCACTCATATTTCATGTCAATTTTCAACCACTTCCACCTAGTCCTTCACCACCTTCCATTTTATCACCAGTCATGGATCCCATCCATCCTATCACTATCACTACCGGAGATGAGGAGTTCACATGACTCCTTGACCAAAACCCTATCTCCTTGTAGTTTTACCTTTCCCACTTGTCCACTCATCCATATCTATCCCCCCGACTCTCTCTCCTACTCCTGTATCAGCCCCATCTAGCTCTGTGCTTCCCACATCTACTTTACCCCTAGTCATTTCGTAGCTAGGTCCTATACCCACTATGATTGTCACATCTTCCACCTCTATGGCACCCGCCTCATCCACCATACCTTCAATGAGTACCCACAACGCAACCTCATCTACCCCTAATTTCTCACACATACCTGTAGCTACACTACCACCTCTGATGTCAGTGACCCCTACCCCTTTTTAGAATGTTGTCCTTTCCATTCCATAATTGTTACCCCCCCCATTTCCACTAGGGTCACCATGACCCTTCTACCTCCATATACATACTATCAGCTGCCTCCCATTTCATCTATTATTCCCTCTAGATACATACCTCCCATTTCACTACCTTCTTCCCAATCAACCTATATGGAAACACCATACACTGGAGTGCCACCCCCATTATATGCCCAAAACCAACCCTCTCATGTTATAGGAAGAACCCAAGCATCGCAACCTACCAACGACCTAATCAAATTGATGTTGGACAAGATGCAGACATTAGAGGTGTCGGTTTTCTCAGCTCCCATAACACTCTCACCTATGACGAAATTTGCAATGAGCCCATCTACCCATCCATTCCTATCCGTCCATACCCTGTGCATTAGGAAATGCCTAAATTCAATCATTTCAATAGCAAAGAAGACCCGCAATAGCATTTGTGGCCGTTTAAACATGGGTGTTGTCTGATCGCTCATGATGATGCCTTGCTCTTGAGAACCTTTCCCATGTCCCTCACTAGACCTGCATTAGATTGGTATAGTGGGTTACCTAGACACTCTATATTCTCATTCAATCAAGTAGCCCAAGCTTTCTTAAATCATTTCTCTATCAATATCGTCAAGAAGGTTACCATGACCAATCTATACTCCATGCGTCAGTATGAGGACGAATCTATCATAGATTTTTTCGCTCGCTGGCATAGCTTGATCAACCAACTTACCTTCCAATTGCCAAAAATGGAACTCATTGAGATCTTCACATGGGATTGTGTCAGACATATCTCACCGACCTTACAGGTCTAAACCTTCTTAACAGTCGATGAAGCATTCATTATGGCATTAAATTTAGAGATTTGGGCCATCGAAGAGAATAAAATCCAATTACGCAATAATAATTCAACATTCAAGTCAAATGATACCTCTTCTTCTTCCAAACCACAAAACAATTATTCAAAGGCTAAGGGCATCGCTAACGCACTGGTACTTAAGGCTAGCCCATCTCATCCATCAAAATCAGGCTACCCCCTCATCTAATATCTCGCCCATCCAAACTTTTCAATTCAGATGAGAGCAGTGCAAATACACCCCAAATGGGGAACCTTACTCTTCTATCATAGAAAAGCTTATCAAAGCTAGAGCCATCACTTTTCCACCCATAAAACCACACACTAGTTTTGAACCTGCTCACCCCATACCCGCATAGTATAAAGAAAATGACTTCTGTAACTATCATTGAGTAAAGGGTCATAGTGACGGCAACTTCATCACTTTCAAAAATATTGTCCAAGAAATGCTCGAGAAAGGTGAGTTTACCATGGATAATCCTAATGCACCTATTAACCAAAACCTACACATCTTCAAGAAACCATTTCCCAACCATACCCCTTCATCTGATCAAACCAGTGAGACCTGAACACATGATACCCATACCCGTGAGATTCACACTATCTTTAATGGCGTACCTGTTGCCTCCCAATTACCTCACATTCCTTCTATAGAGGAAATCCTAGCTTGAACTCCTCCTTCCACGTTAGAACCCACTACACCTACTCCTCCACTTGCAGAGGATCACCTTTCATCTTCTTCATCACCTACGAAGGAGTCTTCTGCTAAAATCGAGACCATCTCACCCCTGGCTTCTCCACTTAGAGAACCTTTACCCACAGTACCTCCTCCACCCATAAAGGAGCACCCATCACCTCCTCCACCCACAGAGGAGCACCTATCCTTTCCTCCACTTGCAATGGAGCTTCCATCACCTTCTACACCTACCATAGACCCAGTTGAGATACCTTTACTTCTTGGTGAGCATTCTCCATCCGCTACCCAAAATCCTGCAGACCTACTTTCGACTCTCTTACCCACGGAAGCTGAAACTAGCCAATTTCCCATCTCTAAGACACATTTTATGGTAATCACCATTAGGTCCTCATGAACCCCACCTATGGACATGTCGTTATCACATTTGGATGATCACTTAGGTTATGTAGATATAACCCTACTATGGGGACGTCTTCTGGTTCCGGTCTCAACACAGATGCAGAGGTCACTTGCTGATACCTCCATTATCTACCCAAAAATATTTCAACCAATCACACCAAACACAACTACCTCTATTAAAACTCCTTCCACGACACCTATCATAGCTCAAACCACACCCTTGCCCATAGCGCAATCTATATATAAACCCAAACCCACACCTATGACATCATCCTCGACTTAACTTATTACCACTTTAAGGGTCACCTCGACTACCAGCCTTACTCATCCACCTATCAAACTAGATTTAGCTACATCCTCCAAAGACAACACCACACCTACTCTAACACCCATACAGAAGCACCAAACCCATATAACTCATACCCCAGCTGCACCAATCACACCTGCACCTGTCCCATCCGTCTTAGGATCTCAACTTCCCAACATGGTCAAGAAACCTCCACCCATCAATAAACCAAAAACACAACAACCCATTCCTTCCTCACAAACCTCTAACCTACCCAGATACCCAACATGACTTACACCCACACCTGCAACATCTTTACCACCCATACCTCCAATACCTTCAGCTATTGCTTCACTACCCACTACACTTCAGTCGCTGTCTCTCACACCCCAAGCACGACCCACATCATCTACCTTCACATCACCCTCATTATCCCCATGGGTAACTCACCCTCTTCCCCCATTTTATTTTCCTTCTAAACCTCATACACTCATATCACCTTTACCCAAGAAGGTGTAATCCAAAAATAAAATTTCACTACCCCATGATAAGGTAGTCAAAACAACCACACACCCTCCTACTTGTTCACCTACTATACCCCTACCTAAACCAACATGACTAACACCCAAAACCACGCCAACACCTAAAATCATAGCTCGATCCAGCTCCTCCTCTTCCAAATATTTTTCCTTGATAATCAACTATACCTATATCAAAACCCATGTTCACTTCCCATTGTGATCCACTAGCAGGGTCCTATGCCAAAATTTTAACCAACCTCCTCAAGACTTCTGGCATCACATTACTGCCCGTCAGACCTTATGACCCCCTCAAGCCCAAGCCAAAAGGGTTTGATGATACTAAAATTTGTGCCTACCATCGTGTGCTAAGGCATGATGTGGTAAAACTACAAGGCCTTGAAAACCATCCTTATCCAGTTGTGTCCTCCAGAAGCCAACTTTGACGATGACGACCTTCTCGACGAGGATCTTGCTTTACTGACACCTATTCCCGCACTACCTACTCAACAACCATGACATCCACCCCCTCAACTTGTAGAGCCACCCCTAAGATTTGAAATTAACATGGTTCACATTAGAGAACTTGCCACACCATTACCTAGATGTCATTGTGCTCAGCTCACTTCACAAGGATTTTCTCCCCCAGTAGGTTTTTGCCTGTCATGTCATTATACCACTCATCCTACACCTTCTCCATTTGCTAACTCCCCTCAGATTAAAAATATCCATGTTACTACCCGTGCTCAGAGAGACAAAGGCAAGGAAAAGGCAACTGACCCACCAACCAATCCTATACCCAACATACCATCTACACCCATACCTAAAATCACTATCTGCGGCCCCATGTACCCCATTTCTAATGGCATCACACATCACACCATACTCAAACAATTACACCAGTCTCCCCTCAAAATGTCCCTATATGACCTCATCAAAACCTTGAAATCCCATCGTCAAGCTCTCATGGAGGTTCTTCAATCTATTGAGGTTTTACCCAATGAACCTACACCTGTAGCCTCCATTATCACACCCCATCATGTAGCCTCTATCACCAAATTACCATTTTCATCTTCACCCCACCCTATTAACCAAGTGGACTCCCTTAGCTTCTCAGAGGAAGAGATCACACCACACCAAAATGATGACCCAGACCCAGCCCTCTTCATCTCTATCCACATCGATGACATACATGTACGCCATGTGATGATTGATGAGGGAACTAGCATTAACATCATTTCATCCCATGCATTTACTCAAATGTGCATACCTGATAATTACATGCATAAACATCTGGTCATGTTGCATTCATTCAATTATGCTATCACCTCTACACTAGGCACCACCATCCTCCATGTTTGCATGGGGCCCCATACTGTTCCAGAAATGTTTTATGTTTTGGAAGGGGAATTCCAATATAACTTGTTTCTTGGCAGACCCTAGATTCATGTCATGGGTTATGTTCCTTCCACTTTGCATCATTGTGTAAAGTTTGAACATGAAGGACACACTTATACCATTCTAGCTGACCCCTCACCTTTCAAAACATGTAACATGCTTTACCGACCCAATGATGTGCTCATACCTATTAAGTCATCTCCCTCCACAACCGCTACTTCTTCACCTATACCTCCACTTACCAGTACAGCCGCAACTTCTACCGCACATACCTCCTCCATTCCTACCGCTGCCATAACCTCCATGGCTGGCCCATCAGCTTCCCAATCCGTTAACTCCACCTCTATATCGACCTCCAAAAAATAATCCATTCCAGCTACCTACATACCAACCACTGATCCCTTGGAAGGTGTTTTTCAATGCCTCACTCTGGGGAGTACTATTAGCCTCTATAGTGTCAACAGATTCCTTACTCCACAAGAGTATGGAGGTCTTCACCAACACCCTTGCTATGATCACCACATTAGAGAACACCTCCTCTATGGTCCTCGTCACCTTCGTACTAGTCTCACCTATGGGGGACTTGATACTACCACTTACACACCCAAACCACTGCCACAAACTTGCCCCTTTTCTGTTGACTTCCAATCACTTACCAATCTCCATTTTACCCACACCTTCCTGCACCGATGTGCGTGGAATGGTTTTGGTTTTGGCTTTTACAAGCAAGGCTGCCATATCATTATTCCATGTACCACCTGAAAACATAAAGATCATAGTGGTATTGGTTTTCCCGAACCACCTACCAAACAGGCTCGCATTGAACTCATTAAGGACACTAGCTCTTCTCCACCTTCTTCACCTGATCCACCTTCATAACCACCCTCACCGATGGAGTCGATGGATCTTGAATCCATCCCTCCTAACTTTTTTATTCTTTCATAAACACCATTTCCTTGGGGCCTCTAACTTATCAATGTGAGGGTGAGGCCCCTTCCACTCTTCCCTTCCTATATCCAAAAATGATCTATAAAAATACACCTTCAATTAATGTCGTTCAATGTCACGATGATGAATCTATACTCACCTATATTGGTGTAGAAGACTCATATATTCATCAGTCGTTACCTTCTAAGATGTAAACCATGTTGAATGAATCGACTATCGAGATCAAAATTCATACTCAGGACGACCAACACATCCTAAAAATCAGACAATCTTTAGATGTTGTTAAACAGGAAGCCATCACTTCTTTTCTTAGAGAACATAACCACACTTTCACTTGGTCTTATGCTGACATGCCCGGTATTGACCCCACCATAGTGGTCCACTAATATCATAACCATTCCCAATGCCAAACCCATCAAACAAAAGCTAAGGAAAATGCACCCTCGCATTACTCTTCTTGTCAAAGAAGAACTTCAGTGCCTTCTTTCCATTTCATTTATCTTACCCATTGATTATCCTAGTTGGATTTCTTACATTTTCCTTATCACTAAACTGACAGGGGGACTCTGCATTTGCACAAACTTCAGTGACCTCAGCCTAGCATGCCCGAAAGATGACTTTCCCTTACCTAGTATTGACCAACTGGTTGACCTTACTACTGGTCACAAGATGCTATCACTCATGGATGGCTTCTCGGGTTATAACCAAATTTTGCTTGCCCCAGAGGATCAACACAAGACCTCTTTCATCACCCCTTAAGGGACCTTCTTCTATTGAGTCATGCCTTTTGGCCTTAAAAACGTTGGTGCCACGTATCAGCAAGCTATGACTTACATATTCCATGACATCATGCATTGTATATTGGAAGATTACGTGGATGATCTCCTAGCCAAATCTAAACGCCACTCCGAGCACCTAACCATCCTCAAAACCATCTTTGATTGTCTCATTAAATATTACGTCTGACTTCAGCCTAAGAAGTGTGTCTTTGTGGTTCTCTCAAGAAAGCTCCTGGGATTTATCATTTCCCTCTGTGGTATAGAAGTTGACCCTACTAAAGTCAAGGCCATTCTTGAAATTCCTCTACCTACTAACCTTCAACAACTATGTATCCTGCAAGGAAAGTTGCATTCTATTCACCGTTTCATTTCATAATTATCGGATCGATGCCAACCATTTCATCATCTGCTCAAGAAGGATGTCTCCTTTAAATGGGATGATGACTGCCACAAGGATTTTGAGGCCCTAAAACAATACCTTCTCCAACCACCCATACTCATCCCACCTAAATATGATCAACCTTTCTACCTATACATATCAGCTATTGATCATTCCTTGGGAGCCATGCTCGCTCATTGCAATGAACAACACAAGGAGCAGATGGTTTATTACATAAGCCATACTCTTTTAGACTATGAAACTCTGATACAACCATCCTAAAAAACTTTTCTTAGCCTTATTTTTCATTTCCAAAAAACTCCATCATTACCTACTACAACCACAAAACCTATGTTGTGACCAACACCGACCCCTTACACTTCATGTACGCCAAACCTTATCAAAATCAGTGTGCCACATGATGGCTTATGCTTTTAGCTGATCTTGACCTCAAATTCATTCATCAAAATTCCATCAAGGGCCAAGCTATCGCCGACCAATTGGCCAATGCACCTATTTCCAGGGATCAACCCTCTAATTTTGACTTTCTAGATGAGTCAATTGCTACCCTTTCCCTGGATGAACCTCCTTACCAAATGACACTCTTCTTCGATGGTTCCAAGTGTCAGCATGGGGACAGGGCTGGTATTATCCTCATTCCTCTTGATGGTGAACCCATGCCTTTGTTGTTCAAATTAGATTTTGAATGTACCAACAATATTTTTGAATACAAAGCACTCGTACTAGGTCTCTAAGCCACTTATGCCCTAGATGTCAAATCAATCAACATCTTTGGTGATTCTCAATTGGTCATAAACTAAGTCAATGGTATGTACCAATGTCGTAATGAGATACTTCAAAAGTATAAACATCATGTAGACATACTTTTGACCACCTTTGATCATTACACCCTTCAAACCATCCCACATTCAACCAACAAGTTTGTAGATACCATGGCCTACTTAGCTTCCCAAATACCCACTTCACCTGCTGATTCTACAATCTTTGTCAGCGTACAATGAATCCAATCACCTTCTTATTTACCTCATGATGTTTACTCAATCAGCACCACTACCCCTGATCTGAGTGACCTTTGGTATAAACAATACTCTAACTACCTTTCTCTCTCCATCTTACCTCCTGATCTCACCTATAACGGACAACGTTCCTTCCTTAAAAAGGTCTCTCGTTACGTCATTCTAGGGGGGCTCCTCTATAAAAGTAGATTTGACAGTATTCTCTTACGATGCCTCACAAGTTCTAAAATTCCTTATACCATTAAGGAAGTTCATGATGGCATATGTGGAGGTCACTTCAGTGGCCTTGTTGTTACTAAGTGTATTCTTCACCTAGGCTATTACTGGCCGACCCTTAACCATGATTGTTGTGACTATGTCAAACATTGTGTAAAATTCCAACAACATTCCAATCTTCATCATACACCCATTCATGCCTTACAGGTCACTCGAGACCTTTGGCCCTTCTCTCAATGGGGTTTGGATCTTCTCAGAGAAATCAATCCTCATTCTTCCCAGCGCCATCAATGGATCATCACTACTACCAAATACTATACAAAATGGGTGGAAGCCATACCACTCATCTCCACAAAAGCTGAGAAAATATGTGAATTCATTAACCACCACATCATTTTTCACTTTGGTGTTCCACATCACCTCATCACTGACAATGGAAAACAATTCAAAAATAAAACATTACAAAAACTTTACGATGCCTTTAGCATTCAGCTTAGTTTCTCATCACCTTATTACCCACAAACCAATGACCAAGCCGAATCCACTAACAAAACCCTCAACAAAATTCTTATGAAAGTGGTTGAATGATACTGGGAAGGATTGGCATACACACATTCCTTTTGCCCTGTGGGCATACCGCACTAGTATTCACACTTCCACTACGGCCACACCCTTTTCTCTGGTCTACGGTACAGAGGTAGTCCTGCCTCTCGAAGTCCAGATTCCCTCACTCCACATTTCTCTTCATGACATGCTCAATGATGATGACTTTTGTCAGGACCATTTAACATAGCTAGAGTTATTAGACGAATGTCATCTTAACGCTCTGGATCACCTTTAAGTTTACCAAAAATGTATCAAATGTGCCTTTGACAAACGTGTCCATGAATGAACCTTCCGAGTCGGTGACCTTGTCCTGAAAGAAAATCAACATGTAACCAAAGCAGAAAAAAGTAAGCGGGGAAAATTTTCTCCTAATTGGCTTGGACCATACATCGTGACTCATACCTATGGATCGGGTTCTTATCATTTATCTTCACCTGATGGTAAACCCAAACCTAAGCCCCTTAATGCCTTACATCTTTGACCATTATATTGTTGATTTGTAGCCCTACCTCACTTTTTGTCTCTTTCCATGCTCGTCCCTTGAGTGTTATTCACTCCATACACCTCACCAACGATTAAACAAGAATCATGTGAGTACCTGTCACTTGTTATCTTCTCTTGAATATGTGTACCACGGTGCTGCACATAGCATGATTCTCATGGATACTTTTTGTCTACCTTTAGATGAGATCCCATGGTCATTTCACCTTTCCTTCTGAACAAGAGTCTTATTCTCCACCTTGGTCTTGTCCATGACTTCAAAGACATCACATGGGACCAAACTCCTTAAGTCAAACTTCTACTAAAAAGATGATGACTCCCTCAAAAGGACATCTTCCTCTCGAACAATTGTTGTTATAAATAGACTTCTCCCTCGAAGGACAACTATGTAAATATCTAAAAAAAAAAACAAAAAAATGAGAGCAACCGAAGCTTCCCACATCGATCAGCTTCATGAAGACCTCAAGGAGTTTAATTAGACTTCCTGCATCGATCAATCTATCTCAACTATAAGTCAAAACACTCAACCTTTTTGTCATGGACTTCCCCATTGTGATCTAGGCTCTCTTGCTTGAAACACATGATACCTATACCATATGCAAATTACCCACTTTTCACCCTTCAAACCATGTCCACTCCCATTCCCTACTGCCTCAAGGGACTTCTTGGAACTTAGACATTTGGTGATCATGCAACTACTTTTCACCATAGAATAGTCCATCATGTAATGTCTTTAGGGTCTTACATTCATCACCTCTGCAAAGGTATGATCTACTCAGTATGATCCTACCCAATTAGGTGGCTTTATTTCCCCCACTTATCTTTTAACCATATTTGTTTACGTTTTGATTACCTTATACAGGACATGGTCCTCGACGCTTACTTTTGGGGTAATCTCCTTCTTTCACCATAATAACCCTCACCTACATCCTTTTACCTATAATATACCCACACCTAACAAACCTAAACCCACAACATGCCCATAAACCTACCAACTCATTTTCATACCCCCCTCACATTCTTCCCTAGCTCATGGGAGAACTACATCGGTCTAAGGTCCCTTTTCACCGGGACTATGTAGGCAGCACTTCGAGGGCATGGGGCCCTTGGAGATTAGCTTGGCCAATCCTTTACCCTAAAAAATTCATCTTCCATGTTCCTCACATTACATCACACCTCACTTAGTTTCCCTTTTATACCCAAAATTGGAAATTGAATGGCATACATAACAAGTTGTTTCATATTTTAAATATTATCACAGGATACATTTATCACACCTACCATTTCTCTATCATCCATATGCATAGATTATACCACATCTCACATATGACCCATATTATCATTCATTATATGAAATAATGAATCACAACTTCACTTACTTTCAACACAACCATGCCTACATCGGCCTAACTTAAACCATGCCTAAACATAACTTGACTTGATCCATGCCTAAACCAACTTGAATCAACCATGCCTAAACCCTGAACCTAACTCGATCCATGCATAAACTGACCTGACTCAATCCATGCCTATAAGTTGACTCAATCCATGCCTATAACCTGACTTGATCCATGCCTAAACCAACCTGACTCGATTCATGCCTATACTAATCTGACTCCATCATGCCTAACTCACCTAGTTTCCATCCATATCAACACAAAAATCTATATCTCATAAAAACATCAACAAATCAAATCACAGCATGTATCTCATCATATAAATCAATGTGTAGCTCAAATATACATGGCTATCTCGTCATATCAATCATTTCAAAATCATCAACACACAAGCCAATATATAATATAAAATGTCATCGGCATGCAGGGCTGGTCTCATATATACAATAAAATAATGAATCAATACGAAATATCTTCGGCACGCAGGCCGGTATATGCTCAAAATATATAAAATCACTCATACATCTTCACTATCTTTAGCATGCAGGCATCAGTATATAATCACTAAATAACTGTCATACATAAAAAAAATCAGGTGACCACATATTAGGCATCTTGGCAGATGTCCTCCATCACTGTATCACCTGTACCCTCAGCCTCCTGGGTCCCTGTTGGTGCCTCAACTGGAGCTGGTCTCCATGTGCGCTAGTAGTCACTTTTCCTTATCGGGCCTCAGAGCTCACTGAACCCCCTGTTCTCTCCACACTGTGAGTACATGGGATCTCATCCTCTTACTAGATGCCTGTTGTGCCCTGTACTCAGGTATAGGATATGAAGTCTATCCTAGCCTGCCATTAGCTGGTCTTGATAGTATCTAGCCTCACCTAGGGCATCCTCGTAACTTGGATACATGCATGGTCTGTGGTGGTCCCATTGGTCTCATGGCCCTTTTACCTACCATGATGGGACCCTACCTTGTGCCTTCCTATGAACTGGGACCTACTCTCTAGTGCCTATGGTGGTGCCCCCTACCCCTGTGCATATATACTGGGCCTATAAGACCTCAATCTGTGCCTAGGTTGTGGCTAACTGGCCGTGTAAACTTATCACCTGAGCCTGTAAGGCTGCCACCTGACCATCCCCCTCCTCTCCATCTCCATCTCCTCCATCAGCCATCTAGTCCTATAGACTGGCCACCTGTATGTGTAGCTCTGCTACCTCTACCTCAGAACCCTCCAATTGTGTCTGTAGTATACCCAAATAGGTTAATCAATGTAGCAACTTGATCCCTATGGGGAATCTCTCTACACCATAATGGTAGCTAGATCTGACTACCCCGGTCTGGGTGGTATGGCTCATAACTGAGCCACCTATCACTACCTGTACCTGTCTCTGCACTCGGTGACATCATCTATCTACTGGTCCACTACCTAATCCTCCTACCCTGTGGGCACTATAGGCTATGGTAGAGGTAAGGGCCTCTCCACGTCATCTCTCTAATACTGAGGGAAGGGTGGAGGAATGTCCTGTACTATCCCAAACTGTCATCAAACTCTGTCTACCGGGATCATCTCATACTCCCTGACACAACAACCCTGTACCCATCTCTCTAGTAGGATCTCAGCTAGCTCCTCATGCATATGCCTATATGAGGGGAATCCCACATATGGCCTCCATATAATTTCCACTCCAGGACAACCCCTCTAGTAACTACCGAGAAATGGGCCACATCATGTGTGGGCCTCTCAAATCTCTTCTCTCCTAATCACTGGCACCCATCTCCTATACCCCACCCACACAAATCACACTAGGAATGCATCTTCTCAGGGCATCCCTATAGGCCGCACACAAACTATGTGCTCGTATGCCCACTAGTGCAGCAAAAATGTACAACATAGGCTGAACCTGCGTAGCCACCCATATGCCCACGAGCTCTTTATATAGCTGCACCAGGAACGCTGGTTCCCAAGGAAAAGTGTGTCTCATCCACCATCATGTCATGGAGTACCCCCATTAGTGATCGGGGAAACCATCCACCCTCTACATCTGGCAGTGCATAGTAGCACACTACCTCCATCAATAGAACCACTAGCCTTGTTTCCTCTAGATGGGCTAGGTACATCTCCCCATAGCCCAAGCTAGCACTATGGAATCTCATATTGGCCATCCCCTCTCCAAAAGTAGTCAAAATCAGCTCCTCAGAGGCCTTGCAGGAGATAGAATAAACCTATGGGCACCCAATATGGGTAACTCAAAGAATCTGGAACACATGTCCTCTAGGGTGATAGAAATCTCACTTGTTGGCAGGTGGAACGTGTTGGTCATGGAGTCCCATTTGTCAATGAGCATGAACATCAAACTAAGCTACCAAACTACATGTCTATAGTGATGAACCCCACTCAACCCAACTACCTCCACATGCTAGCAACTCCGCTCAGGGTCGTTGTGCCACACACTATCACCAATAAAGGTGGAACCCTATCCCACATATGTAGCTACACTCTCCCCTACATCCAATACAAGCACAACATTAATTTTCATGTATCATCCATATTCAACCATTATCATTTTCCTATACCTTATTTTCACCCTACCCATCTCAACTACCTCAGCCCACATCACTTTTGGACCCTTGTGCCTAATAATCCGACTGGTACCGGTTCATCCTAACCGACCCCAGTCACCCCTTAACCGGTATCGGTCACCTATTTGGTGACCGATACCGGTTCACCCTTACTGACCCCGGTTCCCCCTTAACTGGCATCGGTCACCTATTTGGTGACCAATACTGGTTCTACCTAACAGACACGTGGACCAAACTTGACCGATGCATCAGTCACTATTGTAGAAAATCCTGACGATTTCCCAAAAACCCCCTCTCTAAAAACCTCTCCCATACCCCTTTTACTCCCCCTACAATGACCTAAACTACCCTTAGACCTCCACCCACCTCCCCTATCCCATCTATTACCCTCCCCATTTCTTCTTTTTACCTGTTATACCCCCCATTCCCAAATTCCATTTTTAACCACCCACTAACACGAAAAACCACCAAAACATGCAAACAACAATAAACTAATCCTCTAATCTATCAAATAAAATACACAGTAAAGTAGAGTTCTTACCTCATCGTGCTGCCGCCGTCTCGGTGGCACATCTTGCCACTGTACTAGTGGCCCACCCGATCCCTCTCTAGCCTCTGCCATCACCGAATAGCTACCCACAACCTCTCAACCAATTGAATCCCTCACAATGATTTTGTGGACCCACTGCTCACTAGCCAATCACTCGTCGATAACACCACCATCTCACTATTCCATTATGTCTTGGAAACTTTTCTCTCTTCTCTATATTTTTTTGTCATTTTCTCACTACAAAAAATAACAAGTGAATAACAAAAAATGCATGGATTTTTTGTTTTTATAACAAACCTGACCTAACCGACAGTCGGTTACCCTTGACCGGCATCGGTCGCATGCCCTACCTCACCATCGTCAGTTTCCCTATACTGACATCAGTTATCCATGACTTGCATCGGTCACCCTCACCTACACATTTCCCTATGTTTTACCCCTTTACCCTACCCCTACCTCCTTTTTTACCCCACCCAATCTTCATCCTTGATCATTTACTCGACCCCACCTTTACCCTACCTATTTACACTCACCTTTCTCTAACCTCATAATTTACTACCTCCCTTTGTCCTCCTTTGGGGACTCATTATTTTACCCCTACCTTGGCCTTACTCACGTCATGACCTAGATATTTGGACCTGGACCATCGCTAGTGACCTTTGACCTTATGTGTTCACTATACCTTGTGGCACTATTACCTGTGTTGTTGACCTAATGACCTTACCTAGTCTATTGCCGTGACCGTTTATCTTGACCCTACCTTTGGTGTACTGGAGCATACCTAAACGTTCCTGCACATAACCTATGTTGTGTTTCCTAACCATATCCTATACCTTGGATACCGGAATCACTTTAACCTTGTTTGGATAAACCTATCGACCTTAGACGATGTAGATTTTTCTTGCTCTTCAACCTAGTAGCGTGTTTTAATTTATACGTGTGCGTGCATTTATATGTTGTTACCTTTTACCCAGACCCATTACCTAGAATTTCCTGAGTAGACCTTTCAACCCTTTTTTTCTCCCGTGCCCACCTGCCTTTTCCTCACATTCACCTTTTTATCAAACCACTCACCAATTCTACCTTCGGCATTGTTAGTTCTCGGTTTGATGGGGATCACCTTCACCCACACATGGGACAACCACATCATATTTTTGTTAGCGTCGCTTACCAATACAATCTACACAACAAAGGGGAAAAATGTAGACACTAAAATTAGGTCATACTCCCCTTTGGTCCCTTGACAAATAAGCACCTTTCATCACATTCACCTAGTCATGGCCCCTTTCACCTCACTAATATTAATTTAATTTAATTAATTCATTATCCTCACTATATTTATTATTTAAATATCTTATTTTAAATAATATCCACACATACACTTCACCTAGACACCTCATCAAACCAACTCACCCTAAGACCTATTCTTAGTAAGTTGCCATAACTAACTAAGACTTACCAAAACCCTAAAAATCAATGCCTACATTCTCTCTAACCACATTCCCGCATGCTTACAAGAAGCTCCCAGTATAATCCGTGGGTTAACGACATCAGATGTGAGAAAATCAAGAGGATCTCCCTAGTTTAGTAAACCTAGGAAATCCCACCTTGACCGATGCTGGTTACCCCTAACCGTCACCGGTTAAGGTAGAACCACCGCTCATTACCCTTTTAACCCCAAAACAACCTTATTCTCAAGGTTGGTAGAAGGTTGAAAAATATTAGAAAAGGTTGGTGAACATTGGCACATTCTAGAGAGATATCACATCTTCTGAGAGTGAATTCCAGTGAGAACACGTATGCAAGGAAGGAGATCAAGCATCTTTTTTTACACAACCATGCCAGTGATGATCTAATCTAATGAATCAGAGAGGAATGTACATGCAACCCATGCAGAATATTTCCTTCAGTTGGTGATCACCTGTAGCCTTCAAAACCGCTCATCAGCACCTCCATACCTCACTCATAGGAATCCAGGACCAGAATCCAAGTAAGTAAACATTATATTTCTCTGGTTCATTCCTTTTCATCATTATATTATCATCTATTGTTTACTTAGCCACCCATTGACCTCCTCCAACACTCACCCCTCCATATACCCATTAAAACCTTTCCAAATCCTACCTAAATAACCGAATACCTCATCCTGACCAACCAAAGTCCTTTGTGCAATCACAAAGGAGATTTAAATCTCATTCTGTGGCATTCCCAAAACTCCACAATAATTGGCACCGGTTAAACTTAACTATCATCAGTCAGCCTTAACCGACATCAGTCTCTGTATTTTCCCATACAACCCAGAATAGTGACCTACCCACCTAATTCCATCTCACCTTCATTCACATGTGATCTGCCTAAGATCTCTGTCAGACCTGCAGAGACCCAAAACTAGTTACTTGACCTTCGGATCCTATTCTAACCTAGTCTGTTAGATTAGATCTATTTCTTATTATGTTTTAAGTGAGATACCAAAATCATTTCGAATTAAAATAGGTCTTACCTTATTCACCACATTAAGTTGTTTAGAATAGTGGATTGAAAACCATCTAGGAGGTATCACACTTCCTAGATCTAGCACATGCTAGGAAATTCACTACACATATCATTTATTTCCTTCTGGTGGTCTTGCTTTGTATTACATGTAGTTCCTCCTAGCCAAAAGGAAGCTCTCACAATCAGTTGTGGATTCAAAATTCATACGCATGCAATAACCCATCAACTATCATTTGAACAGGTATTCCTCCTACACCCATTACCCTATTTGTTTCATCAATACTTCAAAGAAATGATCTAGAATTAGGTGAAACAACATGTTGAAGACTTAATGCATTTAGATTCATAATTAATACATCATTCTATGGTGAATTTTTAGATCTATATCTAAAGAATAAAAAACTTAAATGATAACCATGATGAAATCAAAACATGCAAGAACCAATTACACTCATGATTAATACTCTAATTCAGCCAATACACTCCATTACATTAAACATGATAAATATAGAACCGCATTATAAATGATAATACCATATTTTATGCGCGCATCAGATTTAGCAACATAACCTCACAATAATTTAGTTCTCACACCACTCCTATACTATGTAGATGATTACATATTTATAAGGGTGGTGACTTTCCCTTCACTGCTTACATAATTCCAAAAATAGGTCAAATGCTGAAAATAGTCATGCACCTTTACAATCGTTGCCACAAATGTAAGTGCACTGATAATAGACCTCTCTTAATGAGGTGTCAGTAGAAATTCTATCTTTAGCCCACATCCATGAAAAGCAATCCATAGCCACTCTTCCAAAAATAGTCAATGCATGTTGTGCAAGTCTTTTCCCAATTTATGTGCTCTGCATGCTATCTCCAAAAATAGCCCGTATATGTGAAAATGGCTAAGTCCCAAATCTACCCTTATATTTCACATGTGTGTTCTCCCTTATCATTTTATGCCTTTTACTGTGCCCTATTCTCTCACGTGAACCTCTTGTGTGCCTTATGCTAAGTATTCCACTTTGTCTAATCAACAAGTTTTCTCTTGCTGGTAAAGTTTAATGAAAGTATACATCCTAAGCTTAATTTTTACATATTATTTTGGTCATGAAATGAGTGGAAGTGGTCTAGTTAGATGGTTTTTCAGGACTATATTTTGTAGGTGTTGATTTAAGCACACCTAGGAGCCTAAATTAATGTCTTAGGTAATGTGGCGTGTTTCTAAAAATACAAGAGATTTAATTTGTTTGGTGGGACAATGTACCATGTGAATAAAAATATGGAATCCTTGTGGAAAATTTTTTAGAGCTAAAAGACAAAAGATGAGTTCATTTAGAGAAGAAGACAAAATTTGATGTCATTCAAATCCCAATTCAAATTCAAGGTTAGGAATTTGAAGATTCAATTGGAAAATAAAGTGTAAGAGTAACTTCATGAATGTTTTGTTCTTTAAAAGGGTGTTCCATGTTTAGGTGAGTTGAATTTTGAAAAAACTCCTTTTCTCTTCTTTTGAAGAAAACCTTTGTTGCAAAGCAAAAACCCCTGGAATTCTCTTGTAGGTCAGTAGCTAGTTGGATTTTCATGAGAAGGATGTGATAAAATAAAATATGGAGAAGTTTTTTTTGGCTGTAATATGAGTTGAAGAGTTGTGATCATTTTTTAATTCCTTTAAAGAAGGTATTTGAGTACATCTTGCATTCTTGATATGTTTGAATTTCTTGATGAAATTTATCTAATTGTGATCCAAAATTAATGCATGTAATTTATGAGAGTGTATATTTGATATTTGAAATAGAAAAGTGAGAAGATTTATTACAGGACTGATTCATCCCCGCCTCTCAATCCTTTGTCAATTCTAACACCGTAGGTGTTGGGTTGCAATGAAAATGGTCTTGAAATTATGGGTTTCATTCCAAGATTCTATGTTCTAATTTTTGGATGATTTCTTCATTTGAGCATGTGGAAAAATTGATTTTTATCAAAGAGGGAAGAATATTGAGAAAAAAATCAGTCCTCAATATCTTGAAAAATAAGCAACTTCATTGCGTAAAAACTAGTTTAGATGAAACTAGATATTTTGAAGACCCTTCTCTCTGAATTTCAAATGATTTCACATTCTGGGCCTTTGGGAATTTCAATATTTCTTTGAGGATGGCAGAATTCTGATGAAAAACATAGTCCTCTATATCCCTAAAAAATAGGGACTTCATGTCATGAAAACTAGTTCATGCAAAACTAGATTTTTTTAGGGATCGTTTCCTCCAATTTTTACATGATTCCGACTACTTAATCTATGAGAAGTGAAGAGGTTCCTCACTACCCTTTTGTTTCTACATCATGGAATCCATTAATGTATGCTTGAAGATTTGACAAAAAGAGAAATCATCCATGTTCCCTCACCCTTAGATTGATAAGTGGCGTTGTTGCATTGGTCAATAGGAAGGGCTAGAATGAGGTGAAATGGAGCTTAAAATGCATCATGGAGATTCATCTATTATTTTGGTTCAGATTTTATGGAAAATGAACACACATATTTAATCAAATTACACTGGAAAAATATAGAATAATATTTCTTTTTATTCCATCCGAGATGTATTATTCATGTAGAGATGGAGTTTTAATACAAATGCTTGATCTTATTAACCAGGAGTCAAGTATTATCCACTAAATCTCTCCACCTATCTCTAATCTCTCATATCTCTCAATCAAATCCTAATATCCCTCTAGAGATAATCTATGGGTATTATTATCACAACTCACCAATATAATTAAACTATTATACCATTATATGAGTTGTGTATATGACAACTCATATATTACAAATACACACATGAATAATGTTCATAATAACATATAAATTTCCTAACATTAACCACCTTAGTGTGAACATGGGTGAGTTCTGTCTAGTACATGCTCATGTTCTACAATCTGATGGTTTCAAAGAGTACAATCAACTCCAATAGGTTTTCTAGTGTAACCATTAACCCCTCAATATGTGATTTTTGAAGAGATTCACAAACTCCCAAATTTGTTTTCTAGTGGACCACCAACCACTTTCATAGCATCGTACACGTTTCTCCATCCACATTTTACAAAAGAGAACAAAATATAGGAAAATATGTTCCTAACTATGAACAATAATTATCCATCTATTCTTATTTACTACCACACATGCTGAAATAAAACACTTCACACAACTGAAAAACATGGCCACCAAAGCAGTAATGCAGTCTCATCGATGGTGCCTGATGAGAGGTCACTAATACACATCCTTCCTTCATTACCTCTACCCTCCATGTGTTTTTGGCTACTTTTTTATAAAAATAGATCATTGAAGTTCATGGGTATGAAACACCCCCACAAGATGGATGTCGGGTTCGTCCGAAAATGCGTTCGTAAGGATTTTTTTAATTTTCAGAACTTTTAACTTTGACTCTTGAGACAATACAAAATAATGAAAATATATGACTTACATTACAAATGAATATTTGACATTGACACAAAAAACAATAATAGATAAAATCAATAATAAAATAAACATTTAGAATAAAGGTGACTCCACACTTAAAATTATAATAAAACAAACAAACTAAAACAAAACCTTGTATTTAATTTATTCCCACTTTTCACGTGGATAACATAATAAAAACCAAAACTTAAATAATTAAATGTCTAAATAAAAAATTAAAAAAACATAACTTTTCAGTTTAAATATATTATTATAAATTACTTAAGTATAAATTGACTAACCTAAAACATACCATAGTAAAAAAAGACTTCAACCTTAATACAAGAGTGATGACTATATCAAAATTGTTAGGGCCATTTGGGAGGGCTGTAAATAAGAGCATAAGATTGTATGGTGAAACTAGATTGACACCATGCATCCGGATCTTTAGCTCGCTCATTTAATGCAAATAAATAGTTTTTGTGAACCGAATGGAAGCATTCAGGTAGTTATGTCTAGCCAACAAGGATGTGGAGGTATGTGTATGACTAGATCACAGACATCAATGCATAGCTTGGTTCCTTTTTCTATAGAATCATAGCCAGACGTGCCTAGAAATAATTGTAGAGATGAAATTTAAAACAACATCCTCACCCAGTACAACTTTGTAACATATTCTCTCATGAACAAAACATTCACTTTGTAAAACCACGTGCAAGAATTCTCATACCAATACGCATTCACCAAATAAAAAAATTTATTGTTTCGCTTTGAATTTTCTACTTATGCAAATGAAAAAAGTGTTAAATGTATAGGAAAGAGAATCATAAATTTCCAACAGATCTTTAGCTAGTGGATCACCATGGATGTGCATTTGGAGATAAAAATGTTGCAACTACTAATATATGGTTTCATAATTGTAGTTGTGTGGCATGGGATCCACATGCTCTGTTATCTTGATGTCAAATTAATTTCTCATATTAGGGCATATATTATATACACTCTGATACCAAATATTATTTTCATTTAGATTGTATGCAAAATTAACACACAAATTTAATCAAATAACACTAGAAAAATATAGTATAATATTTCTTTTTATTCCATCCAGGATGTATTATTTATGTAGAGATGGATTTTTTATACAAATTCTTGATCCTCTTAACCAGGAGTTAAGTATTATCCACTAAATATCTCCACCTATCTCTAATCCTTCATATCTATCACTCAACTCCTAATATCTCTCTAGAGATAATCTATGTGTGTTATTATCATAAGTCACCAATATAATTAAACTATTACAACATTATATAAGTTGGTTATATGAAAACTCATATATTACAAATACACACATAAATAATGTTCATAATAACATATAAATTTCCTAACATCATCAAGGTCATATGATGGACCATAGGGCATGAATGGGGCTAGGAACATTTTTGTGTCATAACTATTTGAAAGGGATGGGATAGATGGGACAAAAAATGTGTCATGCACCAGGACATGAAAATTTCTAATTGCAAAAACATACCGTGAGAGATTCCTTGAAGATGGTGTTTCCCAAGATTCAGGAGGTCATTTTTTTATGAACCCATATTTTTTTTGACTCCCAAGAGAATTATAAATATAATCGGATGGGTATAGATATCCAATACCTCATGAAACCCCCTATTATTTCTTCTTCTTTCTTAGGAAAATAGGGTGTGCGTGCCAAAAATGAGATGTGGAAATAAACACCTATATCTTGTGAAATATTTTATCATTTAATCATGTAGATAAATATCAAAGATTTAAAATGAGTATTTTTTTGCCTCTTAATTCCTTATGGAGCTCTCGCAATCATCTATGAAAGATTGGGTACTTGTTTTGAATGCCTTCTCCTTATACCTTAGAAACTCGGGGGATAAGACTGGGTCATATGAGAAACCATGGGAAAATAAAAGCATGGGGAAAATTTTTGTATCCCAATTGTCCCAAAGGTATGGGAAAGATGGGATAGAAAAATCCACCCTAATGTGAGCATGACAAGTGGTGATCAATGATTTGATGAGGCGAAGAGGAGAGAGGGATAAAAATGCCTTGAAGAGCCTTTTCAAGGTCATGTACAGAACAAAGGGCCAAGAAAAAAATGGGGAATTTTTTTAGTCCCAAATGTACCAAAGGGATGAGACAACTAGGGTAGAAACATGTGCCCTAACCCTAGGTTGACAAGTGTCAATATTTTATTACACAACAAAAAGGGCTAGAATGAGGTGAAAAAGATCTTAGCTTACATCACATAGCTTCTTTGGGGTCATATGATGGTCAAAGGGGATTAACAGGGATTGGGAACATTTTTTGGTCCCAAATATCCTAGAGAGAGGGGAAAAAAGGTACGCCTTAACCTCATTCTGACATGTGTCATTTTGTGGAAATGGCTAAGTCCCAAAAGCTTACCTTGACGAGATCCTTGAAGATGAAGTTTTTGGAGCTCTATGAGGACTTTTTTAGAACCTTGTTATATGAAATTTACTCTAAAAATACTTTTGAGAAGAATGGGATTCATCCCATGATGCAATTATTCCTACAACACCCTCAAAAATAACATTTTTTCTTATGACAACAAGGTGTGTCCACTGAAAATGTGTTGTGGAAAGAAGCGCCCGAGTCTTGTGAAAAATATGAAACAACCATCACTTAGATAATTGAATTATTTTCCAATGATATCATGATTTACCTCTTACTATTTACAAAGCTCCCAATATCATCTTCTGAAGCTCATGCACTAATTTTAACTACAAGCTCCTTTACCTTCAAAATTGAATTTCACCGAACTTGTTCCTAAACCCTCAAATGTTCCTTAAAATTTCCCAAATAAACTTAAATATGTTATTATCTCCTCAATACCACTTCCAGAATAATGTGGGCCTTTAGCTCTATCTTGTAGGGTGCACACTTGTCCCAGAAAGGCCAAAAATAGCCTTTCTTAGTCTACTGGAGAATCTTCCTTGAGAAACATTACATCAAAATAACTTCATGAATTTGTTTTCATATTTAAAATACTTGGGAAATTTTACTAAAACATATATGAGAAAATTTAGGATGGGGATAGGCATGATATAAAGGGATAACTAATCCAGGATAAGTACTTAGGAGGGTTTACAAGTAAAAATTTTGACACTAAGATATAATTGTCATGTTTCAACATTGAATTTTTCCCTTGCAAAAACACATGACAACAACTGGCTCTAGCCTAGAGACATTTTCTATATCAATTATAGTGAGGAAATAGAAATAAGGAACCCTATAATCTCAATACACAACGTGGACCAGTGCCTCATCCATTGGGTTCTACGGAGTCACTAAAATTATACACCACACAACTTCCTTGATTGAACACACACACATGATAAAAACAAACACACGAGAAAACAAAGGAAAAAAACAACACAAGGGGAAAAATTGGGAAAGAAAACATGAAACAACAAAGGAAAATATCCTAAATCACATATGTACATGCAAGGGACAACCCACTTTCATTGAAGCACTTATTTGAATAGAATGGTTACCCATAAACATATCATTGGATTCCTTTCTTCCACAAATCCATTGACATGTTCACTGAAGTAAGAACTTATCCTCAAGTTCTAAAGAAATATAACATGATCACTAGTGTAATTGATGATCAATTCATTCATTCCATCACCTTTCATTATTTGAAACATTCTTTCTAGATTCTCTTTGATTCTTAGGTTCGTTCTACTTGCTAAAAAATTTCCGCAGTCATGAAGATGGTTCTTAATTATACTTGACTTATCATTTTCATACCAAGATATTTGTTCTTAGTTGTGCATCTGTTTCATGACCATTATCTTCATGAGTTGATTCTCAGTAGATGCTTTAGAAACTTTGAGATTATCACCAATCTCTTGATGTCCCATGTTTCTCAATTATACTAAGAAATGATCTTCCTCATAACTTGGATATTTTGTGACATGCTTTGTTACACGGTGTGTGTCAAGTGCATTGCATCATCCTTCTAGAAAGAAAATGAGCTCAAGGTTGAGTGTGTAACATAGAAAATATCATTTTCTTCAATTTTTCCATCTTGGGCTTCAACATCAATTCTGATTTTGATGATGTCATCCTCTTGAGTAAAGTCATCACTGAAAGGTTGAATTTCATTAAAAAAGTTTCCATTTTGAAAAAAACCAGCCATAGGATGAAGCAAAATTTCCTTTATCCATTTTTTGTTGATAATGTTTCCATCTTAATGAAAAGGTAATGAGAAAAACACTAGATCTGAGTTGTTTTCATTATCATTTTCCTGATGTTGATCACCGAAAATGAAGAAATCCATTTCTATGATGAAATCATCATCTCCTTGAATAGAATATTGTTCGAGAGGTAGAAAAATGTATTCACTCCCATCTTTCTTGTCATCTTCTTCCAATGATAATGAGAAGTATTTATATTCACAAGCATACCCATCACATGGAAAATCATACCAAACATCAAGAACATTATTGGAAATATTGAACTTACCTATGGAGAAGTTGGTGAGTATCACTCCTTTTTGATCCATGTTGCTCTTCACTTAAATATCACTTTTTTACAAGTTGAAGCTCTCAGCACCATCATCAACATCTAGTGGAGAAACTTCATTTATGATCTCATCCTATAGGAAGTACACACTCTCAAACTATGATTTCATCAAATCATCATGATGTTCTTTGATCAGATCTATGGTGTTTGCATATTCTTCCACCAACATGAGTAGCTCAAGATCATCCTTAAAAGTCATGAAAAGTTTGCAAGACTTGGAATTTTGACACGGGATGTTTGTCATTGGGTCATCTGGTTTTTGCATAGTATACTTCATTTTTTTATGTGAACTAATTTATTTGTTTTACCATTGAAAAGGATGGTGTCATACAACCAAAATAGCTTCCTAATTCCTTAGACATATCTACCAAAACTTCAGCCCAATAATATACCATATGAGGTAGGCATGTTAGCTATAAGGATTCTCATTATTATTTTCTTGTCAGGGAAATCTTCCAATGCTACCTTGGCATCATTGATCTGACCCATAAGGGGGACCTTTTTCATTTCCATGGAAATGAAATGGATAGAGGTAGGGGAAAGGGAGAGGCCAAGAGATTTAAAAAATACATATGAGTAACTACCTGTGGATTCTTCATCATCAAGTTTGCATTCACAAAACTTGATTTGAGCACATTCTTTTTCTCCTTCATTTTCAACTTCTAATACAATTTTTTTTTCTTCTTCATCTTTATTGATCTCACATATTACATTGACTGACAAGACCTCCAAGGAAAGCCTTCGAGGTGCTCCTATAATCTGGTTCCTCTTTTAGTTTGGATGAGGTTCTCATTGAGCAACTTCCTTCTTTAACATCATCAGGTTGTTGGCCAATATTTGCAATAATTGATCAATTGTCTCATCTTTATAACCATGGGCCTTATCCTTCATTGATGGATTTTTTTTATCTTACTTGACAAGATGAGGTTGTCTTCCACCTCAAAATTTTTTTCTTAAGAATGGTCTAAATCTCATGGTTGGACTCTTTGTAGAAAGAAACTCACTTTAGGAATTTAAGCATTCATGAAGAACATATTTAGATTATCATCAATGGGAAGGGTAATGGTGGGAATCTTGTTGATTAGTTTATTGAACTTTTCTATGAAGTATATCATGGAATCTTGCTGCTCTTTCTTTGTCTGATTAAACTGAGTGAGGAAGGCATGAAAATATTTGACAGTCTTGAATCTTTCTTCAAACTTATTTTTCATACCACCCCAATCAGTGATTGAGTGTGAAGGAAATAATTAGAACCATTATACCATGACATATTAAAATGTTTCCATGAATAACTACACTAAAACATCTTCATGTTTCACTCCAAGGATGCCACAGGCCATGATGAAGTTTTTGATATGATCATCAGGATATTTGTTTCCATCTCTATAGAATTTCAAGAAGTTATTTCTTGGTCCTCATAGAGTGCAAGAGCCAAAGAAAACAAACCAGTGTTTTTTCCCTAAGGTACAAGTGAGTGTGCTACCATTTCTTCCTCATGTATTTCTTCTTTTATTTTTTCCTCTCTTTCTTCTTCTTATTTTGGGAATTAAAAATTAAAATGTGGGTGAAAGATATGAGAATTTGTAGGAGTGTTTGTAGGAGTTTGACTAGGGTTACTATGGGTGCCACTCAAAGAATCAGGTGGGGATGAAGCTTGAGGAAGTAGTATAGATTATCTCTGAATCACTCTTGATGGTTTTGAAAAGCTTTAAAAGAAGTGTCAATGATTCCTATCAACCTTTTCAGATTGGTATATCTTCTTTCAGCCAGGTTTTTTCAAGAGGTTTTCAAAAAGGATTTTTGTTCATTCAAGTAGTTTATTTTTTATTTTTTAATTTCTTGGTTTTTTATATTTTGTAGAGATATATATGGGTGCACGAGGGTAGATCTCTCCCCAATGAATTATTCAAATACTATTGGTGAAATAATTTATTGTATGGTGAATTATTTTATTTCCACCAACACTCACGGGGATTTTACCCTCCTTCTTGTGTATGGGGAGGCTCCCATTATTGAATGTAAACTAATATAATCCTATCTATTAGTATGGGTTTCCAAATAGGCCGAGGATCACATATGAACACTTCACTAAACTTACAAAAAATTTCTTATATGGGGTATAAGGGAGGAAATTACAGTAGTGATGGGTGAATGAGATTAATTAGAAAAAAGGAAGGTTATTGTTGTGAGTAGGAACAAGAAAATTTCACACCCAATAACCGGAGTATTTCAAAATTAAATTAGAGGAAATAAAAAATGAATCTAGTTAGTGAGACTAACAAATCTATATACATAGTTCTTTAGAATCATTCATCAAGGACACCAAGTTCATTCTTGATAACCATATTGTTTGCATGTGAATGGTGAATTGTAACTAATGTAAAAGGAACATTAATGACAAAGTAGAATGAATGATAGAAAGAGGAATATTAGAATGAATCTAATGAGGCAGGATAAGACAAGGCATGAGAACACTTGATTGAAACTTGACATCTTGAGGAGATAATGACTGGCAGAGGCATAATGATGATATGAGAGCATACTAGGATGATTTCATATATGGTATAACAAATGAATGATGAGGAAACATAGTTATCATGATGACTATAAGGCTACATGAGTGAAATTTGTGTGACTATCTCATTTTAGCAGGCATAATCCCTAGGATTATGTTGTAAGTGGACCTGGAATAATGGAATGAAGGTAGGAGGATGATAGAGAAGAATGGTAGAGGCATCAAAAATATTATTGAGGGTCTAAATGATGAAGAAAAAGATAGGTATGATTGATTTATGGTGTAAACTAGCTCAAATAGGCCTTGTTAAATGACCATGTATAGGATTTTATGGGTGTATGAAGAAAATAAAGCTATGAAAGGAAAATGAAAACATGAGAGGTGTGTAGGGACCTTGTGTAGAGTCTTTAGATGAGGCTACAGGTCATATATCAAAATTTGGCGGTATGTTTGGGGTCATATCTATGACTATCCTTAAGGACGAAAAATTTTATCATGCACAAACCATGGTATCCAAGAAGGCACAATGATATTTATGAGCAAAAAAAAACATTTGAACATGTGCAGAGGAGTACTTTAGGGATGTGTAAAAAAATTTATGTAAAGGTAAAAAATAATTTTGACGATATGGAGTTTTTTAGTTCTATCAAGCTCTTAGAATTCTCTTCCCCGACTCAAAGGTCAACTTTGAAGATTTCAAATTTATGTGAAAATTGTACATGATGACAAAACCCTTTCACCAATGATGGATAATTAAATCTATATAATTTCAGAGGTGGGATGAATCAAAATAATGTATTAACCTTTATAAACAAAATTTAACAATGGATGTCACTCCAAACCCTCTCTAAACCCTCATACTATAGCGATGCAAGAAAAATGATGTTTTTCATAATCAAATCATTTGGGGAATCCAATGTTAATAATTAGGCATGTAAATAACTCCTTATAGTACATTTTAGCATTGGTGGCATGTTCTACATAAACTAGTAAGGTACATTTTTACCCTTATTTGAAAAAAATGGGTTATATAATCATGAATGGAAGAGTTTTAGATTGAAATATTGATGTGGAAGAATGCATGGAAATTTTAATTGATGTCAATGAAAATATCTAAGTGAGGTCATTATAATTTTTTTATGAATAACATTTATCTATGTCACCTACCACTAAAGAGAAAACAAACCAAAATTAGTCAATTGAGTAGGAGATAGTTTTAATGAAATAACATAGTTTCAAGTGTTATATGATCATGTAAAAGTGGTATAGGTATAATACAACTTGTTAAACTAACATGATATAATGAGATAAAATGTTTTTATGTTCTTTCACTAATGGCTCAAAACTACCATTTTGGGACAATCAAGTAGCTCTAAGAAATGAGCACACAATGTATTATTATCCTCATAACCTACGTAAGTGAGTACTTGAAGTTGATTTAAATATCCTGTGTGAAGTTTTCCAAGATGTGGTTCATCATGAAAGTGATTTTTATTGATTTTGAAGCACATTCTACAATATTAGTATTTGGAGCTCAGAAACTTAGTCTGACTTGTCTCAGAAAAGAAAGCATTTTGATGTTTCATACCTTAAAATGATGCAATATATGGACATTATGAGTTAAATAAGGTTGTATTATCTCCATAAAGGTTCCATAAGAATCTTTATCAAGTGATTTGATGGGTGAGGCAAGTCATTTTGTGAAAACTTGTTTTCTGACTATGAAAACCCTTGAGAGACCTTGTTCCAATCTGCATGACATCGATAGCCTAAAGGTGATAGTGTTTTTACAATTACATGGTGTTGTTGTAGACCTCTTGATGAGTCTTCCACTTGATTTACATTACATGATATGATTTTTGGTGCTCTTTATACATCAAAGTTCAAGACTATGTTTTTAAGGCTCTTGCACCTGGTATGAAGCTAAAATGAGAGATTGAAGTTGAAATGGTGATTTTACAAGATTTTCAAGGAGTTATAGAACAAGATAAAGGGTCTTGTAATGTGAATGAATAGTGAAGAAAATTTTAATTGAGTTCCTTTGATACAATAAAAAAATCCTAAGTTGAATAATAGGACAAAAACTTATAAGAACTGTTATAAATCAAATTTGCAGAGGTTGATTAAACTAAAATGGAAAATGGGGACCTAATTTAGTTTAATATAATGCTATGTAAAGCAATAAATAAATTAAATAAATTGTAGTAAATAGAACCAAGAAACTATGTAAATGAAATAAGAAAGCTTAATGTGCAAAGAAGGGTTATAAAGGCCTTAGCCGATTCGTAGATATGTCAGGACTATGTCGTAGTGAAGACCAAATTAACATAATGAAGAAATGACCACACATGAGCTCTAGAAAGTGTAGATACAAGATGTATGAGTAGAATGGAGCACCTGAAGAGGGATGGAGACACTTGGGGCACCGTAGTATGAGATTTGGGAACCCTGTTCTATGGAAATGACCAAGGAACTTCCTCTAAGGTTTCCTTGAGTTACTTCTTGCATTCACTTCTTATCATTTGTATGTCAATAAACCTCACTAGATGTCACTACAAATCAAATATGGAGAAAAAAGCTACAAAACCCTAAGCAAAGCATCAAAAATCCTAAAAATTAAAGATGCATATGAAGGGGTCAGACTATCCTCATCTTCCAAATGGATGAAATTATCATTGAGAGCTTCACTACATCTCAGACCCAATGTAGTTCTAGGTGTGTGTATGTAAATCATGCACTAAGTGATCTTGTGCTAGTCACAATTTGTGAGTAGTGATCAATAACTAGATGTAGAATGTAAATAGATGGTGCATGGAATAGAATTAACTCCCCTCCTATGAAGTGTGATGTAGAAAAATAGCCATATTTCCCTTGTGATGGAGCTACATGGATGTAAATGGAGTAGTATATGCCTTTGATCGATGCAACCTTAGGTGGAGATACTAGTGCTTAGTGCTTGGTCCCTCATTATGGTCTCATAACTTTATATGTATATGGTTCTCTTGATCTAATTTTGTAATTAACCCTGAAAAGGCCGACGACCAAAAATATGAAAAGTTAAAATGGCTAGAAAGTTCCCAAAAGATGAGATTAAAGTGTAAAGAGGACCAGGGTTCCCCATAGGGGATAAGGGCACTTGGGGCGCCCCAGTCAGAAATAGGATGAATGTAAAATGAAAAAAAAATTGGGTAAATACATGTAGAAGGTTAGAAGTGATGACATAAAGAAAAGTAAAATAGCTAAAGGAGATGGGTTAATTAGTAATTTCTTTACTCAAAAACCATACGAGTAGTAGTATGACACCAGGACTAAATATTTACCCAAAGTGCATGATTTAGTGACTACATTTTCCTCCACTTTATGTTGGTGAGTGGAATGCTTGGTAACACAAAGTAGATAGATATGTGTACCATATCCATGAAGATTGATGAAGAAAACATGTTGATGGAAGAGACAAAGTGTGGAGTGAAAAAATATGGAGCATCGAGAATAAAGATGAAAAAGTGTAAGAAGTGATGAGAGTGAACCTAGGGTGGAACATGTGTGTAGCTTCCAATGTGTATGATGTACCTACATGTTAGTATGAGGTACATAATATTTAATGAGACTATTGTTGGTGTTGTTGTTGACATATTTTTTTTGTTTGTTGTTGGCTTCTTGCTGCCCATATGGATGGATTTGTAAAGGAGAAGATGATTAAGTAGTCAAATATGCATGTATATGTGTAAAAACCACATGTATATAGTAATAAGACTATAATGAAAGTACTAAAAATGAAAAAGGAACATGTGCATGTGATCTGTGATGAGAGAGGTTGTCTAGAAAGGATATCTTAGGTAACTCTGTGGTGAGAGAGGATGGAAGTAAGCATGGGCTGGTTTTATGCCACTGTAGTGGAATGATGAGTGCTAGCAGGATAAAGTTATGTTATTAGCAAACATGTAACTAGTTCCCTGGAGAATCAGTGCACGAGATCTTTACACCTGCATTGCTTTTTGGAAGATCCGACATTGTTGGCAGAAGTAGTGTAGGGAGGAAAGGCTCGATTGTATCATCCAAGGCCTGTCAATACTCCCTAGAATCATAAGGATAACTTGTTCTACAGATAATTACAAGGTACATCAGAGTTACATCTACTGTTCTGAACCCACTGTGTTATGGAAGAAACTTGTAAGTGGCAAAGGTATAGGGGCTACTAATGCTACATGGCGATAGTGTGTAAACCCCAAATGATGCTCCCTATTTGGGAAAGGATGAATGAAACGTCATGGATAGGAGGTATGCGGCCCCAAAAGAGGACTAGATGCATAAATTTTTCCTTTTAATGGGGGAGGTATTGCATCTTTGGCTCCAGATATTATCTTTGATGTGAACTAGCAGTCGATTAGAAATAAGTGGTCCTGATTTCAAACAAGCAAGCATGTAGAAGAAAAGTGCTATTTCTTCTGCCAAACAACTCTTTGTTTCCATTTCGCTTGAAATGTTCCTAAACTTTGCGACGATTTCCTTCCTCTATTGACGATGTTTTATTGTTTTGCAGCCGCATGGTAGGTGCACTCACAATGTCACAGAGAACCTATCTTACTAGGCCATAGTCACCTCTAGACTTATATAACTAGTATTCATACTAAACAGTGGCCGATTAGGCGCTCATATAATAGACACCTGATTGATCTCTGATTCCTGGATACTGTCTCCGATGTGGATTTGGGATTTGATTGCAGTCCGGTAGCATGATTTTCCAAGGGGCAATCCTATGTGCTGAAAATTGCGTATAATTCTTAGTGTGCCAAAAGTATAAAATTAAATAATAGCCCTTGTCCCTTGTATGAATTTCAGATTAACACACCAAGTAGACATTGCTTTGTTTGCATTAGTAGTAGCCAATTGTAGAGATTACATACGGTGTAAGAGCCCTTTGGAGTCCTACAAGTACAACTGGAGTCAAGGAAATTATCACTTGTACACTGTTTATATCCCTACAGATAATGGCATACAAGAGATCTTATCTAGCATATCTAATACAAGCTCACATGTACAAGTACATGCAAGATAGACTATAAGAAAATATAGATTTTTCACACACATTCCTGGATGGATGGAGTGGACTGCAACACTAGATGATATGAGCCATGTGTCCCCTTTGCTGCAATGGATCCTTCCTATGCATTGCGAACGTTTTATTTGGTTTTGAGCCCCTGGGTAAAGCAATCTTGGTTAGGGAACCTATCTTACGCAGGAATTTCAGCTCCACCGGGATATATAGTTGATAGTGTATATTGAAAAAAGCACGCTTACATGAGTGGGTATGTGTGTTGATGATATGTGACCTAGATATTCTTTGTGAATGACCCTATAGATGAAGTGTATATCATTACAAGATGATGGAAGGAGTGATGATTTAGCCTAAAGTGTATGTCACTACGAGATGAATAGAGGGAGTGGTGATGTATCCTAAATTGTATACCACTACAAGATGATGGAATAGGTGACCATTTAGCCTATAACATATGTCACTAAACCTACGAATGTCATATGATAGGATGTTGAATGATGAACATGGGAATGTGATAAGGTCCATTTGTGAAGTATACCCTCAACATTCTAGTATGGACTGTGAGACTAGAGTTTGTCATATGGAAATGAGTGTAACACGTAGTAGAATATGTAGTATGTGTGATGATAAGAGATGACTATGTGATGAGAAATGCGGAAATATTTGATATATAGAATGTAATGCAAAATGTGTAGATAGCCTAATAGTGTGAAGTGCACACTATGTAGTATGTAGAATGAGTAGTATGTAATGATATGCTCATAGACAATACGAGTGTGATGAATACCTATATGGAATGTATGATGTGTAGATGTGAAAATGTAGAAATACAAATGATGTAGAGGAACTTGAAGATATAGTATGCAAAATGCAAGATGTATGGTAAGAGGTGTGAAGAGATGTAGTGTGTATTGCCTAATGTGCAGTGTGTGGGGTTCCTGGGTAGTATGTCCTCAACAGTCAAGTATGAATTGAAGTGTAAGAGTGTGTCATCAGGAAATAATGACACGAGTATGAGTGTAGATGAATATTATTATGCTAAGAGGTGGATGTGTGATAATATGAATGCAAGAGATGTGTGGATGCTGGGATGGGAGGGGGTGTGTGAATGCTATGCCCCCTAATTGTGTGTGATAAAATTAACTATCTCATGAAAGTGAAGGATGAAGGTTCTCCATCTAATGGTTGTGATAAAATCCTATGACTATTCTCTACTAGTACTAGTATAGTAGATAGACGTTGCACTATTGAGTGAATTTTATGTGCATACAATTGATGAATATATGATGAATGTCATGGTGCGATGAAATGTGTAGGTGATGGAGATATATGTGGAGATGAGTGTGGAGGTGATAAACACCCTTGCAAGATAAACAAAGTTGGATCCTTACACCAAGATGATGTAACAACCTTAGGAATGGGCTTATACTTATGTGTAGGACTAGTAGAGTGGTGAGGTCATGTAGATAATATGTGAGTAGGTGAACTGGGATTAGATTGCTTTTTTAGTAACATAGATTATGATGTGCTAGATGAAGTAGGAAATACATTGACTAATGATCGAGGAGATGATGACTATGGAGTAGATGGAGGTATACCATCGATAGAAATAACTTTATTGTTATGGATGAATTTGAGTCACAAGTGATTCATAGAAATGATAGACTTAGACTAACAAATCCAATTAAGGCTTAGAAGCATGTCACAACCATCAACTTCTTGGCCAACAAGGAAAGGTAAAAGTAAAGTGAGAGGACCAACCATAACATGTAGTTTGACAATGCCGTATGAATTATTCATTAGGTATGAAATTTGTGATAGTGGGAAACCAATAACGATAAGAATTGGAATAGATCATGTGTTAATGGGAAGAGATGGGTCAACCTTAGTATTATTGATAGGAATTACGCCAATAGATGCAATAATATGAAAGTGATGAGAAGTTAAATTCGCATGATAATCATGGTTGGAAAATGAGATAATCGGTGGAGAAGTGTCAATATGCACACCTAAAAAGTCAAGAGCCCTTGATGCAGGAGGAGGCACTACGTGATATGTGTGATTAACTAAAGATTCCACCACTTTCTTGTCATGTTGGGTAGGTGGGTTATAAAATAATTTGAGGTTTTGGTTTTTGTTAGCTAGTGGAGAGTCTATAGATTCCTGGAATTCAAGCTGGTTGTTATTGATAAGATCTTGGATTATGGTACAAATCTTGAAACACCTATTCGTAGAGTGTCCTACACATCGATGATAGTCGCATCGAAATTTCTCATTATACTTTCTTCCTTTTCATCATGATGGATCTATTTCAAGTGGTAGAGGAAGTGTAATAATATTTCTCTCTAGAATTTAGTGCAATATGAGATGTGGGGTGATAGGGAACTTAGTGAATGTGCATTGAGGTGGTTGTGTGTGAGGATATTTAGTAGTAGTTACCACATTGATAGTGACTATTGTATTGGTTGGTTTTGTCGTAGATGGTATAAATGTTGACTTTCTTTGAAAATGTGTAGAGGATGTTTATTGTTCTTGGTACTTAAGCTTACCTAAAGCTAAGAGCTTGGCCTCACAAAGCTTAAGAGTATGAAAAAATTGATTAAATGAAGGAGAGGTCTCAAACAGAAACACTCTTCTATAGAGGTGGTAAAATACTCTGGATGAACAAGTTCTAAAGCTTAGATTCAGAAATCACATTTGACATCTTAGCTAGATTATTTTTGTATCTCAAAACTTAATTGGTTAGGTGATCATTAGATCCTTGCTTAAGTTTTTTGAGTTGGGAATAAAAGATATTGGAGCTGATGTTAATAGATAAGTGAGTAAGAAAAGCATCCACTAGATGCATGAATGAAGTTACCGAATGGATGGGTAGGTCATAAAAACAATGAATCACATAATCCTTGAGACTAAGGGGAAAGATATTATCTAAAAAATGTGATCATCAACAAAATCAAGACAAATGACGTGAAATGATATAATATGTTCTTGAGGGCCAGGACACCCTTTGAAAATGGGAATCTCAGGGGTGAAAAAAAATAGGAGGAAGCGGATAAGTGGGGATGACGGGTGTAATGAAATTACTAGTATAATTTAGATTATGAACAACAATAGAACACCAAATAACACAATATTTTAGAATAATGATCTCATTATGCAATTAGAATAGCTTCGCCACTTCGAGGGGGAAACCTCAAAACCATATAATAAGACTTAAATGCTCAAATCATAATAAAATACTACCTACAATCCCCTATATATACTATTCATATGTTATGGCCATCACCAAGGCTGACCTATTAAGCATGAGAAAGTATAAATGATATAATAAAATGATATGGTAAGCCACAAGTCGGCTACTCATGTCCTAATACAAGAAATAGGTTAAGGGCATAGCATGCACTTTCCCTTTAAACCAACATTGTCCTCAATGTTGAATAATCCTAGATGTTGGTGCAAAAAACTTTCATCCTCCCAGGTTGCATCTTCTATGCTCAAATTCTTCCACTTGATCAGATATTCCTTAATGTCTCTGGTTCTCAGCCTCTTAGTACATGTTTGCAGAATCTTATCTGGCTCCAAAATGATTCTTCCTTCCTCGTTAATTTCTGGTAACTCTATATGGGCTTCAAATTCTGTCCAATAACCTTCTTCAGGCATGAAACATGGAATACTGGGTGTATGTGTGGACATGGAGGTAACTCTAGTTTATAAGCAACACTGCTAATTTTTTGTAAAACCTAATAAGGGCCATAATATTTAGGAGCAAGTTTGTTGTCCTTTTTCTGTTGCTTTAGGGTTATCTATTTTTAAGGCTAGAGACCGACAAAAATCCAGTCACCAATTTCAAAATTTCTTTCACTACATTGTTGATATGCTTGTTGTTTCATCCTATTTTGTACTAATGCTAAATTCTCCTTCAAACTAGCTAAAAATTGTTGTTGATGTTGACTATGTTCCTCAACATCTCTGACCTTAGTTTGCACCCTCAAGGAGGAAGTGATAGAATGTGGATGGTAACCATATAATACTAAAAATTGGGTCATTTGAGAAGAGGTATGAAAATATGTTTTATACCACCAGTTTACAAGTGGTAGCCATTAAATCCACCTTTCCTACTTATCTAATACAAAAAAATGTAGATACCCCTATAAGCATTTGTTGACCAATTATGTTTTCCCATCAGTTTGAGGATGATAAGATGAACTTTGAGCTAGCTAACTACCCAAACATGAAAATAATTCCATCAAAAAATTACTTGTGAAAATAGGATCACGATCACTTACAATTATCTTTGGGGTTCCATGTAGCCTTTGAACTGTCTCCAAAAATAGTTGTGACTGTACTGGCTGCAAATGGACGTGATAGGGCAAAAAAATGGGCATATTTTGTGAGCCTATCCACAGTCACAAAAATAATAGTCTTACCCTCTGAACAAGGCAATCTAGTGATGAAATCCATGGAGACCTCCTCCCATCTCTGGCTAGGAACTGGTAAGGGTTGCAACAGACCTGATGTCTTAATTGTTTCCCCTTTGTTTTGTTAGCACACTAAACACTCTGATACAAAATTTTGTACATCCCCCTTGATTCCTTCTCAAAATAATTATATTTTTATTATATGATATGTCTTCAAAAACCTAGAGTGTCCTCCAATAGGTGAGGTATGTATCTCTATAAGAATCTTATGCTTTAACTCAGAATCTTTACTCAAGTATAACCTTTCCTTGTACTATAGGGCATTACCTTCCCACTTAAATTTTTTAGATGCCATAGATCCTTACTTGATATTCTGTATTAAAGATTGTGTGTCCTTTTCTTGATCCCATTCCAATCTTTCTTCATCTACCTAATTGACCATCAACATAGACATTCCACATAGTAAGGCATCTGCAGATGTAGCCCTTCTAGACAACACATCAACCACTACATTTTATTTACCCTTTTTTTATATGATTTCAAAATCATAACCAAACATTTTTGTTACCCACTTTTGTTGTTCCTAAAATGATAACCTTTTCTCCAAAAATGATTTGAGACTATCATGATCAGTTTTTACCTTGAAGTTTTTACCCATGAAATACGGCCTCCATTGCTTGACCACATGAAGAATAGCCATCATTTCTTTCTCATAGACAGGTTTGAGAAGATATTTTCCTTTGAATTAGCGACTCTCAAAATAAATTTTTCTTCCTTCCCACATTAGAACTACTCCCAATCCTAATCTTGAAGTGTCACATTCAACAATGAAGGTTTTTGAGAAGTTGGGATTAGCCAAAACTAGGGTGTTTCACAAGGCTTCCTTCAGCTACTCAAAGGATTTTGTGGCTATGTTTTTCCAATGGAAGGCATCCTTCTTTAGTAATACAGTGATTGTGGTTTTTATTCTACCATATCCCTACACAAATCTTCTGTAGTAACCTATTAGTCCTAGGAACCTACAAAGATTTTTGAGAGTTTTGGGCCTTAGCCATTCCACCATAGCTTTGATCTTTTGTGTAACATTCCCATTTTAAGAATTCAGAAACAAGGTAAAAAAAAAATTTACACAATGTTCTCTATTCTAAATAAAACATCATTTAGAACACACATTCCATGCCAATCGATATCTCATAATAGATAACCATATGCATCTGTAATGACTCAATAAGTTACCAATCTCTCATTTCATGAGTTGACTTTTAAACCGATCTCTCATGTTTTTCTTAAAGTATAGAATACTTTATGTATACAATGAATACTTGGTTTTCCTACCCTATTCCGGGGTACTGAGTGATCTGTTTAAGAGAACCTATCTGAATATTTGTTACCAATATTCATCTGACATCACATTTCTTTAAACTAGGTGACATAGGACAATGCAACCAGCAGCTTGCGATACTTTGGCCAAATATTTTCAACATATTGTTCATGTTACTATTCCTAGACGGTATACTCGTCATTATTGGAATACATCCTTCACCTCACTCTTCTATTATCTAGAATGGTCTTTACTGACTTCTGTCAATCCACTTGCCCAAGGTTTGACCCTAGCCCACGTTAGAAACATAAATTGTTATAGGAAGATGCTCACGATGACTTAGGGTATATGGGCATACTCGATCGACCTAAGTCAACCGAATGTACCAAGGTACCCTGAGTCATAGAGAGCTACTCCCTATTCTAAACATGCTTCTAACTTGACCTAGAGAGAAACTAAGCTCAAGTCTAGATGTGTGTAGATCCAGATGAACAAATACATGGAAGGGTGTTGCCACATGTCAACTATAACACTGTATCCTTGAGAAGCCCTTGGAATTCTCGAAGGTATAGTCCTGTAGTTGGCATGTGCCAACATCCGTTAGAACTGATTCATCATGATGTACATACACCTTGGTGGTCATTAAATTCATAATTAAATTGGATTAAGATTCAGATTACAACAACCATGCCTAACCCTAATTCCAACATTCATTAAGTTCTTTATCCATAATTAATCTGATTTGATATTAAGAACTTCATTAACTCATGCTTGCATTGATGTTCATTAACATGGCCTAACAAGTAGTTATCCCCAAAAACAGGGCAGCAAACATCAAACGGTTAATTTTTAATGCAACCTAGTTGTCCAAAGAAGGTGTATCACCCACCTAGATTCAGCTAGTGTTTACTTTTTATAAACGAAGCACAAGGATTAAATATCATAACCACCATTCCTTTTATTTTTATTCTTATGAGAGAGGAAGAGTCTTCCTCTACATGGTTAGATGTTAGGGTTAACATAACCTTTTTATCATTCAATACTCATATAGTTTAATTATATGTCCAATGCATATTTCATTATTAAACTATAGTTTTTTAGTTAGAGAACGACATCTTTTGCCATTTAACAAGATTTCATTATAGTAAGGGAGATTATACTATCCCCTTAATCCAACTTATTAATTGATAACAACAATAGTATACAAACAGATATAAAGAATATCGAAAAGATATCACTACTATTTCCTTCATATAAGGTACAAGAGAATTTACACCACAAATTGGAGTCAGTCTCCAAACCTTTCAATTCATCATGATAAAATATACATTTACAAGACTATGCATTTCATGCATACTGCATGTCAATCAACATTAAGATCATAAAATAACATCACTTTTCTTTTCCAATACAACTCAAGAATGAATCAATTTTTTTTACATAAGATCTAGAATTAAATAAGCCAATGCATCATAAAAAATTTTTCCTTCTTTTATCACTTACGATGTCCATCTGCAAAAATTTCTAGCAAGGGTCAGTTCATTGAACTGAGCATGATAAGCACTAAGCATTAAAATGAAGTGCATTCCACTAATTGTTCCATTAAAACAACTCTGCTTTAATGAAACAATTAATAAGTATCATACAAATAAGCATAAATGATAACAACCCGAAAAGAAGTGCAAATGATGAGTTCAAAATTCACTTTTAAGAAAAGAGCATAATATAATCAACAAACTGCATTATAACATATAGTTTAATTGATCCAATCAATTACCTTTTAAACAAACAACAGACTCTTTCCGTCTAATTATTTCATAATTCATTCTGAATTGAAATACCAAATTTATCTTTACTATGAACAAAAAGAGTATAGCTTCAGCATAGTACATATTTAGAATGATTCATCCCATAACTTAAACAAAAGAAGAAGAATCAATACATACTATCCATCATTCACTAATCCTCTCAAAGATAGAAACAGGTTTAGAAAGTACTCAACTGATTACCCACATAACTGCTTCAGTTCAAGGAAACTAATAAAAGGATTCAACATTAAAGAGACAACAAGTAGAACAAGAATCCCAAATCAATCCAAGGAGGGATAAAAAATCATAATAGTCTTCCTTTAAGTCTTAACTAACTTCCACATGTTAAAATATATCATTAAGAGATCTGAAACCATACGTCCCAAAAATCAAAGCAAGACTCACAAAAGGTTAATCTCCTCTCGTGTCCAACCAAGGAGGATTCATAATAAGACACAGTGCAAAAAGAGAAATCCTTCCAATAACAAATTTAAATGGAGTATGACTCAGTCAAACAAAGCAGTCGGTCAAAACATGATTACATTTTCTCTTCTACAGAACCAACTCAGTTATTCTCTTTCCACATCATTACAACAATGACTTAGTACAAAGTAGACTAAACAATCCACAAGGAAATTTCCATCGCAGAAGAGTGGTTTCTCACTATTTCCTACAAGATAGAAAGGATAGAAAGGCCGAACCCAAGAAGTCAAATAGACCTAAGAGAGTAATCACTCTACAATCAAGAAGAGAGTCGAGCTACAGAGAAGTTTGATCAAATGAACTTATCTCAACAAAAGTTAAAGGATCTCAAATAGAAAAGATCCAATCAAGGTTTCATTTCTTTTGTACTATCAAATGAATTCCCTTTTATTTTTTTATTTCAAACTCAGAAGTTATTTTGCTAGTCCCCAAAGGAGAACAAAATATCAAACCCACAGTAAAAATAAAGCAACACTTCTAGTTTCCCTTATGAATTCAAAATTTATCGAACAAAAATATCAACACTATCCTAGTTCATCTATTCCATGTTGTTAAACACAAGTTCAAATTCATACAATAGAGAGAAGTATACAATACAGTCCCTAGGTGGAAGTAAAAATTTTGGATGAAACATGATACAGTCCACAAGAGAAATCCATTCTTTTCTCCTTTTTAAAGACCCAGAGTTCCATTCAAGTGAAACTACAAAGAATACAAAACCCAAAGATCAATTAAAAAGGATCAGAAAGAGAGAATGAAAACCCAACACATGTTTAAGTCAAGCAAGGTCTCAAAATTACCCTCAAAATTGAATGAAATAGATCACAACAATCTACATTCACTGCTCCGTTTAGTACATAAGATTGAGATAGAGAATGTATTTGTTCCAATCATCTAACACAAGAAGAAATATGAACACCACATTTTTTATAACTTCAAAACCCCATTATCGACTGTTTCAATGAGCTTTGAAACATACCAATGAATAAATAACAATAAAGTATCTAACCAGAGGTTCCATAGCCCCACAACAAGATACAATTCCATAAAAGGTCCATTATCCTTCAAAAAAATAATCAGGACTTCAAACAAGACATTGGTTTTCTCAGAGCAGAGGAGAGAAGAATATCCTCCCATACTACATGCCATTACAAGTTCAAAGAAAGTGGTATAGTCTAGGAAATAAGTACCACAACCATTCCAAACTCAAGAAGCATCAAGGAGAAGATCTCAAAAGAGATTACCAGATCAACTCAAACCAAAACTATTCTCTCAAGCTTTTTTGAGTAGATAGTCCCATATATGAGTTCTAAGCAACAAAAAACCTTGAATACAAGTAAAACACAAAGCCTACAATACAAGTAAAGAACCAAACACAATGCTTTGAATTCAAGTTCAGAACTAACAAGCTTAGAATACGAGTTTAGTACTAAAAAAAATCCACAAAGACAAGTTCAAAGGAGACACAAGTCTCAAGCACAAGTTCAGAACCAACACAAGGCTTCGAATACCAGTTCAGAACAATATAAGCCTCCAATACAAGTTCAGAATGAACACAAAGCTATGAACATGAGTTCAGTGCAAAACACAAGTTTCGAACACAATTTCAGAATAAACACAAAGCTTATCACCAACGAACTTGCGTAGAGAGAGAGAGAGAAAGAGTTTCCAAATGTAAACATTATCATGCAATGGATTCATATCCAAAAATCACAAAGATTCATACAACCAAGAAAGTAAATAACCAGACAAAACATGCAAACATTTATCTCATGAGAGCAGAATTGTTTTAATGAATCATTTAGAAGAAAGTAAAAAATATTAATGGGTAGAGCCTATCATGCCTGATAGTGCTTCTGCTAATTCAAAGGAGACTTCTAGCTGAGATTCCAACTCTTTTTCTCCTCCATGAAAGATCAAAAACCAAACATCTTTTCTTCCAATGCCTCATATACTTTCCTTGGATCAAAAATAGACCAGAGAAAAAAAATAGCCACAAAGTAAAAGTCAAACTGCTGGCTCGAAGAACCAGATAGCTCCATGCAGAGAAAAAATCTACAAGGCATGCAAGACCAAATAACCTCCAAAAAATCCACCTTCCTTGTTTCCAAGATGGTTTGCATGCGAAAAAACTGAGGTTCATTAATGCAATTACTCCTCAATCTCCCTCCTATCTCTCCTTGCCACCACCTCCTAAAACTGGTGAATGTTATTTCAACTTCAGCATGCATTTCCAAATTTAGTGAAGCCTCCACGTATGCTTCCACTAAATTTTACTTGCCTTTTCCAAAACTGGTTGTATCCTCCCATTCATTCAACCAAATCAAATCAAATAAATTCCATTGGAACCGTCACCATAATACCATGCGACCATATGTTCCCTTTCAATAGTTTAGGATAGATTTCCCAAAACTTAGGTTATAACCTTAGGTTTAGTCATAATCATTTCATAAGTAATTTCCACCTTAGGTTAGATCAAAATCACAACCAAATAGTATTAGGTAATAGGTTAAAAATAGCCTAGCAATTCCTTAGTTATTTCCCCCTTATTCCATTTAGCACATCAACTTAGGTTAGGATGCCATCCCAACAAAATAGAATATGAAGATTAGGTTAGATTGTAACCCAAATAAGTAGATATAGCTAGGAAGTAGGTGCATTTACCTAGTTTAGAATATCATTAGGATAATCCCTTAGGTTTAGGATTTAGATTCCCTTCATAGTCATGAAGCAGACTTCATTTCGCTTACGCCATTAAATTTCCTGAAGAGATCAATTCTAAAGATCCAAGCACAAACATACAACCGAATGAAGGCATGTTCTTACAAGACGAAAGAATTTGTATCACACAAAAGTTCAGTCCGCTATGTCCCTCAAGCTTATGAATTTCAATTTACCATTTAGTCCGGTAAGGAGATTTAAAACATTCCTTGGATCACTGGAATTGATCCAAGGATGAGTCAGTTAAAAGAGATAAGTTTGCAACTATCAAAACTAGATTGTAACTCACCTACAAGAAGTGAAAATGGATTCTTGCAAGCCATATCATTTCAGTCTAATGAATCGAAGAGAAAAAATGATTTATCCATAACAAGCATGATTTTCAACAATCAAGGGAACATACCTCATTCAAGAAAATCACATGCCAACGCTTGCAATGCAAAAGAGAAATATAACTATTTGTCAAAGGTGTTACATACTTCCCTCCTAAAAATAATCATCATCCTGATGATTGTCTTATGTTTGACCATTGCATTAAGGATAATCAATTTATTCACTTTCTTAACATATGTTTGTAACAATATCAAAATATAAAGTTCCAGAAATCAGCATTCACATAGCTGCTTATTTAAAAATAAATAGTTATCTGCCCAAAAGTGGCAGACTTATTGACATATAAAGATAAAATCACAAATTTTTATCAGTCATCATAGTCAATTCTGTATCAAATAAATATGGAAAAGTAGTTTTCATATCTTCCAAATTTTCCCAGGTTGCACTTTCTTCATTAAACTGGTCCCACTAGACCTTACATTGACTTATTTCATGATTTCTTAAATGCAACTAGTGAGTTTCTAGCACTCGTATGGGTTTAACCATGATTATTCCTGGGTCTTGGACCTACAAGGAATTCTAATTTAACACATGTGATAAATCTAAAACATATTTCTTAAGCAAAGAAATATGGAAAACATCATGCATTCATGACAAAGCAGGAGGTAATGCTAAACGGTAAGCTACAAGGTTGATTACTTCAACTATCTCAAAGGGTCCCACATAAAGAGGTGATAACTTGGCAGCCTTGCCAAAAGTTATAGAGCTCTTTTTTGGTTTAACCTGAAGAAAGAACCTTCTCACCAAGTTCAAATTTCCTGTCAACCCGCTTTAAATCAGCATAACTCTTTTTCCTATCTGCTACTTCTTTCAAGCATTCACGAATCATTTTAAATTGTTGTTCCATTTCCGTAAGGATTTTAGGTCCAATTACCTCTCTATCCTCAATGTTGTCCCAACTAACGGGGGTTTTGCATTTTCTTCCGTATAGTGCTTCGAAAGGTGCCATTTTAAGAGAGGCATGATATGTGTTATTATAAGAAAACTCAACTAGTGGAAGGTACTCTTCCCACTTATACTGTTGATCCATACAATACATTCGTAACATATCCTCTAAAACTTGATTAACTCTTTCAGTCTGTCCATCCATTTCTGGATGATACACAGAACTGAAATTCAGCTTAGTTCCAAGAGCTGCATTAAATGTTTGCCAAAACCTTGATATCATTCTAGGATCTCTATCAGATATGATTAATTCAGGTACTCCATGTAATCTAAAAATTTCATGTACAAATCTCTTAGCCAATACAGGAGAATCATCCTTCAAATTACCAGCAATAAAATGTGCTACCTTTGTTAGTTTATCAACAACTACCAAAATAACATCATGTTTATTTCTTGACATAGGCAACCCTTGTACAAAATCCATGCTTATTACTTGCCATTTGTATTACGGTATGCTATGAGAATACAATAAACCATCTGGGTGCATATGTTCAGCTTTAACACATTGACATTCAAGGCAATGTGTCACAAAATCAATAACATCCTTTTTCATCCCCTTCTAGAAATATTGTTGTCTTAAATCTGCAAGCATCTTTGTAATACCAGGGTGTCCCGAAAAAGGTGAATTGTGAAATTCTTCTAACAATTTCTTTCTTAAATCATTTAGCGAAGGTATGTATACTCTGTTTTCAAATCTTAAGATTCCTTTGTTGTCAAAGTGAAAACCTTTATACCTCACATCATTTGGATCTGCAGCAAGCGTTGTTTTTACTTGCTGAAAGTAAGAATCAGATTCCATAACACTTTTTACTTCATCCTTAAACTGAGTTCTTAATGTTATAAGAGTAGAAATGTGCTTCCTACGACTTAGAGCATCATCCACTCTGTTTTCCTTACCTTTGATATAATTAATGTCAAAATCATATTGAGACAAAAACTCTAACCATCTTCGTTGTCTTGCATTTAGATTTGGCTGAGTGAAAATATACTTAAGCCCAAGATGATCAGTTTTTAATTCAAAAGGTTTACCAAGTAGGTAATGCCTCCAAAATTGTAGTGCATGGACAATGGCAGCAAGCTCTAAATCATGTGGAGCATAATTCAACTCATGTAACTTTAGTTTTCTACTTTCATAAGCTATGACATGATCATTTTGTAACAAAATACCTCCTAGACCTTCCCTAGATGCATCCGTTACAATAGTAAAATCTCCATTAGGGTCTGGTATAGCTAGAATAGGTGCCAAAGTTAAGTGTTCCTTCAAAGTTCTAAATGTAGATTCACATTTCTCATTCCAAACAAACTTCTTATCCTTTTTCTGTAATGAAGTTATTGGTGCAGCCACTTTAGAAAAATATCTTACAAATTTTTTGTAGTAACCTACAAGCCCCATGAAGCTTCTAACTTCATGTACATTCTTTGGTGTAGGCCACTCAGTTATAGCTACAATTTTAGAAGGATCTACAGCAATTCTCATTCTTACTTATTACATGTCCCAAATAGTGCACTTCAGTGTCATAGAAAGAACATTTAGATAGCTTACCATATAACCATCTCTTTCTCAAAATTTCAAAAACTATCTTCAAATGCTCATGGTTCTCCTTAATACTTTTAGAATATATGAGAATGTCATCCAAGAATACGAGCACAAATTTATCCAAGTATTCTTGAAAGATATTATTCATTAAATTCATAAAAGCTATAGGTGCATTTGTTAATCCAAAAGGTAAAACTATGAACTCATAATGTCCATACCTTGTTCTGAAAGTTGTTTTATGAATGTCCTCATCCTTAATCCATAATTGATGATATCTAGATCAAATATCTATCTTAGAATATACCGATGCTCCATGCATCTGATCAAATAGATCATCAATTCTAGGGAGTGGGTATCTATTCTTGATTGTTTCTTTGTTTAACATTCTATGTAATCAATGCACAATCTAAGTGTTCCATCTTTCTTTTTCACAAAAATTACTGGTGCTCCCCAAGGTGAAACACTTGGTCTAATCAAACCTTTAGACAAAAGTTCTTGCAATTGAGCCTTAAGCTCTACTAATTCTATAGTAGTCATTTGATATGGTGCCTTAGAAATAGGCTCGGTTCCAGGCTTGATTTCAATTGTGAAGTCAAATTCCCTTTTGGGTGGAAGACCTGGTAACTCTTCTAGAAACACATCACTGAAGTTTTGTAACAATGGATATCATTCCATGACATCACTGTTCTCTTTAGCTTTTTCTACAATCTTTACTACATATAAGGTACAACCTTTATTTTTGGCCTTTTTAAGTTGCATAGCTGACAGTTTCCTAACATAAATCTCACGTTTCACACCCTGAATCTCTATTGTTTTCTGTAGATCATCTAAACAACTAATATGTTTTTCAAAACAATCCACTTTTTCCTTATGTTCAGCTAACCAATTAACACCTATGATTACATCATAAGACCCCAAAGGTGTAACATAAAGATCAACTTCTGTGGAAAAACTAGGTAAGTCAAGGACTGCTCCAAAAAGACACATACTAACTGTATGAACAACATTGTTTCCATAATGTACAGTCCATGTTTTATCCATGTTTCCAGCTTTTCTTTTTATTTTTGATGCTAATTTACTAGAAATAAAACATTCAGTAGCTCTGGTATCAAAAAGAATAGTTATAGGTATGCCAAATAACTTACCTGAACCTCTATGGGCATGGCCTATTTTTCATCCTGCTTGTCAGCTATTGCAGCATGTATCTTGTGCTGCTGATTACGATCATCCTTTTTCAAAGGACATTGATTTGTCGTAATGATCTTTGCCACAGTTATAACAGCCTCCTACAGGTCCCTTTCTAGGCTCATATTTATTTCCAACCCTAGAATTATCATTCTGACCTCCATAGGACTTCTTTCTGTTATTATTATTCTTTACAAAGTTGTTTCATGAATTACCAGTAGACTTATTTGTTGCTTCTTTCTTATTATTATCAGTAGAAAACTTACTTTTCATTCCAAATTTCTTCCATGGTCCTTTCTTAGGTGCAAGAGATGATGAAGAGGAGTTGGGGACTTTCTTCCTTGACTTCCTCCTTATGAGCAGAAATTGCCTTCAATTTTTGTTCCTGCCTTATGGATTTTTCAACAACCCCTTCCATCGTGGTTGGGCTGTGAACATCCACCTCTCCTCCTATAATGGGATTCAATCCCATGATGAATTTCTATATCCTAAAATTCTCATCAGTTTGATACTGAGGTACATACTTAAGGAGTTTAGTAAACCACTCCCAATACTCAGTTACAGTTAGCTTTCCTTGAGCTAAGTTCTAGAATTTAGTCATTTTCTGATCATAGTAAAGTTACGGCAGCCAACATTGCCTAAAGTAACCTTTAAATTGATCACCATGTGATATTAGTTTCATCAATATTCAACTCAGCCTTATGGTTGTCCCACCATGAAGATGCCTCATGGGAAATTTGATATGCTCCCCATATCACCTTTGTTTCTTCTAAGAAATTCCTTATTGCAAAGTACTTCTCCATTTCTGCTAAGCCAATTCTCAGCTCCATCTCCTAATGTGGTGCCATCAAACTTGGGTGGACTTATCCTTTTTATATCATTAGTGAGTTCAAGTTGCCAGCCTAGCCTTTTTGTTCTCAGGATGATCAGGTATGTTCACATTGTTATTATCAACACCTAAATTGGCATGTTGTCCTCAGGAGGTGGCTGATTATTATTACCAGCATCTTCTTCCTCCTCATTGCCCATTACTTGTTGTTCAAGTACAACCAAATGATCCCTTGTGTCCAATAGGGAAGCAAGGATCTCATCAAGTTTTTGGGCAAGTTGCTGCTCCTTCCTTAGGTGGAGGATTATTTGCAACATTTCCTCTTGTTCTAACCATTTTCTGTTAACAAGAAAATTTAAGTTTCATCAGATTATGGACACAATAGGTCCAAGAGCTGCAACCTTCAGCTCTGATACCAAGATGTAACATTCCCATTTTAAGACTTTAGAAACAAGGGAAAAAATTTTTACACAATGTTCTCTATTCTAAATAAAACATCATTTAGAACACACATTCCATGCCAATCAATCTCATAACAGATAACCATATGCTCGGTAAGTGTAATGACTCGGTAAGTTACCGATCTCTCATTCCATGACTTAGTTACATCTCTCATGTTTGTCTTAAAGTATAGAATACTTTATGTATACAACGTATACTTGGTTTTCCTACCCTATTCTAGGTACTGAGTGATCTGTTTAAAGAACCTATCTAAATATTTGTTACCAATATTCATCTGACATCACATTTCTTTAAACTAGGTGACATAGGACAATGCAACCAATAACTTGTGATACTTTGGCCAAATATTTTCAACATACTGTTCATGTTACTATTCCTAGATGACATACTCGTCATTTCAGAATACATCCTTCACCTCACTCTTCTATTATCTAGAATGGTCTTTACTGACTTCTGTCAGTCCACTTACCCAAGGTTTGACCCTAGCCCAGGTTAGCAACATAATTTGTTATAGGAAGATGCTCACGATGACTTAGGGTATATGGGCATACTCGATCAACCTAAGTCAACCGAATGTGCCAAGGTACCCTGAGTCATAGAGAGCTACTCCCTATTCTAAACATGCTACTAACTTGACCTAGAGAGAAACTAAGCTCAAGTCTAGATGTGTGTAGATCTAGATGAACAAATACGGAAGGGTGTTGCCACATGTCAACTGTAACACTGTATCCTCGAGAAGCCCTTGGACTTCTCAAAGGTACAGTCCTACAGTTGGCATGTGCTAACATCCGTTAGAACTGATTCATCATGATGTACATACACCTTGGTGGTCATTAAATTCATAATTAAATTGGATTAAGATTCAGATTGCAGCAACCATGCCTAACCCTAATTCCAACATTCATTAAGTTCTTTATCCATAATTAATCTGATTTGATATTAAGAACTTCATTAACTCATGCTTGCATTGATGTTCATTAACGTGGCCTAACAAGTAGTTATCCCCAAAAATAGGGCAGCAAACATCAAATGGTTAATTTTTAATGCAACCTAGTTGTCCAAAGAAGGTGTATCATCCACCTAGATTCAGCTAGTGTTTACTTTTTATAAATGAAGCACAAGGATTAAAGATCATAACCACCATTCCTTTTATTTTTCATTCTTATGAGAGAGGAAGAGTCTTCCTCTACATGGTTAGATGTTAGGGTTAACATAACCTTTTTATCATTCAATACTCATATAGTTTAATTGTATGTCCAATGCATATTTCATTATTAAACTATAGTTGTTTAGTTAGAGAATGACATCTTTTGCAATTTAACAAGTTTCATTATAGTAAGGGAGATTGTACTATCCCCTTAATCCAACTTATTAATTGATAACAACAATAGTATACAAACAGATATAAAGAATATCGACAAGATATCACTACTATTTCCTTCATATAAGGTACAAGAGAATTTACACCACAAATTGGAGTCAGTCTCCAAACCTTTCAATTCATCATGATAAAATATACATTTACAAGACTATGCATTTTAGGCATACTGCATGTCAATCAACATTAAGATCATAAAAGAACATCACTTTTCTTTTCCAATACAACTCAAGAATGAATCAAATTCTTTACATAAGATCCAGAATTAAATAAGCCAATGCATCATAAAAGTTTTTGCCTTCTTTTATCACTTACGATGTCCATCTGCAAAAATTGCTAGCACGGGTCAGTTCATTGAACTGAGCATGATAAGCACTAAGCATTAAAACAAAGTGCATTCCACTAATTGTTCCATTAAAACAACTCTGCTTTAATGAAACAATTAATAAGTATCATACAAATAAGCATAAATGATAACAACCAGAAAAGAAGTGCAAATGATGAGTCAGAATTCACTTTTAAGAAAAGAGCATAATATAATCAGCAACAACTGCATTATAACATATAGTTTAATTGATCCAATCAATTACCTTTTAAACAAACAACAGATCTTGCCATCTAATTATTTCATAATTCATTCTGAATTGAAATACCAAATTTATCTTTACTATGAACAAAAAGAGTTAGCTTTAACATAGTACATATTTAGAATGATTCATCCCACAACTTAAACAAAAGAAGAAGAATCAATACATACTATCCACCATTCACTAATCCTCTGAAAGATAAAAACAGGTTCAGAAAGTACTCAACTGATTACCCACATAACTGCTTCAGTTCAAGGAAACTAATAAAAGGATTCAACATTAAAGAGACAACAACTAGAACAAGAATCCCAAATCAATCCGAGGAGGGATAGAGAATCAAAATAGTCCACCTGCAAGTCTTAACTAACTTCTACATGTTAGAAGATATCATTAAAAGATATGAAACCATACGTTCCAAAAATCAAAGCAAGACTCACACAAGGTTAATCTCTTCTCGTGTCCAACCAAGGAGGATTCATAATAAGACAAAGTGTAAAAAGAGAAATCCTTCCAATAAAAAATCCAAATGGAGTATGACTCAGTCAAACAAAGCAGTCGGTCAAAACATGATTACATTTTCTCTTCTACAAAACCAACTCAGCTGTTCTCTTTCCACATCATTACAACAATGACTTAGTACAAAGTAGACTAAACAATCCACAAGGAAATTTCCATCTCAGAAGAGTGGTTTCCCACTATTTCCTACAAGACAGAAAGGATAGAAAGGCCGAACCCAAGAAGTCAAACATGCCTAAGAGAGTAATCACTCTACAGCCAAGAAGAGAGTCGAGCTACAGAGAAGTTTGATCAAATGAATTTATCTCAACAAAAGTTAAAGGATCTCAAATAGAAAAGATCCAATCAGGGTTTCATTTCTTTTGTACTATCAAATGAATTCCCTTTTTTTATTTCAAACTCAGAAGTTCTTTTGCTAGTCCCCAAAGGAGAACACAAAATCAAACCCACAGTAAAAAGAAAGCAACACTTCTAGTTTCCCTTATGAATTCAAACTTTATCGAACAATAATATCAACACTATTCTAGTTCATCTATTCCATGTTGTTAAACACAAGTTTGAATTCATACAATAGAGAGAAGTATACAGTACAGTCCCTAGGTGGAAGTAAAAATTCTGGATGAAACATGATACAGTCCACAAGAGAAATCCATTCTTTTCTCCTTTTTAAAGACCCAGAGTTCCATTCAAGTGAAACTACAGAGAATACAAAACCCAGAGATCAATTAAAAAGGATCAGAAAGAGAGTATGAAAACCCAACACACGTTTAAGTCAAGCAAGGTCTCAACATTACCCTCCAAATTGACTGAAACAGAATCACAACAATCTACATTCACTGCTCCGTTTAGTACATAAGATTGAGACAGAGAATGTATTCATTTCCAATCATCTAACACAAGAAGAAATACGAACACCACATTTTTTTATAACTTCAAAACCCCGTTATCGACTGTTTCAATGAGCTCTAAATCATACCAATGAATAAATAACAATATAGTATCTAACCAGAGGTTCCATAGCCCACAACAAGATACAGTTCCATAAAAGGTCCATTATCCTTCAAAAAAATATCAAGCCTTCAAACAAGACACGGTTTTCTCAGAGCAGAGGAGAGAAGAATATCCTCCCATACTACACGCCATTACAAGTTCAAAGAAAATGGTACAGTCTAAGACAGAAGTACCACAACCATTCCAAACTCAAGAAGCATCAAGGAGAAGATCTCAAAAGAGATTACTAGATCAACTCAAACCAAAACTATTCTCTCAAGATTTTTCGAGAAGACAGTCCCATATATGAGTTCTAAGAAACACAAAACCTTGAATACGAGTAAAATGAAAATTAGAATATAAGTATAGAACCAAACACAATGCTTTGAATTCAAGTTCAAAACTAACAAGAAAACATGAGTTCAGTACTAAACACAAAGCCACGAAGACAAGTTCAAAGCAGACACAAGTCTCGAGCACAAGTTCAGAACAAATACACAAGGCTTTGAATACCAAGTTCAATGCAAAACAAAACCAACACCTTAGAATACAAGTACAGAAAAAATAACTAACAAATACCAGTTCAGTACCAAAGCCAAAGTTGAGTTCAAACCAGACACAAGTCTCAGACAAGTTCAGAGCTACACAACATTGAACACCAGTTCAAAACAATACAAGCCTCAATACAAGTTTCGAACACAAAGCTTAACATGAGTTCAGTACAAAACACTAGTTTCGAACACAAGTTCAGAATAAACACAAATCTTATCACCAACGAACTTGTGTAGAGAGAGAGAGAGTTTCCAAATGTAAACATTATCATGCAATGGATTCATATCCAAAAATCACAGAGATTCATACAACCAAGAAAGTAAATAACCAGACAAAACATGCAAACATTTATCTCATGAGAGCAGAATTGTTTTAATGAATCATTTAGAAGAAAGCAAGAAATCTTAATGGGTAGAGCCTATCATGCCTGATAGTGCTTCTGCCAATTCAAAGGAGACTTCCAGCTGAGCTTCCAACTCTTTTTCTCCTCCATGAAAGATCAACAACCAAACATCTTTTCTTCCAATGCCTCATATACTTTCCTTGGATCGAAAATAGACTAGAGAAACCAAAAATAGCCACAAAGTAAAAGTCAAACTGCTGGTTCGAAGAACCAGATAGCTCCATGCAGAGCAAAAATCGCAAGGCATGCAAGACCAAACAACCTCCAAAAAATCCACCTTCCTTGTTTCCAAGACGGTTTACACACAAAAACCAAGGTTCATTAATGCAATTACTCCTCAATCTCCCACCTATCTCTCCTTGCCACCGCCTCTTAAAACTGGCGAATGCTATTTCCACTTCAACATGCATTTCCAACTTTAGTGAAGCCTCCACATATGCTTCCACTAAAGTTTACTTGCCTTTTCCAAAACTGGTTGTACCTCCCATTCATTCAACCAAATCAAATCAAATAAATTCCATTGGAACTGTCGCCATAATGCCATGCGACCCTAGGTTCCCTTTCAATAGTTTAGGATAGATTTCCCAAAACTTAGGTTATAACCTTAGGTTTAGTCATAATCAATTTCATAAGTAATTTCCACCTTAGGTTAGATCAAAATCACAACCAAATAGTATTAGGTAATAGGTTAAAAATAGCCTAGAATTTCCTTAGTTATTTCCCCCTTATTCCATTTAGCACATCAACTTAGGTTAGGACACCATCCCAACAAAATAGAATATGAAGCTTAGGTTAGATTGTAACCCAAATAAGTAGATATAGCTAGGAAGTAGGTGCATTTACCTAGTTTAGAATACCGTTAGGATAATCCCTTAGGTTTAGGATTTAGATTCCCTTCATAGTCATGAAGCAAGCTTCATTTCTCTTACACCATTAAATGTCCTGAAGAGATCAATCCCAAAGATCCAAGCACAAACATACAACCGAATGAAGGCATGTTCTTACAAGACCAAATAATTTGTATCACACAAAATTTCAGTCCGCTATGTCCCTCAAGCTTATGAATGTCAATTTACCATTCAGTCTAGTAAGGAGATTTAAAACATTCCTTGGATCACTGGAATTGATCCAAGGATGAGTCAGTTAAAAGAGATAAGTTTGCAACTATCAAAACCAGATTGCAACTCACCTATAAGAAGTGAAAATGGATTCTTGCAAGCCATATCATTTCAGTCTAATGAATCCAAGAGCAGAAATGATTTATCCATAACAAGCATGATTTTCAACAATCAAGGGAACACACCTCATTCAAGAAAATCACATGCCAATGCTTGCAATGCAAAAGAGAAATATAATATTTGTCAAAGGTGTGACATACTTCCCTCCTAAAAAGAATCATCATCCTGATGATTATCTTATTTTGACCATTGCATTAAGGATAATCAATTTATTCAATTTCTTAACATATGTTTGAAACAATATCAAAATTTTTAAAGTTCCAGAAATCAGCATTCACATAGTTGCTTATTTAAAATAAATAGTTATCTTCCCAAACTTGACAGACTTATTGACATAAAAAGATAAAATCACAAATTTTTATCAGTCATCATAGTCAATTTTGTTCAAATAAATATGGAAAAAGAAGTTTTCATATCTTCCAGATTTTCCCAGGTTGCACTTTCTTCATTAAACTGGTCTCACTGGACCTTACATTGACTTATTTCACAATTTCTTAAATGCAACTTGGCAAGTTTCCAGCACTCGTATGGGTTTAACCATGATTATTCTTGGGTCTTGGACCTACAAGGAATTCTAATTTAACACATGTGATAAATCTGAAACATATTTCTTAAGCAAAGAAATATGGAAAACATCATGCATTCGTGACAAAGCAGGAGGTAATGCTAAATGGTAAGCTACATGGTTGATTACTTCAACTATCTCAAAGGGTCCCACATAACTGAGGTGATAACTTGGCAGCCTTGCCAAAAGTTATAGAGCTCTTTTTTGGTTTAACCTGAAGAAAGACCTTCTCACCAAGTTCAAATTTCTATCAACCCACTTTAAATCAGCATAACTCTTTTTCCTATCTTTGCTTCTTTCAAGCATTCACGAATCATTTTAACTTTCTGTTCCATTTCTTAAGGATTTCAGGTCCATACCTCTCTATCTTCTGTTGTCCCAAGTAACAGGGGTTCTACATTTTCTTCCGTATAATTTTAAAGGTGTCATCTTGCTGATATGTGTTATTATGTCAACTAGGGAAGTTACATTTACACTGTCCAATTACCTCATAACTACATATCCTCTTAAAACTTGATTAACTCTTTGGAAGGTAGTCTTTCCATCCATACAATACATTCCAACATATCCTCTAAAACTTGATTAACTCTTTCATGTCCATCCGTTTCTGGATGATACTGAAATTCAGCTTAGTTCCTAGAGCTGCATTAAGTGTTTGCCAAAACCTTGAAGTCATTCTAGGATCTCTATCAGATATGATTAATTCAGGTACTCCATGTAATCTAAAAATTTCATGTACAAATCTCTTAGCCAATACAAGAGAATCATCCTTCAGATTACCAACAATAAAATGTGCTACCTTTTTTAGTTTATCAACAACTACCAAAATAACATCATGTTTATTTCTTGACATAGGCAACCCTTGTACAAAATCCATGCTTATTACTTGTCCATTTGTACTGCGGTATGCTATGAGGATACAATAAACTGGCTGGGTGCATATGTTCAGCTTTAACACATTGACATTCTAAGCAATGTGTCACAAAATCAATAACATCCTTTTTCATCCCCTTCCAGAAATATTGTTGTCTTATATCAGCAAGCATCTTTGTAATACCAGGGTGTCCAGAAAAAGGTGAATTGTGAAATTCTTCTAACAATTTCTTTCTTAAATCATTTAGCAAAGGTATGTATACTCTATTTTCAAATCTTAAGATTCCTTTGTTGTCAAAGTGAAAACCTTTATACCTCACATCATTTGGATCTACAGCAAGCGTTGTTTTTACTTGCTGAAAGTAAGAATCAGATTCCATAACACTTTTTACTTCATCCTTAAACTGAGTTCTCAATGTTATAAGAGCATAAATGTGCTTCCTACGACTTAGAGCATCAACCACTTTATTTTCCTTACCTTTGATATAATTGATGTCAAAATCATATTGAGACAAAAAATCTAACCATCTTCATTGTCTTGCATTTAGATTTGGCTGAGTGAAAATATACTTAAGCCCAAGATGATCAATTTTTAATTCAAAAGGTTTACCAAGTAGGTAATGCCTCCAAACTTGTAGTGCATGGACAATGGCAGCAAGCTCTAAATCATGTGGAGCATAATTCAACTCATGTAACTTTAGTTTTCTACTTTCATAAGCTATGACATGATCATTTTGTAACAAAATACCTCCTAGACCTTCCCCAGATGCATCTGTTACAACAATAAAATCTCCATTAGGGTCTGGTACAACTAGAATAGGTGCTGAAGTTAACTGTTCCTTCAAAGTTCTAAATGCAGATTCACATTTCTCATTCCAAAAAAACTTCTTATCCTTTTTCTGTAATGAAGTTATTAGTGCAGCCACTTTAGAAAAATCTTTTACAAATTTTCTATAGTAACCTGCAAGTCCCATGAAGCTTCTAACTTCATGTACATTCTTTGGTGCATGGCCACTTAGTTATAGCTACAATTTTAGAAGGATCTACAGCAATTCCATTCTTACTTATTACATGTCCCAAATAGTGCACTTCTAGTGTCATAGAAAGAACATTTAGATAGCTTACCATATAACCGTCTCTTTCTCAAAATTTTCAAAACTATCTTCAAATGCTCATGGTGTTCCTCAATACTTTTAGAATATATGAGAATTTCATCCAAGAATACAAGCAAAAATTTGTCCAAGTATTCTTGAAAGATATTATTCATTAAATTCATAAAAGTTGCAGGTGCATTTGTTAATCCAAAGGTAAAATTGTGAACTCATAATGTCCATACCTTGTTCTGAAAGTTGTTTTATGAATGTCCTCATCCTTAATCCATAATTGATGATATCTAGATCAAATATCTATCTTAGAATATACCAATGCTCCACGCATCTGATCAAATAGATCATCAATTCTAGGGAGTGGGTATCTATTCTTGATTGTTGCTTTGTTTAACATTCTGTAATCAATGCACAATCTAAGTGTTCCATCTTTCTTTTTCACAAAAATTACTGGTGCTCCCCAAGGTGAAACACTTGGTCTAATCAAAACCTTTAGACAAAAGTTCTTGCAATTGATGCCTTAAGCTCTACTAATTCTATAGTAGTCATTCGATATGGTGCCTTAGAAATAGGCTCGGTTCTAGGCTTGATTTCAATTGTGAAGTCAAATTCCCTTTTGGGTGGAAGACCTGGTAACTCTTCCGGAAACACGTCACTGAAGTTTCGTAACAATGGATATCATTCCATGACATCGTTGTTCTCTTCAACTGTTTCTACAATCTTTACTGCATATAAGGTACAACCTTTATTTTTGGCCTTTTTAAGTTGCATAGCTGACAGTTTCCTAACAGAAATCTCACGTTTCACACCCTGAATCTCTGTTGTTTTCTAGCAGATCATCTAAACAACTAATATGTTTTTCAAAACAATCCACTTTTTCCTTATGTTCAGCTAACCAATTAACACCTATGATTACATCATAAGACCCCAAAGGTGCAACATAAAGATCAACTTCAGTGGAAAAACTAGGTAAGTCAAGGACTGCTCCAAAAAGACACATACTAACTGTATGAACAACATTGTTTCCATAATGTACAGTCCATGTTTTATCCATGTTTATAGCTTTTATTTTTAGTTTTGATGCTAATTTACTAGAAATAAAACATTCAGTAGCTTCCGGTATCAAAAATAATAGTTATAGGTATGCCAAATAACTTACCCGGAACCTCTATGGGCGTGGCCTGTTTTTCAGCCTGCTTGTCAGCTATTAGCAGTGTGTATCTTGTGTTGTTGATTACGATCATCCTTTTTCAAAGGACATTGATTTGCATAATGATCTTTTCCACAGTTATAACAGCCTCCTACAGGTCCCTTTCTAGGCTCAGATTTATTTCTAGCCCTAGAATTATCATTCTGACCTCCATAGGACTTCTGTCTGTTATTATTATTCTTGACAAAGTTGTTCCATGCATTACCAACAGACTTATTTGTTCCTTCTTTCTTATTATTATCAGTAGAAAACTTACTTTTCATTCCAAATTTCTTCCATGGTCCTTTCTTAGGTGCAAGAGATGATGAAGAGGAGTTGGGGACTTTCTTCCTTACTTCCTCCTTATGAGCAGAAATTTCCTTCAATTTCTGTTCCTACCTTATGGATTTTTCAACAACCCCTTCCATCGTGGTTGGGATGTGAACATCCACCTCTCCTCCTATAACGGGATTCAATCCCATGATGAATTTCTATATCCTAAACTTCTCGTCAGTTTGATACTGAGGTACATACTTAAGGAGTTTAGTAAACCACTCCCAATACTCAGTTACAGTTAGCTTTCCTTGAGCTAAGTTCTAGAATTCAGTCATTTTCTGATCATAGTAAAGTTGTGGCAGCCAACAGTTGCCTAAAGTAACCTTTAAATTGATCCCATGTGATATTAGTTTCATCAATATTCAACTCAGCCTTACGGCTATCCCACCATGAAGATGCCTCATGGGAAAGCTGATATGCTCCCCATATCGCCTTTGTTTCTTCTGAGAAATTCCTTATTGCAAAGTACTTCTCCATTTCGCTGAGCCAATTCTCAGCTCCATCTCCTAATGTGGTGCCATTAAACTTGGGTGGACTTATCCTTTTTATATCATTAGTGAGTTCAGCTGCTAGCCTAGCCTTTTTGTTCTCAGCTGATCAGGTATGTTCACATTGTTATTATCAACACCTAAATTGGTGTTGTCCTCAAGAGGTGGCTGATTATTATTACCAACATCTTCTTCCTCCTCATTTCCCATTACTTGTATTCAAGTACAACCAAATGATCCCTTGTGTCCAACAGGAAGCAAGGATCTCATCACATTTTTGGGTAGTTGATTGCTCCTTCCTCAGGTGGAGGATTATTTGTAACATTTCCTCTTGTTCTAACCATTTTCTGTTAACAAAAAAATTTAAGTTTCATCAGATTATGGACACAATAGGTCCAAGAGCTGCAACCTTCAACTCTGATACCAAGATGTAACATTCCCATTTTAAGACTTTAGAAACAAGGGAATTTTTTATTTACACAATGTTCTCTATTCTAAATAAAACATCATTTAGAACACACATTCCATGCCAATCAATCTCATAATAGATAACCATATGTAGCTGTAATGACTCGGTAAGTTACCGATCTCTCATTCCATGACTCAGTTACAACCAATCTCTCATGTTTGTCTTAAAGTATAGAATACTTTATGTATACAACGTATACTTGGTTTTCCTACCCTTATTCAGGGTACTGAGTGATCTGTTTAAAGAACCTATCTGAATATTTGTTACCAATATTCATCTGACATCACGTTTCTTTAAACTAGGTGACATAGGACAACGCAACCAGTAGCTTGCAATACTTTGGCCAAAGATTTTCAACATACTGTTCATGTTACTATTCCTAGATGACATACTCATCATTTTGGAATACGTCCTTCACCTCACTCTTCTGTTATCTAGAATGGTCTTTACTGACTTCTGTCAGTCCACTTACCCAAGGTTTGACCCTAGCCCAGGTTAGCAACATAATTTGTTATAGGAAGACACTCACGATGACTTAGGGTATATGGGCATACTCGATCGACCTAAGTCAACCGAATGTGCCAAGGTACCCTGAGTCATAGAAAGCTACTCCCTATTCTAAACATGCTACTAACTTGACCTAGAGAGAAACTAAGTTCAAGTCCAGATGTGTGTAGATCTAGATGAACAAATACGGAAGGGTGTTGCCACATGTCAACTGCAACACTGTATCCTCGAAGAAGCCCTTGGACTTCTCAAAGGTACAGTCCTATAGTTGGCATGTGCCAACATCCATTAGAACTGATTCATCACGATGTACATACCCCTTGGTGGTCATTAAATTCATAATTAAATTGGATTAAGATTCAGATTGCAGAGAACCATGCCTAACCTAATTCCAACATTCATTAAGTTCTTTATCCATAATTAATCTGAATTTGATATTAATAACTTCATTAACTCATGCTTGCATTGATGTTCATTAACGTGGCCTAACAAGCAGTTATCCCTGAAAATAGGGCAACAAACATCAAACTGGTTAATTTTTAATGTAACCTAGTTGTCCAAAGAAGGTGTATCATCCACCTAGATTTAGCTAGTGTTTACTTTTTATAAACAAAGCACAAGGATTAAAGATCATAACCACCATTCCATTTATTTTTCATTCTTATGAGAGAGGAAGAGTCTTCCTCTACATGGTTAGATGTTAGGGTTAACATAACCTTTTTATCATTCATTACTCATATAGTTTAATTGTATGTCCAATGCATATTTCATTATTAAACTATAGTTGTTTAGTTAGAGAACAACATCTTTTGCAATTTAACAAGTTTCATTATAGTAAGGGAGATTGTACTATCCCCTTAACCCTAACTTATTAATTGATAACAACAATAGTATACAAAAATATATAAAGAATATCGACAAGATATCACTACTATTTCCTTCATATAAAGTACAAGAGAATTTACACCACAAATTGGAGTCAGTCTCCAAACCTTTCAATTCATCATGATAAAATATACATTTACAAGACTATGCATTTCAGGCATACTGCATGTCAATCAACATTAAGATCATAAAAGAACATCACTTTTCTTTTCCAATACAACTCAAGAATGAATCAAAATTCTTTACATAAGATCTAGAATTAAATAAGCCAATGCATCATAAAGTTTTTGCCTTCTTTTATCACTTACGATGTCCATCTGCAAAAATTTCTAGCATGGGTCAGTTCATTGAACTGAGCATGATAAGCACTAAGCATTAAAACAAAGTGCATTCCACTAATTGTTCCATTAAAACAACTTTGCTTTAATGAAACAATTAATAAGTATCATACAAATAAGCATAAGTAATAACAACCATAAAAGAAGTACAATAATGAGTCTGAATTCACTTTTAAGAAAAGAGCATAATATAATCAGCAACAACTGCATTATAACATATAGTTTAATTGATCCAATCAATTACTTTTTAAACAAACAACAAATCTTGTCATCTAATTATTTCATAATTCATTCTGAATTGAAATACCAAATTTATATTTACTATGAAAAAAAAGAGTTAGCTTCAGCATAGTACATATTTAGAATGATTCATCCCACAACTTAAACAAAAGAAGAAGAATCAATACATACTATCCACCATTCACTAATCCTCTGAAAGACAGAAACAGGTTCAGAAAGTACTCAACTGATTACCCACATAACTGCTTCAGTTCAAGGAAACTAATAAAAGGATTCAACATTAAAGAGACAAAAACTAGAACAAGAATCCCAAATCAATCTGAGGAGGGATAGAGAATCAAAACAGTCCACCTACAAGTCTTAAATAACTTCTACATGTTAGAAGATATCATTAAAAGATCTGAAACCATACGTTCCAAAAATCAAAGAAACTCACACAAGAGTTAATCCCTTCTCGTGTCCATCCAAGGAGGATTCATAATAAGACAGTGCAAAAATAGAAATCCTTCCAATAACAAATCCAAATGAGTATGACTCAGTTAAACAAAGTAGTCAGTCAAAACATGATTACATTTTCTCTTCTACAAAATCCGACTCAGACTGTTCTCTTTCCACATCATTACAACAAATGAAGTACAAAGTAGACTAAACAATCCACAAGGAAATTTCCATCTCAGAAGAGTGGTTTCCCACTATTTCCTACAAGACAAAAAGGACAGAAAAGTTAAACCCAAGAAGTCAAATAGGCCTAAGAGAGTAGTCACTCTACAGACCAAGAAGATGTCAACTACAAGAAGTTCTTCAAATAGAACTTATCTAAACAAAAGTTAAAGGATCTCATATAGAAAAGATCCAATCAGGGTCATTTCTTTTGTAAGAAAAATGAATTCCCTTTTCTTTTTTTATTTCAAACTCAAAGTTCTTTTGCTAGTCCCCAAAAGAGAACACAAAATATTAAATCAACACTTCTAGTTTCCCTTATGAACAAAAATCGAACAAGATCTATTCCATGTTAGTTAAACACAAGTAAATTCATACATAGAGAGTATTCAACTCTTTATCCTTTTAAAACATAGTTCTAAAATGAAACAATATAAAAGGATCTGAAAAAGAGAGTATAGAAAACCCAATACACATTTAAGAAGCAAGGTCTCAATGTTACCCTCAAACTTGATTGAAACCTAGAAAAATCACAACAAAATACTTACATATGCTCCATCTAGTACAGAAATTAAAAAAAAGATTGTGATAGAGAAGGTATTCATTCCAATCAAACATAACACAAGAAGAAGTATGCACACTATTTTTTCATAAAGGATTTGAAAACCATTATCAACTATTTCAATGAACTTATGAATTCTCAACCAAAGAACAATACAATATCTAACCAGAGGTTCTATAGCCTCATAACTCAGATACGTTCCATAAAAGGTTTAGCATCCTTCAAAAAGAATCAAGACTTCAAACAAGATGCGGGTTACCTTAGAGCAGAGGAGAGTAGAAAATCCTCCCAACGTTTACACGTCCATTACAACTTCAAAGTAAATGGTACAGTCTAGGACAGAAGTACCACAACCATTCCAAACTCAAGAAGCATCGGGAGAAAGATCTCAAAAGAGACTACCAAATTCAAGGCCATTAAATCGAGCTCCTTCAAGAACAAGACAGTCCCATATCGAATATGAAGTAAAGAACCATCAAAATTTGAACAAGTTCCAGAACTACAAGTTCAAAAGATTGAGTATCAGAACTAAACACAATGCCATGAATATGCAGTTCAAAACACACATGTCTTGAACACAAGTTCAGAATAAACACAAGCCTTGAATACCAGTTCAACTGACAATAAAGCCTACAATACAAGTTAGCATCAAAGCTACGAACATTCTAGTTTAGAACAAACACAAGTATTGAACTTCAAATAGAAGTTCCACATACTTATCACCATTAAACTTGTGTAGAGAGAGAGAGAGTTTCCAAATGTAAACATTATCATGTAATGGATTCATATCCAAAAATCATAGAGATTCATACAACCAAGAAAGTAAATAACCAGAAAAAACATGCAAACATTTATCTCATGAGAGAAGAATTGTTTTAATGAATCATTTAGAAGAAAGCAAAAAATCTTAATGGGTAGAGCCTATCATGCCTGATAGTGCTTCTACCAATTCAAAGGAGACTTCCAGCCGAGCTTCCAACTCTTTTTCTCCTCCATGAAAGATCAACAACCAAACATATTTTCTTCCAATGCCTCATATACTTTCCTTGGATCGAAAATAGACCAGAGAAACCAAAAATAGCCACAAAGTAAAATTCAAACTGCTGGTTCGAAGAACCAGATAGCTCCATGCAGAGAAAAAATTGCAAGGCATGCAAGACCAAACAACCTCCAACAAATCCACCTTCCTTGTTTCCAAGATGGTTTGCACGCAAAAACTGAGGTTCATTAATGCAATTACTCCTCAATCTCCCACCTATCTCTCCTTGCCACCACCTCCTAAAACTTGGTGAATGCTATTTCCACTTCAGCATGCATTTCCAACTTTAGTGAAGCCTCCACATATGCTTCCACTAAAGTTTACTTGCCTTTGCCAAAACTGGTTGTACCTCCCATTCATTCAACCAAATCAAATCAAATAAATGCCATTGGAACCGTCGCCATAATGCCATGCGACCCTAGGTTCCCTTTCAATAGTTTAGGATAGATTTCCCAAAACTTAGGTTATAACCTTAGGTTTAGTCAAAATCATTTCATAAGTAATTTCCACCTTAGGTTAGATCAAAATCACAACCAAATAGTATTAGGTATTAGGTTAAAATAGCCTAGCATTACCTTAGTTAATTTCTCCCTTATTCCATTTAGCACAACAACTTAGGTTAGGAACCATCCCAACAAAATAGAATATGAAGCTTAGGTTAGATTGTAACCCAAATAAGTAGACATAGCTAGGAAGTAGGTGCATTTACCTAGTTTTAGAATACCATTAGGATAATCCCTTAGGTTTAGGATTTAGATTCCCTTCATAGTCGTGAAGCAGGATTCATTTCACTTATGTCATTAAATGTCCTGAAGAGATCAATCCCAAATATCCAAGCACAAACATACAACCGAATGAAGGCATGTTCTTACAAGACCAAAGAATTTGTAACATACAAAAGTTCAGTCCGCTATGTCTCTCAAGCTTATGAATGTCAATTTACCATTCAGTCTGGTAAGGAGATTTAAAACATTCCTTGGATCACTGGAATTGATCCAAGGATGAGTCAGTTAAAAGAGATAAGTTTGCAACTCTCAAAACCAGATTACAACTCACCTATCAAGAAGTGAAAATGGATTCTTGCAAGCCATATCATTTCAGTCCAATGAATCCAAGAGAAGAAATGATTTATCCATAACAAGCATGATTTTCAACAATCAAGGAAACACACCTCATTCAAGAAAATCACATGTCAACGCTTGCAATGCAAAAGAGAAATATAATAGTTTGTCAAAGGTGTTACATACTTCCCTCCTAAAAAGAATAATTGTCTCTGATGATTGTCTTATGTTTGACCATTGAATTAATGATAATCAATTTATTCAATTTATTATCATATACGTTGCAACAATATCAAAATGTAAAGTTTATAGAAATTTACTATTCACATAAGTTGCTTATTTAAAAATCAAATAGTTATCTACCAAAATTGGTAGACTTATTGACATATAAAGATAAAATCACAAAGTTTTATCATTCATCAGATTCAATTCTGATCAAATATGATATGGAAAAGTAGTTTTCATATCATCCAAATTTTCCAATTTGTGCACTTCTTCTTGCTAAACTAGTCCCATTGGACCTTACATTGACTTATTTCATAGATTTCTTAAATGCAACTAGGCAAGTTTCCAACACTCCTATGGGTTTAACCACAATTATTCCTTCGTCTTGGACCTATGAAGGAATTCTAATTTAACACATGTGATAAATTTAAACATATTTCTTAAGAAAAAAAATATGGAAAACATCATGCATTCATGATGTAGTAGGAGTTAATGTCTAAATGTCTAAGCTATAGGGTTGATTACTTCAACTATATCAAAGGGTCCCATTTAACAAGATGATAAATTGGAAACCTTATCAAAAGTTATAGATCTCTTTTTTGGTTTAACCCGACTGAAAGACCTTCTCATCAAGTTCAAATTTCCTATCAACTTACTTTAAATCAGCATAACTCTTTTAAACTATCTGCTGCTTCTTTCAAGCATTCATGAATCATTTTAACTTGATGTTCCATTTCCCTAAGGATTTGCAGGTCCAATTACCTCTCTATCCTCAATGTTGTCCCAACTAACGAAGGGTTCTACATTTTCTTCCATATAGTGCTTATAAAAGGTGCCATTTTAAGAGAGGCATGATATGAGTTATTGTAAGCAAACTCAACTAGTGGAAGGTACTTTTCCCACTTATACTACTTGATCCATCCAATACATTCGTAACATATCCTCTAAAACTTGATTAACTCAATTTCAGTCTTGTCCATCTATTTCTTGATAATACTGCAACAACTGAAATTTAGCTTAGTTCCTAGAGCTTCTACATTAAGTGTTTTCCAAAACCTTGACATTCATTCTAGGATCTCTATCAAATATGATTAATTCAAGTACTCCATGTAATCTAAAAATTTCATGTACAAATTTCTTCTTACCAAAGATAGGAGAATCATCCTTTCGATTACCAACAATATAACGTGCTACCTTTTGTTATTTTATCAACAACTACCAAAATAATTTGTCATGTTTATTTCTTGACATAGGAAACCCTTGTACAAAATTCATGCTTATTACTTGCCATTTGTACTGTGGTATGCTATGAGGATACAATAAGCCAGTCTAGGTGCATATGTTTTCTAACTTTAACACATTGGACATTCTAAGGCAATGTGTCACAAAATTCAATAACATCCTTTTTAGATCCCCTTCCAGAAATATTGTTTTCTTATATCAGATAAGCATCTTTGTAATACCAAGGTGTCCTCAGAAAAAGGTGAATTGTGAAATTCTGTCTAACAATTTAGATTTCTTAAATCATATAGCGAAGGCATGTGTACTCTCTTCTATGAATCTTAAGATTCCTTCATTATCAAAGTGAAAATCTTTATACCTCACATCATTTGGATCTACAGCAAGTGTATTTTTTTACTTGCTTTAAAGTAAGAATCAGATTCCATAACACTTTTTACTTCATCCTTAAACAGAGTTCTCAATGTTATAAGAGCAAAAATGTGTTTCCTATGACTTAGAGATTTATCAGCCACTTTTCAGTTTTCCTTACCTTTACCTCTAATTGATGTCAAAATCATATTGAGACAAAAACTCTAACCATCTTCATTGTCTTGCATTTAGATTTGGCTGAGTGAAAATATACTTTAATAACCAAGATGATTCAGAATTTAATTCTCAAAGGTTTACCAAGTAGATAATGCCTCAAAAATTGTAGTGCATGGACAATGGACAGCAAGAGGGGGGGGTAAATCATGTGGAGCATAATTCAAATCATGTAACTTTAGTTTTCTACTTTCATAAGCTATAACATGATCATTTTGTAACAAAATACCTCCTAGACCTTCCCCAGATGCATCCGTTACAATAGTAAAGTCTCCATTAGGGTCTGGTACATCTAGAATAGGTGTTGAAGTTAACTGTATCCTTCAAATTTTTGAATGTAGATTCACATTTCTCATTCCAAACAAAATTCTTATCCTTTTTCACTGTAATGAAGTTATTATCTGCAAGCCAACTTTAGAAAAATCTTTTATAAATTTTTTGTAGTAACCACGCAAGACCCATGAAGCTTCTAACTTTATGTACATTCTTTGGTGCAAACCACTCAGTTATAGCTACAATTTTAGAAGGATCTACAACAATTCCATTCTTACTTATAACATGTCTCAAATAGTCTCACTTCTGTGTCATCTAAAGAACATTTAGATAGCTTACCATATAATCATCTCTATCTCAAAATTTCCAAAACTATCTTCAAATGCTCATGGTGTTCCTCAATACTTTTATTAATGAAGTACAAGATTGGAATGTTGATAGAATACTATGATTTTCACAAATTTACTTCATGAGTATTTGAAAAATCCACCTCCTATTAACCTGTGGAAGTTCCCTACAAATTTGCCAGGTGCATTCTGTTAATCACAGTTTAGCGTAAAACTATGAACTCCACTCAATGTTACTCCCAGAAATTCCAAGTGGAATTATATTGTCCAATCATAGATTTATGGGATCTAAGGCATCAAATAGGGTCATCCGTGGACGTCATATTGCAAAAAACAGTGAAATCTCAACTTGTAGGGATTATTAGCTATACATGCACTCTAAATTAGAAAAATTTATATAAATATGAATCGTAGCATTCGGAATCTAGTTTCTAAAATACTAATTTTTGTAAAAAACGGACAAGTTTAGCTATATTAAACACTTAAAATTATATGACTTATTTTTTTTTTTTTTCGAAAAAACTTATAAGATTGTAGTCCGTTTGCCCGCATTTTGGATGACCAAATCTTGTTATTTTTTTTTTCCTTTGGTGAAACGTTAGATGTAGTTGTCTATCTTGGGATGGATTTTATTTTGTATTTTTTTTAGCAATATTTTTTTTTTATGATTTTTTCCGTGAAAGTGGTCTGAAAATATTTAGAAAATGGAGCGCTTTCCGTTTGCCCGCCATAACTATATCAAAAAATATCGAAATCAATTTTTTTTTTTTAAGGTGTATAGAATTTGTCCACGCTTGGGATGGTATAATTTTTATCATATTTTGATAAGCGAAACAAAAGTTACAGTCTTAAACGTAGACATGAACATTCACGGGAAAAAATGTCTTAAGGACCTATTGTTAGTAATAAATTATAAAATGATATTTATCTTATTCTATTCACTTTAAAAACAATATTTTTACAAAGCTAAGAGTCTACCCTACGTGATGGCACCATTTTTGTGAAATGTTTTCAGTTTTTTAGCATGGTTCAAGTCTTTGGAAGAGCAGATTTGAGGTTTTTTGACCTTTTGCACTTCATAATGACCTTCCATAGCTTTGGTTGGGGAAAAACAAAGATTTTCCGAGGCTTAGGTTCGGCAAATAGCTCCGCGATCACGGTTTTTGTAAAAATACCGCGAACGCGCTTTATAAAGCGCGCTCGCGGTTTATAAAGCGCGCTCGCGCTTTATAAATCATATTTACACACATCCCAATGTCTGAATTACCATGTGATTTTTACTCTCTGACCTTACCGTACGAATTACTGCGAAATTCTGTCTTTTTCCAGGCACGTTTTTTTATCACCGAAAGCAAAACATCATGGGAGACAAAAAACGAAGTCAAAAAAGGAAGTCATTAAGTAAAAAAACACCAGACGAATTAGAGGCCAACAAAATTGAAAATGCTGAGCGAATGCGGAAACTTCGTGAATCTAGAAGAGGTTCATCTTCAATCCCAACTACTGTAAGCAATGAAGAACTAGGTAATGTTTCTACTGTCAATGTTGAAGTTGAATTGAATACTCGTGATGAAGAAGTTTTTACTGTCAATGTTGAAGAAGAATTAAATACTCATGATGTAGCAAATGTTGAAATTGAAGGAGACAATGAAAATGTGAATAAGGAAATTCATGTTGAAACTGTAGACAAACAAAATTTGACAAAAACACCTCCTAGGATTTTACATAAGAAACCTAATTTTTTGATTGAAATTGATGAAAACATTTTGAAACCAATGTCTGACAAACTTTCTGAACGACAAATCAGAAGAAAAGCCACTGAAATTTGGGATAATCATTTTGAAATTTTAAATGATTCCCAAAGATGTCAGTTGTTGGTTAGTTTGATGAAATTGATTAAAATGAGACCTACATTAAACACCTTAGGATTGACAACATCTAACATACGTGGTCAAACCTCTACAATTGTTGAAAACCTTCATGATGCATATCACACTGTTGGTGTCAAGAGACGCACTAGGGATAGTAATATTGTGCGTCGTGTACTTGCTACTAGTGTTGTAAGTGAATCAATAAAAAAACAACGTTTGATTACGCAAACAAGTCGAATGTTGCAAGTTAATCGAAAAACTCTAATGAAAGCAATTGAAAGACGTAATATCCTTCAATCACTCAATAATGTCGATTTTTGGGCATTTTCTGCTAGAGCACCGCGTAAGGACAAAAATAATTCTGATGCTATAAGAGAAGTTGTTATTAAATTTTGGCATGATAACACTAGAGTTTCACCTAATACAAGAGATGTTATAAAACGGAGAGTTGGTTCTACTAATCGTGAACCACATCCAAAGCATTTCTTAGATATGACTCAAACTCAATTTTTTCGTAAGTTTGAACAAGAGAATCTGGAAATTAAAATTAGTCAACGTTTTTTTGAAATATTGAAACCATTCTATGTGAAAATCAACCATGCTCGCACCACTTGTTGTTGTAGGCAACATGTTGAATTTGCGATGCATTATGCTAAATTTTTACGTATTCGTTCTATTTTTCATTCTGAAACTATGTTATCTGAATGTGGTGTTCAAGTTCCACCAATATCTTCTAGGGATTTCATTCCTACTATATTTTGTGAAAAAGAAGTTGGACAATTTTTTTATAGTCAGGATTGTTTAGATGGAAGTTGTAGTACATGCGGCGGATTACCTAAATTGGAAAGTTGCATCCATGAGCAAATTGAAGGTACAATAGGACATAATTTAGTTGAATTTGATAAATATAAATCAGTTGCATACCAGTTGAAAGATGGAAAAGAGTCGAAACGGTGTGAGCTAGTTACAGAACAAATGCCCATTTTTCAATTTATGAGAAAATTTAAGGATGAAATTGTTTATGAGTATGCGAGGCATACACATAGAGCTCGATGGTTGGATGAACAATTCAAGCTATGCAAAGACACATTTCCTATTGGTACTATTGTTTCAGTGGTCGATTTTGCAGAGAATTACACATTGCAACCACAAATGGAGGTTCAATCGCAATATTACAACTCAGTACAAGTTGCCATTTTTGTGCATATAGCATTTCTACATTCTCCTGACAGTACAGAGAATGATCAAAAAATTTTAAGAGAGTACCACTTTTATATCAGTGATGATCGTACTCATTCTACTGAATTTGTGCAAGGGTGTTTCCAGTTATTTTATGGAAACTTGTCTGATAGGGACATCCACTTCAAACAACATTATATATGGTCAGATAATTGCACGTCTCAGTTTAAGAATGCACGAATGTTTTATTGGATGAGCAGAATGCATGTCAAGATGGGTGTGCAACATATTTGGAGTTTCACTGAGGCTGGACATGGAAAAGGAGAGCATGACGGTGCAGGGGCATGTGTGAAAAGAGCTCTTGCAAGAGAAGAGTTGAAGTACAAAGATGGTGCTAAATTAAAAGATGCAAAGAGCATAGTGGAATGGTGTACTGACAACATGGCCCGAGGTTCTCAAGAAAATTCCACAGTTTGCAGATATTTTTGGTTGATAGAGGAAAAACATATTGCTAACTACGAGGATTGTATGACACTCACTGGGTCCAGTGATATGCACTCATTTTGTAGCTCAGACGCTACTTCGTGGGCCGTATGGACAAGAAAGTTGACATGTTTTTGTGCATCTTGTATCGAATTTGTCACTGCTGAGTGTGATTCACAAGAATGGGTGGAAGGATGGATTTGTAGGCCTCTAACTCCGCTTCCTAGTTATCAACCTCCACAAGCATTACAACTTGTTTCTGCAGATGAAGTTACAACATCCAAGGACTTTAACGAAATTTCGATTTTGGTGCGACAAGGTATTTATCCAGTTATTTATTTAATTTTTGTATTGAGTTATGTCCATTGAAATTTTAATATGTAATTTAAATTTGAGTTTTTCAACCTTGGTTATTTTTTTGTAGGACATGTGTTTGCAGTAATTGCGACAGAAGACAATGAAGAAGGAACAGACTATTTCTTATGTCGTTGCATCGAGGAAAGAAAGAAGTTGACTTCTCCTATTATAGATGGCGAAGAGATTGAGTATCCTACAGGGTCAGTGGTAGTTACTGGAACTTGGCTTCGACGGTATCCATTAAAAAACTCCTCTGTTTGGGTGTTTGAAGACTTTGAGACACACAGGAAAATACTCTTATATTCACATCTAGTTCTAGCGACAAATATTCAGTTGTATAGATATCGAGGAAGACCTAATAACAAGATTCTTTGGAAGGTTCGAGAGTCAGATCATGAAGCAATCTTGTCTGCTATTCAGAGTAGATCCGATCCTGATGGTTCATTGGAATGAATTTACAATGCTCATGTCTGGTATATATTTAATTTCAAGTTTCAATTTATATAGCGTATATATATATATATATATATATTTATATATATATTTTTTTAGTTTAAAGATCTAGATTTAAGTTTGAATATATTTTATTTTAAATTTGTGTATTTTGTGTGTCATGTATATAGAGATCTAGTATATGGTTTTGATTTGAAACTTAAATTTCTTTGACTAACAATTTTATGTTTAGGTTAGTGGTGCCAGAAAAGCTTCCACCTTCACGTGGTTGGTATCGTTAGTAGAGAATTTTAAATTCTCGAAGCTAAGAGAAGCTTGAACATTGTTTGAAAAATTTGTAAATTTTGAAAAGTCAAGTTTGTAAATTTTGAAAATATTGTAAATTTTGAAAAAGTTGTAAATTTTGAAAAAGTTGTAAATTTTGAAAAAGTTGTAAATTTTGAAAACGACTCCTCTAGGTGCCACATGGAGTCCGAGTAGTCACCCGTCGAATTTGAACGATATTTTGGTCTCAGGGCTCTTAAGGGACTAAGCCCGAACGAAGTAGCCCGGAAGCAACGACCCTTTCGCGCACCGAAACACCACCTCCTCTAGCGTTCACCTGGCCACCCGGACGTGCCGGCGCAGGCGGTTCGGTGCCACGGCCCACCGTTTGCAAAATACAGCGTTTGACAACCTTACACTGGCTCCAACTGCACTATTTCGCGCGTTTGCAAACATTAGGACAGCGAGAGCACCGAAATGAGAAGGAAAAAAATGAGAGAGGCTATTGTAGAGGGTCCGTATGCCGAGGTGTCGGATCAGACGAGGCCTCTCTAGGTGCCACGGAGTCCGAGTAGTCACCCGTCGAATTTGAACGATATTTTGGTCTCAGGGCTCTTAAGGGACTAAGCCCGAACGAAGTAGCCCGGAAGCAACGACCCTTTCGCGCACCAAAACACCACCTCCTCTAGCGTTCACCTGGCCACCCAGACGTGCCGGCGTAGGCGGTTCGGTGCCACGGCCCACCGTTTGCAAAATACAGCGTTTGACAACCTTACACTGGCTCCAACTGCACTATTTCACGCGTTTGCAAACATTAGGACAGCGAGAGCACCGAAATGAGAAGGAAAAAAATGAGAGAGGCTATTGTAGAGGGTCCGTATGCCGAGGTGTCGGATCAGACGAGGCCTCTCTAGGTGCCACGGAGTCCGAGTAGTCACCCGTCGAATTTGAACGATATTTTGGTCTCAGGGCTCTTAAGGGACTAAGCCCGAACGAAGTAGCCCGGAAGCAACGACCCTTTCGCGCACCAAAACACCAAACCAGCGAGAGCACCGAAATCCTCTAGCCGAGGTTCATGGACCTAGAGGCCTCTCTAGGTGCCACGGAGTCCGAGCACCCGTCGAATTTGAACGATATTTTGGTCTCAGGGCTCTTAAGGGACTAAGCCCGAACGAAGTAGCCCGGAAGCAACGACCCTTTCGCACCAAAACACCACCTCCTCTAGCGTTCACCTGGCCATGCCGGCACACAGCGTTTGACAACCTTACACTGGCTCCAACTGCACTATTTCGCGCGTTTGCAAACATTAGGACAGCGAGAGCACCGAAATGAGAAGGAAAAAAATGAGAGAGGCTATTGTAGAGGGTCCGTATGCCGAGGTGTCGGATCAGACGAGGCCTCTCTAGGTGCCACGGAGTCTGAGTAGTCACCCGTCGAATTTGAACGATATTTTGGTCTCAGGGCTCTTAAGGGACTAAGCCCGAACGAAGTAGCCCGGCAAGACCCTTTCGCGCAACGACCCTTCGACATGCGCGCACCCACCGTTTGCAAACACCACCTCCTCTAGCGTTCACCTGGCCACCCGGATGTGCCGGCGTAGGCGGTTCGGTGCCACGGCCCACCGTTTGCAAAATACAGCGTTTGACAACCTTACACTGGCTCCAACTGCACTATTTCACGCGTTTGCAAACATTAGGACAGCGAGAGCACCGAAATGAGAAGGAAAAAAATGAGAGAGGCTATTGTAGAGGGTCCGTATGCCGAGGTGTCGGATCAGACGAGGCCTCTCTAGGTGCCACGGAGTCTGAGTAGTCACCCGTCGAATTTGAACGATATTTTGGTCTCAGGGCTCTTAAGGGACTACGCCCGAACGAAGTAGCCCGGAAGCAACGACCCTTTCGCGCACCGAAAAACCACCTCCTCTAAACACCACCTCCTCTAGCGTTCACCTGGCCACCACTATTTCACGCGTTTGCAAACATTAGGACAGCGAGAGCACCGAAATGCCTATTGTAGAGGGTCCGTATGCCGAGGTTCGGATTCGGTGCCACCGAGTAGTCCCAATTTGAACCTCAGGGCTCTTAAGGGACTACGCGAACGAAGTAGCCCGGAAGCAACGACCCTTTCGCGCACCTTACACTGGCTCCAACTGCACTATTTCCGCCAAACATTAGGACAGCGAGAGCACCGAAATGAGAAGGAAAAAAATGAGAGAGGCTATTGTAGAGGGTCCGTATGCCGAGGTGCCGGATCAGACGAGGCCTCTCTAGGTGCCACGGAGTCTGAGTAGTCACCCGTCGAATTTGAACGATATTTTGGTCTCAGGGCTCTTAAGGGACTAAGCCCGAACGAAGTAGCCCGGAAGCAACGACCCTTTCGCGCACCGAAACACCACCTCCTCTAGTGTTCACCTGGCCACCCGGACGTGCCGGCGCACAGGCGGTTCGGTGCCACGACCCACCGTTTGCAAAATACAGCGTTTCCTTATTTATTTAAATTAAATTACAATGACTTGGTTGTTATGTTATCTCTTGTTGTCATCTTGTCCTTGGTAGGATGATATACATCCAGGGCTATGAGTGTGATCTAGGGTTGAGCTAGAGATTGGTTTTTATCTAGTGGATATACGGTGCGAGATAGATCAAGAAGGCGCCTATGGTTGTTAAAACAATGCATAAATGAAGTGTATATCAAAATAAGTACAAAATTCTATATTTCCAAGTTCCCAAACCAAATTTTGGGTACTAAACATTTATATCTTAATGAATTCAACACTACATGACACTTTTACTATTGCACATGCACCAATTAAATTACAACCCTTTTGATCAGAATATTTTAGTGAATTTTATATATTAAAGATATCCTAAAAATTGACACAAATACACATTATATCCAGCATGGTGTTCTATATGGCATGGCATGGTGTTATATCCTAAGTAAATTGTTTCTCTCATATTTGTTTATCAGATCAAATTTATAGCCTTACATCAACACCACTTTTTTGTTAACATAGTAATATAATTGGTTCATTGAGCATCCAATATTATAAATAAGGTGTGGAAGTTATGGAATCAATATAATAATTCATATTTTTAGAAGTGACATGTAAACAAAATAAAAAACTAGAGAAAAATAATGAGATGCTTAGAGAGAAAGTAATCAACCTACAAAAAATATCCAACATGTAAAACTACAAATGATTGAAGAGAGGGAGAGAAGCAATATTTCTCACATTTAAAAAATATCCAACATGTAAAACTACACATTTATTGACTATGCTTAAAGCATCTTTCTCACTCCCAAATTCTAAGTCCGCCATTTCATTACTTTTTCTTCATATTGGTACCTCAAGAATCAATGCACGTTATACATAGCACATCTCTAGACTCTCAGCAATCCATCTCTTCTCTCATATTAGATTCCATCCTAAGCTTGGATGGGTTCATGGGCCTAAGCTAGTATCAAGTGAATAATTTTTCCAAAGGCCAATGAACTTTTTCAAGGTACTCAAATAAGCTTTAGTTACTAATACTTAAGTTGGCTTGATATAGAGCTAACAATATTGTTTTAGTTTGAAAAATAAAAATTCAAAATGCCCATGGCACGAAATATACCACAAATAATAATCAGAAAGATACTAGAAAATATATAACTAGAAGTAATACACTAAATCCACCGAACAGAGATCAAAACCCACTTTCTCAGAGTTAGCAATAATACCAAAATAACCAAAATAAATATGATAAATAACCAACACACATGGATATATATATATATATATATAATATATATATATATATATATCAAATAAAGTGTGCTCCAGACGCGCACGTCTCTGAAAATATATATGTACATGTATAAGTTCATAATGTATGTATACATCTCGAACTAAGCACGTGTCATAATGTACATATGGGACCACATGCGGTCGCAAAAGGCTATATATATATATATACAATGGACTGTGAATAGATACTCATGACCACATATATGTGGCATCCAAGTGGACTATAAATCTACTCATGAAACATCTTCCCTCTCTTCGCCCTGCTAGAAGTAGCACGTCCACGACCTGGGGATGTAGTGGAGGGAGATGCCACTACGGATTTCATCCGTGTGGTCCTAGGTGTCTCCAAGCATGCCTGCAACCTAACCTGCACATTCATAAACAACAAGTTTTTAACACCCAAAATTTTAAAATACCTTCAAAATTTAGAAACTTGTACAATTTAGTTAAAATGCATGTGCAATCTTACCGCAATGTCATGATCCCTATCGATTTGTTGTTGACGCGTCGCAGGGACAACAATAGACTCACGAGGGGTAAGCTACATACAAATAATTAATTTTCAAATTAAATATTTCACACATATATATACCTACAAAATTTGATATTGTAGATTTAAGTTTAATAAGAAATAATGAACCTCCAAAATTTAACAAATTTAAAAAATTGTGTACCTCAGTTAGTGGATTTGCAGATGCTATGGCAGTATCTACAGCAGCCTCCACAGTCTGCATATGTGGAGGAGTCTCTCTAGCAGTCATAAGCTATACAAAAAACATGTACAAATCAATTTATTAAAATCTACTTAAGAGCTATACAAAAAACATGTACAAATCAATATTTAGTTACTCAAGAAAGAATAAAAATGTTATTAAATTTTATCTTCTATTTAGGCTAAATACATAGGATCTATAAATGTTAGCACGGAGGCCATCTATCTTCATAAGATTTTGACAAACTTTTGTATTTAATCAAGGTAACCCATAGTCATCTTCTATGACAATTAGAGCATCATTCAAATTTGAAGAACTTTTAAATCTAACATCACCAGACCAAACATATAGATCAGACGAAGAGTAGACTAGAGTTGTATATCCTTGGTGGGCAAGTGTGTTGCAAATATATAGATTATAATGCACTATTTATATGTATTTGTGTCCAAAGGTAGCTGAGTTTGAGTTTTGGTGCACGAGCCTAGAGGATCTTACTTGTGTGTTATCCCTTTGGAAATAAAGATTTTGATGGTAGAACTGGATTTAGAGAGGCTACCCATGGCTAGCTAAACCCCCACCACACGTAGGGGTAGGAGAAAGTGTGATGAAATATGGTGGAATCTCAGGAAGAAGATATATATATATATATATATATATATATATAGAGAGAGAGAGAGAGAGAGAGAGAGAGAGAGAGAGAGAGAGAGAAATATGGCTTGAGTATATAATTTGAAGTGCGTGAATGGGAAATTACACAAGTGTGGGATGCTGAGGAGTCAATAGAGTTGTGGAGGATGATGGTTTACAAATGTTTTGAAGCTCTTATGGAAGATGAGGAGCCACAACATCAGGATCTCCCAACTTTTAGAAATCATAGTAGATATCGCCTTCAGGTTTGGATAAGAGTGCATTAGGTGAAAGAGTGAGGACCAAAGGCACACATCTGATCCCGGGCTAGCCACCTAGCCCTTACACATGGTGTTACATATCTAGAGGTAGTTATTGAGAATCAAGATATAGTCTAGGTAAATAAGTAGATATGGGAAGATATCATTTTACATTGGATTGAGAAGTTCATCATACAAATAATATACCTATGACAGTGCAGTACGTGTCATTATTTTGGATGTTGGGAACATGTAGACCATGTGTATCCAGTTTAGTACTACAAACGAGACATAAGGGAATTTATCAACTGGCCCGAGAGGATCAAGAAGATCAAGAGGATTGGGTCAGTAACCACCTAGAAAAAATACTTATGAGATTTCTATTTCTGGATCTAGAGGATAGGGTCCACATCCATAATAATCACTTAATAATCCTCTTCACCTAAAGTAAGCACCTCAAGTCTATTATGACATGTATCTCCAATTACAAAAATTTTAGAGGTATTGAAAATGCAGCAGAGCATGTGTACAAGTGTGAGATACTATGGTATTCTAAGCAAATTACAACTTTATATATGGTAGCTGTTGTATGTATTTTATATACGTTGAGTATAAGAAAGTGAAATTCATGTACAGAGGTCCAAGAATTAGAAACAAAGTGTAAAGAGATTTGTAACTAACCTGCGTAAAACTCATGCGAGGCGTGCCAGTAGCTTCAGTTCCCTGAGCAGATGATGACCCGCCAGGCTCCTGTGTATAAAAGAGAAAAATATTAATACATGTACAACATACACGTGAAACAAATTATAATAATAATCTAGTGCAATTAAATGATTTATTAAAAATGTAAGTTTGTACAACTTGAAACTTACGTTTGAAACACGCCCAACCGCAGTAGCTAGCATGTCGACACCGGATGTTTCCTTCACCGGCTCTTGCTATTTAAAATAAAATAAAAAATTAGTTTTTTACATGTATGTACATGACGTACAATCATATATATATTAATATCTCAAACATGTGAATTAAACTATTGTACATATATATATTATTTAAATTTATTTAAAATTTACCTGTGAAAGACCAATATCAGTGGCTCCAGTTCCAAAAACATTCCCCAGCATCTCATCTATAGAAAAAAAATCCTGTGAACCAGCAAATGATGTCTCGCCTGCAGTGCATACGGCACCACATGATCCACAGTGGTGTGGTGCACTAGAACTGGCGCCTCCACCAACATCACCGGATGCAATCTGGGTGCTATGCTGGGTGAGAGTGTCAGTGAGCTCCCTCAATGCATGCAATGTATCAATCTCCACAACCTCCTTCACTGTAGGAGGGATAACTGAAGGCAGTGGGGGTTTTGGGGCATGGGGGATCCTAGGCTGACCTACGCGTGCACCAGGTCTGCTCTGTGCAGAGCCACCTCCTCGACCAAAAAAGTCTGAAAAGTCAAAATAATTCGGGACCTCATTGAGCACGAACTCACAATATAATTTCTTCAAAAAATAAAGAGGAACCTCATTGTTGTTGCATGGTGGATAATCAAAAACCATCCACCATCGGTCCCAAAAATTGTTTTTGATTCTATCATCATGGCACCAATGGATTGGGAACCGTTTGCAAGTAACTGCAGGGGGGGCATTGGTTCTAGGGTCGGTAAATAATGCACAAATGAGGTCTTTTCCAATTTTTTTGTCTTTGACGGCCGCATGAGATAGTTTATCCGCATACCACCGCCTACAGTCACTTCTAAAGGTGTTCCATCTATGTATTTGGTTGGTTGCAGACTCGACTTCGCCAATCAATGTTTGCAATGTATTGGCTAAAGTCATGCGGGATGGATTTGTAGCATGATTTTGTCTTATAGTTTGAATTAGGTTCTCAATGACAATTTTATTTTCTTGGATTCTTCCAATGATATTATCTTGCGTTCCTGTTGGCTCAGTGGGGACAGAAGGAGCCACAGGGGGCGGATCTATGTTTGGAGGAGGGTTTTGAGGAATGTTCGGAGGGTTTTGAGGAATGTTCGGTGGGTTTTGAGGAATGTTTTGACGGTTTGCACGAGCCCGAGCTTGCCGACCAACTGATAAAACAATAAAATTGTATACATAAACAAACAATTCACAAAACCCATGAAAATGCCAAAAAAAACCTAAAATGCAAAAAAAACAACCTAAAATGCAAAAAAATGATTACAATCGGGGACTTACCTCCTCGTCTTGGCGGCATGGTTGAATCTATCGCTATCCAGAAGTCCGATGAGCAATTTTGAGATAGTATTGAAAGTGCGAGTGAAAAACGTTTAGGAAAAGTCGCGGTTCGAAATGAAAATTAGGAAAATAACGAGTCACGGGACTGTTAAATTTTGTCTCAGAGTTCCGCGATAACCGCGGAAACCGCGATCGCGGAACTAGGTTCGGTAATTACCGAACCTAGAATTCAATAACCGCGATCGCGGTTTTAGGACCGCGATCGCGGGTACCTTTATTTCGGGTTTTTATGTCCACGGAATTGTCCACCAACTTCGTGCACGGTTTAATAAAAAAATTAGACAAAAATTCTTGCAATTGATCCTTAAGCTCTACTAATTCTATAGTATTCATTTGATATGGTGCCTTAGAAATAGGTTTGGTTCCAGGCTTGATTTTGGTTATGAAGTCAAATTCACTTATGGGTCCAAGACCTGGCAACTCTTCTAAAAAAATGTTACTGAAGTTTTGTAACAACGGATATTGTTCCATGACATTACTGTTCTCTTTAGCTATTTCTACAATCTTTACTGCATATAAGGTACAACCTTTATTTTTGGACTTTTAAAGTTGCATAGCTGATAGTTTTCTAATAGAAATATCACGTTTCACACTCTAAATCTCTACTGTTTTCTACAGATCATCTAAACAACTAATATGTTTTTCAAAACAATCCACTTTTTCCTTATGCTCAGCTAACCTTAACACCTATGATTACATCATAATACCCCAAAGGTGAAACATAAAGATCAACTTCAGTGGAAAAACTAGGTAAGTCAAGGACTGCTCCAAAAAGACACATACTAACTGTATGAACAACATTGTTTTCATAAGATACAGTCCATGTTTTATCCATGTTTCCAGCTTTTATTTTTATTTTTGATGCTAATTTACTAGAAATAAAACATTCAGTAGCTCCGATATCAAAAATAATAGTTATATGTATGCTAAATAAATTAGCCAAAACCTCTATGGGCGTGGCATGTTTTTCATCCTACTTGTCAGCTACGGCAGCGTGTATCTTGTGTTGCTGATTACGATCATCCTTTTCAAAGGGAATTGATTTGTGTAATGATATTTTCCAAAATTATAACAACCTTTTATAGGTTCCTTTCTAGGTTCAAAGTTATTTCCAGCCCTAAAATTATCATTTTGACCTTCATAGAACTTTTGTCTGTTATTATTATTCTTGACAAAGTTATTTTGTGCATTACTAACATACTTATTTATTGTTGCTTTCTTATTATTATCAATAGAAAAATTAGTTTTCATTCCAAATTTCTTCCATGATCCTTTCTTAGGTGCAAGATATGATGAAGAGGAGTAGGGGACTTTCTTCCTGATTTCCTCTTTATGAGCAAAAATTTCTTTCAATTTATATTCCTACCTTATGGATTTTTTAACAACCCCTTCCATCGTGGTTGGGATGTGAACATCCTCCTCTCCTCCGATAACAAGATTCAATCCCATGATGAACTTATGTATCTTGAACTTCCCATCAATTTGATATTGAGGTACATACTTAAAATTTTTACTAAACCATTCCCAATACTCAGTTACAGTTAGCTTTCCTTGAGATAAGTTCTGGAATTTAGTCATTTTATGATCATAGTAAAGTTACAGTAGCCAACATTTCCTAAAGTAACCTTTAAATTGATATCATGTGATATTAGCTTCATCAATATTCAAATCAAACTTACAGTTGTCTCACCATGAAGATGCATCATGGAAAATTTGATATGCTCCCCATATCACCTTTGTTTCTTCTGAAAAATTCCTTATTGCAAAGTGCTTCTCCATTTCGCTGAGCTAATTCATAGCTCCATCTCCTAATGTGGTGCCATCAATCTTGGGTGGACTTATCCTTTTTATATAATTAGTGAGTTCAGCTGCAATCCTACCCTTTTTGTTCTTAGGTTGATCAGGTATATTCACATTATTATTATCAACATCAAAATTGGCATTGTTCTTAGGAGGTGGATGATTATTATTACCAACATCTTCTTCCTCCTCATTTCCCATTACTTGTTGTTCAAGTACATCCAAATGACCCCTTGTGTCCAACAGGGCAGCAAGGATCTCATTGAGCTTTTGGGAAGTTGTTTCTCCTTCCTTAGGTGGAGGATTATTTGTAACATTTCCTCTTGTTGTAACCATTTTTTGTTAGCAAAAAATTTAAGTTTCATCAGATTATGGACACAATAGGTCCAAGAGCTGTAACCTTCAGCTCTGATACTAAGATGTAACATTCCCATTTTAAGACTTTAGAAATAAGGGAATTTTTTTTACACAATGTTCTCTGTTATAAATAAAACATCATTTAGAATGTGCATTCCATGCTAATCAATCTCATAATAGATAACCATATCTAGCTATAATGACTCAGTAAGTTACCGATCTCTCATGTTTGTTTTAAAGTATAGAATAATTTATGTATAAAACATATAATTGGTTTTCCTACCCCATTTTGGGTACTGAGTGATATGTTTAAGAAACCTATCTAAATATTTGTTACCGATATTCATCTGACATCAGGTTTATTTAAACTAGGTGACATAGGACAACGCAACCAATAGTGTGTGATACTTTGGCCAAAGATTTTTAACATACTATTTATGTTACTATTATGGCATACTCGTCATTTCAGAATACGTCCTTCACCTCACTCTTCTATTATCTAAAATGGTCTTTATTGACTACCGTTAGTTCACTTGCCCAAGGTTTGACCCTATCCCATGTTAGCAACATAATTTGTTATAGGAATATGCTCACAATGACTTACATTATATGGGCATACTCGATCGACCTAAGTCGACCGAATGTGCCATGTTAGGAAATAAGGGATAAAATATGTGGAATAATCCCTCAAAAAATCACAATAGTAGAAACTAATATGCAGAAAATATTACAGATCTCAAATAAAAGTACAAAATAAAATAACACAACACAAAGAGACAGTATTTAACATGGTTCACCCAATTTGGGCTACGTCCACCAAGAATCACTTGCTCAGATTTTATTACAAGCCACCACCCTCTCAATACAATACCCAAATTTTTTTGGAGCTATGCTTAACAAACTCAACAGACATTCACACCCGAATTCAAAGCACATCTGCAATGTTTTTCATGCTATCTATCATATGCATAAAACCATATAAATAGACAACTACTTAAGTAGTTTTACAAAACCATGGGTATCAAAACCACGGGCAAAAAACTCATCCCATAAAATTATGGGTCAAAATCCCGCCCGTATGAGAAAAAACACATTTCCCGATGTATCGGGCACATTTTAAGGCCCAAAAAAAAATTCAAGGGTTGTGCCCCCGAACCCCTACTACCAAGGGCTACCACGCCTAGACCCCTACTTGGGACCTAACCAAAGCACGAACCCTAGAGAGGATACATGAAAAGTGTATAGTACTCTTAGTGTATAGTCTTCAACACTTTCACACATTAAAACAGTGCTCCATAACCTAACAATCTCCCACTTGGAGACTAGTTTTCCTCTGAGCAAGCTTCTTAACCCTTCACTAGTTTTCTGTGAAGACCAACCAAAGCTGAACACAGCTTTAGTTTTTCCCTTGTGACCACCTTGGTCATCATGTTTTCAGGATTCTGAATGGTATGAATCTTCTCCAGCTTTAACTTCTCTTCCTCCAAAGTTTTCTTGATGAAATGGTACCTTAACTGTATATGTTTCGTCCTAGAGTGGAAAGAAGATTTATTAGGTAGGTGTATAGCACTCTAACTATCACTATGTAACTTTTTCTTCCACTTGTTTATGCCCCAACTCCTCAAGTAATTATTGTAACCAAATCATTTCCTTGCTTGCCTCTGTGGCAGCGACATACTAAGCCTCTCGTGATTGACAATGCCACCAACTTCTGTAGTCATGAAATCCAGCTTACTGTTGTTCCACCTACAATGTAAACATAAACTATTGTGCTCCTCCTGATGTCTACATCTCTAGCCATATCTAAATCTACATAACCACATAAAGTGGTGTTTGATCAACTATAGCACAAAACTGTCCCCATGGTCCCTCTCAAATACCGAAGGATCCACTTTATTACCTGTTAGTGATCTCTACCTGGATCACTCATAAATCTACTCACCGCTCCCACTGCATGGGAAATATTAGGACTAGCGCACACCATGACATACATAAAACTGCCAACCGCTAACGATTAAGGTACCTTAGACATCTGGTTTCTCTCCTGCTCTATCTTAGGACACTGTTCCTTAATGATAACTTGAAATGGCCTACCAAAGGAGTCCCAACCGGTTTAGCATCCTGCATATTAAACCTCTCTAAGACCTTCTTAATGTACTCTTCTTGAGATAAACTCATCTTATCATTCCTTCCTATCCTGATATATCCTCATACCAAGGATTTGCTTGGCTGCCCCTAAATCCTTCATAACAAAGGATTCACTTAGCTACTTCTTGAGTACTTTTATTTCCTACATGTTTTTACCTACGACCAACATGTCTTCCAGATATAGGCAAAAGGATAATATAACTGCCAGCCTCAAATTTCTTTATATACACGCAATGGTCAGAATGACATCTAATATAACCTTGCTCCATCATGAAGCTATCAAATTTATTATACCATTGACATGGAGCTTTTTTTAAGCCATACAAACTCTTCTTCAGTTTGCACACCATATCCTACTTTACCTTATAACCTCATAGCCCTCTAGGCTGCTACATATAGAGTTCCTCCTCCAAATAAACCATGGAGAAATGCAGTCTTTACATCAAACTGTTCTAAGTGCAGGTCTTCTGCTGACAACTATTCCCATAACAATTCTAATAGAAGTCATTTTTACTACAGCAAAAAAAATCTCATCAAAATCTATACCTTTTTTCTGTGTAAACCCCTTGACCACCAACCAAGCATTGTATATTTTCTTACCTCCTCCTTCCTCTTTCACTCTGAACACCCATTTTTTCTAGTAATTCTATTTTTCCTTCAGGTAGATTTACTAAATCCCATGCCTAGCTCTCCATGAGAGCTTGATGCTTCTCATCCATGGCTTGCTCCCACTTCTTCCTAACATCTACCTACATTGCTTCATCAAATCTCTCTGGCTCTCCACTATCAGTGAGTAATATATAATAAAGAGAAGGAGAAAAACTTTCAGGTTCTCTTCTTACCCTAGAATACCTCCTCAATATAGGATTTTGGGGTTCCTATTGAGGGGGTTCCTAAACTGATTCATGTGTCACTATCCCATCCAGAAGATCCTCTACCGTTGCATATTCTTTCTTGGATTCTTCCATGTTTTCCTGCAACTGCTACTTATACATGACTTTCTCATTAAAGACCACATCCCTAGATCAAATGATTTTCTTGTCCTTAATACTCCAACATTTATATCCAAAGTCATCGCCACCATAACCAATGAAGGTACATTTTTCTAATTTAGCCTTTAGCTTGGTCCTATCATCCTTGTCTATATGAATAATCACCTCACATCCAAAGACTCTAAGAAATGAATAATCGACTTTCTTACCATACTAAACCTCCTCAGGTATGCCTCCATCCAAGACACTTGAGGGTCCTTTGTTTATGAAGTACACAACTGTGCTCAATGCTTCTACCTAAAAAGAAAGAGGCAGTCCTGCATGTAACCTGATGTTCCTAGTACATTCCATTATTATTCTGTTCATCCTTTTTAACACCCAATTCTACTACGGAGTTGCATGGAACCATCTTTTTCTTGTGGGTTCCATTCTTAGAACAATAATCATCAAATTCCTTTCTACAATACTCCCCTCCATTGTCTGACTTAAGAAATTTTAGCTTAAGACCTGTTTCATTCTCTACTAAAGATTTCCATTTAACAAAAGTGTCAAATACATTAGATTTGTTTCTAATACAATAAACACAAACTTTTCTTCTTGCAACATCAATAAAAGTAACATAATAACTTGAAACCCCTAAGAGATGATACTTGAACCGTCCCCCACACATCAGAATGCACCAACTCTAACTTACTCTCTTTATTTATAGGTCCAACCTTGAGAAACCTTACTCAATTTTGTTTTCTATATATGCAGTCCTCACATAACTCCAAACCTATTTCTATATATCTAAGCAAATCCTTCTTTATTATCTCCATGCCCTTATGGCTCATATGACCAAGCCTATAGTGCCACAATGTTGTATCTACTTTTGAAGACACAAGATTACAAACATTAGTGCTATAATTGGTTAAATACAAGGTTCCAACCTTCTTACCTCTTGCCACCATAAGAGCACCCTTAGTAACCTTTCAAGAGTCCTGCTGTAAATATCATAATACAACCATCACCTCCCAACTACCCTGTCAATATCAAATTTCATCTTAATGTAGGAACATGTCTTAAATACTTTAATATCCAAGTATTCCCATTCTGCATCTTAACCTGAATAGAACCTTTTCCAACTATGCTACAAGGCTCATCATCACCAAGAAAAACATACCCAAAATCTCCTTGAACATAATCAACAAAATAATGCCTATGTGGAGAAGCATGGAAAGAAGCCCCCGAACTATAAAACCCAAGATTCAGTAATATCAAGTGCAAAGAAAGAATAAAAGCATCCTGACATACATTACCCATTGCCACATTTTCCTCCTTGTTTTCTTCCTGTTGTTTCTTCTTATCCTCGAAGCTCCCAACAGTCCTTCTTTGCATGCCCAGACTTTCCACAGTGCCAACATACTATCTTTCTTTTAGATTTTGACCTTTCTCGATCCTTTGATTTTCCACGGTTTCCTCTATTCTTTTGTCTCCCTCTAGTTTCCATTGTCAAAGCATTCACTTGAAGTAGAAGATTCACCAGATATTTTTCTTCACATTTCCTCGCTTATAATCACCCCTACAACATCCTCTAAACTTCAAATTTGAGTTAGTAGGAATCAAGTTTCTTACTGCCATTACCAGGACTATTCCAAATCTTAGGTAAATAGCATAGAAACTAATAAAGCCCTAACTTCTTCATCAAATTCTATTATAACCAAAGCTAGCATATTTACAACTGTATTAAAATCATTTAGATGATCTCCTACTGAACCATTCTCAGACATCTTCATATTAAAAAACTTTTTCATTAAAAATATCTTATTAGAGGCAGAGGGTTTTTCATACAACTTCCCTAATGCATCCATGAGTTCTTTTGTAGTCTTTTCCTTGTGAAACATTAAATAATACCGAAGATGTATGACACGGTCTGGATTATCCCAAGTGCATTCCTATCCAGCAAATCCCATTCCGCATCTGTCATGCTCAAGGGTTTGTTCACCTTCTCAGACAACAGAGTATAAAGATCCTTCTGATAAAGGTAATCTTCCATCTACACCTTCCAAAGACTGAAATTCTACCCCGTTGAATTTATCAACCCTAGATCTTCCATCATCTGCCATATCTCCCACTCAAGATAAAAATTTCCCTATGATTCAACACTTCAACAAACCAAACCAGGGTATGATACAAATTGTTAGGAAATAAGAGATAAAATGTGCAGAATAATCCCTCACAGAATTGCAACAATAGAGACTAATATGTAGAAAATATTAAAGATCTTAAATAAAAAGTACAAAATAAGATAACACAACACAAAGAGACAGGTATTTAACATGGTTCACCCAATTTGGGCTATGTCCACAAAGAATCACTTGCTCAGATTTTATTACAAGCCACCACTCTCTTAATACGATACCCAGATCTGTTTGGAGCTATGCTCAACAAACTCTACAAAATTCACACCCGAATTCAAAGCACATCTGCAATGTTTTTCATGCTATCTATAATATGCATAAAACCATATAAATAGACAAATACTTAAGAATTTTTACAAAACCGTGGGTATCAAAACCATGGGCAAAAAATCCATCCCATAAACCTATGGGTCAAAATCCTACCCATATGAGAAAAAACACGTTTCCCAATATATCGGGCACATTTTAAGGCCCATTTTTTTTTTGTCAGAGGCTATGCACCACCGAACCACTGGTGAGTATACATGAAAAGTGTACAATACTCTTAGTGTACAATCTTCAACACTTTCACACATGAAAACAGGCTCCACAACCTAACATGCAAAGGTACCTTGAGTCATAGAGAGCTACTCCCTATTCTAAACATGCTACTAACTTAACCTAGAGAGAAACTAATTCCAAGTCCATATGTGTGTAGATCTAGATAAACAAATACAGAAGGGTGTTGCCACATGTTAACTGCAACACTCTATCCTCAAGAAGCCCTTGGACTTCTCAAAGGTACAGTCCTACAGTCAGCGTGTACCAGAATCCGTTAGAACTGATTCATCATGATGTACATACACCTTGGTGGTCATTAAATTCATAATTACATTGGATTAAGATTTAGATTGCAGAAATCATGCCTAACCCTAATTCCAACATTCATTAAGTTATTTATCCATATGAATCTGATTTGATATTAAGAACTTTATTAACTCATGCTTGCATTGATGTTCATTAACATGGCATAACAATCAGCTATCCTTGAAAAAAGGGCAGAAAACATCAGACAGTTACTTTTTAATGAAACCTAGCTGTCCAAAGAAGGTGTATAATCCACCTAGATTTAACTAGTATTTACTTTTTATAAACAAAGCACAAGGATTAAAGATCATAACCACCATTCCTTTTATTTTTCATTCTTATGAGAGAGGAAGATTCTTCCTCTACATGGTTAGAAGTTAGGGTTAACATAACATTTTTATCATTCAATATTGATATAGTTTAATTATATGTCTAATGCATATTTCATTATTAAACTGTAATTGTTTAGTTAGAGAACGAAATATTTTTCCATTTAACAAGTTTCATTATAGTAAGGGAGATTATACCATCCCCTTAATCCAACTTATTAATTGATAACAACAATAATATACAAACATATATAAATAATATCGACAAGATATCCCTATTATTTCCTTCATATAAGGTAGAAGAGAATTTACACCACAAATTGGAGTCATTCTGCAAACCTTTCAATTCATCATGATAAAATATACATTTACAAGACTATGCATTTCATGCATACTGCATGTCAATCAACATTAAGATCATAAAATAACATCACTTTTCTTTTCCAATACAACTCAAGAATGAATCGAAATTCTTTACATAAGATCCAAAATTAAATAAGCCAACACATCATAAAAATTTTTTCCTTTTTTTATCACTTACAATGTCCATATGCAAAAATTGCTAGCATGGGTCAGTTCATTGAACTGAGCATGATAAGGACTAAGCATTAAAATGAAGTGCATTCCACTAATTGTTCCATTAAAACAACTTTTCTTTAATGAAACAATTAATAAGTATCATACAAATAAGCATAAACGATAAAAAATAGAAAAGAAGTGCAAATGATGAGTCAAAATTTACTTTTAAGAAAAGAGCATAATATAATCAACAACAACTTCATTATAACATATAGTTTAATTGATCCAATTAATTACCTTTTAAATAAATAACAGATCTTGCCATCTAATTATTTCATAATTCATTCTGAATTGAAATACCGAATTTATCTTTACTAAGAACAAAAAGAATTAGCTTCAACATATTACATATTTAGAATGATTCATCCCACAACTTAAACAAAAGAAGAAGAATCAATGCATTCTATCCACCATTCACTAATCCTTTGAAAGGCAGAAATAGGTTTAGAAAGTACTCAACTGATTACCCACATAAGTGCTTCAGTTCAAGGAAACTAATAAAAGGATTCAACATTAAAGAGATAACAATAAGAACAAGAATCCCAAATAAATCCGAGGAGGGATAGAAAATCAAAACAATCCACCTACAAGTCTTAACTAGCTTCTACATGTTAGAAGATATCATTAAGAGATCTGAAACCATATGTTCCAAAAATCAAAGCAAGACTCACACAAGGTTAATCTCTTCTCATGTCCAACCAAGGAGGATTCATAATAAGAAAAATTGCAAAAAGAGAAATCCTTCCAATAATAAATCCAAATGGAGTATGACTTAGTTAAACAAAGTAGCCGGTCAAAACATGATTACATTTTCTCCTCTACAGAACCGACTCAACTATTCTCTTTCCACATCATTACAATAATGACTTAGTAAAAACTAGACTAAACAATCCACAAGGAAATTTCCATCTTAGAAGAGTGGTTTGCCACTATTTCCTATAAGACAAAAAGGACATAAAGGCCTAACCCAAGAAGTCGAACATGCATAAGAGATTAATCACTCTACAGCCAAGAAGAGAGTCGAGCTAGAGAGAATTTTGATCAAATGAACTTATCTCAACAAAAGTTAAAGGATATCAAATAGAAAGATCCAATCAAGGTTTCATTTATTTCATAATATCAAATGAATTCCCTTTTCTTTTTTTTTTTAATTTCAAACTCAGAAGTTCTTTTTCTAGTCCCCAAATGAGAACACAAAATCAAACCCACTATAAAAATAAAGAAACACTTCTAGTTTCCCTTATGAATTCAAACTTTATCGAACAACAATATCAACTCTATCCTAGTTCATCTATTCCATATTGTTAAAAACAAGTTCAAATTCATATAACATAGAGAAGTAAACAGTACAGTCCCTAGGAGGAAGTAAAAATTCTAGATGAAACATGATACAGTCCATAAAATAAATCAATTCTTTTCTCCTTTTTAAAGACCCAGATTTCCATTCAAGTGAAACTACAGAGAATAAAAAACTCAAAGATTAATTAAAAAGGATCAAAAAGAGAGTATGAAAACCTGACACGCATTTAAGTCAAGAAGGGTCTCAACATTACCCTCCAAATTGACAAAAAAAGAACCATAACAATCTACATTCACTGCTCCATTTAGTACATAAGATTGAGACAGAGAATGTATTCATTCCAATCATCTAACACAAGAAGAAATATGAATACCATTTTTTTATAACTTCGAAACCCTGTTATGGACTATTTTAATGAGCTCTTAATCATACCAATGAATAAATAACAATACAGTATCTAACCAGAGGTTGCATAGTCCCACAAAAAGATATAGTTCCATAAAAGGTCCATTATCCTTCAAAAAATAGTCGGGCCTTCAAAAAAGACATGGGTTTTCTCAGAGCAGAGGAGAGAAGAATATCCTCCCATACTACACGCCATTACAAGTTCAAAGAAATTGGTACAATTTGGGAAAGAAATACCACAACCATTCCAAACTCAAGAAGCATCAAGGACAAGATCTCAAAAGATATTTCCATATCAACTCAAACAAAAACTATTCTCTCAAGATTTTTCGAGCAGAAAGTCCCATATATGAGTTCTAAGCAACACAAAGACTTGAATACGAGTAAAAATCAAAGCCTAGAATACAAGTACAGAACCAAACACAATGATTTGAATTCAAGTTCAGAAATAACAAGCTTAGAATATGAGTTCAGTAATAAACACAAAGCCACAAAGAAAAGTTCAAAGTAGACACAAGTCTCGAGCATAAGTTCAAAAGCAACACAAGGCTTCGAATACTAGTTTAGAACAATACAAGCCTCTAATATAAGTTCAGAATGAACACAAAGCTACGAACACAAGTTTAGTTCAAAACACAAGTTTCAAACACAAGTTCAGAATAAACACAAATCTTATCACCAACAAACTTGCGTAGAGATAGAGAGTTTCCAAATGTAAACATTAATATGCAATGGATTCATAATCAAAAATCACAGAGATTCATACAAACAAGAAAGTAAATAACCAGACAAAACATGCAAACATTTATCTCATGAGAGCATAATTGTTTTAATGAATCATTTAAAAGAAAGCAATAAATCTTAATGGGTAGAGCCTATCATGCCTGATAGTGCTTCTGCCAATTTGAAGGATACTTTCATCCGAGCTTCCAACTCTTTTTCTCCTCCACAAAATATCAAAAACCAAACATATTTTCTTCCAATGCCTCATATAGTTTCCTTGGATCAAAAATAGACCATAGAAACCAAAAATAGCCACAAAGTAAAAGTCAAACTACTGGTTTGAAGAACCAGATAGCTCCATGCAGAGCAAAAATCACAAGGCATGCAAGACCAAACAACCTCCAAAAAAATTTCCTTGTTTGATTCCAATATGGTTTACACAAAAAAAATAAGGTTCATTAATGTAATTACTCCTCAATCTCCTGCTTATCTCTCCTTGCCACCACCTCCTAAAACTGGCGAATTCTATTTCCAGTTTAGTATGCATTTCCAACTTTAGTGAAGCCTCCACGTATGCTTCCACTAAATTTTACTTGCCTTTGCCAAAATATGTTGTACCTCCCATTCATTCAACTAAATCAAATCAAATAAATTCCATTGGAACCGTCACCATAATGCCATGTGACCATAGGTTCCCTTTCAATAATTTATGATAGATTTCCCACAACTTAGGTTATAACCTTAGGTTTAGTCATAATCATTTCATAAGTAATTTCCACCTTAGGTTAGATCAAAATCACAACCAAATAGTATTAGGTAATAGGTTAAAAATAGCCTAAAAATTCCTTAGTTATTCCCCTTTATTCCATTTAGCACATAAACTTAGGTTAGGATGCCATCCCAAAAAAATAGAATATGAATCTTAGGTTATATTGTAACCCAAATAAGTAGATATAGCTATGAAGTAGGTGCATTTACCTAGTTTAGGATATCGTTAGGATAATCCCTTAGGTTTAGGATTTAGATTCCCTTCATAGTCATGAAGCAGGATTCATTTCATTTATGCCATTAAATGTCCTAAAGAGATCAATCCCAAAGATCCAAGAAAAAACATACAACCAAATGAAGGCATGTTCTTACAAGAACAAATAATTTGAATCACACAAAAGTTCAGTCTGCTATGTCCCTCAAGCTTATGAATGTGAATTTACCATTTAGTCTAGTAAGGAGATTTAAAACATTCCTTGGATCATTGGAATTTATCCAAGGATGAGTTAGTTAAAAGAGATAAGTTTGCAACTATCAAAACCAGATTGCAACTCACCTACAAGAAGTTGAAATGGATTCTTGCAAGCCATATCATTTCAGTCTAATGAATCCAAGAGTAGAAATGATTTATCCATAACAAGCATGATTTTCAACAATCAAGGGAACACACTTCATTTAAGAAAATCACATGCCAACACTTGCAATGCAAAAGAGAAATATAACTGTTTGTCAAAGGTGTTACATTCTGAGGATCAACTTTGATGCCTTCATGGGATACAATGTGACCCAAGTACACTACCTCTTGTACACCAAAAGAACATTTGGATGGATTTTCATAGAGAGTATGTTGCTCCAAAACTTCCAACACTTTATTTACATGTTGTAAGTGTTCCTCCCATGGCTTACTGTAAATCAATATGTCATCAAAGAAAACTAATACAAATTTCCTTTAAAATTGGCTAAAAACAGTGTTCATCAAGCTTTGAAAGGTTGAAGGTGCATTTGTAAGACCAAAAGTCATTACCAAAAACTCATAATGGCCCTCATGAGTCCTGAAAGACATTTTATAAACATCTTACTCTTTTATTATAATTTGATGGTACCGTGAATGAAGATCTAATTTTGTGAAATAAATAGCACCATGTAATTCATCAAGTAAATCATCAATTACTGGAATAGGAAACTTATCTTTGATGGTGTACTTAATGAGTTCTCGATAATTTGGAAACATCCTCCATGTTTAATCATTCTTACCTACCATGACCACTGGTGAAGAATATGCACTCTGGCTAGGTCTGATGATACCTTCCTTCAACATTTCCTAAACCATTTTCTCGATCTCACTTTTTTGGGAATATGGGTATCTGTATGGTCTGATGTTTGGTGTTTGGATCTCTAGAATCAAATGAATGGAATGATCATGATCCCTAACTAGTGGTAGTACCTTTGGAATTGCATCAAAAATAGATGAGTGAGCATCAGCAATCTTTTGAAGATCGGGTGGCATTAAAGACTATATTTTGTACTTCTATGGAAAATAACTTTACTATAAATCCATCTACTCCTTTTTTGAGAACCTTCTACATCTGATGAGAGATAATAATCTGTGGAGACTTATATACCATCCCATTCAATTGTGTTTTCCTTCTATCTAAATGAAATCACATGAACAATTCTTAGAAATTCATCTCTATAGTACCTAAGGTTATGATCCATTGGACACCCAAAACATTATCTACACCTCCCATAGAAATAGCAAACATAGGCGAGTCTAACATGTAGTCTCCCATGAAAATCTTGATACTATGGAAATTTCATGTGCACTTGATAGTCCCACCATCTGCAATCATAACTTTCATTTCTGGAGCTAGGTAAATAAAACAATTGAGCCGGGTAGCTAACTTACTATTTATGAAATTATGGGTAGCTAACTTACTATTTCTGGAGCTAGGTAAATAAAACAATTGAGTCAATCAACACCGTCACCTTTTATTTTTTGAGATATCTAATAATATTGAGTGTTTGAGGAGTACTAATACCTGAAAATGCATGGCAAGAAATTTTAGGTTGGTGATCCTCTACTTCATCTTCTACTGGTTCCTCAGCCTCTCCTATAATTTCAGCTTCCTCATCATCCTCATTACCTTTGTCAATATAGAACAACTTATTCTTAGCACATTTATGTCCCGGTCCATATTTTATATCATATTTAAAACATAATTCTTTTGCTCTCTTTTCTTCCATTTTTTGAGGAGTTCAGTCTAATCAGCCCAAAAAATGAAGGGGAAGAGATACTATAGTCTCTGGTGTTAATGAAAGGCAGCCTCTTAATATAAAGAACTTTTTCCTCTTCTCGACATGCCATGATAAAAGAATTATAAAGATTAAATGGGTTAAACATATGTACCTCATGCTTAATGTGGTCCTTAATACCCCCAAGAAACAGGTCATTCAGATTCTCTTCTGGAATATTCTCCAACCCTTAAGGATAGGTTCTGGAATCGATGCACATAATCTTTGACTGATCTTGTTTGCCATAACTTTGCTAATTGACTAAAGTAGTTATCTGAAACATTGGAACTATAGTGTAATTTTAAATCCTCGGTAAAAACTATCCAAGTGACACCTAGACCATTCTTCTACCTATGAGCACATAACCATCGATACCAAACGAATTGGTCTGGTTCAAGATATAGGGATGCCAATTTCACCTTTTGTTCTGATAGTGTTTGATGTAGCTAAAAGAAGTTCTCCATTTAATTTATCCAATTTAGGGGATCCTTACCATCAAATTTGTGCATATCCACTTTTAGCATCATGTTCCATGGTTTCGAATAAGTTGGATTCTAATTAGGTTAGAAAAGTGATCCAACATGGTTATTTTGTCCATAATTTTGAATTGAAGATCCTCCTTGGTTGATATGGGCCAGATTTGGGCCATATTGTTTACCCTTTAAATGTTGCATGATATCATCCAAATGATGATTTATTTGGTCTATGTCTCCTTTAGAGGCCATCTCAGATTATACATTTCACAGCTCATACTCAAGTTGGGCTCACCTTATGATCAACTGAGGTAAACACTAGTGCGGAGGAATCTGTATTTACCCCTTCTGAATCCATCTCTTCAATCACTACCCCATCTTTATCTGGGGTTTTACCTAGAGTAACTAGATTATTTTTTGCTCTTGTGGAAGGCCACACCATGATGTCAAACCTTAGGGTTTATGGTTTCGATACAAATTCATCTGAACAGGAAAAAACGTAGAGAAGATACTAATACTATTTTTTTGAGAGCTTTCCACAAATGTAAATAACTTGAAAACATTCCTCAATTTGTACCCTAGGGAGTGATTTTATAAAACACCCTAAATTTGTAATAACTTGTATAAAAATAAATCCAAAAATTATGAAATTTTCAGGGAACCTTACTTGAAATGTTTCATAACTCTAGTAAAAATATATCCCACCAATTCGGTCTTGTTTACAATATATGGTGGAAACAAAAAATTAGGTTTTTTTTTCCCTAATTTTGGCCCAGATCACAGCTCTGATACCACTTGTAATGAAATTATTAGTATAATTCAGATTATGAGAAACAATAGAACAAAAAAATAACACAATATTTCAGAATAATGAGCTCAATATGCAATTAGAATAGCTTCACCACTTCGAATGGGCAACCTCCAAACCATATAATAAGACTCAAATGCTCAAATGATAATCAAATACTACCTACAATCCCCTATATATACTATTCATATGCTATGGCCATCACCAAGGCTAGCCTATTAAGCATGAGAAAGTATAAATGATATAATAAAATGATATGGTAAGCCACAAGTCGGCTACTCATATCCTAATACAAGCAATAAGTTAAGGGCATAGTAATGGGTGTGAATGGAGTCTCTAATAATAAGGTGGAATCTAAATATGGAGATGTGTGACAATTATCCTATTAGAACTGATGAATCTTTTCTTGAAAGTCTTGATAAAGGGAAGTTATGTCTTGAGCACCAACGGAGGAAACCTACCGTGTATGAGAAAGTAGATGTGGTATAAAGTGATTGGTAGGAGTAGTGATAGAAATGAGGATGATAGAAATATTTGGGAGAGTAGAAGGAGGTGGTTGAGTAGAAACATAGGTTGGTATGGCCTCAGAAATGGTGAGCTCCATCAAATTAGTAGCTTCCTCATGAGAAGCATGTAAGAGAAAGTCTAGATATTGGGGATGTTCAATGATATGATCATTAAGGGATTAAGATTTTCTTTAGTAAAATCATCATAAGATTGAGCCATAACAGGAGAGGGATATCTCTAAATAGAAGGTGGATTCAAAGGACAGGCTCACCAAAATGATTAAAACTAAAATGGAAAATGAGGACCTAATTTAGTTTAATCTAATGGTATGAAAAACACTAAATAAGAACTAAATAAATAAAGGAAATGACCCAAGAAACTAAGTAAATGAAATGTGAAACCCTAATGTATAAAGAATGGTTAGAGAGGCCTTAGTTGATTCACTAATATGTCAAGACAGTGTCGCAGTGAAAACTAGATTAACAGAATGAAGAAACAACCACACAGGAGCTCTAGAAAGTCTAGATTCAAGTTGTCTGAGTAGATTGGGGAACTTAGAGAGGGAAGAAGGTGCTTGGGGTGCCCTATTCTGATATTTGGGCACCTTAGTCTGTGGAAATGACTAGGGAACCTCCTATGAGGTGTCACTGAATGACTTCCTACCTTCATTTTTTGTCACGTGTATGTTGATGAACCTTGTTGGATTTCGCTGAAAATTAAAGATGGAGGAAACACCTATAAAACCCCAAACAAAGCATCAAAAACCATAAAAAATATAGATGCATATGAAGGGTTCACACTGTCCTTAGCTACCAAATGGATGGACTTATTACTGAGTGTTGCACTATATCTCTCACTCAATGTAGTTCTAGGTGTGTGTTTGTAAATCGTGCCCTAGGTTCTCTTGTGTCAGTCATACTTTTGTGAGTAGTGAATAATAGCTAGATGTAGAATGTAAATAGATGGTGCATGGAATAGAATTAACTCCCCTCCTATGAAGTGTGATGTAGAATGATAACACCCCAAACTTTTGAAATATGACTAACTAGTAAAGGCTAACACCATAATAGCCTAGAGCTAAGCTCAAGCTTAAGAATGAAACATAAAATATTAAAGATTAAAAGTATGCATTAATGAAAACTAAATGAAATTAAGCATTCAATCTAAAAGAATCCTTACTATGTGAGATTATTACTAATTAACATAGATGTAGTCATTTTTACCCCTATTACAAAAGAAAGGAACTCCATGCACACCACCTGCCTATCACCTAGCAGGTGTTAGGCACTCACATGAAGAAACACGCGGATTTCAAGTCTCTCTTTTGTGTGAATTTAGTGGGGAAACATAATATATGATCCATGTTTAAGAGATTTGAAAGGAATTAAAACATATAAGCACCATAGAGATTCAGAACGGCTTCTAGATCCTTGCAGTCATTTTAGACAGAAAGAGCTTAACAGATTTTATAACTTATACCCAAAAAATAAGTTGTATAAGCATCCATACTTAATAATAAACATAAATGAAAAAGAACAATGAGAAATATGTATGCATTAGAATCATCAATGTTCATATTCAAGTAAGTTGGTAATCTCATTACATTCATGGAGCCATTACAAAATGTCACAGAGAAGCAGACCGCAGTCATGCATTATAACTAGACTTATGTGGCTAGGATCTCAAAAGAAGGTTTATACCACCCCCATAACCTTGTTACATCCTTCCCTAAGCATAATAACCCAAACTAATAGATTTCTTGCAGTATTTCTGCAGATCTCTGCCCTCTATCTATTTCTCCTTTTCTTTACATCTGTAGGTGACTCATATATATAGGCTTTCGGGAACTGGCCAACTCATCCTCCAGCGGCCTAAATTTGATGCCAATTGTTTGAATGTGGTCCTCCATGTGAGCATGCTCCTCTAAGCTTGAGATTTCCACTTTTTACCATGATGTGCTTCTAGATAGCTTCTACCGCAGGCATGCTCCTTCCTGGGCCAACCTATCGCTAGGATGGCACCTTATCTACTCCGCATGCATAGTCAGGTCATATTTTTCATGTGTTCTGACCAAAATTCCCAATATGGCTAAGTCCTGAACTGTAACACCCTGAACTGTTGTTACTTTCTCCTGAGCATTCAAGTGTTGATATATGATTTCTCCTATATAAGGACATGTTCCTTTGGTTTTGGGAAGTCATGCTTGATTTGGATTATATCTTTTCTACTCTTAAGATCTTTGACTGAACTGGAATATGCTTGGACTCTTTTGTTTCTTTCATCCTTCACATTTGAGTACAATCTGATTTCTCAGAAGATTGTGGATTTATCCACCTTTATGACTCAACCTTGGATCAGTTGCATTGATCCAAGGAATGTTTTAATTTTATTCAGGATGAACAAATTGTATTGACATTTCGAGAGTTACTAAGTCTGACTGAGCTTTGAATGTTCAATTCCGGAGGTTAACTCTGGCTGATCATGGTAATCAGAATCTGGTTCCAGTTATCATAGCATCAGGAAGGACCTGGACCTTAAGCCTAGGTAAGATGTGTATGTTTTATATCTAAAGCTTAATTTACTTGATGCCAAACAGGAATCTGATCCAGGAATGTTTTATCCTGTTTGAACTCTATTACTGATTAGTCCTATCTAGGGGACCTAGACTAGAATCAGTAAGGTTATTAGTTTTAACCTAAACTATAACCTAATGTAGCAAGGTTAGTTAATCTAACCTAGTCCTAAAACTATGAGCTTAATACTCCTAAGGAGGGTGACTAATGTTATATCCTATGGCAATAAGACTAAGTCTACCTATGATCTAACCTTAGTCACTAACCTATCCTAAACTAATGCTATGAAGGGGGACCTAAGGAGGGTCGCAAGTCTTGGGTGATGGTTTCCATGGCATTTAAGAAGGGATAAGGATGAAGGACAGGGAGTGCTGCCAGAGTTAGCGGAGGGTAAATTTGTTAGAGAGGGTCTTATGTGGCAGTATCTCTAAGAATGGGAACGTTCGTTTATTTTGTTTTAGCATTCACCAACTTTGGCAGTCGGTGGCAATGGAAAATAGGTGGGAGAATAAAAATAAATGCAATTAATGTGCATAGGGCCTTGAGCGTGGATTGCTTGGGAAGGCATGCAAGTGGAATTTTGCTTGGTTGTTTTGTTTTTCATGCATTCCATGGTTTTTCGCTCTGCATGAGCACTGGTTCTTCGAACCAGCCGTCTACTCTTCGTTGCATGGCAATTTTGAGAGTTTCAAATTTACTTCTCTGTCAGGGGAAGTATATAAGGCATGGAGGTAACAATATTTTGTTGTTTAATCTTTCGTGGAAGAAGAAGAGAAGGTGCGAGCGCATTCAGAGGTCTTCTTCGAATTTTTAGCGACACTATCAGGCATGATAGGCCCTAACTATTAAAATATTGCTTTCCTTTAAATTTTTTCATTAGAACAACTCTGTTCTAATGATATATGCATATTTTGACTTGGCTGGTAACAATGATTTGGATTTTATGTTGATTTGGGGTTCTGGGTTGTATTTTGGATCCTGGATGAAACCTGCTTCATTATTCTTGTTTCCATGTTGTGAATCCAATATGGAGTTTTGCTTTTTGTTTGGAAGTGTTGTAAGTTTTCTTTATCTGTCAGAGGTATTCAATTAGAAACTAGCTCCATGAAAGAATGTGTGCTTAATGGTTACGTGTTTGAAAAACACCACTGTAATTATTTACTGTTCAAATATAATTGTATTAATGATTGTTTGCTTCGCCGTATGAACTCTAACTATTACTGGTCCATGTTCAGGAAAGTAAGTAATTGATTTTATGGTTGGAATGTTAGTTTATTCAGTGAAACGTGACTGTTTTAGTTGCGTGAGTTAGAAATGTTGTTTGAAGAATAAGCCTGTACTTTTTACTTCAAAAGGGTATGAATGTTCTTATGAATACAGGATTCTGTGAGTAAGGAAGTATTTGGTTAAACTATTGTTTTTGTGATTTTACATGGATATTAGGAACATGGTTATGTTCAAGAGAAAACATATTTGGATAAGCTCTGTATCTCCTGGAAAATTCACGGATTAATCTTGGATCTGCCTTAATGGAAATTATGTTTAATGTGTGGTTGAGATATGACAATGTTTTACCCTAAGGTGACTGTGAAATCTACTTCTTAGGGCCGCATTACACAATGTCGGGAATTCTACTTTGAAAGAAAAACAACGAATTCAACGTCGATAAGCTTATTTACGTTTAGCTAATGCTTTTCCTTTTGTAGTTGAAATTTGGGTTGAAATGATCCATATGCAACTGAATGATCTATTTATTTTGTACAGTTAAAGCACTGATGACTACTATGGTATGAGTAGGATGGCTTTTGGGGCATTGCTGAATCTGTATTTAGAATTCAATTATTAATTCTTTACATGCATTTTTGGTTTGGTGTCCTGAAATTATATATCAACCTAATAGTGCGACGATTGGAATGATTCAGTTTGAATCCATTGGAAAACTCTAAAGGTGACTCTATCTGACCTATGTTATTGGTTAAACTTAGATGTTGGATTACTCATCTTTTCCTTCCTTGATGAAACTTGAGATGAATATTACTTTCTGGAAGTTAATTAGTTCCAAACTTGATTACAATAGAGTTTAAATCTTCTCTATTTTCTTTCTCTAAGTTGGGATGGGAAAATTGTTAAAGGGTTTCATATTAAGAAAGTGTTTATACTCTCCTTTGGAATAATAGTGTTCTCTTCTTTAGAATTCCTATAAGGAACTCTACTGTATGGTTATGAGATGACAGGACTGTTAAAAATAAGAGGGAAGAAATTGTAAGTGGTGAGATCTTAAATTAGAAGACTCCTTTCATTTACTGGCAGTATTATTGTCCTGAATTTAAACTCAGTTTGTTATCTCTTGTATAAAGGTAGCCCTGTAGTTAGAATTTTGCATACTTATCAATGATTGAAAATTGGTATAATAGAGTTAATGGTAGTTTGCTGGGTGAACTTGCACGAGACAGTAATCTCTTCTTGCTCAAATTGCTTTTATACGAACCTGTTGGATACATATCTTAGAAGGGTTTTATTCTTTTAATTGGAGTGAATAAAACATGATTGACACTGTTCTCATTTTGCGGATGGTTAGGTACTTATGATACAGAATGTCCTTTCTTCTTTTTTGTATTAAACAAATCATCTGAAATAGACTAAGTTGAAATTATGTCTGTGATTTGAGTTACGATATAAAGTCATTGGAAAAAGGAAAACTAGTGTGAATCATGAATTGGGATTTGAAGATATTGATGTCATTTAAACAGGATTGTTTAATGAAAACAATTGGTGGAATGCAATTGTTTAAGGATTAGTGCTTATCATGCTCAGTTCACTGAACTGACCCATGCTAGCAATTTTTGCAGATGGTCATCTTAAGTGGTAAAGGCAGAGCAGATCTGATATGATGCAATGACTGTTTAATTTGGTTTTTATGAAGAATTCTGACATGATTTTTCTAATTGTACTATAGAAGAAAGTTACTCTTTGCTAGAAGACTATTGTATTAAAATATGCCGAAGTGCATAGGTTGTAATTGTATAGGTTTGGGAATAAATGAAATGGGGACATATTACTTATGTGGTTTGTGATCTTATTTGTTGAATTGATCTTCTTTTGTCTGTATGAATGAGAGTGCATTCTTATTATTCTATTCAATGGGATCTAGATGGATTCCCTAAGTAAGCCTTAGCTAATTATATGGCTGGATACTACATTTTTCTGGTTAGTAATTCTTTATATCTTATGATTGTGGTTAAATTGTAAATAAGACCATTGCATTTATAGGGAACGTTGAGGTTGAGCTATGCCTTAAAATGTACTATAACTGGGAGAGAACTTTGACCTCTCGTAATGCACTAATTCAAAAGAAATATATATGGATATAAACACCATGACTTAATGGTACTAAGTCTGATATGTTCCAGTTTATAAGGTAGTTGCAAATCCTTGCTGGATTAGTTATTTTCCTAATGGGGGAAAAACTTAAGGGTTGTTGTCCTATTTTGTGGGTACAAGGTTGTTAGGTACCAACCGACAACTTTGAAACAATTTTAAATCTAATTAAAACCCTTTTGTGAAACTGAACCTAATTACAAAGGTAACTCAAGGAGTGTGGGACTCAGGGTTAGGGAAGGCTACCCAATTAGGAGGGCCTGTAATCCAAATATAACTCAACATAAGTAAATTCTTGGAGGTATGTACATCTTTCTCGAGGCTATTCCGTAGGATGTTGACACATGTCAACTGCAAGGTTGTACCTTCGAGAAGATTAGGATCTTCTTGAGGATACAACAATGCAGATGACATATGGCAACACCCTTCTGCATTGATCGTTAAGATTTACACACTGAAACTTGTTAAAGATTTCCCTCTGGGACTGGTTAGGATCATAGACAGGTTATGAGGCAGCCCTTTGAGACTCAGGGTATCCTCGACACATGGGGTTAACATCGGTTGACCCAGTATGTCAACTTACCCCTAGTCTTCAAGGGCATCCTTATAACGTGAATTATGATATTAACCCGATCCAGAGTGAAAACTTGGGGCAAGGGGACTGACAGAGGTCAGTATAAGACGTTCTATATAACATTAGAGTGGGGTGAAGGATGTATTCTAGATTGACGAGTATGTCATCAAGGAATAAGTAATATGAACAGTATGTTTCAAACCTTTGGCCAAAGTATCGCAAGCTGTTGATTGCGTTGTCCTATGTCACCTAGCCTAAGGATCGTGATGCCGATGAATAATAGTAACAATTATTCAGATAGGTTCCTTGGACAGAGCACTCAGAATCCCAGAATAGGGAAGAGAACCACGAGAATGAAGTGTTCAGTTGAAAAATTCAATCTCAAAGTTACGCATGAATAGATCGGTAGTTCACCGAGTCATGGAATGAATAGATCAGTGGTGTACCGAGTCATTATAGCTGCATATGGTTATCTATTATAAGAATGATTGTTATGATATGTGTGTTCTAAATTATGTATTTAGAACAAGAGAACATTAATCAAACAAAAAAAATTTCTTGTTCTAAGGTATTAAAATGAGGATGTTACATCTTGGTATCAGAGCTGAAGGTTGTAGCTTTTGGACCTATTATGTCCATAATCTGATGAAAACCTAAATTTTCTTGTAACAGAAAATGGTTAGAACAAGGGGAAACATTGTGAATAATGCTCCACCTGAGGAAGGGGTAGTAACAACCCAAAAACTTGATGAGATCATTGCTTGCTACCCTATTGGACACAAGAGATCATTTGGCTGTACTTGAACAAAAAGTAATGGGAAATGAGGAGGATGATGAAGCTGGTAACAACAATCAGCCACCTCCTGAGGAAAACCCCGATATGGGTGTTGGTAATAACAATGGAAATGTACCTGTCCAACCAGAAAACAAAAAGTCCAAGTTGGTAACGGAACTCACTAATGATATAAAAAGGATAAGTCCACCTAAATTTGATGGCACCACATTAGGAGATGGAGCTAAGAACTGGCTCAGTGAAATTGAGAATTACTTTGCAATAAGAAACTTCTCAGAGGAAACCAAAGCTATTTGGGGAGCATATCAGCTTTCCCATGAAGCATCTTCATGGTGGGACAACCGTAAGGTTAAGCTAAATATTGATGAAACTAACATCACTTGGGATCAATTTAAAGGCTATTTTAGGCAATGTTGGCTGTGACAACTTTTCTATGATCAGAACATGACAGAATTCCAGAACTTAGTTCAAGGGAAGCTAACTGTAACTGAGTACTGGGAGTGGTTTATGAAACTCCTCAAGTACATACCGTAGTATCAAACTAACGAGAAGTTTAGAATACGGAAATTCATCATGGGACTGAATCCCATGATTGGAGGAGAGGTTGATGTTCACAATCCAACCACTATAGAAGGGGTTGTTGAAAATGCCATAAGGCAGGAACAAAAATTAAAGGCTATTTCTGCTCATAAAGAGGAAGTGCGGAAGAAGATTCCAAACCCTTCTTAAAATTCTCTTGCACCCAAGAAGGGACCATGGAAAAATTTTGGCAACAAAAATAAGTTTTTAGTGGATAATAATAAGAAAACGACAATGAATAAGCCTGTTGGAAATGTAAGGGATAGTTTTGCAAGAATTATAATAATGGGTAGAAGTCCTATGGAGGTCAATGTGATAATTTTAAGGATGGAAGTAATTTTGAACCTAAAAAGGGACCTGTAGGATACTGCTATAATTGTGGCAAAGATCACTACGTAAACCAATGCCCTTTGAAGAAGGATGATCATAATTAGCAGCATAAGATACATGCTGCAGTAGCAGACAAGCAAGCTGAAAGGCAAGTGACACCTATAGAAGTTACTGGTAAGTTATTTGGCATACCTGAAACTATTCTTTTTGATACAAGAGCTACTGAATGTTTTATTTCTAGTAAACTCACTTCTAAACTTAAAAGAAAAACCATAAAAATGGATAAATCTTGGACTGTACAGTATGGTAATAACTCTGTTCATACAGTTAGTATGTGTCTTTTTGGGGCAGTCCTTGACTTACCTAACTTGTCCACGGAAGTTGATCTCTATGTTGCACCCTTGGGATCCTATGACGTTTTCATCGACGTTAACTGGTTAGCGGATCATAAAGCAAAAGTGGACTACTTTGGAAAATATATAAGATGTTTAGATGATATATATAAAACAACAGAGATTCAAGGTGTAAAACGAGAAATTTTAGTTAGGAAACTGTCAGCTATGCAACTTAAAAAGGCTAAAAATAAAGGATGTACCTTATATGCAGTAAAGATATTTGAATCTGCAGAAGAAGATGCTAATTTGTGTTTCGCACAAAATGTTTTAGTTCCTAGAATAGAGGTGCTTCTATCCTTTCATTCTCTTGAGAAACAGATAAGGGTTAGGGCTAGGAGGAATACCTGTTGAATGTTTGGAGGGTGTGCATGTACCGTAGAGAGAGATCAGATCGATTGCAAAGAACTCCTTTTTGTCTAGGAAGGACTACCTGCAAGTAAGAATACAAGACCACCAGATTCTAATTAGACAATAAATGAGGGAACTGCCTCAGGCCCAGGAAATATTTAGACTTCCTTTCGAAGGTGGTCAGTTCCCCTGCTAATACAAATTAACACAAATTCTAACAAAGAACTTATTGCCAAATTACAATTTAATTGCCTCGTTAAAACAATAGAGGAAAGGCTAGTTTTGGTTTTGAGTCACAGTGACCGATGCTAGTCACTGTCACCGGTACCGGTTTCTGATAACCAATATCGGTAGGGGTAGTGATTTAGGGGATTTTACTGAAGGTTCACTATAAGGTGGCTATTGTGTTTATTAGGCTAGTAAATGATTGGGGATAGGTAATGGGGGTGATGGAGAAGACTGCAGGGAATATGGGGGGGCTGTTCTTGGGGCAATGTAAGGGTAGAGGGAGGTACAGTTAGATGTAGGGTGTTACCGGGTAGTGGACCTGGGAGTAGACTTATAATTACTGTGATTAAAAAGTCCAAGAAATGTTATTAAAAGAACATACAAGACACTACTTACTAGTTCTTGATGAAGATACAGGTCCAAGGAATGGTGATGACAAAGGCAGGGTTCAAGTAGGATGATTTAACAATCCAAGATGAGCTATCTTCTCTCCCAATGCTTGGATGAGTGTCACTGGGCTCTGGTTACTCAGCTGCAGTCTTGGGCTTGATGTCCTTCTCTACAAAACTCTTCTCTTTCCTTCACTTGTCTCTTCTCTGTCAAGTGAATTTTAGATCCTTCCAATGACTTCCGTCCTTTCCAATGAATTCCAGCCCCCTTTGTTTTTGGTTGGTGGAGGTCATTTATAGGGAACCGATGGCGGTTACGTAACCGATGGTGGTTGAATAGGAACCAATGTCGGTTAAGTCAAAGTGGGCTATTTTTAGTAAAATAGCCAACCTTCCCTCCTTTTTTCCTCGAGGAGATTAGTTATGGGCTTGGTCAAGTCATTATTAGGTTGGTTTTGGTGTGGGTGAGGGGTAATTAGTCGTGGGTGTAGCATGTAGACCAAGTTATAGGTCTTAATTAGGTTAGTTTAGGATTAGGGCTAGGTCATGATGAGGTGGTGAAATGAGGTGGCAGGTTTGAAAGATGTGGATTTATTAATTATAAGGTAATTAATAAATAATTGTGCAAGGTTTAGGTGGTGAGGTTAGGTTGCGAAATGAGATGCGGGGCACAGGGTGTCGTGAGACACAAATTTTGTGTCTACATTAGCCCCTTGTTGTCATGTAGATTGTCTTGTAAAGATGCAATGACAATAATAAGAAGTGGTTACTCCCGTTAAGGGTATAGGTAATCCCCCTCAAATCTGTCACAAATTGAGGCGACGTGAAATCAGGGATAGGGTTGATAAAGGGTGAATGGTGTTGAGATGATGGTAAGATGGTGGGGTAAGTTCAAGGAAGTAGATGCACGTTGAAATGTAGTAGTGTGACCAGGGTACATGATTTGAAGAGAAAACAAGCAATTCATAGGCAAAGGTCGATAGTTTATCCAAACAAGGGTGATATAATCCTGGTATCCAAGGCATAGGAAGTAGCTCTAGGGGATATAACGGGTAAGGTACATAAACGTTTAGGCCTATTCGAAAGTACCAAATGGTTGGTTTGGTTGATATAAAACATCATGGTCTTGGTCTAGGCAAAGTTGGTTGAATGATCAAGTCAAGTACCCTAATCATGCTAAAACATGAATACGGGTGAGCTTGATTGAACAAAAAGCTACATGATGGGTGGATAAAATTATAATTTACAGGTTTTGGGTGAGGTACTTAATTGGTGCGGCCTTGGGTCTAGGCCTGATTAAGTGGTTGCGGCCTTAGGTCGGGCCGGATTGGGTGGTTGCGGCATTGGGTCGGCCTGATTGGGTGGTTGCGGCCGTGGGTCGGGCCTGATTGGTTGGGTGCGGCCTTAGGTCAGGCCTAATGGTTGGTTGCGGCTTTGGTTCGGGCCTGATTGGTTGGGTGCAACCTTGGGTCAGGCCAAATGGTTGGTTGCGGCCTTGGGTCAGGCCTGATTGGTTGGGTGCAGCCTTGGGTTGGGCCAAATGGTTGGTTGTGGCCTTGGGTCGGGCTTGATTGGTTGGGTGTGGCCTTGGGTCGGGCCAAATGGCTGGGTGTGGCCGTGGATCAGGCCAAATTGGTTGGTGGCGGCCTTGGGGTAGGCCAATTGAAGTCAAAATAAGGCTAGTCAGCAAAGTCAGGGGTAGGTGATGGGGAAATGAAAAAAAAATGGAGAGTGGTGGATAAGGGTGGAAGTTAGGTGAAGGAAGTGAGTAACCGATATCGGTTATGTATAACCGATATCGGTTAGGAGACCGATACTGGTTTTCTAGGGTGCAAAATAACCGGTATCGGTTATAGGTCAAAACCTATAAAAAGAAAAATATGGCCTGTCATTGTCATTTTGTGAATTTGAGTGCCCAAATTGAGTTGTCTGAGGTGTGAAGTGGTTTTGTTGAGTTGGTGGGCTGAGGTGGCATTATTTGAGTGGAGGAGTGAGTGATTGGTAGACCCCAATGATCAGGAGGCAGAATTTGATTGGTGGATAACCCAGCTGAGGAGATTTGGAGCCATGGCACAGCCAGGAGGAGCAGGAGGTGCTAGACCAGCTGGACCACTGCCACCTATCCCACCATGACGACGTGTAGTCGTACCGGTAGGCTCTGAGCTCTTGCTTATGTGAATATGAATGAGTTTAACTTAGATTTGGGTGTTGGGTAGGAATCCAAAATTGAATAAAATAATTAATGAATGGATGTAATTTGCAAAATGGAGTGGGCAGGTAGGCTAGTTAGGTCCAGGCGGCAGGTGTGGGTAGGTTTTTAGGGTTTTTTAGTGGGTAAATATGGAGATATAGGGGAAAAAAGATTTCGCGGGCCGGTTTGGGTTCGGCCCCGGATGTCGATACAATGACCGATGTTGGTCACTAAGCATACCGGCATTGGTCACAAATTGTGTGGATATGTTTTTATTGTCGGGAGACCGGTGTCGGTCATATGTCGACCAGCGTCGGTACCCCTTTTCTTTTCTTTCTTTTCTTTTTATTTTTGTTAGAATTGTATTGTTGGTTGGTTTTTGTGTTTGGGGGTGAAGGGGGAGGGGGTAGAGTTGATAGGAAAGGTGATCGGGGTGGGGGTAGAGTTGATAGGAAAGGTGATCGGGGTGGGGGGAAATGGTGTGGTTGTGTAGTTGGTTTGAGTAGGATAGAGTAAGTGTTGGGTATGAAGTAGGAGGTGTTAAATTGGTGGGGGTATAGGTAGATGTCTAGAGTATATCGGGGTGGTTGGTTGGTTGGTTGGTGGTAAAGGGGATGTGTAGGGTAAGTGTAGATGTGTGTTATAGAGTCAGATTGTGGTTGGGTGGGTAAGTGGGTTAAGGTAGTTCTTTTTGTAAAGGGTAGGCCTGATGAAGTGGGTTGTTTTTGCAGGCACGCCAGCAGCTTACGATGCGGGATCGGATGCCCCCGCTATTGAGATGGATGCGGCCACATGTGTCCGCAGCGCATTGGGCCATTATGCGAGAGGTGGGACTCAGTGCAGAGTCCAGTGGTATAGGGCTGTGGATAGGGACCACAGCCTGATGGTTGTCCCTCATCGAGAGATGGGATCCGGTAACCAACGTCTTCCATCTCCCTACTAGAGAGATGACGATTACCCTAAAGGATGTATATCGTATCCTGAGACTGTCGATCGTAGGGGAGGCAGTGTTCCAGGTAGATGCGGAGACGGCGATGGACAACATTCTTCAGGTATTTGGGGATGCAGCCGCATTATTGACCTATCACAGTGCATGAGCATTGCCTATGGCGACATGTATCACGTGCACCGACATGAGACACAAATTGTTGTGTTGATGATGATAGGTATCACATGTTTCACCCTCCCGGACTCAGAGGGAGGCCGCTTCCCACGGGATTTGATGGGCAGTGTTGCACGAGAATGGTAGAGGAGCATACATGTTATGCCTAGGCACCAGTGTATATGGTGCAGCTATACAGAGAGCTATGGGGTTATCGCCAGATGAGGTGATTTGGTATTTGCTCTACATTTTTGTTACACTGCTGGGTGTACGAGCACATTATCTGTATATGTCTAGTAGGGCTGCCTTAGCAGCCAGGGCCACAGATCATCTACATAGGTATGGATTTTTAGAGGTGGTTGGGGGTCGTGGGCCAGCCACAAGTGGTGCTCGTAGGACGGGATGTGGCCTACTACCGTCATCTATTAGAGGGTTTGACCACACTGGACATTGTATAGAGGCCCTACAGAGGCCATCAGCCCCAAGGAGGAGCCCGAGCACAGATGCGCTGGATCCAGTATAGTTTCTGGATAGTTGGACGGAGGCTCGGAGAGTATGAGCGGATACCCTTAGAGAGGGTACGACGGTAGTTGGGCTTGAGATAGGATGAGCCACCTTCCTTCCCACAGTATCGGAGGGATGATTGTAGAGGCCTCACTGCCCACACCGCAGCCCGTTGACCCAGATTGGGTAGCAGAGAGGCCAGCTGATGATACTGTGGATGACGCCGGAGTGACAGGGGCCTTTTTGGTTTGGTGGGTAGGGGAGAGAGTAGCTAGGAGAGCACAGCCCACACGACCAAATTTAGTCGGCTATTATAGCAGAGAGGGACCGGCTCTTAGGACAGGTGCAGTTGTTACAAGAGGCAGCTTGCTACTGCGCAAGCACAGATTGGGGTGCTACAGGGGCTAATTAGCCTAGGCATAAGCTCAGGCACAGCCACAGGCATCGCTACAGCCACAAGCACCATCACGTAGGCACAGGCACCGCCGCAGGCACTGGCACAGGTACAGGCACCATCACATGCACAAGCACCACCACATGACATCGACACAGGTATAGGCACTGCCACAGGCACAAGGTATACCGACAGGATAGGGGCCACTACTGTTAGGAGTCAGGGGACCAGCCCCAGTAGCCATGGTGGCATAGGCCCATTATATGGAGGTGAGAGCAGAGGCCTAGTATTATCAGGACATCCTTGATGGTACCAGGGTTGACTATCAGCCATATGCAGTACACAGAGCTGAGACATCCTGTAGCCAGAGATCCCAGGGGGCGCAGCCATAGCCGAGTGGGTTAGTGATAGGGAGGAGGCGAGAGCCAGCATAGGGACCGGCATGGAGAGGGGCTGAGGGTGGTGGGGAGAGCTAAGACATCCCTAGAGTGGAGATGGGTTTTTGGATATTGGAGTATGTATATAGAGGCCTACATGCCCACACATGATTTATTTATTCATTCTTGTTGTATATACCGGCCTGCGAGCCGAGTACAGGTTGTATAGTTGATACCGGCCTATCGATCCGAGTATATTTTTGACATGAGAGACTGGCCTACGAGCCGAGTCGAGATTTTGATAGTGATTGCAGCCTGCATGTGCTGGCTTTGTATTATTTTGAGCTGACAGAGGCCCCCATGCAGGGGAAGTTGTATATTTAAACATTGATATATATATATATATATATAGATGATGATTTTGATCCACATGGTGTGTATACAAATGTTTTATGTGTTTTGTCGATGGTTTTTGAAATTGAATGTATATAGATGATGAGTTTGATCCACATGGTGTGTATACTGATGGGTTTGATGTATATATTAAAATATCATATGTATTTTGTCGATGGTTGTTTTAATGTAGATAAATGATGTTGATGAAATTGTGATGATATATATATATATGTGTGTGTGTGTTGATGTGATTCTGATGAAAAATAGTGATAATGGTGTAGTTATGCATGAAAAAGAGGTGGGTGCATCACAAAAATTTGTAAAAAAATAAAGAAAAGGCCTAGGTGTAAGAAAAAGGAGGCATGTGACCGATATTGGTTAGCTAACCGATGTCGGTAGATTATGGACCGATATCGGTTAGGTAACCGATACCGGTTATGCCAAAATGAGCTTTTCTAAAAATAGAAAAGCTTGGTCGGCAACTTAAGTTCTTATTTTTAGAGTCATGCAACAAGTTAAATACGTGAATGCGACGCTGTTTGACGACTGATACAAGTAATTGCATGAGAGAATTGAGTGATAAGGAGGAAAGAGACAGGTAAAGTGAGTGTAGGCTGAGATTAAGAAGGCAGAAAGGCAAGTTATATTTGAAGAGGGTGGTGAACATGGCTGAACGAGGAGAAGCTTCTAGTAGGCAGGGACGAGAGGGAAGATAGGTTCTCACCCCAAGCTGCTGCATCCCAAGAGGTAAACTGTTTGGTTGTATTTTAATTCTTGCATGTTTTAATGAATAGGATGAGAGAAGGTAAGAGGGTAGAGATGAGAAAGAAAAGGTGATAGGTAAGGGTTTGGGGTAGAGTGAGTGTTATGGGGTGGGTAAGTAGGGTGTTCACATATGTTTGTAGGTACAAATAGGGGTAAACGAGCAAATAATTATCGTAGGGGATGTTTTTAAGTAGGTTGTATAAGATTGACAGTGACCGATATCGTTTAGAGGTAACCGGTATCGGTTAGGAAACTGGTAACGGTTATCTGTAACTGATACCAGTTACTGTATGAAATTCTAGAATGTGAGGAACAACACTTGGGGATTTGAGTTATTGAATGGTTGTGTGTCGTTTTGATGTATGCAGGAAAAGGTAGGGCTGAGGATGAATCATAGTGTGCCAGCTTTGTTGTCAAGAGTCTGAGCGGATGTAACACCAGACTGAATGGGCATTGATAAATCATGTGGGGTTAAGTGGAATCCGCTATTATTCACGAATCGCACGCAATCATGCTATGTTGCAAGCATTGATTGAGAGGTGGAATCCGGAAAAGAATACCTTCTATCTGCCAACAGGGGAGATGACAGTGAAGTTGGAAGATGTGTTTAGAATTTTGAGGCTCCCAATTACAGGAAGACCATTGTATCAGGCGTTGCCTAGCGCGGCGCGGGGAGTGATAACAGCAGTATTTGGTTCAGCTGCACAAGATTTGACACAGCAAGGTTTGACCTTCACTTATGGTACAATGTATGCAACACACCCCGAGGAAACAAGGTTGGCATAGTGGTATTAATGATAGCGGTGGGTTATTATGCATTACCGAGGGCAGATGGAAGAAGATTTCTAAAAGCATTGATGTGTATTATTTGGGAAATGATAGAAAGGAGCGTGACTTTCGCATGGGCACCCGCATATTTGGCGGAGCTATACAGGGGTTTATGGGCCTGCAAGTGAAATCACAGGATGACACTGGATTGTGCATAATTATCACATTGTTGGGCCTATGAGCACATTGTATGTGTGCGACCAATAGGCTGACCAATCCAGGAAAGAGGGATAGGAGTGCAAAGGTTGGGATTCAGACGATGGGTCCAGACAGAACAAGAGGTGAGATCCCAGGCCGTGATAGATGACATCGAGTATTATAGGCAGGTATGGGAGATGGTGACAATTGTGGATATTTGTTGGAGGTCTTACGGGAACTATATGGTAACAAGAGAACATAGCTGCGGAGTTGATGGGTGTAGAGTGATTGAGGTGGATCATAGGGCACAAGCCATAGTGAGTACGAGAGGATTCCTCTAGATCGCGTGCGGTGACAATTTGGATTTGTTTAGGATATACCTATGGCTTATAGACCATACATGAGGATTGATGCTGAGGCATTATTCTCACCTCCCCAGCCGACACCTCTAGAAGGACCAGAAGAGATAGTAGCGGATCGCAGGGTAATGGATGTAGGAGCGACAGAGGCTTATAGATTATGGTGGGTAACAGAGCTGCGAGGTTCACGTGAGAGGGCCAATCATCCTGACATAGCTGTGATTACAGCGGAGAGAGATCGTCTACAGGGTTTGGTTCATTAGCTCCAAATGCATGTGAATGAGACAATGGGATTGTTAGCAGTTGTAGAGTCACGATTGGAGAGACTAGAGGCGAGATTCCACCACGCGAGAGGGCATATTCATATGTTACAGGAGAGGTTGGCAGATCGGTGGGAGGAACCAATAGTAGTGGCACCTTTGAGGATGGAGAGGCCAGGCGAGCGACGTCGACGATCACGATCATCACCTGGTTCGGGATGAGGTACAAGGGTCTAAGTGAATTTCATAGAGGTATAAGAATAAATAAGGATGCCAACCTGCGCGTTGATGATAGAGAAGATGTATTTGTTTAACATCTAAATAAAACTAAATATGTATGTTGATTTGAGTTATGATAATAATAAGAATGGTTGTGTTTTGAAAAAAAGATAAAGATGAATTTGATCAAATAGAAATACACAAAAAGATTTATATTTACCACACATGATAGGTTATGGTAGGGGATGGTTGAGCTAACCTTGGGAGACCCCATGTCTCCTAAGTGTTGCCTACATAGCCCATTGCACAAAGCAAGGAGGGGCCTCAGACCGATGTAGTTCTCCCTTAGGACTAGCGAGAGGTGAATTCAGGAAATTTGGTTGTGGTTAGGCAATTTGTTGGTTGGTAAAAAATATTGATATTGGTCGGGTAATGTTGTTGGTGTTGGTAAGGGATTGGAAATGTTGGTGTAGGTATAGGTGAAGCGAAAGTTAGCTTACCCAAGTAGTAGGGAACCGTATCCTAATTAAGGTCAACACATATTCCTAGATTCAAGTAAAAGAGGCAAAAGTGTCCCATAGTTGAGAAGAGCTAAACAAACCACATATTAACATAGGATGAGCTTGAATCCCTAGGTGCCTTGCATAGGTGAGAAGTCGATAGGTGAAAAGAGTCGTATAATCACAATATATCGGATATACGTCACGTCCCTTGAGTTTTATTGCTTTGACGAATGGTGAGGTGAGGTAGCTGGTATAGCGGGGGTGCAGAGAACTTGTTATAAGGTGATTATTCTGACGAAAGAGAACCAAACCTAAATAGACAAGCCCATGACTCAAAAGTGCTTTGGAATACTGCTTTTTACTTTTCTGGATATAGACTGATTGATGCAGGAAGTCTACATGGGATATGTATTTTGTTGTTCTTGAGGTCTTCACTAAGCTGAGCAATGTGAGAAGCTTCTGATAGAGGCTGACTTTGTATACCTTTCCTTCAAGGGAGTAGTCTATTTATAGTAGCAGATGCGGCTTTTGTGCGTAGCTGTCCTTCGAGGGAGAAGTCTATTCAAAATAGCAAATGCGGCTTTACACGTAGCTATCCTTCGAGGGAGAAGTCTATGTAGAACTTAGAGGTCTAGATGTCCGGTTGGCATGAAGCATCTAGTTTTGTAGGAAATTTGACTTAAGAATATCCCATAAGCGTATAATTGAGAACGTGTTATTTTGATACTTTTAAGTCATGGACTAGACTAATAAGGGGAAGGCATCTTTAAGGGGAGATTATGACCAAACCATGTGAGCTTGATTTTATTTTGAGATACATGAAACAAAGTGTATGAGGTGGTAAATGAGCTCAAGGGATGAGCGCAAGGTAGATAAGAAGTGATATAACACTAAATTCAATAGTAGAATAGTCAAAGATGCAAGGCATTAAGGGGTTCAGGCTCGGGTTTACCATTAAGCGAAGCTAAACGATAAGTGTCTGATCCGTAAATGTGAGTGATAATGTAAGGCCCAATCCAATTTGGAGCAAATTTGCCGCGTTTGATTCTTTTCTAGTTTGGTAACATGTTGATTCTCTTTGAGGACAAGATCATCAACCTTAAAGGTATGCTCATGAAGTTGCTTATCATAAGCACACTTGATGTGCTTTTGATAGATTTGAAGGTGGTCAAGAGCTGTAAGATGACGCTCATCAAGAAGCTCCAATTGGGCTAACCGCTCTTGGCGGAAATCATCATTGGTGAGAATATCCTGAAGAGATATTCTTAGGGAGGGTATTTGTATTTCGAGAGGTAAGACAGCCTCGGTACCATATACCAAAGAAAATGGGGTGGCATTAGTGGAGGTGTGAATGCTAGTCCGATAAGCCCAAAGGGCAAAGGGGATGTGATCAGGCCAATTGCTTCCAGAATCGTTAACAACTTTCATGAGGATTTTGGTTAGGGTTTTATTAGAAGATTCAGCTTGACCATTTGCTTGTGGATAGTAAGGTGATGAGAAGCTAAGTTTGATACCAAAGTTGTCACAAAGGTCTTGTAACAACTTATTTTTGAAAGATTTTCCATTATCTGTTATCAGGCGATGAGGAACGCCAAAACGACAGATAATGTGATGGTTAATGAATTCTATGATTTTTTCTTTTTTGGTTGAAATGAGTGGAATGGCTTCCACCCATTTAGTGTAATATTCGGTTGTTGTGATTATCCAATGGTGACGTTGCGAAGAGGGTGGGTGAATCTCACCGATAAGGTCTAAACCCCATTGTGAGAAAGGCCAAAGATCTCGTGTGACCTGTAGCGGATGGCTAGGAGTATGTTGAAGATTGGCATGTTGTTGACACATAACACAATGCTTAACATATTCGTAGCAGTCGTTATTAAGAGTAGGCCAATAATAGCCTAGGCGAAGGATCCGTTTGGCCACAACAAGGCCACTAAAATGTCCACCACAAATACCGTCATGGACTTGTTGGATGGTATAGGTGACCTCCGCACCAGTTAGACATCAAAGGAGGATGCCATCAAAGCCACGTTTATAGAGGAGTCCCCCCATGATGACATAATGAGAAACACTTTTAAGAAAAGCACGTTTTCCATTACTAGTAAGGTCAGGTGGGAGAACAGAGGTTGTAAGGTAGTCGTGAAATTGGTGATACCAGGTATCCTGCGAATTAGCAGACACATTATTTATCATACAAACATCCGGGGCTGAGTAAGATGGGGCAAAGAGTTGTTGGACCAAGATGAATATGTCAGAGTCAGTTGGTGAGGCAGGAATTTGCGAGGCTAAGCAAGCCATAGTATCTGTAAATTTGTTAGTGGAGCGGGGAATGGTTTGGATAGAATAATGAGTAAATAAGGTCAAAAGTGAATCCACGTAATGTTTGTACTTTTGAAGTTCCTCATTTTTACATTGGTAGATGCCCATAACTTGATTGACTACCAATTGAGAGTCACTGAAAATATTAATAGATTTTACACCTAAGTGTAACGCAACTTGGAGACCCAAAACAAGGGCCTCGTATTCCGCTGTATTATTAGTGCAGGGGAAATCGAGCCAGAATGAAAGAGGCATAGGCTCAACGTCAAGAGGAATGAGAACAACACCGGCTCCTCCGCCACGCTGGCATTTGGATCCATCGAAGAAGAGGGTCATTGGATACGAATCCTCACTGAGTGAAAGAGTGGCGATGAGTTCGTCGGGGAAATTAAAATTGGTAAATTGTTCCCCAGGTAAAGGGGCTTCCGTGAGTTGGTCTGCAATAGTTTGTCCTTTTATTGATTTCTGGTGTACAAATTCAAGGTCGAGGTCGGCAAGGAGCATAAGCCATTGGGCGATGCGTTGGTTTAGATGTGGTTTGGCGTACATATAATGAATGGGGTCCACATTGGTGATGACAAAAGTTTTGTGATTCAGGAGGTAGTGTCGGAGTTTGGTGGCTACAAATGATAGGGCTAGGCACAACTTTTCTACATGTGTATACCTAGTCTCGTAATCCACGAGAGTACAACTTATGTAATAAATGGCTTGTTCTCGATGCTCGGAGTCACGATGTGCGAGCATGGCTCCTACAGCATGGTCAGTGGTGGAAAGGTAAAGGTAGAAAGGGCGATCGTCTCTGAGGTGGGATAAGCACAGGTGGCTGCAAGAGATAGGTTTTAAGAGCCTCAAAGGCTTGGTGGCACTCTTCACTCCATTGAAAGGAAATGTCCTTTTTAAGGAGATGATGGAAAGGTTGACATCGATCCGAGAGTTGAGAGATGAAATGCACGGATAGATTGGATTTTACCTTGCAAACTACGCAATTGTTTGAGGTTAGTAGGTGGGGGCATTTCTAGGATAGCTTTGACTTTAGCTGGATCGACCTCGATGCCACGCAAAGAGATGATAAAACCAAGGAGTTTTCCTGAAAGGACACCAAAGACACATTTCTTTGGTTGAAGATGAACACAATATTGTAACAGGTGATCGAAAATAATGGTTAAAACATCGAGATGTTCACTGCGATGTTTAGATTTGCCAAGAAGATCATCGACATAATCCTCAAGGATAGTGTGCATAATGTCATGAAAAATGTAAGTCATAGCCCATTGATAGGTCGCACCAGCATTCTTAAGGCCAAACGGCATGACATGATAACAGAAGGTTCCCCAAGGAGTTATGAAGGTAGTTTTATGTTGATCGGCCGGGGCTACCAAAATTTGATTGTATCCCGAGAAGCCATCCATGAGAGAAAGCATCTCATGGCCCACAGTGAGATCAACAAGTTGATCAATACTTGGGAGGGGGAAGTCATCCTTTGGGAAAGCGAGGTTAAGGTCCCGGAAATCCGTACATATCTGAAGTCCCCCCGTTGCTTTAGTAACAGGTACGATGTTAGAGATCCATTGAGGATAGTCAATAGGTAAGATGAAGGAAACAGAAAGGAGTCGTTGAAGCTCTTCTTTGACCAAGAGGGCAATGCGTGGATGCATTTTTCTCAGTTTCTGTTTAACTGGTTTGGCATCAGGTTTTAGGGTAATGTTATGGACAGCAATGTCAGGATCAATTCCTGGCATGTCAGCGTAGGACCAAGCGAAAGCTTGGTTGTGAGCACATGGAGGAAGGTAGTGAAGGCAGTTTGTTCTGATGCGGTAAGAGATTGTCTGATCTTCACAATGTGAGGATCATCCTCGGTGTGGATGTTGATTTCTATAGTCGACTCATTCAACATGGTTTGAGTGTCAGATGGCAAGGCACGTTGAATATAAGAGTCATCCGCACCAAGGTAAGTGAGGATCGAGTCGTCATCCTGGCACTCAACAACATTAATTGAAGGTGAGTCCTCTTCGATCATGTCTGGATACAGAAGGGGAAGAGAAGATGGGTCTTCATTATCGCGTTGATAAGTGAGAGGACCCAGGAAGATAGCGTTTATGAAAAAAAAAGTTAGGAGGGATAGATTCAGGGTCTATCGACTCTGTGGGTGATGATGGCAAAATGGGTGATGATGGTTCAGAAGGGGTGACTTCGTCGTCTTCCTAGATACAACAGATATGCGGTGTTTTTGGTGTAGGTGGTTCAGAGAATCCAAGACCATGACGATCTTTGTGTTTGCGTGTAGTTACAGGAATGATCGTATGTCGGCCTTGTTCATAAAGACCGAAACCAAAGCCCTTCCAAGCACAACACATCAAGAAGGTGAGGGAGAAACGATGATTAGTTAGATATTGAAAATCAGATTGGAAGGGAACCACACCAAGGGGAGGTTCAGGGGTGACAGAGGATGTATCGACACCCCCATACGTTAGGTTGGTGCGGCAATTAGGTGGTCCATAGGAGATTACTTCCCCCACATGACGGTCGTAGGTAGGATGCGCATGTAACTATCCATACTCCTGTGGGGTATGGAACGTGCTAACGTTATATAGGTGATACTCCCCCAACGTAAGGCATTGAAAGACATCTACTAAGGGATCTGAGGTTGGGATATTGTCCGCGGGAAAGGAAGTGGTATTTGCGACGGCGGTTTCATTGGTTGAAGGTGTAGGTGTGGTTGAGGTGGATGGTTGAGGTGTGGTTGAAGTGGATGGTTGGGTTGGATGAATGGGTGTCTTGACTGGTACAAGCACATCATTAGGGCGATATAACATATTGCAGGTTTTGAAGGGGGGAGGGTCAGCTTTTACGGTGTAGGACTTCCCCTCGTACTCGAATTTTATGCATCTATGTAAGGTAGAGGGAACACATCCCATAGCCCAGATCCAAGGGTGGCCTAACAACATGTTGTATTGGAATTCACCCTCAAGGACATAGAAGAGTTCGGGTAAAGTACGTGGCCCTACACGAATGTTAAGGATCACAGTGCCTAAGGTAGAAGTAATAGCATCGTTGAATGAATGCAGCATGGTGGGGTTGGCACACATGCAGCTAGAGGGGATATTCATTTGTTGAAAGGCTTTGGAAGAGATGATGTTTAGGCTAGCGCCCCCGTCAATCATAACAAGACGCACCCGGATGTCCCAGGACGTAAGCTGAGATGAAAAGAGCGGGGTTAGGATCTTCTGCACCAAAGTCAACAATTTCATCTTCAGGAGAAACTGACAGCAGCGGTTTGTTGTACAGGGATGGAAGTGATAGATTGTTTGGTGAGAGAAGCAACGTGGTTGGGTGTTAAGATGGAGGTAACGGGTAAGGTTTTGTTAGGTAAGACCTCTATCCCTTGAAGGATTTCAATGAGAGCTTGTCGATGAGATTCAGAGGTTTGAATGAGATCATACAGTGTCATTTTTACAGGTGATTGGTGAAGCTGTTTGATCATGGTTTGGTGGGAAACTCCATCAGAGACAGGGTAGGCAGGTCCACGAATAACCACTTTAGGTGGTGGTGTGATCGGGATGGTGGACGGAGAAAGAGAGGCCGCAGGTGTGCTTTCTTTAGCTTTCCCATTGTTTTTCTGCCCTCGAGTAGCAACACTAATCATGTTGATCTCGTGAACATGAGAGGAGGAAGACGGTAGGGATAAGTCATGGTCTTCGAGAGGTGGGGTTGTAATAATGATAGATCTTGGTGAGACGGGGACAGGTGGTATAGGAGAGGGGATTGAAGCTAAAGGTTTCTCCCTTCGTAAGTTGTCTTTCTTAACCTTTCTATCCGAGAGAGGTGACTGACGAAGTATGGCTTTCAACGCTTTGCATCCCTCTACATCATGTCCTGGTGTGCGGTGGTAAGCGTAGATTTTAGACTCATCATAACCTATAGGTCGAGGTTTAGATGGATCATAGGGTCTAAGTGGGGGTAGGGAAATGGTCGCATTCTCCATCAACATAGCAAGGATTTTGGCGTAAGACCCTTTGAGCGGGTCAAAGTCAGAGGAAGATGAGGCTATTGACTGGGTGGGTTTCGGTAATGACTGGGTATGGTTGATTCGTATGGGTGGTGGCTTAGCCAAGGGGTTTTGATAATTGGATTTAACTAAACATGGCTTCTTCGGCATAGAAGTTATGTTTAGCTGGTCAGATGACGTGGTAGCAGAAAACAACCACGGAGAAAGAGGAGTGACAGTAAACAAATCCTTTGATGATGGAGTTTGTTTAGGGTTGATAGGTGGACAGGATACTTGGGGTGACGGTGTTGATACACCCGTGGATCTCTATATGGGTGTAAAAGATGCAAGTCGTTTTAAAGAAAACGCAGGAGGTATGATGTATTGAGGCAAGGTGGAGGGGTGAGGTCCTAATATAGAAGGTAGGTGTGACGGTGAGGGTTTTAGTTGTGACAGAGGCATAGATTGGACTTGGGCTTTAGGGGATCGAGTTTGTCTCTTAGGTGGATGGACGGCTTTATTTTTGGATAAATCTAACCGTTTAGGTGGGTGTGTTAGGCTGGGTATTGGTAGAGTCCCAAGCGTAGGGAAAGGTTTGGTTAGGTTAGTAAAGGTGGATGAGGTATTTGGTAGAGATGAGGGGGGTGAAGATGAGGACATAGGCATTTTGAGCTTTTGTAAACACTTCGGGTATATGGTAGAGGTGTCTGGATCGGTCATCTACATTTGAGTAGAATATGGTGTACTCAAACATTCCCATAGGACTCGTCTATCTTCTGAGGGGTGACAATCCTCACGTGTGAATAGGAACTTTTGTATGGAAGAAAGGTGGGTTTTGATTCCGGTCCACTGTGGGTGTGATACAGGGGGTAAATGAGGCACTGTATCAATGGGCATTAAGAGGTCAACCGGTCGCTGAAAAGATTTAGGCGATGAAGAACTAATAGGTAGGAGGGCATGTTTGAGAGGATCCATCATGATTAAAGAATTTGGTGATGTCGGTTCAAGGGGTTTCTCGTCTAAGGATGATGAAAAAAGTGGCGAGCCTTCCTCTTGTACAGCAAGAGTGGTAGAAGGAGATGTTTGGGAAATAGATAAGTTAGATAACATCCGCTCACAGTCTTGCAAGGATGTGGTGTAAGAAGGCTCATCTGTGAGAAGAGAACTCTGGGTGGTTAATTCCTTTATGGGTAAAGGAACGGAAAGGATTTCATCTTGTCTTGATGGTGGTGAAGGGGGTTCGGGTTCCTGTGTTAGTGAAGAGGCTTGATTCAGAATTTTCTCGATAGAAGCTTTTGGTTGGGAGTTGAAGATCACATGGATTTCATGAACACTCTCCTCGGCTAAGATATCCTAGTTTATGTTACTGTTAGATGAGTGGTTTGGGAATGGTTTGTTGAAGATTTTCAAATTTTGGTTAGCAGGGGCATTAGGATTATCGAGGGTTATATCCCCTGCATCAACCATTTCCTGCACTATATTTTTCAACATCTTACAGTTTTCGTGACTGTGTCCCTTCACGCGGTGAAAGTTACAGAAGTCATTTTCTTTGTACCAAGAAGGTATAGTGCGGGTGGAATCAAACCCGGAGTGAGGTTTAACAGGAGGCAAGGTAATAGCTCCTGCTTTGAGCAATTTTTCCAAGATGACACCATAAGTTTCTCCCAAGGGAGTGTAATTGATGGGCTCGGCTTTATACTTATAGGCAGGTTTTTGGCGGAGTATTAGACGGTGCTTGGGATTTGACCATCACCGCATGGATAGCTCCTTTTGATTTCGAAGCAGTTCGATGCGTGAGAATTGGTGGTGTTGAGTTTGTTGGTGGAGTCTTGGGTTCGGAAATTAGGGTTTTTGTTGCACAACCGCAATTTCTCTTCCTCTAAGGCTCGAATTTCTAGTTTCCGAGCCATAGTAAAGGCCTCATCAAAGGTGCAGAAAGTTTGAATTTGGAGGGTAGGAGAAATGTGCTTAGCGCAGGCCCGCGTAAAGATTTCGATGAGCTCGGCCTGAGGCAAGGCATAAGTAAGTTGGTTGATGAGGCCCCGCCATCGTCCAACGAAATCTGCGATAGATTCGTCTTCAAATTGTCAGATGGGCATAGAGGTCGGTGATAGATACTTTCTTAGCAATATTAATGGAGAAATGATCCAAGAAAGATTGGGCTAATTGGTTAAAAGAGAAGATTGAGTGCTGGGTTAAAGCACTGTACCACTCCAAGGTGGGTCCTGATAAGGACATGGGAAAGGTGTGGAGTAGTAAAGCATCGTCATGAGCAATCAGATAGCAGGCATGTCTAAATGATCGCAAGTGTTGTTGAGGATCCTCCTTACTATTAAAACGAGTAAATTTTGGTAATTCCCATTGAGGAGGATATGAATGAAGGGGGACAGAAGGATGAATAGGCTCCTGACAAACTTGTTCGTATGTCAGGGTGCTACGGCTTCCTGAAACAGAAGCCTCTAGATTTTGCATCTTGTCCATCATTTGTTTGATTAAATCAGTGGTTGGATGAGATGATGGTGCGGTTGCCGTAAACGGAGGAGGATTGGGCCAAGGGCCACCACTAGACAATGGTGGGGTTAAATGTTGATAAGGTATTGAGGATGAATATGTTGAGGCGACCGAATAGGGATGTCCTATATAAGATGTTGAAGTCACCGGATACGTGTGTGGAAATGAAAAGGTGGGCGGAGCTTGAGAAGGAAAGCTTGTGTGGATAGGTGGCAGAGAGCAAGTTATGAAAGGAGCAGTCTGCGAGAGAGACAAGGTAGGAGCAGTCGGCGGTAATGATATGTTGGGCCCCAGATTAACCAAAGGAAAGCCAATCTGTGCCGTATGAACCCCCAAAGCCACTGAGTTGGGAGACGGGGCTAAGGATGAAGAAGGCAAGGTAGAGTTATCAGGTGGGGAAGGAGCTAAGTGAGCGGCTATACTAATAGGCATGCCAACAAGGAGTTGACCGTCGGGTGTACGGTCAGGGGCATGAGACAAATAGTACTGTACAGTGCTAGGATTAGCGTCCAAAAATTTCACAAATTCCTTATCTCCTACAGGGATTTTGGGAACCTCGCTGGTGTCCGTAGGATTCCCCACAGGATGTGAAGGGGGTGATTCAGGAAAAGGCACAGAGCAGGCATGTGAAACCATGGCTACAGCTTGTTTTCCGAGTGATAACAACCATGGACAAGAGTACACAGCAGGGATGCAATCTATCAGGAACAGAAGCAGCAACAAAATGTTGGAATTGGTAGGTTGCTGGTTTTGGGAACTGTGAAAGACAGTAACCGATATCGGTCAGGTAACCGATGTCGGTCAGACTATAGCCGCATCGGTAAGTTAACCGATGTCGGTATAATAGGACCGGTGTAAGAAGCTGTAAGAAGTTGCTGATTTGGGGTTAACAATGCTTAGTATGCCTACCCAACTGTTCTGAAGTGATCACTGAAACAGTGTATGACAGAGAAACAGAACTAAAAACAAGCAAGATGCACAAGCAAATCAAGAGACTAACCCTAGGATTAGTTTTAATTATTGTGGGCTTATGCCTTAGACACAAGATGATGTCAATCCTAAACAAAAGACTTAGGGGAAATGTCAAGTTTGTTTTGGCTTATAAGGTTACCTCAATCAGGCGGAGGAATACCGCGGAAAAGGGGGATGTTTGAGCTGTTGTGTTAATTATGATGTGATTTGGCATGTGTTGTGTAGTGAAAGTAAGATTAATTTCTTGTCAATACCGTGGATATCACCCCCATGTGTACGACCTGTTACTTAATCTATGTTCACTAGAATTGAAAACGGCAAGCAAGAATGTGATGCACGTGTTTTAAACCCAAATCGAAAATGATATTCGATGAAGCAAAGGAGATGAATTTCACTAATGCAAAGATGTGAAAGCAAGACAAATTCTTTTACCAAAATGACAAAATATTTTGTGAATACTTAGCAGAAACAAACAGCAAGTATGCTCCCTATATGAAAGCAAGCAAGAAAGAAAGAAACCCAAAATGGGTCCCACCGGGCGTGCCAAAATGTTTCGCACAGAATGTTTCAGTTCCTAGAATAGAGGTGCTTCTATCCTTTCATTCTCTTGAGAAACAGATAAGGGTTAGGGCTAGGAGGAATACCTGTTGAATGTTTGGAGGGTGTGTGCGTACCGTAGAGAGAGATCAGATCGATTGCGAAGAACTCCTTTTTGTCTAGGAAGGACTACCTACAAGTAAGAATACAAGACCACCAGATTCTAATTAGACAATAAATGAGGGAACTGCCTTAGGCCCAGGAAATATTTGGACTTCCTTTCGAAGGTGGTCAGTTCCCCTGCTAATACGAATTAACACAAATTCTAACAAAGAAGTTATTGCCAAATTACAATTTAATTGCCTCGTTAAAACAATAGAGGAAAGGCTAGTTTTGGTTTTGAGTCACAGTGACCGATGCCGGTCACTGTCACCGAGTACCGGTTTCTGATAACCGATATCGGTAGGGGCAGTGATTTAGGGGCTTTTAGTGAAGGTTGACTATAAGGTGGCTATGGTGTTTATTAGGCTGGTAAATGATTGGGGATAGGTAATGGGGGTGATGGAGAAGACTCAGAGAATATGGGGGGTTGTTCTTGGGGCAATGTAAGGGTAGAGGGATGACAGTTAGATGTAGGGTGTTACCGGGTAGTGGATCTGGGAGTAGACTTATAGTTACTGTGATTCAGAAGTCCAAGAAATGTTATTAAAAGAATGTACAAGACACTACTTACTAGTTCCTGATGAAGATACAGGTCCAAGGACTGTGATGACGAAGGCAGGGTTCAGGTAGGATGATCTGACAATCCAAGATGAGCTATCTTCTCTCCCAATGCTTGGATGAGTGTCACTGGGCTCTGGTTACTCAGTTGCAGTCTTGGGCTTGATGTCCTTCTCTGTAAAACTCTTCTCTTTCCTTCACTTGTCTCTGCTCTGTCAAGTGAATTTCGGATCCTTCCAATGACTTCTGATCCTTTGTTTTTGGTTGGGGGAGGTCATTTACAGGGAACCGATGGCGGTTACGTAACCGACGGCGGTCGAGTAGGAACCGATGTCGGTTTAGTCAAAGTGGGCTATTTTTAGTAAAATAGCCAACCTTCCCTCCTTTTCTCCCGAGGAATTAGTTGTGGGCTTGGTCAAGTCATTATCAGGTTGATTTTGGTGCGGGTGAGGAATAATTAGTCATGGGTGTAGATGTAGACCAAGTTATAGGTCTTAATTAGGTTAGTTTAGGATTAGGGCTAGGTCATGATGAGGTGGCAAAATGAGGTGGCAGGTTTGGGAGATGTGGATTTATTAATTATAAGGTAATTAATAAATAATTGTGTAGGGTTTAGGTGGTGAGGTTAGGTTGTGAGATGAGATGTGGGGCACAGTGTGTTGTAAGACATAAATTTGGTGTCTACAATTTGATGAAATGATACCCACTGTTACAGAGTTTTAAGGACGTATTTCCAGAGGAATTACCAGGGTTACCACCCAAAAGGGAATTTGACTTCACCATTAAAATCAAACCAGGGACGGAGCCTATTTCTAAAGCACCTTATCAGATGACTACTACAGAGTTAGTCGAGCTTAAGGCTCAATTGCAAGAACTTTTTTCTAAAGGTTTGATTAGACCAAGTGTTTCACCTTGGGGAGCACTGGTGATATTTGTGAAAAAGAAAGATGGAACACTTAGATTGTTTATTGATTAGCGGATGTTAAACAAGGCAACAATCAAGAATAGGTACCCACTTTCTAGAATTGATGATTTATTCTATCAGATGCGTGGAGCATCGGTTTGTTCCAAGATAGATCTTCGATCTAGGTATCATCAATTAAGGATTAAAGAAGAAGATATTCATAAAACAAATTTCCAGACAAGGTACAGACATTATGAATTCACGGTTTTACCCTTTGGATTAACTAATGCACCCGCAGCTTTTATGAACTTAATGACTAATATCTTTCAAGAATATTTCGACAAGTTTGTGCTTGTATTCTTAGATGATATTCTCATATATTCTAAAAGTGTCGAGAAGCATAATGAGCATTTGAAAGTAGTCTTGGAAATTTTGAGGAAAAGAAGGTTATTCGGTAAGTTATCCAAATGTTCTTTCTTTGATACCGAAGCTCATTATTTGGGTCATGTCATTAGTAAAGAAGGAATTGTTTTAGATTCTTCAAAAATAGTGGCAATAACCGAGTGGCCTGCACCAAAGAATGTACATGAAGTAAGAAGGTTCATGGGCCTTGCTGGTTATTATAGAATTTTTTTAAAAGATTTTTCTAAAGTGGTTGCACCGATAACTTCATTACAGAAAAAGGATAAGAAATTTTCTTGGGATGATAAGTGTGAATCTACTTTTAAAAGTTTTAAAAAGTCAGTTGACTTCAGTACCTATTTTAGTTTTACCTGACCCTAATGGATACTTTACTGTTGTAACGGATGCTTCTGGGGAAGGCCTTGGAGGTTTTTTATTACAAAATGATCATGTCATAGCATATGAAAGTAGAAAACTTAAGTTACATGAGCTGAATTATGCCCCTCATGATTTAGAGCTTGCTACCATTGTTCATGCACTTCAAGTTTGGAGACACTATTTACTTGGGAAACCTTTTGAGTTGAAAACTGATCATCTAGGGCTGAAATATATTTTCACTCAACCTAACCTAAATGCAAGACAGTGAAGGTGGTTATAGTTTTTGTCTCAATATGATTTTGATATTAGTTACATAAAAGGAAAAGAGAATAGATTAGCAGATGCTTTAAGTCATAGGAAGCACATTTCTGCTCTTATAACATTAAGAACTCAGTTTAAAGATGAGGTGAAAAGTGCATTAGAATCTGATATATGCGTTCAGCAAGTAAAAGCAGCACTTGCTGCAGATCCAAAAGATGAAAGGTATAAAGGTTTTCATTTTGATAATGAAGGAATCTTATGTTATGATAATAGAGTATACGTACCTTTGCTAAATGATTTGAGTAGGAAATTGTTAGCTGAATTTCATAATTCGTCCTTTTCTGGACACCCAGGTATTACTAAAATGCTTTCCGACCTAAAACAACAATATTTTTGGAGAGGAATGAAAAAGGATGTTATTAATTTTGTGACTCATTGTCTTGAATGTCAGTGGGTGAAGGCAGAGCACATGCACCCTATTGGTTTATTATATCCCCATAGCATACTGCAGTACAAATGACAAGTAATAAGCATGGACTTTGTACAAGGGCTGCCTATGTCAAGAAATAAACATGATGTTTTCTTGGTAGTTGTTGATAAACTAACGAGGTAGCTCATTTCATCACTGGAAATATAAAGGATGATTCTCCTATGTTTGCTAAAAGATTTGTGCACAAAATTTTCAGATTGCATGGAGTACCAGAATTAATAATATCAAACAGGGATCCTAGAATGACATCAAGATTTTGGCAAACACTTAATGCAACTCTTAGAACTAAACTGAACTTCAGTTCTGCGTATCATTCGTAGATGCATAAACTGAGAGAGTAAATTAGGTGTTAGAAGATATGTTACGAATTTATTGCATGGATCAACAATATAAATGGGAAGAGTATCTCCCATTAGTTGAATTTACATACAACAACACATATCACTCTTCTCTTAAAATGGCACCTTTCGAGGCACTTTATGGAAGAAAATGCAAAACCCCTATTAGTTGGGATAACATTGAGGATAGAGAGGTAATTCGGCTTGAAATCCTTACTGAAATGGAACAACAAGTTAAAATGATTCGTGAACAATTGAAGGAAGCAACAGATAGGTAGAAGAGTTATGCTGACTTAAAGCGGGTTGACCGAAAATTTGAACTAGGTGAAAAGGTTTTTCTTTGTGTTAAACCAAGAAAGAGTTCTATAACTTTTGGCAAGGCTACCAAGTTATCACCTTGTTTTGTGGGACCTTTCAAAATTGTCGAAGTAATCAATCCCATAGCTTACCGATTAGCATTACCACCTGCTTTATCACGAATGCATGATTTTTTCCATATTTCTTTGCTTAAGAAATATGTTTTCAGATTTATCACATGTGTTAAATTGGAATTCCTTGCAGGTCCAAGACCCAAGAATAATCATGGTTAAACCCACTCGTGTGCTGGAAAATCACCAATTGCATTTGAGAAATCATGAAATACAGCAATGTAAGGTCCAGTGGGACCAGTTTAACAAAGAAAGTGCAACTTGGGAAAATCTGAGAGAGATGAAAACTACTTTTCCCTTTCTTTTTAAACATAATTGAATCTGTTGATTGATAAAATCTGAAACTATTCAAGTTTGAAATAGTTAATTTGTTCAGTGAGTCAAAGAATTGATCGACCAGAAGATAAATAAAAGGATGTAATCATCAGGATGATGAATCTTTTAGGAGGGAAGCATGTAACACCCTGAACTATTGTTACTTTCTCCTGAGCATTCAAGTGTTGATATATGATTTCTCCTATATAAGGACATGTTCCTTTGGTTTTGGGAAGTCATGCTTGATTTGGATTATATCTTTTCTACTCTTAATATCTTTGATTGAACTGAAATATGCTTGGACTATTTTGTTTCTTTCATCCTTCGCATTTGAGTACAATCTGATTTCTAGAAGATTGTGGATTTATCCACCTTTATGACTCAACCTTGGATCAGTTGCATTGATCCAAGGAATGTTTTAATTTTATTCAGGATGAACAAATTGTATTGACATTTTGAGAGTTACTAAGTCTGACTGAGCTTTGAATGTTCAATTCCGGAGGTTAACTCTAGTTGATCATGGTAATCAGAATCTGGTTCTAGTTATCATAGCATCGGGAAGGACCTAGACCTTAAGCCAGGTAAGATGTGTATGTTTTATATCTAAAGCTTAATTTACTTGATGCCAAATGGAATCTGATCCAGGAATGTTTTATCCTGTTTGAACTCTATTACTGATTAGTCCTATCTAGGGGACCTAGACTAGAATCAGTAAGGTTATTAGTTTTAACCTAAACTATAACCTAATGTTGCAAGGTTAGTTAATCTAACCTAGTCCTAAAACTATGAGCTTAATACTCCTAAGGAGGGTGACTAATGTTATATCCTATGGCAATAAGACTAAGTCTACCTATGATCTAACCTTAGTCACTAACCTATCCTAAACTAATGCTATGAAGGGGGACCTAAGGAGGGTCACAAGTCTTAGGTGATGGTTTCCATGGAATTTAAGAAAGGATAAGGATGGGGACAGGGAATGCTGCTAGAGTTAGCGGAGGATAAGTTTGTTAGAAGAATCTCACGTGGCAACATCTCTAAGAATGGGAACGTTTGTTTATTTTGTTTTAGCATTCACCAACTTTGGCAGTCGGTGGCAATGGAAAATAGGCGGGAGAATAAAAATAAATGCAATTAATGTGCATAGGGCCTCGAGCACGGATTTCTTGGGAAGGCATGCAAGTGGAATTTTGCTTGGTTGTTTTGTTTTTCATGCATTCTATTTTTTTGCTCTGCATGAGCACTGGTTCTTCGAACCAGCCATCTACTCTTTGTTGCATGGCAATTTTGAGAGTTTCAAATTTACTTCTCTTTCAGGGGAAGTATATAAGGCATGGAGGTAACAATATTTTTTTGTTTAATCTTTTGTGGAAGAAGAAGAGAAGGTACGAGTGCATTCAGAGGTCTTCTTCAAATTTTTAGCGACACTATCAGGCATGATAGGCCCTAACTGTTAAAATCTTACTTTCCTTTAAATGTTTTCATTAGAACAACTCTGTTCTGATGATATATGCATATTTTGACTTGGCTGGTAACAATGATTTGGGTTTTATGTTGATTTGGGGTTCTGGGTTGTATTTTGGATCCTAGATGAAACCTGCTTCATTATTCTTGTTTCCATGTTGTGAATCTAATATGGAGTTTTGCTTTTTATTTGGAAGTGTTGTAAGTTTTCTTTATCTATCAGAGGTATTCAATTAGAAACTGGCTCCATGAAAGAATGTGTGCTTAATGGTTACGTGTTTGAAAAACACCACTGTAATTATTTACTGTTCGAATATAATTGTATTAGATGATTGTTTGCTTCGCCGTATGAACTCTAACTATTACTGGTCCATGTTCAGGAAAGTAAGTAATTGATTTTGTGGTTGGAATGTTAGTTATTCAGTGAAACGTGACTGTTTTAGTTGTGTGAGTTAGAAATGTTGTTTGAAGAATAAGCTTGTACTTTTTACTTCAAAAGGGTATGAATGTTCTTATGAATACAAGATTCTGTGAGTAAGGAAGTATTTGGTTAAACTATTGTTTTTTGATTTTACATGGATATTAGGAAAACGATTTATGTTCAAGAGAAAATGTATTAGGATAAGCTCTGTATCTCTTGGAAAATTCACGGATTAATCTTGGATCTTCCTTAATGGAAATTATGTTTAATGTGTGGTTAAGATATGACAGTGTTCTACCCTGAGGTGACTGTGAAATCTACTTCTTAGGGCGCATTACACAATGTTGGGAATTCTACTTTGAAAGAAAAACAACGACTTCAACGTTGATAAGCTTATTTACGTTCAGCTAATGCTTTTCCTTTTGTAGTTGAAATTTGGGTTGAAATGATCCATATGCAACTGAATGATCTATTTATTTTGTACAGTTAAAGCACTGATGACTACTATGGTATGAGTAGGATGGATTTTGGGGCATTGCTGAATCTATATTTAGAATTCAATTATTAATTCTTTACATGCATTTTTGGTTTGGTGTCCTGAAATTATATATCAACCTAATAGTGCATCGATTGGAATGATTCAGTTCAATCCATTGGCAAACTCTAAAGGTGACTCTATCTGACCTATGTTATTGGTTAAACTTAGATGTTGGATTACTCATCTTTTCCTTCCTTGATGAAACTTGAGATGAATATTACTTTCTGGAAGTTAATTAGTTCCGAACTTGATTACAATAGAGTTTAAATCTTCTCTATTTTCTTTCTCTAAGTTGGATGGGAAAATTGTTAAAGGGTTTCATATTAAGAAAGTGTTTATACTCTCCTTTGGAATAATAGTGTTCTCTTCTTTAGAATTCCTATAAGGAACTCTACTATATGGTTATGAGATGACATGACTGTTAAAAATAAGAGGGAAGAAATTGTAAGTGGTGAGATCTTAAATTAGAAGACTCCTTTCATTTACTGGCAGTATTATTGTCCTGAATTTAAACTCAGTTTGTTATCTCTTGTATAAAGGTAGCCCTGTAGCTATAAATTTTGCATACTTATCAATGATTGAAAATTGGTATAATAGAGTTAATGGTAGTTTGCTGGGTGAACTTGCACGAGACAGTAATCTCTTCTTGCTCAAATTGCTTTTATACGAACCTGTTGGATACATATCTTAGAAGGGTTTTATTCTTTTAATTGGAGTGAATAAAACATGATTGACACTGTTCTCAGCTTTGGATGGTTAGGTACTTATGATACAAAATGTCCTTTCTTCTTTTCTTGTATTAAACAAATCATCTGGAATAGACTAAGTTGAAATTATGTCTGTGATTTGAGTTACGATATAAAGTCATTGGAAAAAGAAAACTAGTGTGAATCATGAATTGGGATTTGAAGATATTGATGTCATTTAAACAGGATTGTTTAATGAAAACAATTTGTGGAATGCAATTGTTTATGGATTAGTGCTTATCATGCTCAGTTCACTGAACTGACCCGTGCTAGCAATTTTTGTAGATGGTCATCTTAAGTGGTAAAGGCAGGTAGATCTGATATGATGCAATGACTGTTTAATCTGGTTTTTATGAAGAATTCTGACATGATTTTTCTAATTGTACTATAGAAGAAAGTTACTCCTTGCTGAAGACTATTGTATTAAAATATGCCAAAGTGCATAGGTTATAATTGTATAGGTTTGGGAATAAATGAAATGGGGACATACTACTTATGTGGTTTGAGATCTTATTTGTTGAATTGATCTTCTTTTGTCTGTATGAATGAGAGTGCATTCTTATTATTCTATTCAACGGGATCTAGATGGATTCCCTAAGTAAGCCTTAGCTAATTATATGGCTGGATACTATTTTTTTTGTTGGTTAGTAATTATTTATATCTTATGATTGTGGTTAAATTGTAAATAAGACCATTGCATTTATAGGGAACGTTGAGGTTGAGCTATGCCTTAAAATGTACTATAACTAGGAGAGAACTTTGACCTCTCGTAATGCACTAATTCGAAAGAAATATATATGGATATAAACCGCCACGACTTAATGGTACTAAGTCTGATATGTTCGAGTTTATAAGGTAGTTGCAAATCCTTGCTGGATTAGTTATTTTCCTAATGGGGGAAAAACTTAAGGGTTGTTGTCCTATTTTGTGGGTACAAGGTTGATAGGTACCAACTGACAACTTTGAAACAATTTTAAATCTAATTAAAACCCTTTTGTGAAACTGAACCTAATTACAAAGGTAACTCAAGGAGTGTGGGACTCAGGGTTAGGGAAGGCTACCCAATTAGGAGGGCCTGTAATCCAAATATAACTCAACATAAGTAAATTCTTGGAGGTATGTACATCTTTTCGAGGCTGTTCCATAGGATGTTGACACATGTCAACTGCAAGGTTGTACCTTCAAGAAGATTAGGATCTTCTCGAGGATACAACAATGTAGATGACATATGGCAACACCCTTCTGCATTGATCATTAATATTTACACCTGAAACTTGATCAAGGTTTCCCTCCGGGACTGGTTAGGACCATAGACAGGTTATGAGGCAGCCCTTGGGACTCAGGGTATCCTGACACATGGGGTTAACATCGGTTGACCCAGTATGTCAGCTTACCCCTAGTCTTCAAGGGCATCCTTATAACATGAATTATGATATTAACCTGATCCAGAGTGAAAACTTGGGGCAAGGGGACTGACAGAGGTCAGTATAAGATGTTCTATATAACATTAGAGTGGGGTGAAGGATGTATTCTGGATTGACAAGTATGTCATCAAGGAATAAGTAATATGAACAGTATGTTTCAAACCTTTGGCCAAAGTATCGCAAGCTACTGATTGTGTTGTCCTATGTCACCTAGCCTAAGGATCATGATGCTGATGAATAAGTAACAATTATTCAGATAGGTTCCTTGGACAGAGCACTCAGAACCCAGAGTAGGGAAGAGAACCATGAGAATGAAGTGTTCAGTTGAAAACTCCAATCTCAAAGTTACGCATGAATAGATCGGTAGTTCACCGAGTCATGGAATGAATAGATCGGTGGTGTACCAAGTCATTACAGCTGCATATGGTTATCTGTTATAAGAATGATTGTTATGATATGTGTGTTCTAAATTATGTATTTAGAACAAGAGAACATTAATAAAACAAAAAAAATTTAAAAAATTCTTATTCTAAGGTATTAAAATGAGGTGCAATAAGATAGGAAAATCCTTTTGCAATTCGACCTCCAACTTGTCCCAGGCATTGAATTCATTTTGCGCTCTCTGATAGAGGTCACAGACCAGGGTTCTCACCTTCTCAAAACTTAGTCCATTTCTTTGTGTGCTTATGGTGTTAGAAATTTTCTCTAACTTCTTGGCTACATCATCCAGTGCATCCATTCTTCATGTAATCTGTGGGTACTGTAGACACCTATAATTATGCCCAAGCAATTTAAATAATTAAATTGCACTAATTATCCCCTTTCTCGCAAATCGACGACATATCATCAAAAGCACTCATATTCCCTCTTGTTGTCATTGTAGACACCAAATTTGTGTCTTACGACACCCTATGCCCCACATCTCATTTCGTAACCTAACCTCACCACCTAAACCTTACACAATTATTTATTAATTACCTTATAATTAATAAATCCACATCTCCAAACCTGCTACCTCATTTCGCCACCTCATCATGACCTAGCCTGTAACATCCTCATTTTTATACATTAGAACAAGTAATTTTTTTTGATAAATGCTTCCTGGTTCTAAATACATAATTTAGAACTCACAAATCAAAACATCCATTCTTATAACAGATAACCATATGCAGCTGTAATGACTCGAAGTACCTCCGATCTATTCATTCCATGACCCGATAATCTACCGATCTATCCATGAGTATCAAGAGTTGGCGTTTTTATTTTAACACATCACTCTTACGGTTCTCTTCCCTAATCTGGGATTCCGAATGCTCTTTCCAAGGAACCTATTTGAATAATTGTTACCATTATTAATCGGCATCTCATCCCTTAGACTAGGTGACATAGGACTACACAATCAGCAGCTTGCGATACTTTGGCCAAAGATTTGAAACATATGCTTATGTCTCATATTCCTTGACGACATACTCGTCAATCTGGAATATGTCCATCACCCCATTCATTTGTTATGTAGAATATCTTATACTTACTTCTGTCAGTCTCTCCTGCCCCAAGTTATTCACTCAAAAATGTATTAATAATATGGCAACGTTATAAGGATGCTCTTGAGAACTAGGGATACTGCTGACATACTGGGTCAACCCTAGTTAACCATGTGTGTCAAGGTACCGTGAGTCTCTACGGGCAGCCTCGTAACATGACCATTTCATAACTAGTCCCAAAGTCAAAACTTGTTCGAGTTGAAGGAGTAAATATTGACGATCAATGTAAAGGGTGTCGCCATAAGTCACTTGCATTGTTGTATCTTCGAGAAGATCCTAATCTTCTCAAAGGTACAACCCTGCAATCGACTTGTGCCATCAACCTTCAAATTCGCCTCAATAAGATCTACTAAACTTTAAGGTGTTACTTACATTGAATTAAAATTATACTATATGATGCTCCCTTAAGGGCAGTCTTTCCCAATCCCTGGGTTCCTCACCTTAGAATTACCTTTCTTAATAAAACCCATTACACAAGAGAAGTTTAATAAGATTGAGGTCCCATCAAGGAGTTCATAGAAAAACATAATTCTAAATCAACGAAACTGGACAATAACCCATAATCTTCACATGAGATTACTAACCAAACCCTTTTTAGGTTTATATCAGTTCTCATAACTGAAATTATATCTTACTTATTAGTATCGAGATATAGTGATTAAGAATCCAATTAAACGTTGTCTTGACTTAGATCAAGACTAGGAAGTAATAATTTATTCAGCTAGTTTAGCTTCCTGCTCAGGTTTATTTTAACCTTAGCTTCCCAAAAGATAGTGATCTAAATTCCAATTTAGCTTTAGATAGAACATAATAGAACTACTAAAAAATCTTAAGTATTCAGTCACATAACCTTGCAAGATTACTTAGATAATCACAAAAGTCTCCAGTTATACAATAATAAAAATGCTCTTAAGATCATTCAAACCAAAGAAGATCAAACCATCAAGATACGAATGCAAACACATAAGTAACAAATACCTCTTTTCATTCCTTTCAAAGCTAATCAAATACATTTTATGCATTTAGCATATTTGATACAATACTCAACAGTAAAGGAAAATCTTTCTTCAAGTAGTACATTTAGATAATCAAATTGAAGTTCATCGTAAAACCAAATCAAACAATCTGAACATCATATCAGATCTGCGTGCCTTTACCACTTACGGTAACCATATGCAAAAATTGTCAACACGGGTCAGTTCGGTGAACTGAGCATGATAAGCACTAATTCTTAAAACAATTGCAATCCACCAATTGTTTTCATTAAATAACCTATTTAAATGAAATCATTTATTCAAATTCCAAACATAAGTCAGGCTATTCCTCTTATATGTTAAGGACTAAGAACAAAAGAATACAACCAATCTAAGACAACAAAACTCCTACAAAATTGTTTTTAAGGCAATTAAAACATTCAACAAGCTCACTGTCTTAATTCTTTTATCATCATAACACATTTCAATGGTATTGACAAGTATACCCTTTTATACAGCAACACACAATTTATACCAGTTTCTCCATACAATACCTCAGTTTAATTCTTGTTATGCCCCTACTGTAGAGATCGCAAAAGGAAGCAAGAAGAAAGCACACAAGGTTTCCTGACTAGGAGAGAGAGAATTTTCCCTTCAACTCATTTATACATCAACATATAAATTACAGTTTAAAAGAAGAAACAGAGTCCATCAGAATCCTAAGTCAATAACATTCTGAACTGTACCGATTCCTTTATATTAATACATATACATTTACGCATGCGACTATATAGTCAAAATTTCAAGAAGAGCAACAGTTCCATCTAATTCCAAATATAAAAGTCACCTGTAGCTACTAAACGATTCAAGAGTTCATGCAACAAGCATTAATAAATAATCCAACTCCAATATACTCAACAAAACTTTCCATATTATACAACAACATGAAAAATATCCAATGCCATCGCCTGTCATGGCATTGTCGACACTAAAATTTTCCTCCATAATTTCTATTTCATTAATGTATGTATTAGGAATAGGATGTTGTTAAGTATAATTAGTAGTAGCGTCTAATAGAAGATAACGGCACCGTCAGTACGGTGTCGCCAATAATGTGGAGTACGGTAACAGTCAAAGTACAATAGGAATGTTGTAAAAAGTAAATATTTGTTGTAAGTGGTCCGGTAATGTTAAAATGTCAAAGTTTGGGTAATTAGAGAAGTAGGGTCTACATGATTAGGAATTAGAAATATTATATTGGTAATAAGGACAAGGAGTGAGGTCATAAATATTTTGTGTATTTTATTTGTAAAAAGTCTAAAAATGTGGAACCCATGTAAAATGATAAGGTTTATCTTATCTTAAGAGATAAGCTTACATGTACAGATAAGAGTTAAGGTATGGAATATGATTCGTCAGAGTGGATTTCTTATCCTATCTTAGAGATAGGATGGATAAGCCTGGAAGTTCTATAAATAGAGAGGCCACCCCCCTCATTTAGCATAGAAAGAAGTAGTGAGAAATATTGTAGGAAGTGTGCAAAGGAAGCCATCAGTTAAAGGTGTGTTGAAGAAGCCATCAAGAGGCGTAATTGTAAAGTTTCTCCCATAGTCTTGTTGAAGTACCTCATGGGTGAGATTGTAACAATTTCATGTTAATATTATAATTTACTTTGATATTTCAGATTTTTCATCATTCCGTCTTATCATAGTCAATGGTATTCTTGTGTTTGGTTGTTGTTTTGTTTCCAGATTACATCCACCAAACTAAAGGTTGTGCATTAGTAAATAATCATAGCACGAGGAGTTCCTGGTGAAGAATTATCATAGTGCCGGATTGGTGATGACATTTTGGTTCCGTTTCCGGGACCATTCCTCGTTGGTGGATTTTCTGGAGAGATATTCCCACTTAGTCAAAAATCAATTAGAGGGTAACCTTGTTTTTACTGTGCATAGTAGTTACCATGGTAAAGTCATTTTTACCATGAATAGTAGTTACCATGATAAAGTCATTTTTGCTGTGAATAGTATTTATCACAGTAACTTCACTTTTTACCGTGAATAGTATTTACCGCAGTAACTTCACTTTTTACCATGAATAGTGTTTACCACAATAAAATCAGTTTTTACTGCAGTAAGTCAAGTTTTACCATAGTTTACCGTGGTCATTTCTATAGTAATTCCAATTATTTGTGCACATAAGTCTTGTTGATTGTACTTGTGGGTTGGTATTTCACGGTGGTTACTTTTGAAAATGGGAAAGATTCCTGTTTTTTCAGCTCAATCTAATGAAGATGCTTCTTCTTTCATTCAAGAGTTTAAGCGATCTTGTATTTGTAATGGCCTTATAAGAAGGGAACAATGGACTGAATTTTTTCCTACCTTTTTGGATGGTTCAACACTTAGGTGGTTTGAAACACTAGGTGATAATGTGAAAAATTCATGGGATTTATTAACTGAAAGTTTTCTTGAAGAATTTGGTGAACAACAGAGATATGCAGATCTCATGATTGATATCACAAAGCTAACCCAAGGAGAGAAGGAGAAGATAAGGGATTATCATGCTCGTGTTCTAGAGCTAAGGAGGAAGCTCGATGCCCAGATCCGGAAGGAAGGATTAGCAGATGGGTTGATGAATGGCGTGGATAATCTCCTATGTAAGCACTTCATTCTTGGGATGAAGCCAGAGATCAGACAATGAGTGAAGTATGACCACCCAGCTACCATTGAACAAGCAAAGGAGATTGCAAGAAGGCAAGAAGAAAGCATGGAAGAGGAGCCCAAAGAAATTGTTGTTAAAGTAGAGCCTACACCAGCACCTTTGGTCCAGAATCCACAACCACTCCTAGTGAGCACAAATATTTCTCCTAGTACATCTACTGAGTATGAAGATCTGCTTAGGAAGATGGGCCAGTTAACTATTAATCTTCTTCAAGGAAAGGAATTTAGTTCTCAGGGAGGAGATAGAGGTCCAAAAAGAAATATTTCTAAAGTTGTTTGTTATGGTTGTTATAAAAAGGGTCATTATAAGTATAATTGTCCAGATAGAGCTTCTACATCTGGTACAAGAGATAATGATAAAGGAAAAGCACCTGTGAATTCTCTTGATGTAGTAGATAAGAGTAGAAATAATGAAGTAGATGTGTTTGTAAAAAAAAGAAAGAAAGAAAAAGATAATCAAGATGGAACTGATCCTAAGAATATGAAAGGAGAAACTAGTAAGAAACATAGGAGAAGAAAGTTGGGTGTGCAGGATTTTCTGATTTCACAGGGGCAAGGACCATACTCCATCTTGGAAGATCTGTCCAAAAGGCCTGCAAATATTACATATGGTCAACTCTTGGCTATGTCTTCTGAGAAGAGGTGGGAGTTGCGAGGTGGACTCAATGCTCGAAGAAGGAAGGAGGTTGAGGTCCCTATTTTGGAGGCAGAGGCAGATCCCTATGCTCCACAAGCTGAGGTATTATGTAATGGTATTTCAATTCATGATGTCTTAGTTGATGGAGGTGCTGCAGTTAATGTAATGACCGAGTCTGTAATGAATATGTTGGGTTTAAAAATTGATCGCCCTTCAACACTTATGTTAAGGTCATTAAATAAGGGAAAAACTAAACCAGAAGGTGTAGTTTCAAATGTGGCAATATCTGTTATGGGTGTTGTATGTGTGGTAGACTTTCAGGTGATGAAAAATGGTACTGTTGCGTACCCAATGCTGCTGGGAAGACCATGGCTAAGGAGAGTTCATGCAAGAAACTACTGGAATGAAGGTTCATGACACTTGGATGTGGTAGAGAGAGGGTGAAGATAAACATGATCCCTCGACATCATAAAATAGAACCTGTGGATTCAAGTGATGAAACTGATGATTGGACATCCTCTGATTACTCTAGTACCAGTGAAGTGGACACTGAAGATGAAGAAAGCGAGGTGGATGTTTCAGTCATGGATATCCTACCAGTCACACCAACTCATGACCCCATAAAATTATCTGAAGAAGAAGTTGATGATCGTCTCCAACAAATAAAGATTGGTGATGTTGTGATGGAGAGTGAGAAGGAATCCTACCTCCAGCTCTTTCGAAGGTACATACACCTATTCACTTTTGATTACAAGGAACTCCGTCAAGTAAGTTGGGTAGAACATTGTATTGAGCTGGTAGATGGTGCTAAGCCCATAAAGCAAATGCCATATAGAATGAATCCTAATTTTTCCAAGACTGTAAAAGAAGAAATAGATAAGTTGCTTGATGCAGGATTCATATTTGCTGTGGAGAATTCAGAATGGGTTTCTCCCATTGTGATCTCAATAAAAAAGAATGGGAAGCTACGCATTTGTGTTGATTACAGGAAGCTCAATAAGGCAACAAAGAAGGATCATTACCCTCTTCCATTTTCAGATCAGATCTTGGACGAAGTAGCTGGCCATGAGTGCTATAGTTTTGCTGATGGATATAGCGGCTACAACCAAGTTCGTATAGCAGAGAAAGATCAGCTGAAGACCACGTTCACCACTCCTTGGGGAACGTTTGCTTATAGAGTCATGCCTTTTGGGTTGTGTAATGCTCCAGCAACATTCCAACGTTTGATGAATAGGGTGTTTGAACCCTACATTGGGACCTTCATCAGAGTATTTCTGGATGATTTTTACATCTATGGGAGCAAGTTGGACCACCTGCACCAGATGGAGACAACATTTCAAAGGTTAGATGAAGCACAAGCCTCACTAAACCCTACAAAGTGTGTCTTTGGATGTTCTAAAGGTGTTTTGTTAGGGCATGTTGTATCCAGAGATGGTATTGGTACTGATCCTGATAAAGTTTCAAAAATCAAAGAGTTACCATTTCCTATGAATAGAAGTAAGTTGAGATCATTTTTAGGCCATGTGGGTTACTATAGAAGGTTCATCAAGAATTTCTCAAAGATTGCACAACCACTAACCTAGTTCTTGAAGAAGGATGTTGCTTATGAACCAGGAAACAAGGTGCATGAAGCTTTTGGACAACTGAAGGAAGCCCTGGTGTCTTCACCTGTTTTGAAGAATCCAGATTGGAGCAAGCCATTCATTGTGTACACTGATGCCTCAGATGCAGCACTAGGAAGTACTTTGAGCCAAAAGGATGAAAATGGGAATGAACATCCAATTTACTTTGGGAGCAGACAAATGAGCAGTGCTGAGGTAAATTATACTGTAACTGAAAAAGAGGCTCTGGCTATCATTTTTGCTGTAAAGAAGTTTAGAAATTACTTGCTAGGGCAAAAATTTCTAGTTGTAACAGATCATCAGGCTCTAAAATATATTGTAATAAGCCTAACCCATCAGGGAGGATAGCAAGATGGATAATTTTGCTACAAGAATTTGAATTTGATATTATAGATAGGCCAGGAAAGAAGCATGTCAATGCAGATGCACTCTCTCGAGCCTATGATGGTTTAGGATCATCTTGTGATGATGATGATTTTCCCGATGCAGCATTGTTCTCCCTTGACACAATCCCTAGTGAATACATAGATATTTGGAATTATCTGAATGAATTCAAGTTTCCTGATGGTGCCAATGCAAAGACTAAGAGAAAGATTACTCAAGCCAGTCATCCATATTCTATTCTGCATGGAGCATTATTTCGAATAGGACCTGATGGACAGTACAAGAGGGCAGTTGGACGTGATCAAGGAAAGGAGCTGCTAGAAGAATTCCACAATGGTACATGTGGAGGGCACTTCTCTGGACAACTTACAACAAGAAGGATCTTGGATGCAGGTTATCACTGGCCCACTCTTTTTAAAGATTGTTATAATTATTGTAAGACATGTGATATTTGTCAAACACATGGTAACCGTAAGACTTCATCAGCTCCATTATGTCCTATTCTTCCCCTTGGTCCCTTTGAAAAGTGGGGAATAGACATTGTAGGTCCACTTCCAACTACATCATGCCAAAATAAGTATATTGTAGTTGCCACAGATTATTTAACCAAGTGGGTTGAAGCTAGGCCATTGAAAACAACTTCCATGGATGAAGTGGCAAGGTTCATATATGAACGCATTGTCACCAGATTTGGTTGTCCATTAGAAATTGTAACAGATCAAGGAAGCCACTTCATTAATGAGGTGGTAGAAGCCCTAGTCAATAAGTTTTCTATTAAGCACAGGAAGGCAACAACATACAAGCCAAGCACAAATGGACAGGTGGAACGAACAAATTTTGTGCTGTGTCAAATTCTAGCAAAAGATGCAGCCTTGCAGGTACATAAATGGGATAAAAGGATTCATGCAGCATTGTGGGCATATAGGGCAACATCAAAGTCAGCAACAGGATACTCCCCATTTCAGTTGGCCTATGGCATTGATCCAGTTCTTCCTATTGAGTTTGATATTCCCACTGTGAGAGTTATGAAAAATGAAAGGATGGATGAAAGTGATTCAGTAAAAGAAAGGTTGGTACATCTTCATTTGCTAGAGGAAATGAGGGAAATAGCAAAGGATACAAGCCATAAGAAGAAAATGAAGCAGAAGGAATACTTTGATCAAAAGATCCGGTGGTCTCCATTTCATGTGAATGACTTGGTTCTAGTATATGATTCCAGATACAAAAAAAGAAGACAGAGAAAATTTCTTCCAAAATGGATGGGGCCCTACAAAATAGCAGCTGTGCATGAAAATGGTACGTACCGACTGGAGGAATTGGATGGCACTCCCATTATGAAATGGGTCAACCACGACAAGTTGAAGATTTTCCAAGCACCAGAATAGTCTACTCCGAGGACGGAGTAGAAGCTAGGAAGGGGGAAGATGTTGACACTAAAATTTTCCTCCATAATTTCTATTTCATTAATGTATGTATTAGGAATAGGATGTTGTTAAGTATAATTAGTAGTAGCGTCTGATAGAAGATAACGGCACCGTCAGTACGGTGTCGCCAATAATGTGGAGTACGGTAACAGTCAAAGTACAATAGGAATGTTGTAAAAAGTAAATATTTGTCGTAAGTGGTCCGGTAATGTTAAAATGTCAAAGTTTGGGTAATTAGAGAAGTAGGGTCTACATGATTAGGAATTAGAAATATTATATTGGTAATAAGGACAAGGAGTGAGGTCATAAATATTTTGTGTATTTTATTTGTAAAAAGTCTAAAAATGTGGAACCCATGTAAAATGATAAGGTTTATCTTATCTTAAGAGATAAGCTTACATGTACAGATAAGAGTTAAGGTATGGAATATGATTCGTCAGAGTGGATTTCTTATCCTATCTTAGAGATAGGATGGATAAGCCTGGAAGTTCTATAAATAGAGAGGCCACCCCCCTCATTTAGCATAGAAAGAAGTAGTGAGAAATATTGTAGGAAGTGTGCAAAGGAAGCCATCAGTTAAAGGTGTGTTGAAGAAGCCATCAAGAGGCGTAATTGTAAAGTTTCTCCCATAGTCTTGTTGAAGTACCTCATGGGTGAGATTGTAACAATTTCATGTTAATATTATAATTTACTTTGATATTTCAGATTTGTCATCATTCCGTCTTATCATAGTCAATGGTATTCTTGTGTTCGGTTGTTGTTTTGTTTCCAGATTACATCCACCAAACTAAAGGTTGTGCATTAGTAAATAATCATAGCATGAGGAGTTCCCAGTGAAGAATTATCATAGTGCTGGATTGGTGATGAAAGCACAGCTAAGAGCTCTTTGTTTCAGTCAAACTTGAAACAAGATCATATTAAAACAGTTAACGTTTCCATATGAAATATAGTGACATTCACGTAGATTTGAAACACAATATGCACAGCCTCATTCAACTAAGCATATCCCTACGATTATTCAACATGGGTGTAAATTAGAAGTCGTTTCAAGAAGAACAACCATAACCAGGTCCTCACAGGAGCCGAGTTCCACACCAATAAATTTTCCTAAAGGTTGCATTTGAATTCAAGTTACTACAAAGTATAACACAACAATATAAAGAAAGAGTCCAAAATGATATGCATGCTCATTGAAGACTCAACTCGAGAAATGAGCCAACACGCAGCATATTATGGACTCCTACAGTGTTAATTCCAACCAGTACTTATAACCAAAGTTGAATTCATACAACAAAAATTCAAGAGTCCTAAAAGTACTCACAGCAAAACTTCAACAGAAGTTTAAAACATAAATTACCTTTCAATGACTCCATCGAAGTCAATAACATTTAGCATTCTTAACAAAATGATAGCATTCATAACCAAGCTTAGATAGAAGTTTGAAATACTAGATACATTTCAAAGACTTCTACAGACTTAGAATCAAAGAGTATCCACAACAAGCTTCCGCATATGTCATAACATACTACCCATTTTAAGGATTCCAACAAAAATTCACGATAAAACTTCTTACCGAAGTCGAAACATTAACTACATTTCAAGGACTCAAAAGGAGTCAAACCCAAGTAGTATTCTCAATTTAAACTTCTACAGAAGTCAAAAATACTATCTAATCAAGGATTCCAACAGAATTCAATAACATATAGTATTCACGGTTGTACTTCTACAGAAGCCAAAACATATTATCATTTCAAGAAGTCCAACAACAACAATAACATATAGTACTCACGACAAAACTTATACAGAAGTCGAAATATACTGTACATTTCAAGAATTCCAACAATATCATTTTCAACAAGTGAAAACAACAAGGTTTTGACTGAAGTCTGAAACAAACAAGAAAACAATTCATGGACTCCCACAGAGCTGAATTCGTACATTATCCTTGCAAGCATTTCTACGAAATCTAACCGAAATACAAAACACAGCGAGATAATTCAACCATTCGAAACAAAATGTACACCCAGCAAGGGTTCACTAAAAAATCGAGCCAGCAAGAAGATACAACAAACTAATTCATACAATGCTACCTTAAAAACCAACTGAACCAAAAATCATCTGAATAGAGTTGTTCTAATGAAATCATTTGAAGGAAAGCAGGATTTTTTTAAAAGTTAGGGCCTAACATGCCTGGTAATGCCGCTTAAAAATCCAAAGAAGACTTTTGAAAGATCTCGAGCCTTCTCCTCTTCTTCCACGTTAGTTTCAACAACAATAATTTGTTATTTCCATGCCTTATAAACTTTCCTCGATAGAGAAAAGAGCTAGTTATTCTCATAGTTGCCATGCAACACCAAGTAGATTGGTTCGAAGAACGAGTGATCAAACAGAGAGAAAACAGGAGTGCATGGAAAACCAAACAAACAACCAGTTTTCCATTTTGCATGCCTTCCCGAGTGATCCGTGCTCAGAAATTGAGTTCCTTAATTGCATTAACTCCGAAGTTTCCGCTCAATCTCCATTGCCACCGACCGCCATAGTTAGCGATGGACAAAAACAAACCAAAGACCATTTCCAAATTTGGCGACTCTGCCACGTCGGTCTCAATGGCTGTTTGAAATATCCGCTAAATCCTTTGTCCTTCATGCTTATCCCCTTCATTTAATGCCATAGAAACTATGCCCATGGCTCGTACCCCTTCATAGGTCCCCTTCCTCCACTAACATTAGTTAGGTTAGAAATATAGGTTAGATCATAAGGTGATACTTAGTCTAACTTCCTTAGTGCTAGGTTGCTAACCTTAGGAACATTTAGCTTATAGCTTAGGGCTAGGTTAGATTAACACTAATCCAACCCATAGGTTATTAACCTTAATAAATCCAGTCTAGGTCTAACAATTAGAATCGTTCAGTATAAGAACCAAAAAATATACATTCACGAAAAGGATTCATTCCAGCACAGATAATAAGCTAGTAGTATAAATGTATCTGAATTTATTACTTGGCTCAAGATCAAGACCTTCCTGATATTACAATATCGGGAACCAATTCATTTAACAAGATCAGCCTGAGTTAACTCCTGAATTTCTCATTCCACACATTCGGACCTTGCAACCTTCGTAAGGTATATAATTTTTGTTTATCCAGAATAAACTTAAAACATCTCTTGGATCAATGCCACTGATCCAAGGCTGAGTCATATAGACGGGTAAATCCACAATTCATTCCGAAATCAGATTAAACTCAGGTGCAAAAATGAAAGAAATAAAAGAGTCCAAGCATATCCTGGCTCAGTCAAAGATCTTCAAATGCAAAGAAGATACAATTTATATCAAGCATGACTTCACAATCAAAGGAACACATCCTTTTTACAGAATAAATCATATATCAACACTTGAATGCCCAGGAGGAAGTAACAATAGTTTAGGGTGTTACATGCTTCCCTCCTAAAAGATTCATCGTCCCGATGATTACATATTTGATTTACCTTCAGGTCAACCAATTTATTAGTTCACAATACAATGTGACTATTTCCAACTTGAATAGTTTCATAAATCAATGTCACGATACATTTTATTCACCCTGAATAATGTTTGCCTCAATATGGCTTTCATATGATCATGAAAAAGATAAGTTCATATAAAAAAAATGTTTTGTCAACAGATTTCATCCTGTTGAAAAAGAAAATGAAAAGCAATTTTCATCTCTTCCAGATTTTCCCAAGGTGCACTTTCTTCGTTAAACTGGTCCCACTGGACCTTACATTGCTGTATTTCACGATTTCTCAAATGCAATTGGCGAGTTTCCATCACTCATGTGGGTTTAACCACAATTATTCCTGGGTCTTGGACCTACAAGGAATTCCAATTTAAGACATGTGACAAATCTGAAGCGTATTTCTTAAGCAAAGAAATGTGGAAAACATCATGCATGCGAGACAAAGCAGGTGGTAATGCTAATCGATAAGCTACAGGATTGATTATTTTGACAATTTCAAAAGGTCCCACAAAATGAGGTGATAACTTGGCAGCCTTGCCAAAAGTTATAGAACTCTTTCTGGGTTTAACACAAAGAAAAACCTTCTCACCAAGCTCAAACCTTCGATCAACCTGCTTAAGGTTAGCATAGCTCTTCTGCCTATCTACTGCTTCCTTTAATCATTCACAAATCAACTTAACTTGTTGTTCCATTTCAGTGAGGATCTCTGGTCCAATTACCACTCTATCCTCAACACTATCCTAGCTAACAAGGGTTCTGCACTTCCTTCCATAAAGTTCTTCAAATGGTGCCATTTTAAGAGATGAGTGATAAGTGTTGTTGTATGCGAATTCAACTAATGGAAGATACTCTTCCCATTTATACTGTTGATCCATGCAATACATTCGCAACATGTCCTCCAACACTTGATTTACTCTCTCAGTTTGTCCATCCATTTCCGGATGATATGCAGAACTGAAGTTTAGTTTCATTCCAAGATCTGTATTAAGCGTTTGCCAAAATCTTGACGTCATTCTAGGATCCTTGTCAGATATAATCAATTCTAGTACACCATGTAACCTGAAAATTTCGTGTACGAATCTTTTGGCTAGCACTGGTGAATCATCCTTTAGATTTCTAGTGATGAAATGAGCTACCTTAGTTAGTTTATCTACAACTACCAGGATAACATCATGTTTATTCCTAGACATAGGTAACCCTTATACAAAGTCCATGCTTATTACTTGCCATTTGTACTGCGGTATGCTATGAGGATATAACAGTCCAGAAGGGTGCATGTGTTCTACCTTAACCCACTGACATTCTAGATAATGAGTCACAAAATCCATGACATCCTTTTTCATACCTTTCCAAAAGTATTGTTGTTTCAAATCAGAAAGCATTTTTGTGATACCCGAGTGTCCAGAGAAAGGTGAATTATGAAATTCAACTAACAACTTCTTTCTCAAATCGTTCAGCATAGGTACGTATACCCTATTTTCATAGTGTAAGATTCCTTCATTATCAAAATGAAAGCCCTTATACCTTTCATCATTAGGTTCTGCAGCAAGCACTGCTTTTACTTGCTGAAAGTATGTATCAGATTCTGAGGCACTTTTTACCTCATCCTTAAACTGAGTTATTAATGTTATAAGAGCAGAAATGTGCCTCCTACGACTTAGAGTATCTACTACTCTATTCTCTTTCCCTTTGATGTAGCTAATATCAAAATCATATTGTGATAAAAACTCTAACCACCTTCTCTGTCTGGCATTTAGATTAGGCTGAGTGAAAATATATTTCAGTCCTAAGTGATCAGTTTTCAACTCAAAAGGTTTCCCAAGTAAATAGTGTCTCCAGACTTGAAGCGCATGAACAATGGCAACAAGCTCCAAATCATGAGGAGCATAATTCAGCTCATGTAACTTAATTTTTCTACTTTCATATGCTATGACTTGATCATTTTGTAACAAAAACACCTCCAAGGCCTTCCCCAGAAGCATCCGTTACAACAGTAAAGCTCCCATTAGGGTCTGGTACAGCTAATATAGGTACGGAAGTCAACTGGCTTTTCAGACTTTTGAAAGCCGCTTCACACTTATCATTCCAAATAAATTTCTTATCCTTCTTCTGCAATGAATTTATCGGTGCAGCCACTTTAGAAAAATCCTTTAACAAATTTTCTATAGTAACCAGCAAGACCCATGAAGCTTCTTACTTCGTGCACATTATTTGGTGCAGGCCACTCAGTTATTGCCACTATTTTTGAAGGATCTACAACAATTCCTTCTTTACTAATGACATGACCCAAATAGTGAACTTCTGAATCAAAGAAAGAACATTTGGATAACTTACCATACAACTTTCTTTTTCTCAAAATTCCCAAAACTATCTTCAAATGCTCATTGTGCTCCTCAACACTTTTAGAATAAATGAGAATATCGTCCAAGAATACAAGTACAAACTTGTCCAAATATTCTTGAAAGATATTATTCATTAAGTTCATAAAAGCTGCAGGTGCATTAGTTAATCCAAAGGGTAGAACCGTGAATTCATAATGTTTGTACCTTGTTCGGAAAGTTGTTTTATGAATATCTTCTTCTCTAATCCTTAACTGATGATAACCAGATCGAAGATCTATCTTAGAATAAACCACTGCCCCATGCATCTGATCAAATAGATCGTCGATCCTTGGAAGTGGGTATCTGTTCTTGATTGTTGCTTTATTCAACATCCGATAATCAATACACAACCTAAGTGTTCCATCCTTCTTTTTCACAAATATTACTGGTGCTCCCCAAGGTGAAACACTTGGTCTAATCAAACCTTTAGACAAAAGTTCTTGCAATTGTGCCTTAAGCTCGACTAACTCTGTAGTAGTCATCCGATAAGGTTGCTTTGGAAATAGGTTCCGTTCCCGGTTTGATTTCGATGGTGAAGTCAAATTCTCTCTTGGGTGGTAACCCTGGTAATTCCTCCAGAAAAACATTTTTGAAACTTTGTAGCAGAGGAAATCGTTTCATGGAATCACCATCTTCTTCTGAAAATTCAGATATCTTTACTGCATAAAGGGTACATCCTTTGTTTTTAGCCTTTTTAAGCTGCATAGCTGACATTTTTCTAACTGAAATTTCCCGTTTCACCCCTTGAATCTCTACTGTTTCCAGCCGATCATCTAAACATTTTATATTCTTTTCATAGCAGTCTACTTTTGCCTTATGGTCAGCTAACCAATTGACACCAATGACAATGTCGTAAGACCCCAAAGGTGTAACATAGAGGTCAACTTCCATGGAAAAGTTAGGTAAGTCAAGGACTGCCCCAAAAAGACACATACTCACTGTATGAATAGAGTTATTACCATACTGTACAGTCCAAGATTTATCCATTTTTCCAGCTTTTCTTTTAAGTTTAGAAGCAAGTTTACTAGAAATAAAACATTCAGTAGCTCCTGTATCAAAAATAATAGTGACAGGTATGCCAAATAACTTACCCAAAACTTCTATAGGTGTCACCTGCTTTTCAGCTTGCTTGTCTGCTACTGTAGCATGTATCTTATGCTGCTGATTACGATCATCCTTCTTCAAAGGGCACTGATTTGCGTAGTGGTCTTTGCCACAATTGTAGCAGCCTCCTACAGGTCCCTTTTTAGGCTCAAAATTGCCTCCAGCCTTGTAATTATCACGTTGTCCTCCATAGGGCTTCTGCCCATTGTTATAATTTTTGGCAAAATTATCCCTTACATTTCCAGCAGGCTTATTTGCTACTGCCTTCTTACTATTATCCCCTGGAAACTTACTTCTGTTTCCAAACTTTTTCCATGGTCCCTTTTTGGGTGCAAGAGAGGTTGAAGAAGGGTTTGCAATCTTCTTCCGCACTTCCTCTTTATGAGCAGAAATAGCCTTTAATTTCTGTTCTTGTCTTATGGCCTTTTCAACAACTCCTTCCATAGTGGTTGGACTGTGAACATCGACCTCTCCCCCTATCACGGGATTCAGTCCCATGATGAATTTCTGTATTCTGAACTTCTCGTCAGTTTGATACTACGGTACATACTTGAGGAGTTTTGTAAATCGCTCCCAGTATTCCGTTACCGTTAGCTTCCCTTGAGCTAAGTTCTGAATTCTGTCATTTTTCTGATCATAGAAAAGTTGTGGCAGCCAACGTTGCCTAAAATAGCCCTTAAATTGATCCCAAGTAATATTGGTCTCATCAATATTTAGCTCAGCTTTACGGCTATCCCACCATGAAGATGCTTCGTGGGAAAGCTGATAGGCTCCCCAAATAGCTTTGGTTTCCTCTGAGAAGTTTCTTATTGCAAATTACTTCTCCATTTCGCTGAGCCAGTTCTCAGCTCCATCTCCTAATGTGGTGCCATCATATTTAGGTGGGCTTATCCTTTTTATATCATTAGTGAGTTCTGCTGCCAACCTGGCCTTTTTGTTTTCTGGTTGGACAGGTGCATTTCCAGCATTAATATCAACACCCATATCGGGGTTGTCCTCAGGAGGTTGCTGATTGTTATTACCAGCTTCATCTTCCTCCTCATTTCCCATTACCTGTTGTTCAAGTACAGCTAAACGATCTCTTGTGTCCAACAGGGCAGCAAGGATCTCATCAAGCTTTTGGGTTGTTGCTGCCCCTCCTTCAGGTGGAGCATTATTCGCAACGTTCCCCCTTGTTCTAACCATTTTCTGTTACAAGAAAATTCAGGTTTTTATCAGATTATGGACACAATAGGTCCAAGAGCTGCAACCTTCTGCTCTGATACCAAGATGTAACATCCTCATTTTTATACATTAGAACAAGTAAATTTTTTTTTGATAAATGCTTCCTGGTTCTAAATACATAATTTAGAACTCACAAATCAAAACAACCATTCTTATAACAGATAACCATATGCAGCTGTAATGACTCGGAGTACCTCCGATCTATTCATTCCATGACTCGGTAATCTACCGATCTATTCATGAGTATCAAGAGTTGGCATTTTTATTTTAACACATCACTCTTACGGTTCTCTTCCCTAATCTGGGATTCAGAATGCTCTGTCCAAGGAACCTATCTGAATAATTGTTACCATTATTCATCGGCATCTCGTCCCTTAGACTAGGTGACATAGGACTACGCAATCAGCAGCTTGCGATACTTTGGCCAAAGATTTGAAACATATGCTTATGTCTCGTATTCCTTGATGGCATACTCGTCAATCTGGAATACGTCCATCACCCCATTCCTTTGTTATGTAGAATGTCTTATACTGACTTCTGTCAGTCTCTCCTACCCCAAGTTATTCACTCAGAAACGGATTAATAATATGGCAACGTTATAAGGATGCTCTTGAGAACTAGGGATACTCTGACATACTGGGTCAACCCTAGTTAACCCTGTGTGTCAAGGTACCCCAAGTCTCCAGGGGTAGCCTCATAACATGACCATGTCGGTAACCAGTCCCGAAGTCAAAACTTGTTCGAGTTTAAGGAGTAAATCTTGACGATCAATGCAAAGGGTGTCGCCATAAGTCACCTGCATTGTTGTATCTTCGAGAAGATCCTAATCTTCTCGAAGGTACAACCCTGCAATCAACTTGTGCCATCAACCTTCAAATCCGCCTCGATAAGATCTACTAAACTTTAAGGTGTTACTTACGTTGAGTTAAAATTATACTATAAGACGCTCCTTAAGGGTAGTCTTTCCCAATCCCTGGGTTCCTCACCTTAGAATTACCTTTCTTAATAAAACCCATTACACAAGAGAAGTTTAATAAGATTGAGGTCCCATCAAGGAGTTCATAGAAAAACATAATTCTAAATCAACGAAACTGGACAATAACCCATAATCTTCACATGAGATTGCTAACCAAACCCTTTTTAGGTTTATATCAGTTCTCATAACTGAAATTATATCTTACTTATTAGTATCGAGATATAGTGATTAAGAATCCAATTAAACGTTGTCTTGACTTAGATCAAGACTAGGAAGTAATAATTTATTCAGCTCGTTTAGCTTCCTGCTCAGGTTTATTTTAACCTTAGCTTCCCAAAAGACAGTGATCTAAATTCCAATTTAGCTTTAGATAGAACATAATAGAACTACTAAACAATCTTAAGTATTCAGTCACATAACCTTGCAAGCTTACTTAGATAATCACAAAAGTCTCCAAGTTATACAATAATAACAATGCTCTTAAGATCATTCGAACCGAAGAAGATCAAACCATCAAGATACGAATGCAAACACATAAGTAACAAATACCTCTTTTCATTCCTTTCAAAGCTAATCAAATACATTTTATGCATTCAACATATTTGATACAATACTCAACAGCAAAAGAACATCTTTCTTCAAGTAGTACATTTAGAGAATCAAGCTGTAATTCATCATAAAACCAAATTAAACAATCTGAACATCATATCAGATCTGCGTGCCTTTACCACTTACGGCAACCATCTGCAAAAATTGTCAACACGGGTCAGTTCGGTGAACTGAGCATGATAAGCACTAATTCTTAAAACAATTGCAATCCACCAATTGTTTTCATTAAACAACCTGTTTAAATGAAATCATTTATTCAAATTCCAAACATAAGTCAGGCTATTCCTCTTATATGTTAAAGACTAAGAACAAAAGAATACAACCAATCTAAGACAACAAAACTCCTACAAAATTGTTTTTAACAATTTCTCAAGGCAATTAAAACATTCAACAAGCTCACTGTCTTAATTATTTTATCATCATAACACATTTCAATGGTATCATTCAACAAGTATACCCTTTTATACAGCAACACACAATTTATACCAGTTTCTCCATACAATACCTCAGTTTAATTCTTTTTATGCCCCTACCGTAGAGATCGCAAAAGGAAGCAAGAAGAAAGCACAGAAGGTTTCCTGACTAGGAGAGAGAGAATTTTCCCTTCAACTCATTTATACATCAACATATAAATTACAGTTTAAAAGAAGAAACAGAGTCCATCAGAATCCTAAGTCAATAACATTCTGAACTGTACCGATTCCTTTATATTAATACATATACATTTACGCATGGGACTATATAGTCGAAATTACAAGAAGAGCAACAGTTCCATATAATTCCAAATATAAAAGTCACCTGTAGCTACAAAACGATTCAAGAGTTCACGCAACAAGCATTAATAAATAATCCAACTCCAATAGACTCAACAAAACTTTCCATATTATACAACAACATGAAAAATATCCAACGCCATCGCCTGTCATGGCACAGCTAAGAGCTCTTTGTTTCAGTCAAACTTGAAACAAGATCATATTAAAACAGTTAATGTTTCCATATGAAATACAGTGACATTCACGCAGAGTCGAAACACAATATGCACAGCCTCATTCAACTAAGCAAATCCCTATGATTATTCAACATGGGTGTAAATTAGAAGTCGTTTTCAAGAAGAACAACCATAACCAGGTCCTCACAGGAGCCGAGTTCCACACCAATAAATTTTCCTAAAGGTTTCATTTGAAGTCGAGTTACTACAAAGTATAACACAACAATATAAAGAAAGAGTCCAAAATGATATGCATGCTCAGCGAAGACTCAACTCGAGAAACGAGCCAACACGCAACATATTATGGACTCCTACAGTGTCAATTCCAACCAGTACTTATAACCAAAGTTGAATTCATACAACAACAATTCAAGAGTCCTAAAATTACTCACAGCAAAACTTCAACAGAAGTTAAAACATAAATTACCTTTCAATGACTCCATCGAAGTCAATAACATTTAGCATTCTTAACAAAATGACAACATTCATAACCAAGCTTAGACAGAAGTTTGAAATACTAGATACATTTCAAAGACTTCTACAGACTCAGAATCAAAGAGTATCCACAACAAGCTTCCGCAGATGTCATAACATACTACCCATTTCAAGGATTCCAACAAAAATTCACAATAAAACTTCTTACCGAAGTCGAAACATTAACTACGTTTCAAGGACTCAAAAGGAGTCGAACCCAAGTAGTATTCTCAATTTAAACTTCTACAGAAGTCAAAAATACTATCTAATCAAGGATTCTAATAGAATTCAATAACATATAGTATTCACGGCTGTACTTCTATAGAAGCCAAAACATATTATCATTTCAAGAAGTCCAACAGCAACAATAACATATAGTACTCACGACAAAACTTATACAGAAGTCGGAATATACTGTACATTTCAAGAATTCCAACAGTATCATTTTCAACAAGTGAAAACAGTACAAGGTTTCGACTGAAGTCTGAATCAAACAAGAAAACAATTCATGGACTCCCACAGAGCCGAATTCGTACATTATCCTTGCAAGCATTTCTACGAAATCTAACCGAAATGCAAAACACAGCAAGATAATTCAACCGTTCGAAACAAAATGTACACCCAGCAAGGGTTCACTGAAAAATCGAGCCAGCAAGAAGATACAACAAACTAATTCATACAATGCTACCATAAAAACCAACTGAACCAAAAATCATCTGAACAGAGTTGTTCTAATGAAATCATTTGAAGGAAAGCAGGATTTTTTTAAAAGTTAGGGCCTAACATGCCTGGTAATGCCGCTTAAAAATCTGAAGAAGACCTCTGAAAGAGCTCGAGCCTTCTCCTCTTCTTCCACGTTAGTTTCAACAACAATAATTTGTTATTTCCATGCCTTATAAACTTTCCTCGATAGAGAAAAGAGCTAGTTATTCTCATAGTTGCCATGCAACACCAAGTAGACTGGTTCGAAGAACCAGTGATCAAACAGAGAGAAAACTGGAGCGCATGGAAAACCAAACAAACAACCAGTTTTCCATTTTGCATGCCTTCCCGAGTAATCCGTGCTCGGAAATCGAGTTCCTTAATTGCATTAACTCCAAAGTTCCCGCTCAATCTCCATTGCCACCGACCGCCATAGTTGGCGATGGACAAAAACAAACCAAAGACCATTTCCAAATTTGGTGACTCTGCCACGTCGGTCTCAATGGCCATTTGAAATCTCTGCTAAATCCTTTGTCCTTCATGCTTATCCCCTTCATTTAATGCCATAGAAACTACCGCCCATGGCTTGCACCCCTTCATAGGTCCCCTTCCTCCACTAACATTAGTTAGGTTAGAAACATAGGTTAGATCATAAGGTGATACTTAGTCTAACTTCCTTAGTGCTAGGTCACTAACCTTAGGAACATTTAGCTTATAGCTTAGGGCTAGGTTAGATTAACACTAATCCAACCCATAGGTTATTAACCTTAATAAATCCAGTCTAGGTCTAACAATTAGAATCGTTCAGTATAAGAACCAACAAATATACATTCACGAAAAGGATTCATTCCAGCACAGATAATAAGCTAGTAGTATAAATGTATCTGAATTTATTACCTAGCTCAAGATCAAGACCTTCCTGATATTACGATATCGGGAACCAATTCATTTAACAAGATCAGCCTGAGTTAACTCCTGAATTACTCATTCCACACATTCAGACCTTGCAACCTTCGTAAGGTCTATAATTTTTGTTTATCCAGAATAAACTTAAAACATCTCTTGGATCAATGCCACTGATCCAAGGCTGAGTCATATAGACGGGTAAATCCACAATTCATTCCGAAATCAGATTAAACTCAGGTGCAAAAATGAAAGAAATAAAAGAGTCCAAGCATATCCTGGCTCAGTCAAAGATCTTCAAATGCAAAGAAGATACAATCTATATCAAGCATGACTTCACAATCAAAGGAACACATCCTTTTACAGAAGAAATCATATATCAACACTTGAATGCCCAGGAGGAAGTAACAATAGTTCAGGGTGTTACATAGCCCTAACCCTAAACTAACCTAATTAAGACCTATAACTTGGTCTACATCCACACCCATGACTAATTACTCCTCACCCGCACCAAAACCAAACTAATAATGACTTGACCAAGCCCACAACTAATCCCTTGGGAGAAAAAGGAGGGAAAGTTGGCTATTTTACTAAAAATAGCCCACTTTGACTTAACCGACATTGGTTCCTACTCGACCACTGTCGGTAACGTAACCACCATTGGTTCCCTGTAAATGACCTTCCCCAACCAAAAACAAGGATCGGAATTCATTTTGAAAGATCAGGAATTCACTTGGCAGGAGCAGAGACAAGTGAAGGAAAGAGAGAAGTTTGCAGAGAAGGACATCGAGCCCAAGACTGCAACTGAGTAACCAGAGAACAGCGACACTCATCCAAGCATTGGGAGAGAAGATAGCTCACTTTTGATTGTCAGATCATCCCACCTGAGCCTTGCCTTCGTCATCACAGTCCTTGGACCTGTATCTTCATCAGGAACTAGTAAGTAGTATCTTTTATGTTCTTTTAAAACCATTTCTGGAACTTTTGAATCACAGTCAATTATAAGCTCTACTCCTATATCTACTACCCGGTAACACCCTACATCTAACCTGTCATTCCTCTACCCGTACATTGCCCCAAGAACAGCTCCCAAACTCTCTAAGTCTTCTCCATCACCCCATTACCTATCCCCTGATCATTTACCAACCTTATAAACACATAGACCACCTTACATGGCCAACCTTCACTAAAAGGTCCTAAACACTGCCCCCACTGATATTGGTTTATCAGCAATCGGTACCGGTGACCGGTGGTCACTGTGACTCAAAACCAAAAACCAGCCTTTCCTCTATTGTCGGGTTTAAATTGTAATTTTGTAATAGTTTGTGTTAATCCATATTAGCAGGGGAACTGACTTCGAAAGGAAGTTTAATATTTCCTGGGCCCAGCAAGTTCCCTCTATTGATTAACTTAATCTAGTGGTCTAAATTCACAGTAGTTTCCTAGACAAAAAGGAGTTCTTCACAATCGATTTGTCTCTCATTTGGTGCACACCCTCCAACATTCAATAGTATTCCTCCTAAACCCTTATCTGTTTCTCAAGAGAATGAAAGGATGAAGCAACTCTTTCCAAGAATGGAAACATCTGTGCGAAACATTTTCCTGGGACCCATTTCATGTTTCTTTCTTCTTGCATTTCATATGGGAGCGTAACTTGTTATCTTCTTTGCACAAGATTCTTATTTTGGTAAAAGTATTTGTCTTTTTCACATCTTTTCATTAGTGAAAGGAGTTCCTTTGCTTCATCGAATATCATTTTCGATTTGGGTCTCTAAAACACGTATGCACATTCTTGCTTGTTGTTTTTAATTCTAGTGAACATAGATTAAGTAACAGGTCGTACACGTGGGGGTGATATCCACGGTATTGACAAGAAATTAATCTTACTTTCACTGCACAACACATACCAAATCACATCATAATCAACACAATAGCTCAAACATCCCCCCTTTTTCCACGGTATTCCTCCGCCCGATTGAGGTAACCTTATAAGCCAAAACAAACTTGACATCTCCCTTAGGTCTTTTGTTTAGGATTGACATCATCTTGCATGTCTAAGGCATAAGCCCACAATAATTAAAACTAATCCTAGGGTTAGTCTCTTGATTTGCTTGTGCATCTTGCTTGTTTTTTAGTTCTGTTTCTCTGTCATACCCTGTTTCAGTGATCACTTCAGAACAGTTTGGTGGGTATACTAAGCATTGTTAACCCCAAATCAGCAGCTTCTTACATCTTCTCTTTGCTTTCACAGTGACCTGACACCGGTCCTATTCTACCGACATCGGTTAACTGACCGACGCCGGCTACAGTCTGACCGACATCGGTTATCAGACCGATATCAGTTACTGTCTTTCACAGTTCCCGACAAACCAGCAACCTACCAATTCCAACATTTTGTTGTTGTTTCTATTCCAGATTGATTGAATCCCTGCTGTGTACTCTTGTCCATGGTTGTTATCACTCGGAAACAAGCCGCAGCCATGGTTTCACATGCCTGTTCCGTGCCTTTTCCTGAATCACCCCCTTCACATCCTATGGGGAATCCTACGGACACGCAGTGATGTTCCCAAGATCCCTGTAGGAGATAAGGACTTTGCCAAATTTTTGGATGCTAATCCTAGTGCCGTACAGTACTATTTGTCTCATACCCCTGACCGTACACCCGACGGTCAGCTTCTTGTTGGTATGCCCATTAGTATAGCTGCTCACTTAGCTCCTTCCCCACCTAATAACTCTGCCTTACCATCTTCATCCTTAGCCCCATCTCCCAACTTAGAGGCTTCAGGGGTTCATACTGCACCCGATTGGCTTTCCTTTGGTTAATCTAGGGCCCCACATATCACTACCATCCACCCCGTGCCCCTTTCATAACTTTCTCTCTGCCACCTATCCACATGAGCTTTTCTTCTCAAGCTCCGCCCACCTTTTCATTTTCCACACACTTATCCGGTGGCTTCAACACCTTATATAGGACATCCCTTATTCGGTCACCTCAACATATTCGTCCTCAATAACTTATCAATATTTAACCCCACCATTGTCTAGTGGAGCGGCCCTTGGCCCAATCCTCCACATTTTACAACAAAGGCACCATCATCTCATTCGACCACTGATTTCATCAAACAAATGATGGACAAGATGTAAAATCTAGAGGGCTTCTGTTTCAGGAAGCCGTAGCACCCTGACATACGAGCAAGTTTGTTGAGAGCCTATTCATCCTTCTATCCCCCTTCATTAATATCCTCCTCAATGGGAATTACCAAAATTAACTCGTTTTAATAGTAAAGAGGATCCTCAAAAAAACTTGCGATCATTTAGACATGCTTGCTATCTGATTGCTCATGACAATGCCTTACTACTCCACACCTTTCCCATGTCCTTATCAAGACCTGTCTTGGAGTGGTACAGTGCTTTAACCCAGCACTCAATATTCTCTTTTAACCAATTAGACCAATCATTCTTGTATCATTTTCTCCATTAATATTGCTAAGAAAGTATCTATCACCGACCTCTATGCCGTCTGACAATTTGAAGACGAATCTATCACATATTTTGTTGGACGATGGCGAGGGCCTTATCAACCAACTTACTTATGCCTTGCCTCAGGAAAAACTCATAGAACTCTTTACGCGGGCCTACGCTAAGCACATTTCTCCTACCCTCTAAATTCAAAGTTTCCGAACCTTTGATGAGGATTTTACTATGGCTCGGAAACTAGAAATTCAAGCCTTAGAGGAAGAGAAATTGCGGTTGCGTAACAAAAACCCTAATTTCTGAACCCAAGACTCCACCAATAAACCCAACACCACCAATTCTCATACATTGACTGCTTCAAAATCAAAAAGAGATGTACACACGGTGATGGTCAAATCCCAAGCACCATCTAGTACCCCACTAAAAACAACCTATAATTATAAAGCCAAGCCCATCAACTACACTCCCTTGGGAGAAACTTATGGTGTGATTTTGGACAAATTACTCAGAGAAGGAGCTATCACTTTGCCTCCTGTTAAACCTCACTCCAGGTTTGATTCCACCCATGCAATACCTTCTTGGTACAAAGAGAATGACTTCTGTAACTTCCACCGCGTGAAGGGATACAGTCACGAAAACTGTAAGATGTTGAAAAATATAGTGTGGGAAATGGTTGATGCAAGGGATATAACCCTCGATAATCCTAATGCCCCCACTAACCAAAATTTGAAAATCTTCAACAAACCATTACCTAACCACTCATCTAACAGTAACATAAACGAATATATCTTAGGCCGAGGAGAGTGTCCATGAAATCCATGTGGTCTTCGACTCCCAACCAAACGCTTCTATCGAGAAAATTCTGAACCAAGCCTTGTCACTAACGCAGGGACCCGAAACCCGCTTCACCACCATCAAGACAAGACGATAATCCTTGCCATTCATTTTCCCATAAAAGAATTAACCACCCAAAGTTCTCTTCTCACGAGATGAGTCTTCTTACGCCACATCCCTGCAAGAATGTGAGCGGATGTTATCTAACTTATCTATTTCCCAAAAATCTCCTTCTACCACTCTTGCTATACAAGAGGAAGGCTCTCCACTATCTTCTATCATCCTTATAAGAGAAACCCCTTGAACCAACATCACCACATTCTTTAATCAGGATGGATCCCCTCCAACATGCCCTTCTACCTATTAGTTATTCATTACCTAAATCTTTTCAGCGACCGGTTGACCTCTTAACACCCATTGATAGAGAGACTCATTTACCCCCTGTATCACACCCATAGTGGACCGGAATTACAACCCACCTCTCTTCCATATAAAAATTCATGTTCACACATGAATATTGTCATCCCTCAGAAGATATACGATTCCTATGGGAGTGTTTGAGTACACCATTTTCTACTCAGATGCAGATGACCGATCCAGAAACCTCTACCATATACCTGAGGTGTTTACAAAATCTCAAAATGCCTATGTCCTCATCTTCACCCCTCTCATCTCTACCGAAATACCTCATCCACCTTTATTAGCCTAACCAAAACCTTTCCCTATGCTTGGGACTTCATCAATACCTAGCCTAACACACCCACCTAAATGGGTTAGATTTATCCAAAAATAAAGCCGTTCATCCACCTAAGAAACAAACCCAATATCCTCAAGTCTAATCTATGCCTCTGTCACAACTAAAACCCTCGTCTGTCACACCTACCTTCTATATTGGGACCTCACCCCTCCACCTTGCCTCAATACATCGTACCTCCTGTGTTTTCTTTAAAATGACTTGCACCTTCTACATCCATACAGAGATCCATGGGTGTATCAACACAGTCAACCCAAGTATCCTGTCCACCTATCAACTCTATCATCAAAGGATTTGTTTGCTTGTCACTCCTCTTTCTCCGTGGTTATTTCCTACCACCATATCATCTATGGCCTCATCATCTAACTAGCTAAACATAAATTTTACACCGAATAAGCCATGTTTAGTTAAATCCAATTATCAAAACCCCTTGTCTAAACCAGCACCTGTACGAACCAACCATACCCAAACATTACCAAAACCCACCCAATCAATAGCCTCATCTTCCTCTGAATTTGACCAACTCAAAGGATCTTACGCCAATATCCTTGATATATTGGTGAAGAATGCAACCATTTCCCTACCCCCACTTAGACCCTATGATCCATCTAAACCTCGACCTATAGGTTATGATGAGTCTAAATTTGCGCTTACCACCACATACTAGGACATGATGTAGAGGGATGCAAAGCTTTGAAATCCATACTTCGTCAGTCACCTCTCTCAGGTAGAAAGGTTAAGAAAGACAACTTACGAAGGGAGAAACCTTTAGCTTCAATATCCTCTCCTATACCAGTTGTCGCTGCCTCACCAAGATTTATCATTATTACAACCCCACCTCTCGACAACCATGACTTATCCCTACCATCTTCCTCCTCTCGTGTTCACGAGATCAACATGATTAGTGTTGCTACTTGAGGGCAGAAAAACAATTGGAAAGCTAAAGAGAGCACACCTACGGCCTCTCTTTCGTCCACCATCCCAATCGCACCACCACATAAAGTGGTTATTTGTGGACCTGCCTACCCCGTCTTTGATGGAGTTTCCAAACCATGATCAAACAAATTCACCAATCACCTGTAAAAATGACGATGCATGATCTCATTCAAACCTCTGAATCTCATCGACAAGCTCTCATTGAGATCCTTCAAGGGATAGAGGTCCTACCTAACGAAACTTTTCCCGTTGCCTCCTTTTTAACACCCAATCACGTTTCTTCTCTCACCAAAAAACATACCTCCCCAACCACTTCTGTCCCTATACAACAAGCCGCTGCTGTCAGTTTCTCCGAAGACAAAATTATCGACTTTGGTGCAGAGATCCTGACCCCGCTCTTTTCATCTTGGCTTACGTCCGGGACATCCGAGTACATCGTGTTATGATTGACGGGGGAACTAGCATAAATATCATCTCTTCTAAAGCCTTCCAACAAATTAATATCCCTTCTAGTTGCATGTGTGCCAACCCCACCATGTTGCGTTCATTCAATGATGCTATTACTTCTACTTTAGGCACTGTGATCCTTAACATTCGTGTAGGGCCATGTACCTTACCTGAAATATTCTATGTCCTTGAGGGAGAATTCCAATACAACATGTTGTTAGGCCGCCCTTGGATCCAGGCTATGGGATGCGTTCCCTCCACCCTACATAGATGCATAAAATTCGAGTATGAGGGGAAGTCCTACACCGTAAAAGCTGACGCTCCCCCCTTCAAAACCTGCAATATGTTATATCACCATAATGATGTGCTTGTACCAGTCAATGCACCCATTCATCCAACCCAACCATCTACTTCGACCACACCTCAACCATCCACCTCGACCGCACCTACACATTCAACCAATGAAACTGCCGCCACAAATACCACTTCCTTCCCAGCAGACAACATCCTATGACTTATAGAGCTATACATTTAATTAATCAAATGTGATTAACTAATAGGTAGATGTGAGCTTATAGAGCTATACACCACCATCTCATTAAAGCAACCCCCAACTCCCATGACTTGCTAAGCATAAATTAAACCCTTCTAAAGTAATGTTACCTTTAATAAAGCAACCTTATCCATTCCTAATCATGTTTTACCTTTATCCCACATTCATGATGATGTATTGAATCATTTATCCTTTGGGCTATATAAATATCCCTTCACCTACCTTTTTACTTACACCTAAACTCTTTGAGAAAGCAAATGCAAAGAATATAGCAAAATAGACTAAGAGCTTGCTTTTGTGTTCTTTTGAGAATTCATCATCTTGAGGAGCTAAGCTTCCTATTCTAGCCTAAAGTGCTTAGGTCATATGCAAGGTGTCAAAAGGGTCTTGTAGCCCAAATTTTACTAGCCCCCATTCCTAGGTTCTTGGAACATTAAGGACAAATATTTCTGATAGCCATGGAACCTACCTAGGTTCTTTCATTTGCATGTTGTTAAAGAATAGAGGTTATTTAGATAATTAACATTGTTGATTTCAAAGTTTTATTGATAATTGTTAGCATCTAACCCTTGATTAATTATTATCATGATGGTGCTTAGAATGGTTGTTTAATTCTTGCTAATCAAGACTATTTTGGTGTTAGTCTTCCATTCATATTTAGCATTAGTTAGAAATAAACACTTGCACGCAGGTATAGTTCCTTCAACCGGTTTTTTATTGAACCCCTTAAGGTTTTAATAGCTTCATATTTTCTTTCAACCTCAGCAAGGATTTTGTCCCTTTCTACCCTATTTCCCTTATTCTTTTCTTGAAACTCCTTGAGTTCTACTTCATGAGTGGTGACCAAGATGCCTACCACTTTGTCTTTATCTATGCAATTGTCGTACGCGGCCTCAGCAATCTAGGAAGAAATTTTTATATCAGCAAGAAACTTTTTGTACTTAGCTATGAACACCATGACTTTCAATTTATCTTCATTCTCCAAGAATGTGGTCACTTCTTCTATAGATTCCAAGGCTAACGACTGCCTCTCCATGGTGAAAACTCTTGTTAAATCCTCCAGGCATCCTAAGGCAGATCCATACTTCTGCGCGGGAGGTTCTAGGTCTGGATGCTTCAACACTATAGCATTGTTAATGGAATCCACCTTTTTGTATACTGTGTATACTTTAGCCTTCTCATATTTTAACTCACGCTACAACTAGGCACTGATTATTTTCTCTTGACTTAGCTCCTTTGTCCTTACAGCTAGCTCTTCCTCTTTCTTCTTCAGGTCCTCCTCCATATCTTTGATTCTATCATTCCACTTGAAGAGTATAACTTCAACCTCAATGGAGACCTTTTTGAGCACGTTACATAGTTTTTCATCCAAGAGCTACTGAGCATTCACCACTACATTGTCTTTTCTTACTCCTGGTAATTTTATTATTGCCCCATAGCTTACTTTAAATTTTGGCTCATCAAGATGGGACTCAATTTCTCGTAAGAGCATCTTCCTTGTCTACAGGTATGTAGCCTCCTTATCAAAAGATGAAATTGCCATGATTCCTCTACTGGAATCATGCTTTGGAACCACACACAAAACACTTTTTTGGGGTCATCAATATAACCCATCCCTGGCCTCTACTCCCGTGCGCGCCTACCTCTCGTGTGCATCCCCATAGGAATACTTATAGTTAAAATGGTGCCTCTAGTGTTGTCGTGGTCCCTTTTTGCACTCTCCTCCTTATCCTTGTTTAACACCAGCTCAACATTGCATTCCAACTTCTCCTCCACCAAGGTCTCAATGTTCTTTGTTTCTTCTCTCTCTACCACCTTGGCTGTTCATTCCAGCATAAGGCTTAGGGCCTTCTATTTCTACACACCAACCTCCTCACTTCCCATGTCCTAGGTTCCTTCCCCTTCTTGGCTATCCTTGCACGCTGCACCAAAAGGAACCCCTATTCCTCTTCTCCACCTTCTTCTTCTGAATCATGCACGTTGAAAATATGTGGCTCTTGATCTTTTTTAAGTTTTTCTTCCCCACTAACATCTTATTCACTATCATCTTCTTTACCTATGTATTCCTCCAAACTCCTAGTTTCTTCTGAGGTGGTCTCCTCTTCTATCCTCTTCTTCTTCCTAACTGAGGGATTCTGGCGCAGGTGACTTTGTCTCTTCTTCTCCTGATGACTCATTATCTAATGGAATTTTTAGTTCCGGAGTCTTCTCTTTGACTATGGTCCTCTTCTTATATGAATACATACTTGTTTTGAAATGCTTGTCCCAGGGGAACCTATTACCTATGTATCCACCACACTTGGTATTTTCTTCTCTGGCTCTTTTTCCTCCCGTTTGGGTACGGGTCTCTTCATGCTAGTTGGGGCCTTAGGTATAGGCACCTTTTTCTCTAGATATATGTCCATTTCATATTTGGGTCTTATGCAGAGGTATATGCGTGTTGCGCGGATCCTCCTATAATGGGCAAGGTCATGGGCCTTATCATTTGAACTTCATGCAACACGTATCTCTCCATGTATGCACATGCTTGCCAGGGTAGACAAACCCTTTGTGCACATTTCCCTCTAGTCCCGGTCCAGATTACCAAGGTCCAGTTTCCACTTCTTGGATTCTTTGAACTTGTTTACTCCCACTTGGAAGTATTGGGACCTATGAAGGCAAAGGGGCGATTGCACCATGGGTTCCATGTCTCATCCATTAGTCTGAATCTACCCAGGAAGAAATGTTGGTACATAACAAATTAAACTTCTCCTTTGGTGGCCGCTGGCAGTTGTTCAGGAATCCTCCATTCCACCCCAAACACGTTCCTTAGGCACGTACTACCATTTCTCAAGGCGTGCCTTGTGCATGGTCGTCATAGTGTCAAAGGTGTATTTTTCAAATCTCTTTGCGAGTGAAGGGTCCTCAATAAGGTACTCCCACATGAATTTTTTTAATGCATCAGGTACTCCAATCTTTGAAAACACAATGGTTAGCAGGATATTACCGAAAAGGATTGCGTCACCTTCTTTTGTGAAACTGACAATCTCATCCGCGATGAATGTAGATAAGTTGTAGAAGGTGCCCTTTGAAATTTTCTTACAAACATTCAACCATGGCTTATTGACCTGGGTCCATCTCTCCTGGCCATTTAAATTTTCCATCAGGTGCGTAGCCATCTTCATTACCGGGTCCTTGATGTCTGTGATATCATAGTACCTTGAACCCTTTTTGTATGCATAGGAGGTGACCATCTCCTTAATTTCCTCTTTGTCACTTAGGTCATCCTCCAAACTATCTCCTTCATAGATGAGGGGTAATGCACATCTTGTGCCCTACAAAGTGGAAGTAGTATTCATGCATGTGCGACATCAGCCATTGATATAGGTGCTCAGGCTTCCCGAAGTAGGGGAACTCAAAGAGTTTCAATAACCCTACTTTCTCCAACTTGACCTTCACATCATCAATATAGATTGGTAAACCCTCTGTTGTCCTTTTATTTGTTTGGGCGCACTAACTCTAATGCCATATCCTTTTTGATTTTGCTCATACAATGATTGTAGTCATTTACAGACATGTTTCTTAGATGGGACTCCCACTCCTTCCCCAGCAACACTCCATCTGGGTACTACATTTTTGCATACCAATCTTCATTTGTATGTGCATCAGTTTCTTGTTGTTTTCTCTTTCCTTTGCCCGTTCCATTCTTAGGTGTGCTAATTGGTTTCTTGGGTGCCATTGTCTAGGTCCTCTTCTTACTTCAATCACTTCTTGTAACTCTATTCTTCCACTCTTTCCCACCTTAGATCTTGAATTTGTGAAAAAAACTCCTTAAACCTATGCCCTAGTTCTTTAAACCCTAACTAGGATAATCCCTTCACAAGATGATGCCTTCTCACCACTTCTCTTATGCTTGTGAAATCCCTTCCTTCTGGCTCGTAGATCTAAACTAGTTACTCATGCTCAAAAAATTTTCTTCACACGGATTAGTTTTTGGAAGCCCTAGTTTGCAAAGATGCAAAAAGTGCTTCTTTCTCCTTATACACAAAGTGAATAATGAAATGCCTCGACCCTTTATTTATAGTTTTTCCCTTTTTAAGAATTAAATGCTACTTCACCTATCACCGTACTTTTCACGTTTAATGTATTTTTTTCAAACAAAGTCTGAACTTTAGCGCTTTAACTCACGTGCTCAACCCTGCACGGGAAATCTTCCAACCTTCTAGTGCACAACCAATCTATCTAGATAGGAGATTCTTGTGTGCATGTCACTGGCACCAAAGGAACTTATTCTGTCCTAATTTTTTCTCTTGCCTACCTCATGTTGCTTATGCACTTTTTCCTCCTTTGTACGTGGGATCTGAAAGTAGCCTTATCTTGACACCAACCATCCTTTTCCATCTTTTCTTTCCATGCACCTCCTTCAACAGGGCCATTCAACCAAGATTTTCAACACAAACTTCCATGGCACTTTACTCATGCTCTCCTTCACATCACTCGACCCCACACTAAAATGATGCACGGTCCTCTACGCACTCAAAAATCCTCAAAGTAATAAGGTTACCGGTGCCCAAGGCACAAAACAAAACAACAACATGAAAGGGGAACACAAGAAAAGAAATGCATAAAGGAAATTCTAAATTAACTGTCAAAACTACCTTATTTACAAACACCAAGAAGACTTATTTATAGTAGGGCTTCAACCTACTCCCATTGAAGTGTCTAGGAAATTTCGTTCAATCCAGTGCTTGTAACTGACACGCACCCGAATCAAGGATGTACAAGATTTTATAGGGACCTAACCAATGGACCTTCAACTTCACAGGATGGCGTAGAAACTTGGAATCATATAGTAAGACCATATTCCCAACCTCAAACTTCTTATTTCTAATGTGGTGATCATGCCATGATTTTTTATTTACTTTTTCTATTGTTTGGCTCCACCTGGTGAGTGATTGTCTTTCATCCAGCTTCATCAATTTATTAATTCTCTCTTCCAGCACATGTTCATTAGCCAACCCTCCTGTGTGTGCTATTTGCAGAGAAGGTAACATGAGTTCAACTGGTAGAACCACTTCTATGCTAAACACCAATTGAAATGGTGTGGCTTTGTTCAACCTTTTATAAGTTGTCCTGTAAGCCCATAATATGGCTGATACCTTTTCATCCCAATCTTGTCTTCTGACATCACAAATTTTGGTTAGGGTGTGACTGAGTATTTTGTTAAATGATTCCATGGTTCCATTTGTTTATGGGTGATAAGGGGTAGTCTTGTGATGAACTACAATGAACTCTGCTAACAAGATCCTCACGGTCTCATTCAAGAAATGTGTACCCCTATCACTGGTTAAAATTAAAGGACATCTATACCTTATGATAATGTTCTCCCACAAAAATCTTGTCGTTGTGGCTGTTGTGCAAGTCTTTAGTTAGGGCTGCCTCTACACACCTTGTCAGATAATCCATGTAATTGATTACATAGTGTGATCCAGTCCTACGCACTGCTGGTGTAATAGTGCCTACAAATTCTATTTCCCATTTCTCAAAAGGTTTAGCACTAGGGATAGGGTGCAAAGGAATTTCATCTCTCTTTCTTGGTTCGCCAATGTGTTGACAATGGTCACACACTTTACAATAGTCCTTGCAATCCTTATACAGAGTTTCCCACCACAATCCTATCCATTAAAATTTTACGTGTGGTGGCGTCACCTGCATAATTTCCACCCACACTTCCTCTGTGTGCTTCCTCTATGATGGCGAGGTGCTCATGCTCTAGTACACACCTACACAAAACTTCATCATGCCCTAACTTGTATAAGTCCCCACTGATCAACATGTAGGGCACGATGCATATGGCTAGTTGATTTCTTTCTAATGCCTTCATCCCTTCCAATGCCACACCTTCCTTTAGGAATACTGTAATCTCCTCTAAATCCAAGGGCGCGCACCACAACCTAAATAGTTGTGCATATGGCATAGTCTCTTCAATAATCTACACATCCTCCCCTGAATCAATTCTTGATAGATGATCAAGTCCACAATTACTCTTTCCATGACTTCACAACTACCATAAACTCAAACTCTTGAAATAATAACACCCACCAACATATGCGCCCTTGTAGAATGGGCTTGTTTACCAATTACTTTAACACCATGTGGTCAGTGTAAAATAAAAAGGGTGTTGCTAGCAAATACTGTCTAAACTTGAAAAGTGTGTAAATCATTGAAAATGCTTTGTGCTCAGTCGTAGTGTAATTATACTCTGCTGGTGTCAAGTTCCTACTTGTAAAACATAGAGGATGATAAAAAATTCCTTCACCCAGACTGTGTAAGCACTGCTCCAATGGCAGTTATTGAGGCATCTACATGAACATGGAAGGGCTTGTCCCAAGAGGGAAAATGTAATATAGGCACGGTGACAAGCCTATCTTTTAATGTGTCAAACACCTTCTGTTGCGTCTCTCCCCAATGGAAGGCACTTTTATGTCTAAGAAATTATTATAGAGGCGAGGTGATCTTGGCATACCCCTTGATGAATTTCCTGTAATAACCCGTATGCCCAATAAATCTATGCACTGCACTCTGGCTAGTATTCTCCCCCAATCCCACAATAACTACAACCTTGGTAGGATCTACTAGCAAGCCCTCCTTACATATGATATTCCCCAATAAAGTCCCAAAGGGTGTAGTAAAGACACACTTTTTAATGTTGAGGGATATCCTTAATTGCTCCAACACCTCTCAAACATCAGCCTCAAATTATCACAATGGTATTTCACTAGCCCATACACTGTCCAATCATCTAGATAGACCTGAATAAATTTGTGGATGAAGTCCTAGAACGCCTGTGCCACTATGCGTGAGAAAATAGTAGGCACATTCTTTAACCCAAAGGGCATGACCGTGTATGCAAAAATTCCCCATTCAGTGGAGAAATTTGTCTTCTCCTGGTCTTCCTTTGCAATCTGGACTTGTTGGTACCCCGAAAATCCATCCGTAAAGGAATAGATTTTGCGCCCAATGAACTCCCTCCGAAATTTCTTTAGTAAAGGGGGTTCCAAAAGGATCGATGACACACACTATGTTCAACTCCCTATAATCCACATAGATCTTGATCCACCCATCCTTCTTGATGCTTATTACCATCAGACTTATCCATTCTAATTCTTCCACAGCTTCAATGATCTAAGAAGCTATCATTTTGTCTATCTCTTCCTTTACCTTTATGTGCAAATTGGGATTCATCTTGTAGGGTCTCTTCCTGACTGGGCACACACCATCCTTCAAATTTATCCTCATCTCCCCAAGGAATGGTGGATGCCTTTGAGCTCATGGTACCCACATGGGAATAAATCCTCAAATTCACGTAAAAGATCAATGATCTTAGAGACCTCCTTCTCTGACCAATAATCTCCAATAATAGCTTCCTTAGGTTCTTCTCCTGAGCCGATGTTAACCTTTTTTTCTTTAAGGGCTCATGGTAGGTATGTGCATGAGCATCAACACTGTCCACTACCCCGCATCTCCCTATAGAATGGTTAACATCCAAGATCTCTACTTCCTCCCCATTAATAACATATATTAATTTCCCTTTCTCCTTTTCCAAGCACGCAAGCTCAAGCTGGATCTCTTATACTTCTTCTACCTCTTCTTCAAAGTGCACCTCTAAACCTGGTCCACCTAGTAGTTCCAATAGCTTATCTTCTACCATGACACTATCCCTCATGGTAAGGCTGTTAACAACCTACAATGCCTTATCAATTGATGACTCGGTACTTTGGTACTCAAACATTTGAATGAGGTTAGCTGCTAGCTCTTGCCAATTTCTTATTTGGCAGCATGTCTCAAAATGTATGTACCATGCGTGTGCGCAACCCTACAGTGTAGAATACATATTGTGTACCCATAGGGATGATGGCAAAGCTTCCGCAGCTTCTCTCTTGACCTTCTCACAAGCTTTGATGTGGAAAGAGGTGAGTTCCTTACCATTATAGTCCTTGATAGTGGTAGGCACTTTACTTCTAGAAAACCTAACAGAGAGAGAAATTCTCACCTCATACCATTCCAAAAGGATCTCCTGATGTGTAGCCCACCACCATGCCACTGTGTTGAGTAGTACATAACTTAACATCCCCCTACGTTCCTTCTCCTCCTTCCACTGAGCTTCCATCTCCTGCAAAAACATCTCAGGGAAGGCCCCTCCTAAATACTTAGGTAGTTTTTTTCCTCCTAGGTGCCAGACTGTATGCGCCTTTGTTACTTTTGTTACCAATCCTCTCAACTACCATCCAATAAATTCATAATGTCCCATGTGCCTAATTATCACATGCTAGACTAGTGGTTTCACTTACTGACTGAGCATCCTCAATTTGGATAACTCCGTTGGTAGGATGGATTATCTCTGGATCCTTGATTGAGCACACATATATCCTATCCAGGACCTCTTCCCCCAAAGGTTTAGTATAGGGTGTTGACTTCCCATCAGCCAGGGGTATAATGACCCATTCCTCCTTATTTTCAAAGATGATGTACCCTTTGTTGAAACAAAGGTCCGTATTGTTCTTATAACACCATGGGTGCCCAAGTAGTGCTGGGAAATTTTCTTCCTCGATGAGCACCAAGACTTCGAAGTCCCCAGTAAATTTAGCTCCCTAGATATTGATAGTTATATCCTTTAAGACACCGATGGGCATTTCCTTCATCTTTTTTTCCATATATAGTACATTTGAAGAGGGTTGTAATACAGGTCTTCCCATTTGTTGCCATGCATCCAAAGTGAGAACATTGACCTCCGCACCTGTGTCAATGAGGATATTACTAAGGATCCATCTATCCACAACTACATCTAATGTGATTTCCTTGTCATAGTCAAGGCTATGAGGGGGAAGGTTTACATGTAAGACCTGTCTCTCACACTCTCCTCTGGTGTGTGGTATATTCTCCCTCAACCATGCCCCTAGTAAGGGAATAACATTTTATTGCCTTAGCATTTTACATACTTCCCTGACCTCACCCAGGTCATCTCTTGGTGCCTTGACCTTCCTCCTTTGCTCCTCCCTCCGGGAATGCTCCTTTAGACAATAGATTTCTCCTTGTAAACTCCAAATGACATCCATGGTATCTTGATACACTTTCTTTTGATGTGCAGGGTTTGGGTACTTCCCATGAACTACTTCCTCTCTTGAAACCAGGGTCATATGCCTTGGTATTTCCTTTACACACATGGACTCTACTCTTTTTGTTACTAAAACAGGTTCCAAGCCTACATCATGTGTCACACGTGACATCCATTGTGTGTCTGTATTCTTAATGCTTACCATTTTAGTGCACTTGTCTTTCCGGTGCTACTAATTCATGTGCTCAAATAACTCAGGGCACTCCTCATACTTATGCTTCTCTCCACACCATGAGCACTATAATAGGTCTGGACACTCTCATTTGTAATGCTCTGTAGACCCCATTATTAAAATAGGTTCCATGTGGGAACTCACTTCTTCCTCCTCCGCAGTTACCATGACCACGAAATCCTCCATGAAATTCCCTTCTGCGTGTGCCTCCATCTATGCACTCTTCATAACGGTGATCATCACCTTTAGAACTACTAGAAATTATGGTTTGGCACACCCCGTGATCAATGGCCTCATGGATTTGATCGATGAGCCTATAATCCTTAGTATCATGGATTGTAGAGGTGAAAATATTACAGTAGCAAGACACATTCTTCCAAATTAAGTGCTGTAATAAGGGGCATCTAGTTGTATCATGGTCCCCATGACAAATTTCATAGTCTACTGTCACAACGCGTACTATCCTCTGGGGGAAACTATCCTTGGCACACCCCTCCACCTCAAAATGTGTACACCATAAACCACTACGAGTCTCATGGGCTGAGTTCACAGATAACTTCTCCAGTTGTTTAGCCATAGCAGCAATTTGAGCCTCCAGGAACGGGCTAACACAAGTATCAACACTTCCAACCACCTCGGCATGCAGAGTAACTTCTAACACGTTGCGTGGGTCTATAAAAGTTTTATGAGATAAGGCCCTTCTAAAAGGTGTGATCAACCCTCCAAAAAACCACTGAGCATGCTGCAAAGGGTGAATATCATATGATAACTTAGACAAGAGAGTTTTAAAGCACACATCATACTCCCCGCACACTCTCTGCCATTCCTTGTTGAATATCCTTCAGGACTATGATGCTCTTCTGTTCAAACTCAGGGATGTAGAATTATGCTAAGAAGGCATTCTTTAAAGTAGTATAATCCACCACAATTTGATGAGGGTCATATTTCCTATACCAGTTATGTGTGTACCCCTACAACGTTGTTGTAAATTGACTAGCCTTCTACTCTGAGGTTGTGATCCCCTTTGCACGCCATAACAAATCACACTTTTGAACATGTTCTGCAACATCTTCAATACCTCTATAATCTATAAAATGTAAATACATCTCAAAGAAGACTTAAGGGGATTGTTGGGGCCCTTGTCCTCCTGAGCTAGAGCCTTAGTTTCCTGTAGTGTTTCCTCTGCCACCAGATCCACCAGGTTCACTAGGTCATGTGCCTTCTGAGCCACCAAATTCACTAGAACCACTAGGTCCACCAAGTCTTGTCCCTCCTGACCCACCAAATCCACCAGAACCACCAGGTCCATTAGTAGTCGTGCTAAGTGTCTCCAAGGTTCCACTAAACTGTGTTCCAACAGTCTATGATAGTGCCCCACTACCACTATTGTACCCCACGCCACTCCTAGATGTGAGATCAAAGGCTTGTATACTTACTCCTTGTCTAAAGACTCCTTTGAATATTGGAATATATATATAGCCATAGAAGTGGGAACTAAAAAATTGTACCTCTTAGGCATAAATATGTCACTTCTACTGATACCAACTAGGTCAATGATATTCCTCCCTTGATATGGAAAAGAAAGTGCCATGGTTCAGTCATTGGGTGGGTTCAGATACGTGCCAATGAATCTTCTCTCTCTCCACATGATGGAATCTTATCAGAAGATGAAGGGGTCTCTCTTATGCACTTTCCAAGATGGGATAGCACAGACTGCTCTGGTTCCACATCCTCTGCGTGAACCTCAACTCCATCCTATAACATCTACCTTCATAGATCCATCACACTTGTAGTTTCACGTCGTCTAGCAAACTCCCTTTCACGCACTTCACTATACTTGAGTTGTCTCTCTTCCCTTTCTTTCTCTATCGTAATATCTACCATCTTCCTCCACCGTAGCTCCCTTAACCAATGCTCATAATGGTTTAGCCGGCCATTGGAAATGCCTCTAAACTCAAAGTAACAATCAAGAAATTCATTTCCAGAGGGATAACACATAGAAATGATCCTCTGGGCTCCCTCAGAAATTCAAAATCAGCAACTTCTGGGAAAGAATATCTAGAAATAGAGTACTCCAGAGTGTAGCTAGCTAACACACCCTCCCACCAATCATCCAAAACATGAGTCCACATTAGATCTGCATCCTGTAGCTTTTGGTATTCTTCTTGGGTCCATGCGTGTGATCTAGAATACCATCTTGATATAGACACATATGCTGAGATCCATTCATACAGTTCTACTGGGAAGTAGCAGAAAAAAATTTCATACCAATTATGGTAGAGGTTCTCTTCTACCCATCTACGTGCATCAAACTCAAGTCTATTGTTGAATCTCTGAGAAAATTCAACCTCCATGCTCTTGAACCATGATTCAATACTTTCCAAAGTTAAACATTTTTTCATTACTCATTATACAGATCATGATGTATGTCATTTCCCACTACAAATTTGAAAAGAGGTCCCAGAAATGAAACCAAGATGTAGTAATTTTTACCCCTATTACAAAAGAAAAGAACCCCATGCACACTAGCATATCACCCAGCAGGCACTGAGCACTCACCCAAGGCAACGCGCGGGTGTCGAGTATCTCTTTTATGTGATTTTAGTGGGAAACATCATCTATGATCCATGTTTAAGAGATTTGAAAGGAAGTAAAACATACAAGCACCATAGAGCTTCAGAATGAATTCTATATCCTTGCAGTCATTTTAGACAGAAAGAGCTTAACAAATTTTATAACTTATACTAAAACAAAAAGAAGTTATACAAGCATCCATACTTAATCATAAATATGAGAAATATGTATGCATAAGAATCATTAATGTTCATATTCATGTAAGATGGTAACCTCATTACATTCATGGAGCCATTACAGAATGTCACAGAGAAGCAGATCATATCATGCATTATAACTAGACTTATGTGGCTAGGATCTCAAAAGACAGTTTATACCACCCCCATACCCTTATTACATCCTTATCTAAGAATAATTACCCAAACTAATAGAGTTCTTGCAGTATTTCTGTAGAGCTCTATCCTCTATCTATTTCTCCTTTTCTTTACTTCTATAGGTACTTGTATATATAGGCTTTCTGGACTACCAAATCATCCTCCAGTGGCCTCAGATCTGATGCCAATTATTTGAATGTGGTCCTCCATATGAACATGCTTCTCTAAGCCTAAGCTTTCCATTGTTTACCATAATGTTCTTATAGAAGCTTCTATCATAGGCATTCTCCTTCCTGGGCCAACATGTCGCCAAGCTAGCACCTTATTGACTCAATATACGCAGTCGGGTCATGCTTTTCATGTGTTCTAGCCAAAATACCCAATATGGCTAAGTCATGAACCCTTGGTTCTATCCATGCATACACCATGGGTTTCCTTAAATCCTTCCTTAAACCTTTCCATGCATTCTTTATCCTTGCGTGCCTTTCTTCAACCAGGCCTTGGCGCTTATGCACCTTTTTTATACTTAGCCAATATTTTAGGGGCCCAATAATATACATAATTAGATCTAAGGGAAATCAAATTATGGTGAGAGGATGTCTCTAACAATGGCTACAAGGCCATATTAGATATCCCTCTACTAACCAATATGAAGATTAGATGCAAAAATTGAGAAAGCTAATCCAAGAAGGAAGTAAGACTCTTAATCATATTTTTTATATGATATACTAATCAAAGTATGGTGTAAAAGTGTAAACATAGGTTCTTAGTCCTTCTTATAGTTATTACTTTGGGGAAAACTTGCATCTTGGTGCATGCGGGACTAAAAATGCAAAATAAATTAAGGCTTGTTAATCATGATTAGTTAATGAACAAGTGATTAGCATGTGAGGAGCATTAATTAACCACTTGGGTCAATTAAGAGGCTATGATAAGCTTTTGACTCATTTTGAGATGTCTTGGAGGGAAATGGGGTGATTTTGAATGGCTGGAAGAGGGTTATTAACTAATAATAGGGTATTTTGATCAAAACAAGGGTAAATAGGCTTAGTTAGCTAATAATCACTAATTGTTTTCTCTGAAGAGGATTATAACTAATGATGTGTTTTCAATTAGCATACAGAATGTGATAGAGGTAATTAATCAACAAAGTGTTGTTAATTAACCAAAATAGAGGGAAACATTATTTAATTAGTGGAAATCACTGGTTGTAATGGAAATGGTAAGAATGAGAGTGATTAGTGGGCATTTAGCAATAAGACTATGAAAGTGGAAGTTAGGTGTCTACATTTTCCCTTGTTTGAGGTGAAGTAAGTGGCGTAACTTCAAACATAGTAGAGAAGTATAAGAAAGTAAAATTTTGAAGAAAAATTAGTAGAATGAAGGATGCCCCCTTGAGTGTCGATGGGGTGATAGAGGAAGTCAATCAACCATAAAAATTTTGATCGAAACCAATAGAAGAAATAAGAGAGGGATAAAAAGGATTTTTATCACCTAGGTGTTTTGGAAGAAAAATGAATAGTGAGAAGACATAGCAGTGAAGAATATAGGACTAGCTCTTTCATCCAATTTAAATAAGCAACTTTGTTTCATTATGTTGCCCCTATGATCTAAATCATCGACCCTTATTAAAATAAACAAAAGTGTAAAATAACATGAAAAGTTATATTACTAACATTTGTTCATCGCTAAAAATATGTAACTCCATGCAACAGAAAAAATGCAATGCAATGTGAGAAATTAAACAATCTAACCTAATAGAGAAATAGGTAAAATCACACATACTCGAACAAACAACGTTCAAGACAATTGTACCAATGTTTTTTTATCAAGCTTTAGTTCCCGAATGTTTGTGTTTTAATGACAAGGGTTAAAAATGGTGCCCCATGCAAGGATACATGCAAGGGGAATAACAGAGGACAAAATTAGTCCCATGAAAAACATTCATGCACTATGACACAGTTTTTGGAAACTCATTATTGCACGAGAGTACTGATATAGTAAGCAAATTGACTTTGTTAATGGAAGTAGATCAAAATGATCCATGAGTCATTTGAGACAAGAAAAAACAAGAACCTAAGAAATATGTTTTATAGGAAAAAACTACAATGTTTGAGGAGATTGCATTTGATACAGGCTTCAGCTGTGTGCATGCCATTTACCAATTTTTGAAAAAATTGAATTTTTGCATTTTTTTATTTTTAATGATTTTTTACTAATGTTTTTGGATTTTTATTTTATTTTTTAAAATTTTTTTTGAGTTTTTGAATTTTTGGGAAGAAAATATTGTAGAAGAAATGATGAAGTAATGGGACATTACCAAAAGATTCTGGAAGATAAAAATATGCCTCATGTAGTAGAAAGGGTCACCAAGAAGCAAAAACATGCCCCAACGTAGTGAAAATAGATGAAAAATAATTATTTATTAAAAATAATCATCACAGTTAGTGCTAGAAGAATCAAAATGGTTTTAGGGTGCTTTGAGGGTGAGAGAAACGATGTAGGGGGGTCAAAATAGGTATAAAACCATGCCACAGGGGGGTAAAAACTATTGCGGATAGTTCATTTATTACTGACCTTTTTCATTTTTATTGCTAATTGAGCTCTAACCTATGTTAGAAATGGCAAGGGTATAGAAATGGAAACACCATGCATATCACATTCGAGATTATATGAGACTTCTCGAGGATGGCTTATAGGTACACAAAGCAAAAACTTTCACTTTTTTCCTTTTGTAGTGCATTTATTAGCATTAATTAGGGTAGAAATTGATGTGAAAGTGCCAAAGCAGCCCTTGGGGTGCATAAGCATTCACGGGGGCATGCTGGCATTAAAGGAACACATGCGCATCTACGCTACTGCAAAATAATGGGAGTTCACATGTAATTTTTATAAAAGTGCATATGGCTATGCGTAAGAATGAAAATGGGTGCATTGGCATTAGGATAGATGTGCTGGCATGAGTTGGAGGGTTATGGGGATAGGGGGTGCTTTCTTGAAAACATAGGCACCTGCATGGAAAAGGGGGCGCTAGTGTAAATATTAGAGCACTGGTGTTGTATGGGATGCGATGGCATAATAAAGCATTTTTGAATGAATTTTTAGGAGAATTATAAAGTATTTATGAAAACTTATATGATAGAATAGACGAATTAGATGAAGAAAATAGAAGAATAAAATGATAAAATAGAAGAATAAGATCATAACAAATGACCTGACTGACTGTGTAGGTGGACCTAACCCAATTAGATATGTGGGAGTGACATGGGTGGATCCAGGCCTATGAGGCGACCTTCTGTCAATGAGATCACATATACTTGAAGACGTTACTGGATGTTACGGGTCTCTCACACGTGGCTCGTATGCCACAGATCAGTTTGGATCATAGTGTGTGTACAACCTTAGCTAAGATATGGTGGACTGAGAACTAGACATTTCAGATTCTGACGGGAGAGATGAGAATTAAGTTGAAGGACATTTAGTGGATTTTAGAGTGCCTATTTAGGGTCAGCTGGTGACGTATGACAACCATCATGGTCATAACCTACAGAACATTGCTGTAGTTTTCGAAGTAGCAGATCTACCTCACCGGGGTATGTCAGTGGATATTACTAGATGTATGGCAGATCATTGTCTCAAGTGAGTTTCTATATATATTATAGCTCTTGTTAATGGCCTATTACTTCCTGACAAGATTGGTGCTCATTTTTCTTTGGGCCTGATTGGAGTGATACATAGAATCATCAGTGGAGAGGTATTTTGTTGGGGGAAGTGTATACTAGCCCACCTATATGCATATTTACATTTGATATCCTATCATAGTCATAAGACTATGGGGTCAGCTACTTTACTTCAGATATGGGCCTAGGATCTCATCACCATAAGGTGCACAGTAGGAGCATTGTGAGCCCGAGCTCTCGGTGAGCCATTTATTATGGGATGGGTTCCAGATGGGGATAATATTCATAGGCACATGAGAGATACAACATACTACATGTGATCCTTTAACGAGGTACAACCTCATATGATTACATGATGGCCATAAAGATTGTATCAGTTACCTGAGGATGCAGCACAGTTGAGCACTACAGCCATTGATAATTTCATTATTCAGAGTAGGGCCTACATTCTCAAGTGGCATAGAGAAGAAAAGGTCCAATGACAATTTGGTCTCATCTAGGGGATTCTAAGTGATGAGAAGTGGTATGGGTGGAGGTCTAGAGAGACCTTCCATATTGGGCCATAGATCTGACTAGGACGAGCTCACACCAAATTTTTAAATGTGGTTCAACAACCTTGGGTGCAACAATCACAACTAGTAGATCCAGGGATGACCCTGTATTATTAGGGATAGTATGCTATAGTGTTTCCTTAGTGGTTGATGATTCCACAGGAAGTGTTAGACGCAGGGATAGCCATGGTAGTGCAGGGGATACAAGGCCCAAATCCTAGGACAGAGGATTAGGTCGATCGACAGGTAGGGCCATAGTGTAGTCATTTTTCTACTCACCTACTAACTTATAACCTCATGCTTGCCATCCTATCACCTAATGGGTGTTGGGCACTCACCTGAGGCATGCATGAGTGTTTAACCCCTCCTTTATGTGAGCATTATGAGAAGATCTTGCCATTGATAGAAAATTAGATGCAGAAAAGTAAATGTTCATGCACTCATTATGAAAGCATCAACATGAGCTATTACATCCTATATACCCATGCGATTTACTAACAAGAGAAACATCATGGCATGAAAGGATAAGAACATATCGATTCCATAACATATAAGGAAATAGACACTAGGGTTTGCACACCATGAACTAGATATTCAGAATAGAGCCATATATTCATATTGATCATAGTATCCTAGTAACCACATTACATTCAAAAGTGGTCATTACAGACCATACATATCAAAAGACTTCAGACTTATCTCTTACATGATTCTTCCTAGTGTAACATTCTAATATGCCCTCCCTGTTACATCCCTTACTACATGATAACTAATGCCAAATAGAGGCCTAGTACATCCATAAGAACCCTCAGCACCTAAGTGCCTCCTAAAATATTAATATTACTGCAGCATCATACTTGTGATGCATTCCTCATACTATATGTCTTCCTCCCTAACCATCTTCTTGTCTCTCTATCTCTTTTTTTTCTGTATCCTCTTCTATCTGAGCATCTCTTCTTCATAGGATCAACACCCAGCACCATGCCTTTCTTCATGAGCATATCAGATGCTAAGTGTCAATGTGGTCCTCTAATGGTGCATGCTTATTCTGCTCCGAGCTTTCCACTTTCTAAAATGATGTCTTCCTAGGAATATTCCATGCATGGAATATTTTTTCCTTCACCTCCAAGTCTCCAAGCTGACGACCTTATCTACTCGACATGCCTAGTCGAGGTCACATTTTTCCTCAAGTGCCTCCAGAATGCTGAATATGGCTAAGTCCTTAGACCTTATGCATTTTCTTGTGTGTGTGTCCTGGTTTCTCCTAAACCCTTCTTAAACCATTTTCATATGTGATTCTCCCCCACGTTCACTTCTTCCTATTGGTCTCACGAGCACTCATGTACCCTATAGTACTTAGCCAATATTTTGAGGCCCAACATCACCCCACACTAAGCTTTGTTCTCCTTCCTCAGAAACATTCTACTCCTTTAAATAATAATGAATGGTGGGAACCCAGATAAATTGAACAAATAAGTAAAGAATGGAAGAATGAAGAATAGAAAAATTGAAAGAATCAAATATCTTGTCTACTATTGTAAGAGGAGTGGGAACTCCTTCCTTTTTATCACCTCGATCTTATCCCATGCATTTACTTCACCATGCACCTATTGAAGTAGGTCACTCACTAGAGTCACTTACCTCCTCAAAACTTATTTCATCGCCCTTAGCATTCAACGTATCTACAATCCCTTCTAGCTGGTTGTTAAGGTCTTATAGCGCGTTCATTCTACAGATGATCTGGGGGTATAGTTCCTTAAGTCAATTTTTAATCGATCCTTGTAAGGATTCAATTGCTTCCATCTTGTTTTCTACCTCAGCTAGGATATTATCCCTCTTCTGCCCCGTTTCCTTTATTCTTCTCTTGTATTCCTTCATCACCTGCCTTATGTGAAGCAACTAGTATGTTTTTTACTCTATCTCTATCAATGTAGATATCATACATAGCCTCAGACCATCTATGCGGTGGTCTGTAAAGCATAAAAGAGCTTATAATATCATGTCACTATCTCCCCAATATTCTACTACTCTTCCTCCTTCTGGAAATCCAATGCCTCTTCTGTTGATTCTAGAGTGAGCGGCCACCTCTCCATGGTAAGGATGTGGGTTAAGTCTTCCAAGCATTACAAGGTTGAATCATATTTCTAGCTCAAGGAGGTGCTATGTATGGGTGCTTCAAATTGATGGCATTCTTGATCATTTCAATCTTCTTGTACACCTCACACACCTTCACCTTCTCCTCCCTTAGTTTGTGCCTTAACGTTATGCGTTGATCATCTCTTCCTACTTCAGATCCTTTCTCTTCTCAATGAGCTCCTCCTTCTTCTCCAATTCTTCCTCTAGGAACCTTACCCTGTCATTTCTTCCGAAGATTCTCGCCTCAATCTCAACCAATACCTTTTTGAGGGCATTACAGAATTTCTCATTAGATAATTTTTTTAGCATTTACCAGGGGGTTCACTCCCTTGGATTCTCTGGTACCTTCATCAGTTCCCCTTATCTGATCTCAGACTCAGGCTCATCAACATGGAACTCAAATTCCCAAGATAGCATCTTCCTCGTTCATGTGTATGCACCTTCTTCTTTGAATGAAGACCAAGTAAGGAGTTGGTCTATGGGCACAGTACTTTGGAAACGCACACGCAATACCTTACTTGAGATCATTAATGTAACTCATTCCTTACTCCTACATTGTTACCACACTCTTTTTGTCATGTACACGTTTCCTTTGGAAAGTTTACTACTAAGCTGGGATCTTCACTCATGCTCTACATACTCTTTTCCCATGCTTTCCTCCTCTATCTCTTTGAGTATCTCATCAGTGACTGCACTCCACTTCCTTCTCCACCAATTCCTTTATTATGCTTGTTACTTCTCTTTCTACATGCGCCTCTTCTATCTTTTCCTTGGTGAGGCTTGGGGTCCTTTGATCCTTTTTATTTACTTCCTCAATCTCACCTTTTCTTTGAGCGTCTTCCTCTTCCCCATCCTTTTCTTCATTTCCCTCCTCCTTGGAGTCATGCACATCGTACACAGGATGGTACTTGAGCCTCTTCATGCTCATCATTTTATTTCTTTCACCTCTGATAGGCCTTTAGGCTCTCTATTTCTTTTTATTTTTCCTTCTATGCTACCTTCTTCCTCTTCTTAACTGGTGATTCCAGTATAGGAGACTCTTCCTTCTCTTCTTCTTCAGCAGAGTGACTCCTTCCTTGGTGATTCTTCTTATGTAGGAGGCTCTTCTAACTATGGTGCATCTCTTCCTCAGGAGATTTTTCATTTTCCTTAATGGGGGGGCTTCTTCCTTTGTGCATATGTGCTTGGATTTACACCTGACTCCTATGCGCCCACAGATTATGTTGTTTACACACTTGGTGCCTTCTTCCCTGACACCTCTTCTTTTTCCCTCTTCCTTGGCATGGCCTTCTTTCCCCCAGTGGGGTATTCTGGGATGGAGACATCACTCTCCAAGTAGGCACCCTTCTCATACTTTGGTCCTGATGCGCAGGTGCACCCTCATTATGGTCCTTCCAACAATTAGCAGCATCACAAGTTTTATCATGTGTACCTCGTGGGAGACATACTTCTCCACATAAGTGCACTTCTTGGGGTATACTAGATTTCTATAGCATCTCGTGATGGTCTTGGTCCACCTCGATGAGGTTGAACCTTAGTATTTTGGCATCCTTGAAGCGATTGACCCCTGCTTTGAAATATTGTGCAGTGAATGAGAAAGGTAGTTTACACCATGGGCTCTTTGTCACATCTATCAATTTGAATCTGCAAAAGTAAAAGTGTCTAGTAAATATTGAACTCAACCTCTCCTTGCACTAGCACCTAGCAATTGTTCAAGTATCCTCCATTCAGCCCCAAATGTGTCGTGCACATCCTCTTGTACCAATTCTCTAGGCATGCCTTATGGGCGGCCATCATGGTGTCACAAGTGTATTTTTCATATCTCTTTACGTGGGGAAGGATCTTCATCTGGGATATACAAACCTCTCTAGCCCATCGGGCACTCCAATTTTTAATAAGATGATGGTGAGGAGGAAATTTCCAAACATGATATTTTCTCCTTCATGTACGTGACACTGATGATTTATTCTGACAATAAAGGCGGAAAGGTTATAGATGCTTCCTTCCGCAATATCTTTCAGCACACATTCAACCAAGCCTTTTTTATCGATGTCTCCACCTCTCTTGTCCATTCAACTTGGATATTAAGCACATGGCCATCCTCATCACTGGGTCGGAGATATCTGAGATATCAAAATAGCGTGAGCCCTTTTTATAATCATAAGCATGGACTATCTCATTAATAGCTTCCTTGTCCTCCAAATCATCATCTAGTGGCTCCCCTTCGTAGACAAGGCCAGATAAACTTAGATATTATTTGAGTGGTTATGTGTATCCTTCATTCTGCGAAGTACAAGTGGTCCTCATGCATGCATGACATCAACCATTGGTACAGTCACTCAGGTTTTCCAAAGTAGGGAAACTCATAAGTTGTAGCAACCTAACCTTCTTTAATTTTACCTTCACTTCATCACTGTAGATTGAGCATCCCTTCTGGTGTCCTTTTATCTATCATGGAGAACCAATTCTAATACCATCTCCTTCTCTATGGTTCTTGTGTGATGATATGTAATCACTCACTGCCATCTTCCTTATGTGGGATACACATTCTTTCCCAAGTAACATGCCATCTAGGTATTTCATCTCTGTATACCACTCCTCATTGAAGCTGGCCACGGAAGTCTGTTTCCTCTTTCCCTTTCCCTTATTTGGTGCCATATTTGGTGTCATTTTCTTGTTATTAAAAACAACCTCTTCCTTGTTCCTCTTCCTTGCTCTGCTCAAATTCGTGGATTTTCTCTACGAAAAATCCTTTTACACTCGTGCCCTAGCTGTAGAACCCTAACCTAGACAATCCTTCCACAAGACAGCATACCCTTGTGGAATCTTGTTCCCTATGCCCATGTACTTTATCCACTCTAGTTCACAAATCACACTAGTCACACACTCAGATTCTTATACATTCTTTACTTTGCACAAATCTTCTTCGTGTATGCCCTAGTTCATAAGATCTCTTCTTTATCACAAATGCAAGGTAATAACAATGTATCCTGACCTTCTACTTATAGCATTTTTCTTCTCTCCCACAGTAAATGTTATGCCACATACCAACATACCTTTGTAATAAAGGAAGCTCTTTCTAGTAATCCAACCTTAAGCTCCCTTACCCCCGCGCCCAATCCTGCATAAAAAATATTTACAACCTTCTGGCTCACAAAATTCCTTACTGACCAAATATCCTCACGCATGCACTTGCAGCACCAAAGGCACTTCTTATGTCCTTAACCTGGTTTTTCCCTCACCTTTCTCGTATTGTTCCTGTGTTTCTCATCCTTTGTACGTGGTATTTGTAAAGCTGTCCTGAAACCAAAATTCCTTATTTCCACCTAAACTACACGCGCTCTTCTACACTATACGATTTTAATTGGGGACATAGAAACAGAACTTCTACTACCAGATTTTATTTTACTTTGCATTACTCCACTCCACAGAAAAATAGATGCACAATCCTTCTACACATACACAACCTTTTGAAAATAATAAGTGGCTACTAACACACAAAGCACGCAAAAGAAAAACACAAATAGAAAGGAACAAGCAACGAGAAAGGGAAACACAAGAAAAGAAATTCATAAAAGGAAATCATAGGACTAAATGGCAATACTACTTTATTTATAAACACAAGGAAGACTTTTTTATAGTAGGGCTTCAACCTACTCCCATTGAAATGTCCTAGTAACTGTGTTCCATCAAGCACTTGTAACTAGAAAACGCCTGAATCAAGTATGTACGAGATGATATATGGCCATAGCCAATGGATTTTCAGTTTCCCAGGATGGCCCAGAAATTTGAAATCATATAACAAAACCATCTACCCAACCTTGAATTGATTTTTTTTTAATATGGTGATCATGTCATGCTTTTTTCATGCCTTTTTAGTCTTCCAAATCCATCTAGCAAGTGATCACCTTTCATCTAGTTGCATTAACTTCTCCATGCACTCTTGAATTTCTTATTCATCTGCTAACCCTTTTGTGCATGTGCAATATGCAGTGATGGTAACATAAATTCAACTAGTAAAATAGCCTCCAGCACCAAACACCAACTGAAATGGTGTGGATTGTTTCAATCTCTTGTAGGTTGTCTTGTATGCGCATAGAATGGTTAATACCTTGTCATCCCAATATTGTCTTCCCACATCATCAAATTTTTAGTCACCATGTGACTCAAAATTGTGTTAAATTCCTCAGTAGTCCCATTTAGCCTGAGGGTGATATGGGGTTGTCTTATGATGGGCCACCATGAATTCTACCAACAAAATTTCTGACTATTTCATTCAAAAAATGTGTACCCCTATCATTATTCAAGCCTAAAGGACACCCATACCTGTTGATTATATTCTCCCATAGGAATCTAGCAGGTGTCGCTATTGTAGAGTCCCTTGTAGGTGTTGCCTCCTCCCACCTTGTTAATTAATCAGTGCAAGTGATGATATAGCACAATTCAGTCCTTCACGTGGCAGGCCAAATTGGTCCTACAAAGTCAATGGCCCACTTTTCAAATGGTTATGTGCTGGCTATAGGTCTCAAGGGCATATCATCCCTTTTTCTTGGCTTGCCAAGGTGTTAGCAATGGTCATAGGCCTTGCAAAATTCAATGCAATCCTGGTAGATACTTTCTCACTAAAGCCTTGAGAGTATAATCTTCTCACACGGTGGCATTCCCTATATAGTGCCCTCCTACAATCCCACCATGTGCTTCTTCCATGATTGTAATGTGCTCATGTTCTAACATGCATTAGTGTAGAACCTAATCATGGCCTAACTTGTATAAGTATCCACTAATTAGCATGTAGGTCACAGCGCGTATGGCTAGCTATTTTATTTCCAAAGTCTTCATTCCTTCCAGCACCACACCCATTTTGAGAAACAAAACAATATCTTCCAATTAGAGGGTGTTTTTCACTAGTCTAAACAATTTGTTCATCTGGCATTGCAATTATATCCTCAATGTTTGTGCATGTCCTCTCCTGAATCTATTCTCGACAAAATGGTCAGGCCCTGAGTTACTCTTTCCTAGTTTCACAACAATTGTAAAATCAAACTCTTGAAACAACAAGACCCACCAGTATATGTGCCCTTGAAAAATGGGCTTGTCCACTAAGTACTTCAATGCCATGTGGCTTGTGTAGAATATGAAAGGTGTTACCAGCAGATACTTCCTGAACTTGTGCAGTGCGTAGATGACTGATAGTGCTTCGCACTTAGTAGTGGTATAGTTCTGCTCTGCTAGTGTCAAACTTCCTTCATATTTACAAAACAAAGGGGGTGATCAAAAATCCCCTCACCAGGTTAGGACTTGTTAGAGGCATCAACATACTCATAATGGTTTATCCCAAGAGGCAATCAACATGCACATGCAATGACAATTCTATCCTTCAAAGTGTCAAACGTCATCTACTGTGCCTCTCCCCAACAAAATGTATTCTTTTGTTTTAGGAACTTCTCCAATGGTACAGAAATTTTGGCGTATCCCTTGATAAACTTCCAGTAGTATCCTATATGTTCCAAGGAATCCACATAATGCACTTTGACCGGTAGGATCCCCCAACTCCACAATAATAACAACTTTGGCGATGATCCACTAGAAACCCTTACATATAATATGACCTAACAATAGGTCCCAAATGGAGTAGCAAAAACACACTTCTTAATGTTGAGGGATATCCTCAACTACCGACATCTTTCGAAACATCAACCTCAAATTGTCACAATGGTCTTTCACTATTCCATACACCATCTCAATCATCAAGGTATCCCTGAAGGAACTAATGGATAAAATCCTTAAATGCCTAGACCACTATGTGCGAAAACATAGTAGCCACATTCTTCAGTCCAAAAGGCATGACCGTATAGGAAAAAATTCCCCATTCAATGGAAAAATTTGTCTTCTCTTGGTCTTCTTTAGCAACTCTAACCTAATGGTATCCTAAGAATCCATCCTTGAAGGAATAGATTTTACGCCCAGCTACTCCTTCCATGATTTCTTCAGTGAAGGGGGTTGGAAATGGGTTGATGACACACACTACATTCAGGTCCATGTAGTAAACACATATCCTTATCCTTCCATCCTTTTTAATACTGATGACCATGGAACTTACCCATTCTGATTCCTCCACAACTTCAATGATGCCTGAAGTGATTATCTTATCTATCTCCTCCTTTACTTTCACGTGAAGATTTGGATTCATTCGGTAAGGCCTCTTCCGAATCGGGTGTGCACCTTCTTTCAACTTGATTTTCATCTCTCCCACAGAGTGGTGAACACCTTTAAGCTCATGGTACCCACATGGAAAAAAAACTCTTACAATAGATCAATGATATTTGAGACTTCCTTCTCTGACCAATAGTCTCCAATAATGTCCTCCTTAGGTTCAGCCTCCGAGCCATTGTTAACCTTATTTATTTTGAGGGGCTCATGGTAGGTGCATGCTTTTTCATCACCCACTATCAACCACTTCATGCATACCTTTAGTATGGTTAACATCTAAACTCTCCATCTCTTTTTCCATCTATCACATAGACCATCTTTCCCTTTTCTTTCTCCGTGTGTGCATGCTCAAGCTGCACCTCTTCTGACTCTTCTTCATCAAAGTGTAGTTCCAAACTAGGTTCACCCAATAACTCCAATATTTGATCTTAACAACCTCTTATCCACAGATGGTTTAGTACTCCGATACTCAAAATCTTAATGGAGGTTAGTCATCAACTCCTTCCAATTTCTTGTCTTATGGCGCATCTCGGAGTGAATATACCATGTGTGTGTATAGCCTTATAAGGTGGAATACAGCTTATGCACCCATAAAGAAGGTGATAAGGCCTTTGTGCCTTCCATCCATGCTTTCTCACATGCTTTGACGTGAGACGAGGCGGGTTTCTTCCCATGGTAATCATATATTGCAGTGGGTACATTACTTCAAGAGAACCTAACAAAGAACATGATTCTTACCTCGCACGTCATTCTAGAAGGCTATTGCGATGTGTCGTCCACCAATGTGTTGTGGTCCCAAGCAAGTTATAGCTGAGCATCCCTCTTCTTTTGACCTCATTTTTCCATAAAGCCTCCATTTCTCATAAGAAATCCTCAAGGTTGGCTCCTCCAAAATAGCATGGTAACTTCTTCCCTCCCAGGTGCTTGAATGAGCACACCTTCATTACCCTTGTTATAGATCCTCTTAGTTGTCACCCAATCAACTCATAAGTCACATGCACCCAATTATCACATGCCACACTAATTGTATAACTCATGAAATAAGAATCTTCAAAATTGAATAACACCCTTTGTAGGTTTAATCACCTTAAGATCTCTTATAGAGAGTGCACATAGATCCTTGTCAAGAACTTCTTCTCCCAAAGGCTCAGTATAGGGTGTTGACTTCCCATTGGTTAAGGGGGATGATGACCTACTTTTCCTTCTTCTCAAATCTTATGTATCCCTTATTGAGCCTTAGGTCAGTACATTGTTCTTATAACACCACGGGCACCCAGAGTAATGTTGGAAAGTTGTTTGCTTCGACTAACACAAAGACTTCGAAATATTTAGTGAATTTTTTCCCTTGGATAGTGATAGTAGCATCCTTCAAGACACCAATGGGCATTGCCTTTGTCTTGTTATCCATGTACAACACATTCGAAGATGGATGTAATGGGGGCCTTCCCATTTGATTTCAAGCATCTAGGGTGATAACACTGACTTCCATACCTATGTCAATCAGAATATTTCTCAGAAGCCACCCATCTACAACAACATTCAAGGTAATCTCCTTGTCATAATCAAGGTTTTGGGGAGGAAGGTTAGCATGCAGAACCAGCGTCTCGCGTCCTTTTCCAATGTGTGGTACCTTCTCCCATAACCACTCTCCTAGCAAGGGAGTGAAATTATCTTACCTTAACATATTTCATACTTCTCTAACCTCACCTAGATCCTTTTGTGGAGCCTCAACATTCTTCCTTTTCTCTAATTGTCTTGACTACTCTTTTAGGTACTGGATCTCTCCCTAAAGGATTTGAATCACATCCATGGTTTCTTCATACACCTCCTTCTGATGAGTAAGGTCTGGATACTTCCCATCTACCACCTCCTCTCTAATAACCAGTGGTCTTTACCTTGGTATATCCCTTGCGTGTGTAGCCTCAACTCACATCGTAACTAGTACAGAATCTAGTTCCAACTCAAGCACCACCTGTGGCATCCATTGTGAATCAACCTTCTTTATGCTTACCATTCCAGCACCTTTGTCTTCTTAGTGTTGCTAGCTCATGTGCTAAAATAAATCCATCAACTCCTCATACTTGTTCTTCTTTCAACACCATGAGCATTGTAGCAGATCAGGGAACTCATGCTTGTAGTGCTATGTGGATCCACAGTTGTAACATGTCTAATGCAGGAACTCACTTCTTCCTCCCCCATGGTTATTATGACCACAAAATCCTCCTCAGAAACCTCTTATGTGTGTCCCTCCATCTACGTGCCCTTCATAGTGACAACCATCTTCATTGGAATTTTTTAAGAGGTTGTTATGGCACACACCAATATCAATGGCACCATGTATCTAGTTAATCAATATACAATCCTTGGTTTCATGCATAATATAGGTGTAGATCTTGTAATAGAAAGACACATTCTTATGGATCATGCGCGGAAACAATGGGCATTTACTTACATCATGATCTCTTAGGTAAATTTCATAGTCCACTATCATGGCAAGTAGCAATATCCTAGGGAAACTATCTTTTGTATGCCCCTCTATGTAACATCCTCATTTTAGACAATAGAACAAGTCATTTTTTTTTTTTTGATAATTGCATACTGGTTCTAAATACATAATTTAGAACTCACAATTCAAATAACCATTTATATAACAGACAACCATATGCAGCTGTAATGACTCGGAATACCTCCGATCTATTCATTCCATGACTCGGTAATCCACCGATCTATTCATGAGTAAAAAGAGTTAGTGTTTTTATTTAACACAACACTCTTGCGGTTCTCTTCCCTAATCTAGGATTCAGAATGCTCTGTCCAAGGAATCTAACTGAATAACTATTACCATTATCCATCGGCATCTCATCCCTTAGACTAGGTGAATTAGGACAACGCAATCAGCAGCTTGCGATACTTTGGCCAAAGATTTGAAACATACTGTTCATGTCTCGTATTCCTTAACGGCATACTCATCAATCTGGAATACGTCCTTCACCCCATTCATATGTTATATAGAATGTCTTATACTGACTACTGTCAGTCCTTTCTTTCACAACTGAATCACTCGGAGGCAGATTAACAAGGTGATAATGTTATATGGATGCCCACAAGGATTAGGGATATGGTGACATACTGGTTCAACCTTGCAGTTCAACCAGTGTGTCATGATACCTCAAATCTCCGAGGCAGCCTTATAACCTGACCACGTTCTTAATCGGTCCCAGGGTAATTCGTGCGAAATCAAGTGTAAATCTTAACGATCAATGCAAAGGGTGTCGCCATAAGTCACCTGCATTGTTGTAACTTCGAGAAGATCCTAATCTTCTCAGAGGTACAGCCCTGCAGTCGACTTTATGTCGTCAGCCTTGAAATCTGCCTCGAGAAGATCTACCCAGTAACAAGTGTTACGCTCTTGAGTTTAAATTACTTTTAAAGACTTTTCCATAAGGTTAGCCTTTCCAAATCCCTAGATTCTTTGTCTTAAGACGACCCTCCTCTAAAAGACTCATTATTTGGTAGAGGTATTACGGTCACGCTCTCATCAAGGAGTCATTAGAATACACCTGATTCTAAGGCAACAGAATGGAACAATATCTTATAACCCTTACTGAGATTGCCATCTGAACTCCATTGATTGCCTATCAGTTCTCTTAACTGAATTTATATCATACTTTTAAGTTTAAAGGTATAAATGATTTAAGAATCCAATTTAATATTGTCCTGTCATATTTAGGACTAGGGATTAGCAATTTAGTCCAATTTGTTTAGCGTTCTCTTTTAGGCTCAATTTTAACCTATCTACTAGAGAGACAATAATTTAATTCCAATATTGCTTTTGCTGGAACAAATTAGAACTACTAAACACTCATAAGAATTTAATCTCATTTACTTACAAGCTTATAGTGCCAATCGCAAAAGCATCCAAATATACATTAATAACAATGCCCCTTCGTTATATAAACCGAAGAAGGTCAACTTTCAGAAATAGAATACAACACATAAGTATCAAACACTTATTTTCATTCCTTTCCAAACTTATACAATTACATTTTATGCAACAGCATACTTGATATAATGCTAATGGAAAGGAAACATCTTTTCACATATAGTACATCTATAAAATCAAGCTGTAATTCTTAATAAATCAAATAACAATCTGATCAGCCTGTCAGATCTGCATTGCTTTTACCTCTTACGGCAACCATCTGCAAGAATAGTCAACATGAGTCAGTTCAATGAACTGAGCATGATAAGCACTAACTTTTAAAACAATTGCAATCCATCAATTGTTTTCATTAAACACCCTGTTTAAATGAGATCAGATATTCACATAAGTAAACATAATCAGACTAAGCCCTTGTAATACAAAATGATTACAAATATGTAACTCTATAAATGTTACAGAATAGTCTTAATCACTTTCTAATATTTCATCAAATATGAAGAAACAAGGAACGAATGTACACTAACAATCAATGAATCCAAATCACAACATTGGTCAGATCGTTTCATTCTTCCAAAAGGGCACAACATAACAATTCGGAATTCCACCAATATGTTACAAAACAATTTCCCACTGATAGATAAATATCAACAAGTATTAAATAAAGGAAGAGAAGGAACCAAACCATTCATACTTCCTTTCACATAAGTTCATCACTGCACCGTCTTCACATATGAAAACATCCAATCAGTATTAAATGAACAAGTTAGACAAGCCGCAAGCAAGATCACTGTTCTAAATCTCAAAATAGAAACACAGCAAACTCCTGTACAGCAACTAACACATCAACAATTCATGTATCAATCCTAAGTCCACTACTAGTTCCTTTTTCACAGTGAGGCTTGGCATAAGTTGAAAACAAGAAACTACAAGCGTATCACTGAAAACAACAACCTCATTGCATCAAGCAATCTAAGGTTTCCTATGGACTATGCTACGTTGTCACACAATATTTCCAAATCATGCACAATCAATCGGACAGATTAAATGGAAGAGAACGTAGCATACATATTCTTGCTCAGTCAAAATCGGACTGAAGTAAAAGAAAGGAATTCGACCAAACGATCCTTACCTTGCCGCATGCAAGTATTGATGTGATATTCGCGACTTACCCAAACAAGGTCAGAACACGAGACGGTCATCCATGCTCAAGGACCTCAAAAAGCGACAAAGACAGTGTCCAAGGTCAAGCTCAGAAAGAGACAGAAGTACTAGTTACCTTTCCAGAATTCCAATGATTCAAACGGAGGTAACAATTCAAGCAATGCATATGAATTCATACTGATATTCATCAACGAAGCATAACAAGAATCAGACAACAAATTACTCTCTGCCAATCATTTTGCACCAATTGCACAGGTCAAAGACGTACATGTCCACCTAAGAATCTGTACCTCAAAATCCCAAAAACACGAAGGAATTCCAATCGCAATAACAAGATCAAAATACATGTTATTCCATTAAGTCGCCGGCACTTAAAATACCACAACTTAACTTTATTCGGCTCAAAAATAAAATGAATCATTCAATCGACTCCTCAGAGTCGTCTAATTCACAATAGTATAAATATATATATTCACACTGTAACTGTTAAAGGTTTTGCACTCATAACCACTGAACCCTACAGCAACGTACTACGAAATTGGTTGATAAATCCATAAATGCCATTCATGGCTAACAATCAGAATGAAACAAGTGAAGCAAATCGAATACCCATTTCAAGCAAGGAAATCTATTGGGCCGCTTCGAAACTTTCGAACAGCTTTCACATAGAAATGAAAAAGCATACACAGGAAGTCTTTATCCTTTAATTATTTCAAATAACAGTAGCCAAAAGCCCTGTTTCATCTTACCAGGCTTTCACAAAAAATCATTCACAAAACTTATGGATGAATCTACATTCCCAGCAATAGATAGCAATATACGATTCAATCATCGACTCCACTGAGTCGATACAACAAAGTACAGGAGTATCCATATTATACACAGTCCACAAGTAATCCCGCTAACCTAATAACAAGGAAAACAACTCCCGCAAGGTCGAAAAGACTACGGTAACACTACAGTTGCCTGTTCCAAGCCAAAAATTGAATACAAATGAAACCCGAAAGTATCATTAGTCGCTGTCAACAAATCACACGACAGAGTACCCAAAGAAGCGCTAATACTAAACAATCTTACTGTACTCATCCAAATCATTCCATACGGTTTCTATAACAAGAAACAGCGACCACGAATTAAGACATACAGTGGTCTTATACTGCACACAGGTATATCCTAAGGGCTCACGCCAAACAGGCCGAACACTCCAACCTTTATAAATACCTCACATGCATAAGCCAGAATAAATACTCAAACAAATAGAGTCGAAGTTCGATTTCAACAAACACCCATCAAGCGGAAATTGAAAAATCGAACCAGAAGAGATACAGTGCCAAAAATCAAACTAGATCTCACAGAAAATTCATCTAATCTTCACAAACATTTAAACAGAGTTGTTTTAATGAAAGCACTTGAAAGACAGCAAGATATTTAAAGGTTAGGGCCTAGCATGCCTGTATTTTGATCAAATTTCCGAAGCAGACCACAAGAAGAGCTCAAACTTCCTTTTCTTTTTCCACGATGAAGCAACCAACAAAATTTCGCTGTCTCCTTCACAAATATATCCTCCATGACAGAGAAAAGAGCCAGAGAAATTCATTCTTGCCATGCAACTAAAAGAGAACTGGTGCGATGAACCAGTAAACAAGCAGAGAGAGAGAGAGAAGACCGAAAATCGCGACAAGCCAAACAAACCCCCAAATTTCCGCTTGCATGCCTTCTCGCGAGTTCCGAGCTCGACTTCCGAGAGTATTGAATGCCATTTAACCAATTTTCCTGCTTAAACTCTACTTCCACCGACCGCCAGAATTGGCGACAGTCCAACTAAAAACTCAAGTTCATTTCCAAACTTAGCAATTGCCAAGTCTGCACAGATTAGCCGCCGCTTAAGCCTCCACCATTGACCTGTCCCTCATCCTTATCCCTTTCATTAATTGCCATGGAAAACACCGCCAATGGTTCGCAACCCTTCATAGGCCCCTCCATAAACTCTCAATTAGTTAGGTTAGTATCTTAGGTTAGAGTTTAGGGTAATACCCACACTAAAAAATTTACACAAAGATACTAACTTGGGATATTAACAAATAGCCTAGGTCCAGGTTAGACTAACAATAATCTAACCCCTAGGTTAGGTTTTAGTTTTAGGTTACTAACCCTTAATAATTCAGTTTGGTCCTTGTCCTGAAAACTCGGAAAGACCTGTATCATACCTTCTAGAACAGAGTTAACTCCTGTTCTTATTGCAGAATTGTATGTCAACGAATTATTACCTGGTCTACAATCGAGACCTTCCAGATATACTTTGATATCGGGAACCGTTTCATTTCTCAAGATCATCCTGAGTCATACTCCTGACCAGCTTATTAAATGCTTCCATACCTTGCAACCTGTTCAAGGTCTGTGATATAATTTTATCACAAACAGATTTAAAGCATTACTTGGATCAATTCCTCTTATCCAAGTCTAGATATCATTGATGAATACCTCTATAATTCATTCCGTGATCAGATTAATATTCAGACACAAAATGACATAAATAAAAGAGTCTATTCATATTTTGACTCAGTTAAGATCTGTAATCTGCAAGAAATTCAATACATATCAAGCATGATTTCTGAATCGAGGAACACATCCTTTTACAAGAAATCACATATCAACACTTGAATGCTTAGGAGAAAGTAACAACAGTTCAGGGTGTTACATGCTTCCCTCCTAAAAAGATTCATCGTCCCGATGAATTACATATTAAATTTAACCTTCCGGTCAATCAATTTATTAGTACACAAACAATGTGACTACTTCCATATTAAATAGTTTCAGAAATCAATGTCACAACACTTTTATTCAACCTGAATAAAGTCTGCCTTCATCTGGCTTTCATAAATACTTAAAAACAATAAGTTCATAACAGTATTTTATCAACAGATTTCATTCTGTTGCAAAAAGAGAAGGAAAAGCAATTTTCATCTCTTCCAGGTTTTCCCAAGTTGCACTTTCTTCGCTAAACTGGTCCCACTGGACCTTACATTGCTGAATATCACGATTCCTCAAATGCAATTGGCGAGTTTCCAGTACTCTTGTGGGTTTAACCACGATTATTCCTGGGTCTTGGGCCTGCAAGGAATTCCAATTTAAAACATGTGACAGATCTGAAACGTATTTCTTAAGCAAAGAAATATGGAAAACATCATGCATACGAGATAAAGCAGGAGGCAATGCTAAACGATAAGCTACAGGATTGATTATTTCGACAATTTCGAAAGGTCCCACAAATCGTGGTGACAACTTGGCAGCCTTGCCAAAAGTTATAGAACTCTTTCTGGGTTTAACACGCAGAAAAACCTTATCACCAAGCTCAAAATTTCTATCAACCCGCTTAAGGTCAGCATAGCTCTTCTGTCTATCCGCTGCTTCCTTTAATCGTTCACGAATCAGCTTAACTTGCTGTTCCATCTCTGTGAGAATCTCTGGTCCAATTACCACTCTATCCTCCACACTGTCCCAACTTACAGGTTTCTTCCATAAAGTGCTTCAAAAGGTGCCATCTTAAGAGATGAGTGATAAGTGTTGTTGTATGCGAACTCAACTAATGGGAGATACTCTTCCCATTTATACTGTTGATCCATGCAATACATTCGCAACATGTCCTCCAACACTTGATTTACCCTCTCAGTTTTCCCATCCGTTTCTGGATGATATGCAGAACTGAAGTTTAGTTTTGTTCCAAGGGCTGCATTAAGCATTTACCAAAACCTTGACGTCATTCTAGGATCCCTGTCTGATATAATCAGTTCTGGTACACCATGCAATCTGAAAATTTCGTGTACGAACCTCTTGGCCAGCACTGGTGAATCATCCTTTAGATTTCCAGCGATGAAATGAGCTACCTTAGTCAGTTTATCTACAACTACCAGGATAACATCATGTTTATTCCTGGACATAGGTAGTCCTTGTACAAAATCCATGGTTATTACTTGCCATTTTTAATGCGGTATGCTATGAGGATATAACAGTCCAGCAGGGTGCATATGCTCTGCCTTCACCCGCTGACATTCCAGGCAATGAGTCACAAAATTTATCACATCCCTTTTTCATACCTTTCCAGAAGTATTGCTGTTTCAAATCAGCTAGCATTTTTGTGATACCTGGGTGTCCAGAGAAAGGTGAATTATGAAATTCAACTAACAACTTCTTTCTAAAATCATTCAGCACAGGTACATATACCCTATTTTCATAACGCAAGATTCCTTCATTATCAAGCTGAAAACCTTCATACCTTTTATCTTTAGGTTCTGCAGCAAGCGCTGCTTTTACTTGCTGAAAATATGCATCTGATTCTGAGGCACTTTTTACCTCGTCTTTGAACTGAGTTCTCAACGTTATAAGAGCAGAAATGTGCCTCCGAAGACTTAGAGCATCAGCTACTCTATTCTCCTTCCCTTTGATATAGCTAATATCAAAGTCATATTGTGATAAAAATTCTAACCACCTTCTTTGTCTGGCATTCAGATTGGGCTGAGTAAAAATATATTTCAGTCCCAAGTGATCAGTTTTCAACTCAAAAGGTTTCCCTAGTAAGTAGTGTCTCCAGACTTGAAGCGCATGAACAATGGCAGCAAGCTCCAAATCATGAGGGGCATAATTCAGCTCATGAATCTTAAGTTTTCTACTCTCATAAGCAATGACTTGATCATTTTGTAGCAAAACACCTCCAAGGCCTTCCCCAGAAGCATCAGTTACAACAGTAAAATTCCCATTAGGGTCTGGTACAGCCAATATAGGCGCAGAAGTCAACTGGTCTTTCAGACTTTTGAAAGCCGCTTCACACTTGTCATTCCACATGAATTTCTTATCCTTCTTCTGCAATGAAGTTATTGGTGCAGCTACCTTAGAAAAATCCTTTACAAATTTTCTATAGTAACCAGCAAGACCCATGAAGCTTCTTACTTCATGCACATTCTTTGGTGCAGGCCACTCAGTTATTGCCACTATTTTTGAAGGATCTACTGCAATTCCTTCCTTACTTATGACATGACCCAAATAGTGTACTTCTGAATCAAAGAAAGAACATTTGGATAACTTACCATACAGCTTTCTCTTTCTCAAAATTCCCAAAACTATCTTCAAATGCTCATTGTGCTCCTCAACGCTCTTAGAATAAATGAGAATATCTTCCAAGAATACAAGTACAAACTTGTCCAGGTATTCTTGAAAAATATTGTTCATTAAATTCATAAAGGCTGCAGGTGCATTAGTTAACCCAAAGGCTAGAACTGTAAATTCATAATGTCCGTACCTTGTTCGAAAAGCTGTTTTATGAATATCTTCCTCTTTAATTCTTAGCTGATGATAACCAGATCGAAGATCTATCTTAGAATAAACCGCTGCTCCACGCATCTGATCAAACAGATCATCGATCCTAGGAAGTGGATATCGGTTCTTGATTGTTGCTTTGTTCAACATCCGATAATTAATACACAGCCTCAGTGTTCCATCCTTCTTTTTCACAAATATCACAGGTGCTCCCCAAGGTGAAACACTTGGTCTAATCAATCCTTTAGACAAAAGCTCTTGTAATTGTGCCTTAAGCTCGACTAACTCAGTAGTAGTCATCCGATAAGGTGCCTTGGAAATAGGTTCAGTTCCAGGCTTGATTTCAATGGTAAAATCAAATTCTCTCTTGGGTGGTAACCCTAGTAATTCCTTAGGAAAAACATCCCTGAAACTTTGTAACAGTGGAATTTGCTTCATGAAATCACTATCTTCTTCTGAAGGTTCAGATATCCTTACTGCATAAAGGGTACATCCTTTATTCTTAGCCTTTTTAAGCTGCATAGCTGACAGTTTTCTAACTAAAATTTCTCGTTTCACACCTTGAATCTCTGCGGATTCCAGCTGATCATCTAAACATTTTATGTTCTTCTCATAGAAATCTACCTTTGCTTTATGGTCAGATAACCAATTAACACCAATAATAATGTCATACGATCCCAAAGGTGTAACATAGAGATCAACTTCCGTGGAGAAATTAGGTAAATCAAGGACTGCTCCAAAGAGACACATACTCACTGTATGAACAGAATTATTACCATACTCTACAGTCCAAGATTTATCCATCTTCCCAGCTTTTCTTTTAAGTTTAGAAGCAAGTTTATTAGAAATAAAACATTCAGTAGCTCCTGTATCAAAAAGAATAGTGACAGGTATGCTGAATAACTTACCCGGAACTTCTATAGGTGTTGCTTGCTTTTCAGCTTGCTTATCTGCTACTGCAGCATGTATCTTATGCTACTGATTACGATCATCCTTCTTTAAAGGACATTGATTTGCGTAATGATCTTTACCACAAGTGTAGCAGCCTCCTACAGGTCCCTTCTTAGGCTCAGCATTACCTCCAGCCTTGTAATTGTCACGCTGTCCCCCATAGGACTTCTGTCCATTATTATAAATTTTAACAAAATTATCCCTTATATTTCCAGCAGGCTTATTTACTGCTGCTTTCTTATTGTTATCTCCTGGAAACTTACTCTTGTTTCCAAACTTTTTCCACGGTCCTTTTCTGGGTGCAAGAGAGGTTGAAGAAGGGTTTGCAGTCTTCTTCCGCACTTCCTCCTTATGAGCAGAAATAGCCTTCAATTTCTGTTCTTGCCTTATGGCCTTTTCAACAACCCCTTCCATAGTGGTTGGGCTGTGAACATCGACCTCTCCCCCTATCACAGGATTCAATCCCATGATGAATTTCCGTATCCTGAACTTTTCGTCAGTTTGATACTGCGGTACATACTTGAGGAGTTTTGTAAACCACTCCCAGAATTCAGTTACTGTTAACTTCCCTTGAGTCAAGTTCTAAAATTCTGTTATTTTCTGATCATAGAAAAGTTGTGGCAGCCAACGTTGCCTAAAATAGCCTTTAAATTGATCCCAAGTGATATTGGTCTCATCGATGTTTAGCTCAGCTTTTCGGCTATCCCACCACGAAGATGCTTCGTGAGAAAGCTGATAGGCTCCCCATATAGCCTTAGTTTCTTCTGAGAAGTTCCTTATTGCAAAGTACTTCTCCATTTCGCTGAGCCAGTTCTCAGCTCCATCTCCTAATGTGGTGCCATCATACTTAGGTGGACTTATCCTTTTTATATCATTAGTGAGTTCTGCTGCCAATCTGGCCTTTTTGTTTTCTGGTTGCACAGGTGCATTCACAGCATTAACATCAACACCCGTGTCGGGATTGCCCTCGGGAGGTTGCTGATTATTATTATCAGCTTCATCATCCTCCTCATTTCCCGTCACCTGCTGTTCAAGTATAGCCAAGCGATCTCTTGTGTCCAACAGGGCAGCAAGGATCTCATCCAGTTTTTGGGTTGTCGCCGCTCCTCCTTCAGGTGGAGCATTACTCGCAACGTTTCCCCTTGTTCTAACCATTTTCTGTTACAAGAAAATTCAGGTTTTTATCAGATTATGGAATCAATAGGTCCAAGAGCTGCAACCTTCAGCTCTGATACCAAGATGTAACATCCTCATTTTAGACAATAGAACAAGTCAATTTTTTTTTTTTTTGATAATTGCATACTGGTTCTAAATACATAATTTAGAACTCACAATTCAAATAACCATTTATATAACAGACAACCATATGCAGCTGTAATGACTCGGAATACCTCCGATCTATTCATTCCATGACTCGGTAATCCACCGATCTATTCATGAGTAAAAAGAGTTAGTGTTTTTATTTAACACAACACTCTTGCGATTCTCTTCCCTAATCTGGGATTCAGAATGCTCTGTCCAAGGAATCTAACTGAATAACTGTTACCATTATCCATCGGCATCTCATCCCTTAGACTAGGTGAATTAGGACAACGCAATCAGCAGCTTGCGATACTTTGGCCAAAGATTTGAAACATACTGTTCATGTCTCGTATTCCTTAACGGCATACTCGTCAATCTGGAATACATCCTTCACCCCATTCATATGTTATATAGAATGTCTTATACTGACTACTGTCAGTCCTTTCTTTCACAACTGAATCACTCGGAGGCAGATTAACAAGGTGATAATGTTATATGGATGCCCACAAGGATTAGGGATATGGTGACATACTGGTTCAACCTTGCAGTTCAACCAGTGTGTCATGATACCTCAAATCTCCGAGGCAGCCTTATAACCTGACCACGTTCTTAATCGGTCCCAGGGTAATTCGTGCGAAATCAAGTGTAAATCTTAACGATCAATGCAAAGGGTGTCGCCATAAGTCACCTGCATTGTTGTAACTTCGAGAAGATCCTAATCTTCTCGGAGGTACAGCCCTGCAGTCGACTTTATGTCGTCAGCCTTGAAATCCGCCTCGAGAAGATCTACCCAGTAACAAGCGTTACGCTCTTGAGTTTAAATTACTTTTAAAGACTTTTCCATAAGGTTAGCCTTTCCAAATCCCTGGATTCTTTGTCTTAAGACGACCCTCCTCTAAAAGACTCATTATTTGGTAGAGGTATTACGGTCACGCTCTCATCAAGGAGTCATTAGAATACACCTGATTCTAAGGCAACAGAATGGAACAATATCTTATAACCCTTACTGAGATTGCCATCTGAACTCCATTGATTGCCTATCAGTTCTCTTAACTGAATTTATATCATACTTTTAAGTTTAAAGGTATAAATGATTTAAGAATCCAATTTAATATTGTCCTATCATATTTAGGACTAGGGATTAGCAATTTAGTCCAATTTGTTTAGCGTTCTCTTTTAGGCTCAATTTTAACCTATCTACTAGAGAGACAATAATTTAATTCCAATATTGCTTTTGCTGGAACAAATTAGAACTACTAAACACTCATAAGAATTTAATCTCATTTACTTACAAGCTTACAGTGCCAATCGCAAAAGCATCCAAATATATATTAATAACAATGCCCCTTCGTTATATAAACCGAAGAAGGTCAACTTTCAGAAATAGAATACAACACATAAGTATCAAACACTTATTTTCATTCCTTTCCGAACTTATACAATTACATTTTATGCAACAACATACTTGATATAATGCTAATGGAAAGGAAACATCTTTTCACATATAGTACATCTATAAAATCAAGCTGTAATTCTTAATAAATCAAATAACAATCTGATCAGCGTGTCAGATCTGCATTGCTTTTACCTCTTACGGCAACCATCTGCAAGAATAGTCAACATGAGTCAGTTCAATGAACTGAGCATGATAAGCACTAACTTTTAAAACAATTGCAATCCATCAATTGTTTTCATTAAACACCCTGTTTAAATGAGATCAGATATTCACATAAGTAAACATAATCAGACTAAGCCCTTGTAATACAAAATGATTACAAATATGTAACTCTATAAATGTTACAGAATAGTCTTAATCACTTTCTAATATTTCATCAAATATGAAGAAACAAGGAACGAATGTACACTAACAATCAATGAATCCAAATCACAACATTGGTCAGATCGTTTCATTCTTCCAAAAGGGCACAACATAACAATTCGGAATTCCACCAATATGTTACAAAACAATTTCCCACTGATAGATAAATATCAACAAGTATTAAATAAAGGAAGAGAAGGAACCAAACCATTCATACTTCCTTTCACATAAGTTCATCACTGCACCGTCTTCACATATGAAAACATCCAATCAGTATTAAATGAACAAGTTAGACAAGCCGCAAGCAAGATCACTGTTCTGAATATCAAAATAGAAACACAGCAAACTCCTGTACAGCAACTAACACATCAACAATTCATGTATCAATCCTAAGTCCACTACTAGTTCCTTTTTCACAGTGAGGCTTGGCACAAGTTGAAAACAAGAAACTACAAGCGTATCACTAAAAACAACAACCTCATTGCATCAAGCAATCTAAGGTTTCCTATGGACTATGCTACGTTGTCACACAATATTTCCAAATCATGCACAATCAATCGGACAGATTAAATGGAAGAGAACGTAGCATACATATTCTTGCTCAGTCAAAATCGGACTGAAGTAAAAGAAAGGAATTCGACCAAACGATCCTTACCTTGCCGCATGCAAGTCTTGATGTGATATTCGCGACTTACCCAAACAAGGTCAGAACACGAGACGGTCATCCATGCTCAAGGACCTCAAAAAGTGATAAAGACAGTGTCCAAGGTCAAGCTCAGAAAGAGACAGAAGTACTAGTTACCTTTCCAGAATTCCAATGATTCAAACGGAGGTAACAATTCAAGCAATGCATATGAATTCATACTGATATTCATCAACGAAGCATAACAAGAATCAGACAACAAATTACTCTCTGCCAATCATTTTGCACCAATTGCACAGGTCGGAGACGTACATGTCCACCTAAGAATCTGTACCTCAAAATCCCAAAAACACGAAGGAATTCCAATTGCAATAACAAGATCGAAATACATGTTATTCCATTAAGTCGCCGGCACTTAAAATACCACAACTTAACTTTATTCGGCTCAAAAATAAAATGAATCATTCAATCGACTCCTCAGAGTCGTCCAATTCACAATAGTATAAATATATATATATTCACACTGTAACTGTTAAAGGTTTTGCACTCATAACCACTGAACCCTACAGCAACGTACTACGAAATTGGTTGATAAATCCATAAATGCCATTCATGGCTAACAATCAGAATGAAACAAGTGAAGCAAATCGAATACCCATTTCAAGCAAGGAAATCTATTGGGCCGCTTCGAAACTTTCGAACAACTTTCACATAGAAATGAAAAAGCATACACAGGAAGTCTTTATCCTTTAATTATTTCAAATAACAGTAGCCAAAAGCCCTGTTTCATCTTACCAGGCTTTCACAAAAAAATCATTCACAAAACTTATGGATGAATCTACATTCCCAGCAATAGATAGCAATATACGATTCAATCATCGACTCCACTGAGTCGATACAACAAAGTACAGGAGTATCCATATTATACACAGTCCACAAGTAATCCCGCTAACCTAATAACAAGGAAAACAACTCCCGCAAGGTTGAAAAGACTACGGTAACACTACAGTTGCCTGTTCCAAGCCAAAAATTGAATACAAATGAAACCCGAAAGTATCATTAGTCGCTGTCAACAAATCACAAGCAATTGCCAAGTCTGCACAGATTAGCCGCCGCTTAAGCCTCCGCCATTGACCTGTCCCTCATCCTTATCCCTTTCATTAATTGCCATGGAAAACACCGCCAATGGTTCGCCATCCTTCATAGGCCCCTCCATAAACTCTCAATTAGTTAGGTTAGTATCTTAGGTTAGAGTTTAGGGTAATACCCACACTAAAAAATGTACACAAAGATACTAACTTAGGATATTAACAAATAGCCTAGGTCTAGGTTAGACTAACAATAATCTAACCCCTAGGTTAGGTTTTAGTTTTAGGTTACTAACCCTTAATAATTCAGTTTGGTCCTTGTCCTGAAAAATGGGAAAGACCTGTATCATACCTTCTAGAACAGAGTTAACTCCTGTTCTTATTGCAGAATTGTATGTCAACGAATTATTACCTGGTCTACAATCGAGACCTTCCAGATATACTTTGATATCGGGAACCGTTTCATTTCTCAAGATCAGCCTGAGTCATACTCCTGACCAGCTTATTAAATGCTTCCATACCTTGCAACCTGTTCAAGGTCTGTGATATAATTTTATCACAAACAGATTTAAAGCATTACTTGGATCAATTCCTCTGATCCAAGTCTAGATATCATTGATGAATACCTCTATAATTCATTCCGTGATCAGATTAATATTCAGACACAAAATGACATAAATAAAAGAGTCTATTCATATTTTGACTCAGTCAAGATCTGCAATCTGCAAGAAATTCAATACATATCAAGCATGATTTCTGAATCGAGGAACACATCCTTTTACAAGAAATCACATATCAACACTTGAATGCTTAGGAGAAAGTAACAACAGTTCAGGGTGTTACATCATGATTTCTTAGGTAAATTTCATAGTCCACTATCATGGCAAGTAGCAATATCCTAGGGAAACTATCTTTTGTATGCCCCTCTACCTCATAATTTGTGCACCATAGACCACTATGAGTCTCATGCCATGAGTTCATAGATAGATTCTCTAGTTGCTTCACCATTTCAGAATATGAGCCTCAAGGAAGGGGATAACACTGGTATCCATGCTTCTGACAGCCTTAGTGTGTAGGGTAGTCTTCAAGGCCTTGTGCGGGTCTGTAAAAGTCTTGTGTGAAAACACTCTCCTAAATGGTTTTATCAATCCTCCAATAAACTAGTGAAAATTTTGAGAGGGTTTAATATCATAGGATAGCTTTGATAAGAGAGTCTTGAAATGGGTGTCATACTCCCACACACTCTCTGCCATTCCTTATTGAATCTCCCTCAGCACACTGATGCTCTTCTATTTAAACTTATGGATATGAAATTTAGCCAAGAAGGACTTCTGTAGCGTGGTGTAATCTACCACTATCTGATGGGGGTTATACTTTCAGTACAAACCATGCACGCTTCCTTGCAATGTTGTTACAAACTAACTTGATTTCCATTATGGGGTAGTGATCCCCTTTATGTGCCATAGTAATTCACACTTGTGTACATGCTCTTAAACATCCTCAACACATTTTTATTTTTGTATGTGCAAAGACATTTTGAAGAACACTTAATGAGGTGGTTGAGGCCCTTATCCACCTAACCCAAAACCTTGATTCCCTCCAGTGTTGCCTCCACCACCATATCCATTAGATCCACTAGGTCTCATTCCTCATGATCCTCTAGATCCGCCAGGTCCACTAGGTCCTTCGTATCCTATACCACTATATCTACCTCCTATAGCTGGTAACATGCCTAAAGTGGTCAAACCTAGCATTCCCAACATTCCACTGAACTATGTGCCAAAATTTTATGATATTGCACCACTATAAGATGTGTCCCATGCCACTTCTAGACACAATACCAAAAATTTTTGTACTCATACTTTTCCCAAATATTGTTCCAGACAATATTCCTCCAAACGCAAGGACCGATCGTGTGGCCATAGATGTACCAAATGAGAAATTATATCTCCTAGGTGTAGATCGGTCACTCCCACTAATACCAACTAGGTTAGCAATACTTATATCTTAATTTAGCAGACTAAGTACTAGGTGTTGGTCACCATGTGGATTCAGATGTCTGTCAATGGCTCTCCTTTCTTCAAGTGAAGAACTCTCTTCAAAAGCTAAAGGGGTCTCTATCCTGTGCTTTCCAAGATGGGGTAGCAAAGACTGCTGAGGATCCATGTCCTCTGTGTGAACCTTAATTCCTTCACGCAACATATGCCTCCATAAATCCATCACTCCCATAACCTCACATTTTCTATCCAACTCCCTTTCATGTACTTTTCTATACTTGAGTCATCTCTCATATTCTCTTTATTTTTCAACTCGTAATGTATGCCATCTTCCTCCTCCCTAGCTTCCTTTTCCTAGTTCGCTCATAATAATCTTATCTAGCCATAGGAAATGTCTTCTAAATTAAGGGTAATGCAACTAGGATCTTCATTGGTAAAGAGGTAGCGTGTAGAAATGAGTCCTCTAGGCTCCCTTAAGAACTCAAACTCAAAAACCTCAGGACAAGAATACATAGAAATAGCGTATTCTAGGGTATAACTGGTTAGCACTCTTTTCCACCAATGTTCTACATCACATGCATCCAAGTCAGGTCAACATCTTGCATCCTATAATATTCATCTTAGGTTCCACATGTGAGATATACATTACCGAGCTTGATCTAGATGCATATGTTGAAAGCCATTCATACAACTCTACTAGAAAACAACAAAAGATGGTATCATATAGCTAATGATGACAAATGTGTTCTTCTACACATTTGCATGTACATCAAAACTCAGGTCCAGTACTAAATATCTAAGAAAATTTATCCTTTTTTCTCTTAAACCATGTTTGGACACTGTCCAAGGTCAAGCGCTATGTCATCATGCATAATTCTCACAACAACTTTCAAAAAGAGGTCCCGAAAATGGAACCAAAATGTAGTCATTTTTAATACCATATCCTATTTAACTTCTAACCCCCATCCTAGTGTCAGCGCTGATCACCTAAAAGGATAGTCCTATCCTGGAAGCTCACCTAAGTCATGCATGTAGGCACCAAGCCCCTCCTTTATGTGATCATTCATGAGAATGATGTTACCATTATTAGAGTATTGGTTATAGATACAGTGAATAACCATGAGAATGAGTGACATTTATCCATGAGCTATTTTAGATGTAAGCTTATACTCCTAGAAGCATATACTAATAAGAGAAACATCATTTAACATGATCAATTACAAAGGATAGAAACATTCACAAAACAACATTGAGGAAACCACACTAGGGTTTACACCCACACAAACATATATGGGTAATAAAGCACATCAGGGCTGATTGCATATGGATCATAATCCCAACAACCACATTACATTCATTAGGGGTTGTATCGATTCAAATGTATCAATAAAAGGATCTAAGACATACATTTAGAGGTTCCTATCCATGAAAAAGTTCATAATTAGAAAAATCTTCACTTTACATATCCCTTAGAGCATCTTAATATTCCTATAGTCACACTACATTAGAACTTTCCCAACTCCTAGGGCCTCTTCTCTCTTACTCCTGTACCCGCTTCACCTTCTTCATAGGATATGATCCTCTATCCTCAAGTAGTCAAAGGAATATCTCTCTCTAACCATGTCATCATTCTACCTAGGAAGGTATGTTGGAATGTTCTCACGTTTGTTCTACACCCATTACCTAGGAACTTTCTTCAAGATAAGATCATAATGCATTTACTGTCAATCGAGAGTCCTCCAATGGTAGAATGCTTATTCAAACTAATCCTGAACAACCTTGACCCCTTATCCTTCCATGATAAATTCCTAGGAATAATTCCATGCATGGAATATTCTTTACTTAGACCACAATGCCTTCAGGATGGCACCTTATCTTCACATCATGCCTATTCTGGTCGTATTTTTCCTCAAGTTTGCTTCTAGAATGTGTGTTTTTTTTCAAGTTTTATCAAAAACTTTACTAATGTCCTAACTCCAATTTGTCCTGGTGTCTACCCTTCATGCCTTCTATGAGGACCCTTAGTTTTACATGCGTCTCCCCACACATGCCCTCTTCCTACTGTGTGCCACAAGGATTCATGCACCCTCCAGGTACTTAGTTACTTTTTCAAGGTCCAACACACTTGTATATTTTGAGTGTATTAGTTCACTATGCAGGTGGTTTTAAGATTAGAATCCTAAGGTAGTATTACACACAAATTTATCAATGATTCCTTCCAAAATGATACTTGTAATCAAGTTTCCATCTATCTTTAGTAGCCTATGTCTAAAGTAACCTCTAGGTCACCCTGTAGTTGTTTATGGACACTCTTTTGAGTCCAGTATTGTATTTAGTGGTTGTACTTGGTCTCAAGATTTACCTTCACAACGATTGGAAGAGTCTTATACATAATGGAAGGATATCCCTCTCTGCTTTGTAGCATACACCTACAGTAGGTCCTATCACCCTACATCTTCAGGTAGAGCTAGAAGTAGTAGGTGGACCAAGCATATTGTCAGAGTCAAGTTCCTCTCTATCATTCCCAGAGAGAGAGATTAGTTCAAAGTGAGAGAGATGGGACTCATGTGACCATGGCTAAATATGCACAAATGTATGTTGAGAGTCTATCCTTTCTCTTTTTCCCCTAGATTCATTTTATGCATTTTTTTTGGGTAGAGCTATCAAGTAGTGACCAACACTTCATTGCGTGATACAATTCATCAAGGATTTAATCCAGTATCAATTTAGCTTTTGAGACTGTAGAGAGGTTTTTAGCCTACAATTCAAACTGATATTTTTCATATTTTGGTGTGTTAGGAAGCCATATCAATCTGTCAACATAGCATCAGAGCACCTCAACTAGTAGTCGTATATCTTGTGGCCTTGTCATGATCTAGATCACATATAACCTTATGATAAATAAGGTTAGTACAACTTCCCTATGTATAATAGGCCTTAGAGAAGCATGGTTCAACACAACATGGTGTATTGTCAGCCTTCCTTGGGTCCATCACAATTGATGCCGCCACCTAGCAGCAGACCTAGGACCAGGTAATCCTGGAGAGGGTGAGATTCGTGGTTGACTCTTTTATTGATGTATTATTTTTATGTATGCCTAGATATGAAGGAATTCAAGGTTTTATGGATGTACGGTATATATTGCTTTTGATTATGCCTCATGATGAAGGAACACTTTTAAACCATGCCCATTATGGAATTTTGTATTTGATATGTATTAAGACACATGAAACATGATGTTTGTACATGGACATTTGATATTTATGGATATATGATGATTGATGGATTACTGATGTATCACATTTTGTTTATGAGATAGCATGTTTAATCTATATGTTTATTGTTGTTTATATTTGTATCATATGTTGTTAGATTATGATATAACATCACATGATATCACTTTACATTTTGATGAGATATATTTATATGTTTTACCTATCACATTTTGTGTATGAGATGACATGTTTAATATACATTTTTATTATGGTCTATATTTGAGGGAGGACAGAAGGTCATCCCTCTTGCCACTCTTGGCGATATTATATGATGTTAACTTAACATACATGTTTAATTTTACATGTTCATGATGATGTAGCTTATCCTTTATTGATATATGATGTATAAATGTGATGATAGATGATATTATGATGATATGATAACAAACTACACAAGTAAACACCAAGCACAAAGGAATCAAATCTAATCACTACAAGACAACCTATGTATAGTTCATTCTTAATCTATTCATTGATGTATAAGTATGTAAGATAAATTTTCATGAACTCAATGTAGTTCGAGACAAATTAAAGTAACACTAAATCTAAGTAAGAAAATGAATCCAATTTAAAACACGTAATAGGTAAAAAAGGGGATGCCACTAAAACTTTACAAGCCAACAACTAAAAGTAATCAAAACTACTACTTTGTTTTGTGAGACAATTTTAAAAAAATTTCATTGTTTTGGTATTATTTTGAGACAATGGCCTATTTTTTCTAATTTTTCTATGAAATGTATGTGACTGTATTTAATTTTTCTGACTAACATATCTGAAGGCATTTTGAGTTTTCAAAAAACCTATATGAATGTTTTGGACATTTTCCAATAATTTTTTCGAAGACAAATGCTAGGAAATGAGGAAACGTGGATGCCCCTAGTGTTAAATGGGATTTACAAGGGGAAAATGCCATGTTTTATGTGTAATAAATGATGATGTGAAGTTTCCACCAACATGAGATGGGAATATATAAAGGAAAACTCTTCACACATCAAAATTAGGATTAGTCAGATCAGGGATAAGAGGGTGAGGCTTAAAAGTAGCTCAGATGTAGACAAATAATAGCTTAGGGAAAAGCTATCATAATCCTAGACCCAAAATGCTTGTGAACAAGGAACCCCCCCATGGTTCTGAAAATAGGTTTTCACTAAAGGACCTATCTAAAGTGCCACCATTGTGAAGGTTTTCACTGTTGGATGTGTTTATTTCTCTTTTTATTTTTCTATTTTAATAATATTTTGTATGTTCTGATATTTTGAGAGACCCCCAGACTTAAGGATAGAACCGTTGTAATATGCATTGTGTTCATGGGTTCCCAAAGTTCCTGACGACCCATTTGAGTAAGTAAGTTTGTAGGATCCCGAACCCATACTTAGTGACCAAAACATATCGCTCACAACCAAATGGGGTCAAATTTTCCCTTCTTCTCTCGGTCAACTTGGTGGTGTTGAGCTGATTCTCTTTTAGCACCAAGTCTCCTACCTCAAATTGACGAGGTATCACTCGTTTATTGTCACTTCACCACACTCAATCCTGACAAACTTTAAGGTAATCCAAAGTGTGATATCCGTTTCTCATCTAATAAATCCAAATCTGCTAGTCGAGCTACCCTGTAGTTCATCCTCTTCATTCAGGTAGTCTCTTAGCTCTATACACAAAGAGGGAATCTCCATCTCTAGACGTAGTATGGATTCTATTTCAAATACTAGGGAATATGGAGTGACACCTATAGGAGTGCGGATAGATGTTCTGAATTCCTTGAGGGTGAGGCAAATCTATAAATTCCAGTCACGACATGTTGTAGTCACCATTTTCTCCATAATACAAACAAGGGTTTTATTAGAAGCTTTAGATTTCCCATTACCTTGAGGGTAATACGGGTTGAATACTTGAGAGTGATTTGAAAGTGCTTACACAACGCTTTCACATTTTTATTTTTGAATGAAAAACCATTATCAACCACAATGGGCAGACGGTATTCTGTACTGGCAGATTATATGGTTCAACATAAACTTGGATATGTGCACACCTTTAACATAGGTAAAAATAACAACCTCTACCCACATTGTAAAATATTTGGTGGAAATGATAATGAACTCATTGCCATATGAGGATGTAGGGTTAATCTTACCTATAAGATCAATACTCCACTTAAATAAATGCAAAGGTGTCATGATAGGCGATAATGATTGCACCAGTGCATGTATCAAATTGTCAGGCTTCTGACATTGCAAACATTTCTTCACATATTTGCAGAAATCATTCATCATGGTAGGCCAATAGTAACCTACTATGAGTATATTCTTAGCTAGGAAAATCCCATTTTTATGGGCCCCGTAGATGATTTTGTGTACCTCCTTAATTGCTAGGATGGATTCATTCAAATTGAGACGATGTAAAAAATTCCTATCATAGCCTCGATGGTAGAGAGTGTAACCAAGTAGGGTATAAAATTATATATGATGGATGAGGTTTCTTTTGTTAGCACAGGAAATGTTTACAGGGAAGGTTTCATTGAAAAGGTAGTTAAAAATGTCACTACGCCATGGGGAAAAGGGACCAATAACTTTGCATACCAAATACGAATTTGGTATGTCATATGTTGGTGTGTACATATTTTTTACAAAGAACAACATATCATTTTTCCCAGGTGGAATGCACAACATAGACCCTACTATGGCCATAGCATCCGATACTCAGTTCTTTCCTCTTGAGATTTGTTCAAATGTAATTTTCTCAAAGTATTCCTTCATAGAATTGACCATTTTATTATATGGAAGAATTTTTTCATCTTTAATTTATACTTGTTTGTTATCTATTTGATAATAAACATAGAATCACAATAACATTCACTTGTCTAATTTCCCAATTGATAGCCAGTTTCAAGTGTGCAATAAGGGCTTCATATTTTTCTATATTGTTTGTACATGGGAAGATGAGTCGAAATGATTGAGGGATCATGTTTCTTGAAGGAGTGATCAACACAACTCTGTCATCTGAACCATGGAAGGTAAAGGACCCATACAAGCATAGTTTTCATACAAAAAATTCCTCAAGGTATAATGTAGATACATCTGGGAGTTTAAAACTCAAAGGTTCATTACTTGAAATGGGGCTTCAGCTAGCTGATTCACCGAAACCTTGTCTTTTACTGATTTCTGGTGAAATTGATGTCAAATTAGTTGAGTAAGATGATCGAATTGGTTGTCTTTCCTCTAAGTGTGTACTTCGACAATAAGTACTTTAATGGATCAACTTTTTATATTATATTGACCGTATTATTTAGTAAATAATGATGCATTTTTTGAAAGGAAAAAACTACGACCAAGTAATCCTTTTCTATCTGTGGGTAGTTGAGTTTGTAAGCGATCAATGTCCTACTTAGGTAATACACAAATTTTTCTTTCTTCTTCGTATCATATTTAGCCAATAGTGCCCCAATTGTAAAGTATGTGACATAAATGTAGAGTAACAATGGTTCACCTATCATGGGCTGCATTAGAATAGAAGGTTTAACCAAATATTGCTTTAGAAAAGCAATTTTTTGTTGATGTTCTAGACCCCAGTGAAAACTATCATCTTTCTTCAAAAGATGTGTGAATGTGTGAAACTTGTCTGCAAGATGAGAGATGAATCTTCTAATTGTTTCTTTCTTTCCTTGCAAGATTCATTTTTTTTTTATATTCATCAGAGGAAGCATTTATGTTATAACATTAACCTTTGATGGATCAACTCAAATTCCTCTCCGTGAAAAAATGAACACTAATAGTTTTCCAGATAACACACTGAAGAAACACTTATTCTTGTTTAGTCAAACCTTGTAGTCCCATAGACACTAAAAAATGTGCCACAAAATCTCTAGGTGTTCTTCTTGAGTCCTATATTTTTCCAATATATCATCCACATAATCTTCTATGATGTCACTGATCATATCATGAAAGATTACATTCATCTCTCATTGAAAGGTCGTGCCTACATTCTTGAGGCCAAAGGCAATGACTTGGTAATAGAAATAACCCCATGAGGTGGTAAGAGTTTTCTTATGTTGGTTCTCCTCAGAAATATTGATCTGGTTATATCCAAAAAATCCACCCATAAGTGATAGCATCTCGTAACCAGCTGTCAAATCACCAATCATGTGGATGTTAGAAGAGGTAAGTTGTATTTACGACAAGATTTATTTATATCTATGAAATCAATACAAACTTTGATAACAACAAGTTTATTCTATATCTGGTAATACATTATAAATCCAATCTGAGATAGTCAATATTCTTGATGAAACCTACTGCCAATAATCTTTTCAACTCTGCTTTGACAAACAAGGCAACGCAAGGATGCATCTTTCGGAGATTTTGTTTCATGGGCTTGACATCTTCAGTGTGCGACATGATTGTGCACCACTAATGTAGGATCAAGTCTTGGAATTTTTGTGTATGACCAAGACAAACATATTTACAATTTCTCTTAAAAGTAACACAAATATTTTTTGTTCATGAGCCGAGAACAAATCTCCCAACTTTAATTATTCGTAGGTAATTCCTTTGTGTCAGATATTGACATCTATTGTCTCCTCTACCAGTAACTTGGAGCTCTTCCTCCATACTGCATAGGATCAGGGGATGATGAATATATTATTCCACTAAAGGTGGCTTAATGAGATTCTCACCTTGAAGTAGCATCAATTATTTTGTCCATTGATTGTGCTTTTTGTTTATTCTACAAGTGCCTAAAATAAAAAATTTCACTATAGGACTTGGACTTATTCTTTTTGCAAGGCTTTTCAATGGAAATTTTTCCCTTGCTTATTTTTTTTCTTAAATGACTACACATGACTTAGTACCCTCCTTCCCGAAGTACGTGCACATGCATTGAGATGAATGGAAAATCCTTTCTTGTGGTCATTTATTGGAATATTGATCACGAATATACCAAGGAAATCATCCAATAGCTTTGTTGTTTTGAAAGACGTCAATTGGCACATGCTCGTTGTTGGTCCTAATTCATGAATGATGAGCTAAATTAGGTTTAGTGTCTCAGTGGTAGGGGATATAGCAGGTGTTATGGTTAGGATATCCATGCTCGGAAAACAAAGTTCGTGGAGGCAAGGTCTTTGTAAAGACTACATCTGGGAATTTGTTTCACTTTCATCATTCGGAGGAACTATCTTCACGCTCAGAAGAGATATCCTTAACCTCTCTTGGGATGAGACCCAAATGATGCCAATTATCAATACCATATTTACCCACTTGATGATGAGGTATTATAAGAGATCTTCCAGTGTACCTTGTTCATTGTGGCCATGCAGCCACGTCCTTTGTATCCCATAGTATGCATCATTCAATTGGGGATAACATACTTAGGTGATTAGTACAATAGAGATCCATTTAATCATCTTTAAGATGAAATATAATATCTTCCAAGTATCTTTTCATCTTCTAATAATCCACCAGGAGTGAAAGCTGTTGAAATGGAAATTTTTCCTGGAGCATTGAAACTTATAACATGGCCTACCATGTGATTTGACTGATAGGGGAAGGTTGTGAACCATAAGGGCCTACTGAAGATCATATTTTCTCGTAACCATTTTCTCTAACCTTCATCTCCCATGTAGAAAAAGGAGACTAATCTGATGTATAAGCACCATTGTCATTGGGATACAACGTATCTATATCTACTCGTTAAGCGAGCACCTTTAATTGAACTAGGAATAACTATCCCTGTAGAAAGACATTCATAAATGGTGGGGAAGTAGCCCAAAAATTCTTTACAATGAGAAAAAGGTTGGGGATCTCCCTGAATAGTGAGGGTGTTCCCCTCAAGATGTAACTTTAAGCATTGATGATATATTGAAGGTACGAATTGCATGGCGTGAATCCATGAGTGGACACAGCAATATGTTGTAAGAGAGCTCCAAGTCTAAGACATGTAACTTTGTATCATGAGTTGATATGAACCTATTGTCTACTGAGAAAGTAATAATACCAGCTAACTTTCATTCTTCGTTTGTCAGATGTACCTTTATGGTGATGACCTTTTTTTTTAAATTCAGCTTTAGTACACCCTAGTTTCTAAAATAAGTTTACAACACAAATGTTTAAACTTGATCTGCACTATCCACAAGCACTCCTTTTCACCTTCTTACATGTTTGATTAGGACTTCAATATGTAATGGTAAATTATGAGAGGGATTTTATTCTGGGATTTTTGTTAGACTGAAGGCTATATGCTCTTTAGGAGCAATCTTATGTGACCATTCCTTGTAATTTTATTAGGTTGATATCAACTGAAAACTCCTGATCCTTGTAATGTCTTACACAAGGATACTTTTATGAATGGTTAGAAATTTTAAGAAAGTCTAAGATTGAAATCTTAGTCTATGGTTTTCTCTAATTGTTGTAACACGTCATAATGACTGTCTTGAGGAGTAAGAGGAGGAGGTTCTGAAATAATAAGGTGAGCTCATCACATGTTGCTATGATGCACACTCCCTTGATTTAATATTTATTGTGTTGATATGTTCAACAAGTGGATTGAAACAACCTATTAAGGCATCAAAATGGTTCGTATTTGAAACATGTAATTAGCATTCTTGGTTTGAGACACCTATCCCTGATCTTATTTTTCCTTTCCTTTATTGTGCTTTGGGAAAGGTTATTTGAAAATCTCCTATGTTGGCGTTGGGATATTTGGTAGGGGCGGCAGAAATCCATTTCCACATCACCACTAGTCGATTATGTCCTAAACATAGTGTTTCAATTTTACACACTTATCGGTGTTGTGACCTTTAGCACGGTGAAATCCATAATATTTGTTTTCCCTAAAACATTATGGCGTAGGTGGGTCATCCCCAAAAGGTGTAGTTTCATGATATTTAACCATATTAACCACCTCTAATTGTTTTAATATTGATGACATAGAATTAGAGAGAGGGGTAAAGCTACGATGTTTATAGTATGTACATGGAGTTCCCTTTGCAAATTTCAAGGGAGTGTGGTTTTGAACTACTTGCACTCATGTTCAGAGTTCTGTTATTCCAGTCACTGTAAGATGTTTTTGTTCTTATTGGGAACAAACTTTATTTTTTCACTAGGTTTGGAATCATTTTGATCACAGTCACGTGAAAGAGGTTATAAGGTCCCGCTAGTTAACGACACTCTCTCTATTTGACTATCCTTTTCGATCACCTCTTCCAATGTGTTGCCACAATGAATTTGCAAGTGGAATGTAATTTCAGGATGGATTTTGGGTACAAATATATTGATTAGCGATTTCTATGGTATTGAACAAGGTAAGTTCCTAGCTATCCCTCGCCATTGTTGTAAGAAACTAGTGCAAAGTTCTTCTTATTCCATTGTTTTGCATTACATAAATCTAACATATGGTGACATCATTTTCTATATTAAATGAAAAATAACATACAAATTGTTTGGGTAGTTTTGGCCATGTAGATATAGATCCTTTAGGGATGTGTAAAAATGATTCTAATGCTTGACCTCCCAAACTTCGTAGGAAGAGGTGAATGAGATATTTATCGATGTACGTGACCTCTTGACACGCTATATCAAAGTCCTTAATATGGTCTCAGGGGTCACCTTTTCCCTTATATTTTTCAAACTTTGGACAAATCAAAATGCCACATGGGACCGGTACCTACAACATGGTTCTATCAAAGGGATATGGGCACAACTCATAAAATTGGTACCTTTTACTATATTCCTATTGCTTTGCCTTCTTGTAAAGCTATAAGGGCATTTCTCATGGTTGACCATTATTGATTGAAGAGTTAGTCTTGTGTCGGGTTTTGTACAGGCCTGTACAAATGATTAAATCTAGTTGTATCTCCACCTTTATTTTCTAAAAAAAAAATTCTTCATAAGTTTCTTTACATGTTTCTCAATGAGGAGAGTTGGTATTTAATTCTTGGTATGAAGCTTTTGGTATAGCTTGTTTAAAAGGTTTCATTTTTTCCTTATTTACGTGTGAAGACAAACTAGCCAATTGGTGAGTGAGAGCTTGTACTTGTTCTAAAGTTACTTCCTAAATGGGTACCTCTATACAATTTTCATAAGGAGGACGTTTCTCATGATGAGCATGCTCTTCATGGTTCTCATAATGAATTCTAACAGTAGGTATACGGTAGTATCCATCATTTTAAAAATGTATCTCCTCATCATTCCATCATCCAAAAGTGGAGGCATGACTTGGGTTTAATATGCCATCAATATTTCAAGAAGGACATTATACTTCTTCTTCCATGAACCATACCGATAATGAGATAAGGGTCAACCATAGAGGGTAATATTACTCTGAGCTGTATGACACACATTACTACAATGAATTATCACTACAAGCCTTCTTTTCTACATTACTAGTTAGAGGAGTAGTAGGAAAATTATAACCATATTCCATATCTTGAAAAATATCAAACCCTAGGGACATGATATGATTCTTCATCCTCATACTCCAAAAAAATAGTTCACTTTATCAAAAAAAGGTGCCTTACTAGTAGAAGAACCACTCTGCTAACTCGTCATTTTTTGCGTCAAAGCATATGTTTATAGTGATCAAAATTATCGAAAACAACTTACTCTGATACAAATTTTTTGAAGAAAAATGGACTGAGAGGGGGGGGGAGTTAATCAGTCCCTAAAAAAATTTAAACAATTTCATATTTTTTTATTAAACCATAAAGCATCCATCCAATCATTAATGTGTGCAAATTACCATACAACATACATTGAAATAACCATGAACAAGAGAGAGAAAACCATAATGAAATATATAAGTGGGAAACCCTAAAAGGGAATGTTAGTGTAAATCAGCAGCACCCTCTAGATGTTTTCTCAAATTTATAGTTTGATAATGGGCATCCAGTGTGATTGCATAACATTGAATCTTTTCCCCAAGTGTGGGAATTTGAAAAAAAAAAACTAAAAAAAGACTTTCAAGATTAAAGGATGGTTCCTTCACTCCTCTGATCAGGTATATGCATGAACTTTGTAGAGGTTTAATATTAGATCCTACTCTAAATTCTAAGGAGACAGAGATAAAGGATGCAGAAGAAATAAAACTAAGTGAAAGTGGTGATACACTAAGGGATTGGTGAACACCTACTTTGTAAAATTGACACAGATCATAATAAATACAACACAAAATATGCACAGATTGTTAGAATGTAATGAGAGATCAAAAGACAATGATAAACACATGAGAGGATTGGGAAAATCAATCATAGAACATACATTATCATTCCCAAGTCCAATACAATGCATTATAATGGCCAGGAGGAAAAATGTGTTGTAGTCTGTATGAGGTATGAAACTCTACAAATCCACCTGCTGAGGAAGAAAAGAGAGCTTACCAAAGCAAAATATGTCCAACCCTTTACAAATGAGTCAAATCTGGCTTTTTATGATCAAGCATAAGGAGAGAAAGAAAAAAATGTAGGAAAAACATATTTATGAACTCAACCACTGACCAGATTCCTCAAATTTTTCTTGTAGAGTGATGGGCTTCATGGACAAACCCATACTTAGAAGTAAATTGTTCCGTAGATCCAAAAAAATGACCATACTTCATTAAATTTGGTGGTTGAAAGTTAATTCTGTGTTTTTTCTATGCCAGGGATGTTTCTCCATTTTTCTCCCACAATTCTTCATCAAAAAACAAAATTGGACCCTCCATCGTATAGAGAATTTTACCATCTTTCCAATGACACCAAGAACGCAAAAATCTAAGCTCTAGATCAAACATTATTCCCCTCTAAATATTTAGGGCAAAAATAGGGCAAAAAAATGATTGGCAAGATGAAAGTTTAAAATTTTCCCCGTTTTGAATTTTGGGAAAATTTTCCCAAAAAGTTCCATCCTCCGCTGCTCCACTACCACATGTCACCTTTATATTCACTCACAGGGCACACTTCCAATTTTTTCATTGACACTGACCATTTCCCTGAATAGGACACGTGGCACCTTTCTATTCACGCAGGCCTGAACTCCAAACATTTCATTTGACGTCGCACCCCTTTTAACTATTGTCAGCCACATGGACACGTGGCATGTTTTGATTGGCATGGGCCATAGGGGGTGGAGTTTTATTATGCCATTTGCCACACTTCGGAAAAAATGGAAAAATTTCCCCATGCCTCCACCACCCACCAGTCTGGGGACACTTGGCACTATTTCATTCGATGTGGGCCTTCAGGCCAAAATTCTTCCTTTATGCCAATTTTGGAAATTTTTCTAACTTCTCCCCACCAATTCGACCTCCGACAGCCTCCTGGACACGTGGCCACTTTCTATTCGCTCGTGGGCCTTCAGGCCAAAATTTTCTTTTTGCACCTCTGACCAATCTTGGTGAAAATTTCTAACTTACATCTGCTCCCCGCCATTCCACTGCCACGTGGTGCCTTCCTATTCACCACGGACCTCCCTAGGGAAAATTTCCCTCCAAAACTCCACCGAGCCATAACTTGTAAAATACAAGGAGTTAGAGGGAAAAATTTACCTGTCTGGAAATCTGAGAAGATCCTCTACCTAATGAAACCATTTCTAGAAATTTTTGAGTTCTTGAAAAGTGAAAAAATTCAACAGAGGCACAAGGAAGGAATGAAAGGAAGTTAACCAAAAAATGAGCAAGGGGATTATTTTAGATAACAATTTTGGCAAATCAGAGGGGGAATCTGCCTACTGGATGAATGATCAGCTACCTGAAGCAATCCATTGGGCATGGAGTTACCAAATTAACTGCTTGGTTCTCTCAATTCATTAGAAAAATTCTAGAAAGGATATTATGAGAGTAGAAAATCACCTGATTTGGAACATGGCCTATAAAGATGCATTATTAGGATAGAAAAGCTTGTGCTAAAGCACTTAAGGTAATGGAAAACTAATCTTCAACAAAACAATGTGCACAAGCACTTGGAGGAATGAAAATCTAAGCTAATATGTACAAGGTGAGGAGCTTCCTTCCTAGTAGCAATGTTTTAGATGGATTCCATTAACTGGAATCTGTAGTTCTTCACCATCCAATGTAGATAATTAGAAAGCATTGTTGTTCTTACATTTTGTGACCATATAAGGGCCACTCTAAATGCAATCAAACTTTGAATGGCTTCCTGGATTTGCTCGATCTGCATCCCATTTCAACACTAAATCTCCAACTTGGAAGGTTCTATCCTTAGCCTTCCTATCAAAGGTTCTCTTGATTAAGGCTTGGTCCTTCCCCATTGTTTGGGATGCATGCTCTCTGATTTGTTGAAGCTCCATAAATTCTACATATCTAACCTTCATGGGTCCAAACTTCAACAATTCCAATTGTTTCATGAGTTCCAATGTTGGTAATTCAAGTGACATAGGAAAGATTGCCTCTCTTTCATAAACAAGTCTGAATGGAGAGTTACCTGTGGATCTCTTGGGAGTTATCTGTTGGTCCGAAAATCTGTCACGCGGACAGATCTATGGATAGACGAGCCAACAGTGTTGCAGGGCTTAGCCCCTCTTTGAGACAGCAAAGCGAAACTGGTTTATTGCTACTTCTACTAGCAGGAACCTATGCAAGTCTCACAGATTCTGCCTTCGGGGGTTGGGATCTCATCCCAGTAGAGTGTTCTAGGCTGCGAAGAGAAAGGAATAAAAGAAGGAGAAGAGAAAGAACAGATCCGAGGGAAGAAAAGAAATGAGTTCCAAAGCGGAAGGGTCAGAAGATCTATGCTTTGGGCTTGGTAGTAAACAGAGCCAAACCTACTTGCATAAATAAACAAAGCAATACTGATAAACAAATGACGGAAAAGTAGATATGAATCTAACAGATCAAACACATACAGATCTAATGTAAGAAAGATCTGATGTATAACACAGCTATTGAGCACAAAGTCTGAATAATTGTATTACTGTTCTTCTCTGTTACAAGAAAGCTCAAAGTCTTTCTCTCTTCACCTCTATTTCTATCTAAAAAATGTTCACCCTGAATACAACAAGTATTCTTGTATTTATAGAAGATGAGAGAGAGAGAAGGCAAAATGGAGCCAACCACTTATTTACAAGATATTTACAAAATATCCAAAAGTCATGTTGACTTTGACAACTTGGATGGATGACATCACCCCATGATGCAACATGGGTGATGTCATCATTTGTGCCAACACATTTTTAGACATTCAGAAAAGAAAGTCGGAGAATAGCGAGAGGAAGAAGAAGAAGAAGAAGCTATTCATCATCATCGTCCTGCGGCTGAAAAGGGGTCGCCTGCTTCTGATGCTGCTCAGGAGATGAGATGTGGAACTGAGCGCGGTATTCCAAGAACTTGCTGATCATCGGCCCAAATTGATCCTGTGATGGATCCTTGTGTCGCTCACTGATCGCCTCGCAAGTTTCCCGCTCATCTACGAGCTTTTCTGGGATCTTGGAATAGTCTTTTCCCGCCTCAATTAGGAAACTGATGAAGTCCCTACAGGCCAGTAGGTTATTGATGGATTCAGTGTCGAACGTGACTTCTGGCCCTGTCCCTTGAGAAGCTATCTCCTTGAAAACCCGGATAGTATCATCAGCTGATCTCAAGGTGAGGGAAGGAGTGAGCAACCCTGGAGTCATAGATAGAACAATTTTCTCCATTCGATGCATTGTATCCAGGGCCTCTTCCTTTACCTTGTCTATCTTTTCCAAAACGAATTCTAGCTGATCTATCCGATAATCCAGAGTGGACATGGTCTTGTTGAGGGTCCTTGGATGACCGAATACTCCGAACTTGACCAAATCTTCGACTGAGCAGTCGAACATTTGTTGGAAGGCCTCGTGCTGGAGTCTAGCATGTTCTAACTCTTCTGATATCGGGCCTGCTAACGCTTGGAGTTCCTTATTCGCCTTCTCGATGTTCAGGTATAAGCTGATATACTCGGTGATTACTTTTTCACTATCTTTGAGGATCTGGCTCCTCCAAGCAGAAACAGCCATACCTTGCTCGCCGATTTTTGAATATTCATTGATTTTCTCCTGACTGAGCAGCTCAGGAATCTCGGCGGCAGTTGTGGGAGGTGCATTTCCCATCTTCTGTAAGGCCTGAAGCAAGTATTTATTCTGCTCCTTCAGTAGCCTCTTTTCTTCCTTTGTTTCTTGAAGCTTTTCGCAGAGTGCATCAACTGCGGAAAGAGCTTCCCCCTGGAGACTTTCTGAGGATGTCCCCATTGTGACTTGGGTCACGGTGAAATCTGTCGGAGACAGATCTTCTTTTTCTTTGAGAGGGTCGGGGTATGCTATTTCCAGGACTCTCTCACCTGCAGCGCTCTTTGAGAAGCGTGTAACCGGCTTGTGCTTCTTTGCTCCTTTAGCCGGAATGACAGAAAAGTCCATCGGAACGATGGGAACTTTCCTCTTTTGTTGGCTCAGCTGCTGAGAGATCCAAGCTGGTCCTATAGAAGAAGGACCAGAGACAGAGGGAACGGCAGCAACGGTAGAAGAGGGGAAAAACATGGAGACACGCGGCGGCGGCATTGAAAGAATAGCCGCGGAGGTGTCCACGGGAGGAAGGGAAACCGGGGCTTCAGAAGACATAAGAAGGGAAGGGAGCCCGGAGATGAGGGAAGAAATAGAGGAAGACAAATCAGCGAGGGAGGAGAAGATAGATGAAGAAGTGGGGGAAAGGGTAGAAGAAGGGGCAGAGGACACGACCAAAGGGGTGGTCGTCTGAGTCACTCGAGGAGGGGAAGGAAGAGAAGAAGAAGGGATAGAAGGGACCTCTGAAGTTGTAGCGACACCGACATCCTAGGTGGACGGGCGTATAGGACTATCCTCTGTCAATTCTTCATCAAGAGTTATGACTTGTTCAGGCTCTGAAGGAAGAGGACTTTCAGGGGCTTCCTCCTGAACGGTGCTAGATTCACCTTCTGCACCCTTGCCTTTCAGCTGCTTCTTTGACCTTGGAGGTGCGTTGCCCAAAGGGGAAGTCGTGAAATCTACCCCGAGGTAGATTAGTCCGTTCATGCGGCACCAATGCTCCGTTCTCCGCATAGTTTCTTTCACCCTCTCCTCAATTGTTTGAGGAGCCTTGTTCCTGTCAATGGCTGGGAAGGGCCAATCGTCCCCATCTGTGTCATTGTATACCTTATCTACTTCATCTTCCGTGGTCTGGAAACCTTCGGGGACAATGGCCACTTCGTATTGGATGATTTCCGTTAATGCTAAGCGCGAGTGATCCTTTCTTCTGAGTTCCGCCTCATGGAGAACATCAATGTAAATATCCTTGATTTGAGGGACATGGATTGGATCGAGCTTCGCTATTGGCAGACAGCCCCTTGGGTCGAAGGTAGGCCTGGCTGGGAAGTCATGCTTCAAGTTGAGTAGCTCCAGCTCTGTGAACATTTCCTTCGCCTTATGGTGGGTGGAGCATGTGTATCGGCCTACTTTGAGGGGGAAAGGAGTTCCACCCTTCTTTCTTTTGAGGCACTTTTCATGGTATGTGACCAGCTGCCTTGATAACTCCAGTAGAATCAGCCTTGGTCCAGCATACCTTGGTAACCTGGTTGGCTCTCCCAAAAAGTTGGCAGCCCTTAGATAGGTGAACGTGGGAAATTGGGTGAACAGGGCTCCCCATTTCTCTGTGGCTGCCACTATGTTTTTGGTTGTCCGACTATGTGTCATGTTTGGCCTCAGTAGGCAAATGACATGATAGAAGAATGCATCGTTAACTTTTGAGAAATGTTGGATGCTATTCTCCAGCCTCAGCTCTGGATAGTAATCAAATATCTTGGCCTGAGGCCATACTCCACTTCGGTTCAGCCCCGGATAATCTCTTTCAGCTGCGGCAGCGTAGACAATGTAGGAGTTCATGTGGAACACTCCCGTTGTGGCAAACTGTTGCAGCTGCTCAGATATTGTGCTGCTTATTATTTCCCCCCAGCAGAAACGCTGATCGGAGCAAATTCTTATTTATTGTCTCCAGGTACCGCAGCATCCACTTACGGAAATAGTGGGCATCTGAAAGCCTGAAGACTCTGCTCAGGAAAGTGATTGTGTCACTGAGTTCCTCTGAGAAATCGCTTCGGTGGATAGTCTGAGGCCACCGGGTCACCACCTTCTTATTCTTTAGGTAGACCTCATTCATCAACTGCATGCACTGGTCTTCGTTGTCTTCCCAGGTTTTGATACATTCTCGTTGGCTAACAGCCACGTAGTTCCGGTGATGAGGGATGCCAAGTATCAACTCAAAGCGACGGGCAGTAAGGTTTATAACTACCTCACCCTTGCCATTCTCGACACATCTCGTGTCTTTGTTGAAGGATTGTGCAACAACCATCATGAATTCGTTGTTCACAGCGCTGACAGGGATTCCTCCGGCAAAGTGCAGGGCACTGCCTATTAGCTTGTCCATCCATGGACTTCTTGTAACCTTTTGAGTTCTAACCCAGAACTCATCCATGTCAATGTGCCCCAATTCAGAGTCCCGGACATCCATACTGCATTCAGCCTGTGATTCGGGCATCCTGACTCTCTGATATTTGTATTTCATCTCTTCTTCTGTCAGCTTAGCCTTTCCTCTTGGTTTGGTGGGTTTCTTGCTTGACGTAGACATGTGTTCTTTCGAACTCAGCTGCTGATCTACATGAAGAAGAAGAGAGACCCAATCCAAAAAGGTTGAATTAGTCATTTGATCTCCCATTGGAAAGCTTAGCAGGAGTTAGAGATTTAAAGGCTCAGGGCGCAGGAAAAATACAACTGGCAGGCCAAATAGATAAAGCGCACAGAAAAGGAATGTTGCAGAGGTTATATTGGCGCCAAAGGCGCATGGCGCATGGAAGAAGCAGGTTGCAGGATGGCAGGGTGCACCATGGCGCGGGTTTTGAATATGTTGCATGGCGAGTAGGTGCACCGAGGGTGCGACTGTCTTTATTGTTACAAGGCGCGCCAGTGCGCCTTTTGAAATAAGCCCTCAAACCTCTTTCTTTCTTCCTCTATTCTACTTCAAAAATTACTTGGACAAGTAAGGTTTTACAAAAAACTTTAACAGACCAAGCCAGTTACAAAACGACTCCTTTTCCAGCAGATCCAGAAAGAGGGAGGGAGAGGAAGAGTAACAGAAGAAAACAAACAGGACAGCACGAGGGGAAAGGCTTAAACATATTCGCACTTTGATGAAAAACCGGCCAGCAAGCTGGCACACACCAAAACCGGACAAAAAGCAAGCCCAAAGAACAGAAAACATAAAACAGGGAAGGGGGAGAACCTCTTACCTTAAAATATAGCGAAAATTCCTTGAGCGGGTCCACAACACGACGAAAGTGACAGAGCAGGGGCTGACAAGTCCAGAAATATCACGTGCTGACAAAAGAATGAAAATGACATTGGGCGCGCACGGATATTTATAGGAAAAACCTGTCATCAATGCGCCACCAACCTTTTGAAATGGCGCACGGAAATAGCTGTCGACAGGGGAAAGCGTGCGCCCTTTGGCGCATGGAAGGGAATGACAACAGAAGAATGAGCGCGCCTTTGGCGCACCAAATTCGTTGTTGACATGAAGTTATGTGCGCCCTTTGGCGCACCAAAACTTGGTGTTGCATAAAGATTATATGCGCCCTTTGGCGCACCGAGAAGCGTGCTAACATGGAAAACCATGCGCCAAAGGCTTTTAAGGGGGCGCACCAAAAGTTTGTGTTACAAGGAGAATCCATGCGCCCAGCCAAAAAGGCTCAAAAAGACTCAGTTTAAAAACTAGATTTCCCGGGAAGGGATTTTACAATGCTTCGGACGCGAAGGATCCTCAACGAGGGGTCCAAACAAAATTTTCGGTATGGCTATCGGTAAAATTGCCCTTGTCAATTTTACAGGATAACATTATCTTATCAGCCCATAAGGCTAATTTTAGTTTAGTATGCCAAGTTCTCTAATTTTCATCAATAGTCCTCCTGATGATCTTTAATAGATTCTTGTTGGTAGACTCAGCTTGGGCATTACCTTAAGGGTAATAATTTGATGAAGTGCTTGGATAGATCCCATTATTAATAGCCCATTTTTTTACCTTTGATCCCATGAATGCCAATGCATTATCTGATATTATAGTGGTAGGTATACAAAATCTGGTTACTATCACTTCATAGAAGTCTAGAATGTTGGATTCATTTACTATTGTACATATTTACCCCCGGGTAAATATAGATACACCAAAAAGAAGCATGTCGGAAGGGTTGGAAAACCCGACATCAAAGACATGTTGGAGGGGTTGAAAAACCCAACGCGAAGCAAATCAGGTTTCGGAGGCGGAGAAGCATGGCGCAGAAGCATGTCGGAAGGGTTGGAAAACCTGACATCAAAGACATGTTGGAGGGGTTGAAAAACCCGACGCAAAGCAAATCGGGTTTCGAAGGCGGAAAAGCATGGAGCAAAAGCATGTCGGAAGTGTTGGAAAACCCGACATCAAAGACATGTCGGAGGGGTTGAAAAACCCGACGCAAGGGAAAGCAGGTTTCGGAGGTGGAGAAACATGGCACAGAAGCACGGGGTGAAAACATGTCGAGGCATCCTCCAAACCCGATGCAAATGTAGAGGAGAACCCCAAACCCGACAGGTAGAAGCCCCTGACGCAGGAAATATTTAGATCGCCATAACTTTTCACAAGGAGCTCGGATTCACACAAGGTTGGACTTTTCGGAAAGCTCTCGGTGTCCTCTACGCAAATACGATTGGATATCTTTAATTGGGTGGGAACAAGTTCTTAAAATGTAAAAAATACAGTTTGCCATGTTTTGAGTTGTTGGGGATCCCACCTACCGCCATTATGGGATGAATTAAGTGCAGTCTTGGAGGTAGTTGGGGGAGCTCCAAATTCTTCTCTTCTCCCTCATTTTTCTTGTATAAATGGCCGGGAGGGGCTTTTTCTAATGTGTTGGGCATTTTTTCGTTTTGCATCCCCCCTTCTTCCCTTGCTTGCAAGAGAATTTGTGGAGCTTTCAAGCCTCCCATATGGATTGTAATGCCATTTTTTGCCTATTGGCCACTGCATTGTACGGTATCAATCCTTGAGCAATATATGTATGTCTGTGATTGATCCTAAACCCTCTCATATATTCATTGCTATCATTTTTGATCTCTTATTGCATTTTGACTACCTGTGCATGGTGTTATATTGCATTTATGTGGTCTGTGTTTAACTTTGCAAAACGGGTATCCAACATTCCTCGGTGCATCACCTCCGTAGTTTAGGTTTTATTTTTATGCATTCTCTACCCTATCTCCTTGGCAAGTTAGATTAGGTTTTTGGTAAACCCTCTGCATTTTATTCATGTATCTAAACAGAGGAATAGGAGCTGGCCTTCATCTGGAGAGCTTTTCCGATTTCGCAAGGTCCCACACTTGGGAAAAGCTCCATGTTGTGCAATCGCACTAAGATTCTCAACCCACCATGTTGCAGAGTCCTAGGGGTGCTACGATTCGACACCAACAGTTTTGGCACGCCTGGTGGGACCAAGAGGTCATTCCATCAAAATTTGAAGTAGTTTTCATGAAATTTGCACTAAAAAATTGTAGTTTTTACAAATTTTAGATTTTGCACCTCCCAGCCTGAACTCCGAAATCAATTTTCAAGGGCCTAAATTGCTCAAAATGGGTCAAAATTTCAACAGTTGGTAGATCTGAGGGTAATCTTCAAAAGGGTATCTTTATTTTTTTGATATTTTGATTTTTAAAATTTTTGGGTATTTAGTGATTTTAGGTTTTCAGGATCCGAGAACATCAAAGCAGTCATTTCAGGTTTTGGGGGATGCATTACATGGTCCTATTCCCGAAAGAAAATAAAATTAGGTTTTGAGGGATGTTGGACATGTTCTAAGTTCCGACACATAGCAATTCAGGTTTTGTGAGTTGCATTGCATGACTTGAGTTCCGCCTGTACCTTTCGGGGATCCGCAGCTGCACAACATGACATGAGTTCCGAATTGAAGACTACATCCTCTGGGTCCTTCAAATTTTTATTCCAATTTTCAATATTGCCAGGTTTGGTGTGTAACTTGGCAAAATCCAGCCTTTTAGAGGCATATTCAAAAACACATCTGGCGACTCCATCTGATCAGCAACCCATTTCTCTAAGTTGCAGACCCGTTTCCATTCATTTCCATCCATCTTTCCTTCCATCTCTTTCATTATTTTCCATTCCATGAATTTGTGTAACCATGACTTCATTTCCATCATGGAATTCACATTTCCAACAACAGCAGTATATCACACCTCCAACACGTTTGACAAATCCTCCAGATCAGCATGCATACTCATATGAACAGCAGTGCCAAAGCCAGTTTGGCTATGGAGCTTTCCAAAGGCAAGAGTATGCATATAACAAGGACCACCAGATGCAAGATGCTGGTCTGCTGGAGAAAATCCAAAAAAAGGAGGAGGGGATGGTGCAATCCAGGGCTCAAGCACAAATGAAAGCTTTTGGAATCGGTTGTGGAGCACCCTGTCCATGGGTGGGACCTTTTCCAAGGAATTACAGCCCTCAGGAGAAACTTGACTTCATGATTGCAATGCTACCTTTGCTTGCAAAGTGGATGGAAGGAATAGAGGTGTATGAGAGGAGTATTCAGCAACCTTGTCAACGGGTAAGCACACACCATCTCGTGCCTTTCTGTTTCCTCTTTCCCAATCTGTCCCATTTCAGCAGTGTTAAGTTTCAAACTCTCCATCTGCTGTCCCAAGTGTTGAATCCATTTCTCCACCCCCCTAGTCTTCCACCTCATCTCGATTCTTCTTTCCTTTTCCCCTTCCAAATAGTCATCCCCTCCACAAGAGCTAATAGAAATACCCCCCTCTAAAGAAACAAGAAGTTTCATTGCCTCCACCACCACAAAAAAATGTAAAACCAGTTGAGGTACAACCCATCCCTCCTCTTGTATTCCCCAATTCCAAGTGGGGAAGAAGAAATTGCAAAAATCAGTCATCAAAGACAGCAAGAGGAAGAGCCAAGAAAAGAAGAAATGATTAAGAGCTTAGTAATTTTGGCTCTTAAATTTGGAATTGAGAAGATCCCTTTACTGGTAAAGCCTGAAGAAGAGGCTAAGGTTGAACAAATGGTGGCTAGGACTGATTTTGTGGCAGCAGAAGAAGAAGTTCTTGCAGTCCCAACTTGTCCTCTAGAGCAGCAGACTGAAGAGTTTGACTTAAAAAACTTCATGCTGGAGGAAGAGTTCAATCAAGAGCAAGATTGTCTTCAAACATTGGAGGAAGGAGAAGCTGCTCCAAATCCAAAAGAAGAGGAGCACATTCTAGCTGTGGAGGAGAAAAATGAGAACACCATGGGAGAAGTTGAACACGAGCAGCAGGACAGTGATGAGGCAGTTTATCTGTCTGATTTGGAGGACTTTTTTGATGAAGAAGAACCGGTTGAGTTTTCACCATTCTCTCTTTCATCATCCACATCCCAAACACCAGAGCCTGCTGTCATGAAGGAGGACTTTCATTTGCAGCAGCCTGCATCTTATAGCAGCTCTTTGGAATCAAAATTGAAAGATTTAAATCTTCCATGTTCTTCATTGGAGGAAGAAAAAGGACAAAAGAATTTCACCATTTCTTCCACATCATCCATTCAAGAGGGTCTACAAGAAGACTCCATTTTTGGAGTTGAAAAGCAGAGCAATGGGCATACTCAAAGGACCATGCCGTGCCCAATCAGGTACTTGGCTTCATTGGAGCTAAGGGAGAAGTCAAAACTAGTCATGCTTGCTTCTAGGCATGAGGATGAGCTACAAAGTACCAAGGATCAGCTGCCATACCTCTTCAATCCAAATGCAGAACAGCTAAAAGAGGTATTGAATTTTCCTTCAGTTGATACCTTGATGATTTGGGTGGAAGACCAGCTTCTTGTTGATTTCTCACTCATCCAAGCAACCATGATCAGCTCCAAATCAATTGCATGGCTGCCAATTTTGAAGAAAGGAAGCTATTTCGCACAACCAGTTGCAGGGTTTTTTTAGCTTGCCCTTGCTTCCAGTTAGAGTAGAGTATGTAGGTTTTCTTTCAGTAGAAGAAGTGCTTGTGCACACTCTGCATGTTCCATTTGGAGCACGTATGATTTTCAGTTCTGTATATAGTTTTTGTGGTGCTGGTTTTTCTCTTGCACAGTTCATTTCAGTGGCATTTTGGTGAGAACAACTCTAAGTTCAATGGGTTTCAAGTGACTCAGAAGGGAGTTTTCAAAGTTTAGATCAGTTTTCAGGCTTGCTCATGACTCCATGCCCAATGGATCACTAAAAGGCCATTGATCTTCTACCTAGCAGGCAGGTAACCCCGTGAGTCGCCAAATTGTTGTACATATTTACCCCCGGGTAAATATAGATACACCAAAAAGAAGCATGTCGGAAGGGTTGGAAAACTTGACATCAAAGACATGTTGGAGGGGTTGAAAAACCCGATGCAAAGCAAATCAAGTTTCGGAGGCGGAGAAGCATGGCGTAGAATCATGTCAAAAGGGTTGGAAAACCCGACATCAAAGACATGTTGGAGGGGTTGAAAAACCCGACGCAAAGCAAATCGGGTTTCAGAGGTGGAAAAGCATGGTGCAGAAGCATGTCGGAAGGGTTGGAAAACCTGACATCAAAGACATGTCGGAGGGGTTAAAAAACCTGACGCAAGGGAAAGTAGGTTTCGGAGGTGGAGAAACATGGTGTAGAAGCACGGGGCAAAAACATGTCGAGGCATCCTCCAAACCCAATGCAAATGCAGAGGAGAACCCTGAACCCGACAGGCAGAAGCCCCTGACGCGGGAAATATTTAGATCACCATAACTTTTCACAAGGAGCTCGAATTCACACAAGGTTGGACTTTTCGGAAAGGTCTTGGCGTCCTCTACGCAACTACGATTGGATATCTTTAATTAGGTGGGAACAAGTTCTTAAAATGCAAAAAATATAGTTCACCATGTTTTGAGTTGTTGGGGATCCCACCTACCGCCATTATGGGATGAATTAAGTGCAGTCTTGGAGGTAGTTGGGGGAGCTCCGAATTCTTCTCTTCTCCCTCATTTTTCTTGTATAAATGGCCAGGAGGGGATTTTTCTAATGTGTTGGGCATTTTTTCATTTTGCATCCCCCCTTCTTCCCTTGCTTGCAAGAGAATTTTTGGAGCTTTCAAGCCTCCCATATGGATTGTAATGCCATTTTTTTCCTATTGGCCACTGCATTGTACTTTATCAATCCTTGAGCAATATATGTATGTCTGTGATTGATCCTAAACCCTCTCATATATTCATTGCTGTCATTTTTGATCTCTTATTGCATTTTGGCTACGTTGTATTGCATTTATGTGGTCTATGTTTAACTTTGCAAAATGAGTGTCCAACATTCCTCGGTGCATCACCTCCGTAGTTTAGGTTTTATTTTTATGCATTCTCTACCTTGTCTCCTTGGCAAGTTAGATTAGGTTTTTGGTAAACCCTCTGTGTTTTATTTGTGCATCTGAATAGAGGAATAGGAGCTGGCCTTCATCCAGAGAGCTTTTCTGATTTTGCAAGGTCCCACACTTGGGAAAAGCTCCATGTTGTGCAATCACACTGAGATTCTCAACCCACCGTGTTGCAGAGTCCCAGGGGTGCTGTGATTCGACACCAACATTTACTTCTTTAAGTGTCACCACCTCAGTCCATTTGGTGAAGTAATATGTGGCTGTTAGGATCCACTTATGTCCTTGGCTTGAGTTTGGGTTAATGAATACAATGAATTCCAAACCCCATTGCATGAATGCCTGGTTAACTGAAATTGGGTTCAATGGAAGGGCTACCAATCTTTCCTTTCTTATGAAGAATGCACATTTTTTGCATCTCTTGATCCATGCATAGAAATCACTAAACATCTTGGGCCAATAATAGCTAGCCTTCATAATCTTTAGGGATGTCAATCTTGGAGAAAAATTTCCCCTAGATGATCCACCATAGAACTCTTCTAACATTCTATTAATTTGATTTGTTCCAATGCATCTCAGCAACACTCCATTTATATCCCTTTTGAACAAGACACCATCAACAAGTACATATGAAATAGCCTGCAATATGAAGTGTATTCTCTTGGTTTTTCCCATCTCTAGAGGGCATAGGCCTATTTGTAAGAAGTGCATTATGTCTTGGGTCTAGAAAGGAGTGAGAATATCATCATTCTCTTCTTGAACACCTCTTTGTTCTTGGCTGTCTTGCAACGCCAAAACAACATCCTTCTCATTGCTTACATCCATTTATTTGCTCAAGACCAATTGCTCACATAATCCCTTTCCTCGGACCAGCTTGGTGAATTTTATCTCAATTTCATACTCCATGACACGAGTAATCCACCCTGCACGTTTTTCATTTAGGTCCTTGTTGAGGAGGAAGTCCTTAACTCCCAGATGAGAAACCAGTAGTTGAACCTTGTTATTTGAAACTAGATGCTTAAATTTTTTCAAGTTCCTAACCACTACAAGAACATGCTTCTCAATGAAATAATACCTCATCTAATAGTCCTCCAAGATTTGGATAAAGAAGGCAATTGGTTTCTCTGCATTTTCTTTGTTTTTTTTGTGCTAAAATTGCAGAAATAGTATCATCACCTTAAAATGCATAAAGGATAAAATCCTTTGAGAAATCTAGGTTAATGAGAGTTGGAGCTTGTGAGATAGCCTCCTTGATTGCGTCAAAACTTTCCTTACCTTAAGCTGTCCATTTGAAGGCCGTGTTTTTCTTCAACATCATAGTTATTCTTGCAAACTATGAACTCAGCTTCTTCTTGCAATAAATTGATGATTTGTTGGTCACTTTCAAACACTTGCCAACTTACATTATTGTCTGGCACCGATGGCCTTACAATCACATGAATGTTTTGGCTACACTTTATCTTCCTTGATACTCTCCCACAACATCAAAGGTTGTTCCTAACTACTGCAAGCCTATCAACAGCTTGGTTTTCTTTCCTAGGGATGGGGTTGATGTCTAAAGCCTTCAAAATCCTCAATGAGGTCCCACACCCTATTCTTATAACACTTGAGCAGGTCATTTTTGGCAGCATTTTATCCTTTAACTTGATTAACAATCAGCTCACTGTTACCAAAGACTTGTAAGTTTTTTTATAGCTTCTCTTTCTTGACCAATGCAATCCTTGTATCAAAGCTTCATATTCAGTAGTGTTGTTAGAGCATGCAAACTGAAATCTAAAAGTTGAATAATACTTAATTCCTTGAGGTGAAACAAACATAGCTCCTCCTCCTACACCTTATCTACTTCTTGATCCATCAAATAACAGCCAGCCATACCATCGTTGTCATCTTTATGGTCTAGCTTGGTGATGCTAGGAATAGGCTGAATTTCTTCATGCAAGCAATAAAACTCCTAGTTTAAATTCCTCTATTTCCTTGTATGGATCAAAAGCATGTACCTTTCTTTCCCATTCATCAAGATTCAAATCTGGGATGCTTCCAACTTTGGTGTCAGCTTCATCTGTGCTTGGATAATCCTCTTTATCAAATTTTGAACATTTGGCATTGATTGGGCTTGGAGTGTGAGGCTCAATGTGAAATTTTGCAATAGGTTTTGACCTGATTGTGGATCTTGGTTCCATATCTGGTCCGGAACAACATCTATGACCAATTAGCAGATAAACAGCCTCTAATTCTAGCTGTGAAATCCCTTGACAAACATAAGGCAAAAAGTGGTGGTAAATATATCACTGAGACACGTCTTGCAAAATAGTGACATTGGGGCATGCATGCAAAGTGATTCTCAAATCCTTAATTACCCCCACTATTGTTACTATTGTCCCATCCAATTACACCACCCCTTTGGATATGACTTCATATTGGAGGTCCTAGCTGATCAATTATTTGCTTGGGCATCACAAAACTACTTGCCCCAGAATCAATCATACAATTGTTTACTAGTTTATCCCCAATGATCAATGAAACATATAATGGAGGGGGCTTCAAAAATTTACTTTGCTGTCCTTCGAGATTCCCCTCAAGCTGAGTAGCATTTGTGAGTACCTTCTCTTGCATATGAGCTTGTTGGCTTGAAGTTGAACAATTCTTCATGGCGGCTTGTAGTAGATCCCTTTAGCCTGATATGGATAGTGATTCCCACATAGATATATTCACATTTGTCTTCTTCATTTTTTCAATGATGCTAAATGGGGATGAAACATCTCTTTTACTGCCCCTTAGCCTACACATTATTTTCTTGTACATGCGCTGCAAATAGTTGGCATTTGAGCTGGTCTAGAAGGTGGCTTAGGATGTCCTTGCACATTTGGAACTTGCATTTTGCTTGCTATCACTTTTTGGAGTGATGGAAGGTTGTGGATCACCTGGAGCCAATGACTAGCCCTTCACCAATATTCCTCTTCTTTGACCATGTGTTAGCTGCTACATTCTGAGAAATTGTTTGATTCATACCACAAAAATCTTCAGCTTGCCAATTCACAAGTGTAGTCTCATTTGGAGTTGTATTTTGTTGAGATGTTCCTTGTTGGTTTGTTTGTGACTCACCTCACTCTCTACGTCAATTTTTGTCACCATCAAAGCTTGGTTCAAAGCACCATTGAAGCATATAGACTGGTTGTGAGGCTCATTGTATGGTAAACACCAATCATACTCTTGAGCTATATTATTTTTCAATGGCACTAAGGCTTTAGAGGTAGATGTAGCATTGGGGTTATATGACTGAAATGGTCTATTGGCAGGAGGCCTTACTTGATTTTGATTGGCAGCTAGATTAGGTGGCGTATTAGGCTGATATGGTTGCCTATTAGGCTAAGTTTGAGACTAGATAAGAAGGTATAAAACTTTGGGTTTGCTACCTCTTGAGTGTAACCAGATCATTACCTAAATTTTGTAATTGTTTCATGACTTCCTGAAGTTCATTTGAGGCACTAGAGGATGAAGTAGAAGTTTCATTTGAACTCTGATTTCTAGGAGTGGGAATAGGAGCTAAATTAGGTGATTGACTAGTGCTTGGGCTTTCCAAGTTTGGATATAAGGGCATGGGAGGCCTAGGAGACAGCTTACCCAGCTTGGATCAAACAATTCTCAACCCTAATGGCAATGCTATAAGCTGCAGGTATATTTGCACCTCTCATGGATTGAATTAACATAAAAATATCATAATTTAAAGCTTTGAGATAGTATAGAGAAAGCACCTTCAGCTATTGGCCTTACTGTCACTGGGATTCTATCCCATGTCCTTTGAAATCTGAAAGTTGAAGTCTGTTAGCTGCTCATTGGGAGCTCTCTTGATAGTTGTTAGTTGCTCCAATAGAGACAAATTATCTCCCCTTTTCTCCAAACTGCTCATGAAGAGCTATGGCATAACTGGTTCCAATTTTGGATAGAGCCTGCCCCAAGACTCCTAAACCATTGCAAGGACTTTCCCTTTGAATGAAGATGCCAACAATTTGATAGTAATTTGCATCTCATCAATCTCATGGATTGCACAAACATTAGCAATGTCTTTGACATGATCACCAAGAGTGGTCTGATTTTCCCCAGTAAAGTATGGGATGTTCTTCAATGCTACAACTAGAACTGGGTTTTTTGCATTGAGAGCAAGTGGGCTGCTGCCATTGAAGTTGACGTAAGGGTTGTGTTGTGCCATTCTGATTGGCCTTGAGAACCCTTGTTTATTGGGTGAAAGGTCTACTAGGGGGAGGAGTTGATAGAGTTTTGTTTGGTGGAGATGAAGACCTTTGGATTCTTCTTCCCCTCTCTCTTCTTCCTGGGGATAATTGCAGATACTCAGACAATCCCTCTTCTCTAGCCCTTGACCTTATTTGGAATCCTTCTCATGAATCTTTAGACTTGGACTACTGAAACTAGTTGATTTTATCTCTTTGGAGTCACCAGATGTGTAAATCAGGGCTCTTTTTAAGCAAAGAAACTTACAACAAATGCACATCAACTTTGTTGTAATGAGGATGAAGACCTCTAAGGTCCCACCGGGCGTGCCAAAAATGTTAGTGCAAATCAGCAGCACCCCTTGGATGTTTTCTCATATTTCTAGTTTGATAATGGGCATCCATTGTGATTACATAACATTGAATCTTTTCCCCAAGTGTCGGACTTGTAGAAAAAAAAATGGGAAAAAGACTCTCCAAATTAAAGGTTGGTTCCTTCTACTCCTCTGATCAGATGTATGCATGAAAATTTATAGTATAAATGGGTAAAAACTCTCTAGATTAAAGGTTGGTTCCTCTACTCCACTGATCATATGTATGCATGAAATTTGTAAAGGTTTAACGTAAAACCCTACTCTAATTCTACCAAGGAGACAAGGATAGAAGGAAAGAAGATAAAACTAAAAGTTACAAGTGGTGATACATCAAAGGAGTGGTGAACATCTATTTCTGCAAAATTGACACAAATTATAAGAAATGCAACACACAATCATGCACAAATTGCTAAAATGTAATGAGAGGATCAAATGCCAATGCATAACAACAACAAGAAAGGATTGGGAAAACTCATTCACAGAGCTTGCATTGTCATTTCCGATTTTTAAATACAGTGCATTACAACAAAAAGGAGGTAAAAATATGTGTTGCAATCCTCAAAAAGGTATCAGATATTCCACAAATTCACTTTCTGAGGGTGAAGGAGGGAGCCTGCAAAAGCATAAAAAAATATCCAACCTTTTACAAAATGAGCCCAAAAATGGCTTTTAATGATCAATGAAAAACCCGAGTCAGAGAAGGAAAAACATGCGGGAACATGAAAAGGATTGATGAACTCAACCACTAACCAAAATTCCATCAAATTTTTCTTGCAGAGTGATGGGCTACCCTGGATAGAACTTCATTCTTAGAAGTAAATTGTTTTGCACCATGCTGGAGAAGAATGGAAGCCATACTACATTAAAAATGGTGGTTGAATTTCGGTCCTACTCTTTTCCCCATGCCAGAGGACGTTTCTCCTCCATTTTTCTCTCACTAATTATCCATCCAAAAACAAAATTGAAGACCCTCCATCGTGTAGAGGATTTCAATAACTTTCCAATGACACCAAGAATCGTGAAAAACCGAGCTCTAAATCGAAAGACATGCCCCTCTGAAGATTTAGGGAAAAACATAGGGTGAAAAATCGGGTCGGCGGGCCGAAACCCAAAAAAAATCCCCCTTTTTTGAATTTTGAAAAAACTTCCGCAAAAAAATATTTCCCTCGCACTGCTCCAATGCCAAGTGGCACATTCCTATTGGTCCAGTAGGGTGCGCTTCCAATTTTTCATGGACGCCCGACCTTTGCCCTGAATAGGACACGTGGCACCTTTCTATTGGCAGTTTGGCCTGAATTTTCCAAACATTTCCTCTGTTGCCCCATCCCTTCTGACTATCGTCAGCCACGTGGACACATGGCATGTTTTGATTGGCACTTGGCCATAGTGCGCTCCAAACTTTCCCTATTGATACCTGTCGCCATCACTTTGGTGAAAATTGCCAACTTCTCCCCGTGCCCCCAACCTCCGCTGAGAACTGGACACATGTCTAGGGACCTTAATTAGTCTATGGGGCTTCTATCAAAACCTTCATTTTCTCCTTGTGCGAGCCTTCAGGGCTGAAATTTTTCCCTTGCGCCCATTTTGGAATTTTGGCAAAAAGACAAGGTTCTACTCCGCCGATCTCCGACCTCCTGACTGGCCTCCATGGACATGTGTCCATCTTTCTATTGGTTCGCGGGGCATCAGGCCAAAAAATTCTTTTTGTGCCCCCGCTGAGACCAATTTTGGTGAATTTTTTCTAACTTACCTCCGCTCGACCCCACCATTCCACCGCCATGTGTCACCTCTCCTATTGGTCACGGACCTTCCCTAGGGAAATTTTCCCTCAAAAACTCCTGCTGAGCCATAACTTGTCAAAATACAAGGACTTAGAAGGAAAAATTTACCTTTCTGGAAAGGTGAGAAAATTCTCTACCTAATGAAAACCATTTCCAGATAACTTTTGAGTGCCTAAAAAGTGAAAAAAATTGAACTAATGCACAAGGAAGGAAGGAAATAATGAAAGAAAGTTAGCCAAAATATGAGCAAGGGGCTTATTTTTTATAACAGGGAATCATTTTTTACTTCGAATTCTGATGATCTTGCAACCACTCAACAGAAGATATGCATTTTGGAAGTAAAAGAAGAGCACGTGAAAGGATATTTAGGTACTGATGTCACAAACCCCTAAACAATGTGTGTGCATTTACGCACTTGGAGGAGACTTGAATGAATACTCTAATATATCAGAAAATATGATGCAGCAATCTTAATGGAAAGGTTTGAGATAGATGCTACATTTACTGGGATACCCAATGTGTTATACATCAAGATGAGTTCAGCTCAAAACTCCTTCAAAACTCTTTACACGAACCCCCTAATATCACCTGGCTCACTCTAAAATGCATTGATTCTTTGAATGGCACGATGGTCTTAGCTCTGTCAGCATCCCATTTTAAGACTATTTCCCCAATCTAAAAGCTTTAGTCCTAGCATTTCTATACAAACCTATTTCTTTGTCTGCTTGTTGATGTTGTTCATAGCTTGTATCATGGCAGAGCTCTTTAGCTCTTCAAGATCAACCAGCTCTATCATTATGATTTCTCTCAAAGAACTGCGCCTTCGAATTCTAGTTGTTGGACTTAAACTGCTAATTTTAGTATCAATTCTAGTGATCAAAGGAACAGGTCATTTTACCTCCTTTACCATAGACTAACACCAATGTAAAAACATACCAGTTAAATTATTTAAACTTTTGACTTATGACCCATATAGGTTAGTCATGCCCAGAGTGTGTGCAAACTTGCACCTTTTAAGCTCAAAACCACCATCATCTTGATGAGTTGAAACCACAAATTGTGCGCTTCATGATTATTAAAGATCCAAGTTTCACTGTAAATGTGTGACTCTAAAGTCAAGCCATTGCAACCAGGGTAATAGTTGGAATAATCTCTTCACCCAATCATCAAATTCATGGCGCCAAGCTTAAAAGGATCCATTAGCACTTCTGTAAAACTTTCGTTTACAAAAACCTATCTGTATCTGTGATTACTAAAGACTGACCTAAGAAGACCCATAAACTATATAGATATCAATCCAATCTAGATTGGAAACTCATGGTTCCATGGTACTTCTTATATCATGCCTCATATATGTTAGAGCTCAGAAACCAAATTTTTAGATAATTTCAATGCATTTTTCGTAATTTCATCTTCACCAAATCAAGCTTCCCAAAAAGTATTTTCATCAAAACTCAACCCCTGATGAAATTGCACTCATCTTATAACAGGACTACCAAGACATTAAAATGCATTGTATTGTATCTACAATTAATATCTCATTCGACTCTTGAACTGAGAAAAAGAATCAATTCATCCATGTTAGTACTTCATTCACTTAAGCTTTCTATTGATGTTGAGGATAGTAATGTCCTCCAAAACCAGGGATATTCTTCACGCACATCAATTAAAGACCCCTTGACGACCCATGGGCATGGTGAAATTTTAATCCAGAGCCACATCATTTTACAACTAGAATATACTTCTAACTAATCCTTCAGTAACATAATGTATTACTCCTCTCAAAACCCTAGGTCGGAAGTTAGATTTCAATTGTGTACATATCTTTCAAACAAGGATTTGCTATGAAACTTCCCCAAAATTGCCATTGTGAATCCTAGTGTTCAAACATATTGTATTCTTGTTTTCTATTATGAGGGTTTTCACGCACTAAAATCAACAGTTATTCCTGAAACTGCATCATGGACATGAAAATATGGATAAATATACAATGTCTATGGACTGACATTTGGTGAGTATTTTTTTTAAACTCATTCTGGATCTTAATTATTTGTCATTAAGCTGAATCATTTTTCAAAAGCAAGCCTATTTGAGTGGGGTCCACTCATCACCATGTGTTCTGAATAGTCAAAGTTTAGGTGAATCCTAGATGGTTCGATGTACATGCAGCAGTTCATCGTACATAATCACTATTGGGCCATAAGGGGTTTTGATGACAACATTGTGGTTGATCTCACTGAAGTCGATGACTCTATGGTTGTCACTAGTACCAAACAACCTAAAAGTAGAAGCAAATAGATGTGCGGTTCTTAAAAATATAAGGATGAAATGACAACATTATTTTTTTGAAATATTATTAAATCAATGTCAAAAAATCCCTAAAATACACAATTTCACATAAAAATTACATAATTTAGGGTGGACATTAGAAGGTGCAATGCGAGCTAGAAATGACCTTCTTCTTGACATTGTTTCACCAATAACAACTTAGCTTGAAAAATTATCTTCAAAATGACTCCAAATTTTTCTCACACCTATAAGACACCTATTTGTACCATATTTAATCATCACTTCTCAAATATGTCTCCATCTTCTCATTCCATTTCATTTGCATGACTAGCCCTTGGGGTTTTACATGGTTTAGGCTAGGGTCAATTGAGCCAACACTATAAATCATCATGAAACCTCTCTAAAAGGTCCTAAAATACTGATTACATCCTTAAACACCTACATACATGCATCTATGAGCTCACTTGGCTCCACAACTCATACTCTTGCCTCTAAGCACCTAGACCTAGTCTTAATAAACACCTGAATCGTGGTCTTCAACTTGTACCTTCACTATAAAAATCATGTGAGTGCCTAAAAAATTTAAAAATATATATATGCTGATACCTAGAAGTTAGAGCCACTAAGTAACTCAAATCACCATGCTACATCACCTAGAATAGCTAGGTCACTTGATAAGGTTTGCTAGGCATGACCAATCTCACTAAATCAAGTTATGCCACCATGAACATACCTGAAACTCCATGTCACCATCCTAATCAACATCCTATTACTCTAATCCATCATACACTTTTTCATTAATTATATTTTACATCAATGACAACACCTATAACACAACATGCCAACACTCATTACTCATGCCACTCCAATCTAGGTTGTGCCCCATCCCAATTCAGGGCCCAAAATAGTTTTTCCTCATAGTAAATCCCAAGTAGGTACATCATCCTCTACTCCAGATGGATACCCAATCAAGGGAAAAAGGAGTAGGGGGGTTTTTTCACCAAAGCAACCAAGGGTTAATACATCATTGAAACACATCCCTGAGGAAGTTGAGGAAGAACCAATGACTAAGCACTTTTTTAGAAAAAAAAAAGAGAAAAGGTGGCAAAACCTGCAATAGAAACAACTACAATTACATCCATGATAGGATATTCCCTAATCCTTAAGGTTCCTCCAAAATTTTTAGAGACTCCCAAGATAGTTTATATGACCCCACCTCTATTTTCACAAGGAGCCCCTATTTTAATCACAAATCATGAATAATAAGATGCATCAGTTTGAGTTGTGGAAAAAGAGGTGCAATATTCATCCTATGAGAAAGTCTTCACTAAATTTTTGCATGGATTGGTTCAATGTGTGGGAGAAAACCTTCAATCTAACAATTTTCAAGTTACACATACTCATGTTGAACCAATTGAATTATGGGAAGGAGGCCCAACATCTCATGAGGAATCGACCATGGAAGAAAAACAATGACAACACAAGATGAGCACCCAAATGTTGAAAATGTTTCATGATAGAGGTTGAATAGTCAACAACTATAGATACTCCCCAATCAGCTATGAAAATGGTGGAAGTAATGATTGCAACTCATGAAGCTGTAGAGAAGGTTGAAGAAAATGAGGCTCAGAACCAACCATAAAATATATTGATCCAACAAAGGAATATTCTCCATCAAGGGATCAAGGAACTAAATTTGAAGTGGTTAAAATAATAGATGTAAGTGTTTCACTCCCTTCAATAGATAAATGAGAAGAAATGATAGATTAAGGGTCAGAGGAGGAGGAAACCTAGGTACAAATGATAGAAAATATGGTAACACCATAAGTACAGGTTTATGACTCTGGCGTTACACTCTCCAAGTCATAAGAACTTGTGATTTTGTCATGTTCCTCCCAACAACAAAAAAAAAGGAATTTATCACTCTAGGTGAGGGATGGTTGGGAGCATAACTCCTAAGGAAAAGAAAGGTGAGAGTGTAAGTCGAGGAAGTATACCTTGAGAGAATCATCTCCTTGAGACCATTTAAAGCACCAAAGAAGGCCATAGTTATGTCAATAATAATAGTGGTACCTCAAGGAGATAGATTTTGTGGATATTTCCACTCCACAAGGTGATATCCTGAGGGATGAGGTTGTCTCATTAGAATTCCAGATCACCCAAGTCCCATTGGGTAAGCTACTACAAAGGGATCAATCATGAGGTCACAATGAAAATGGGATGCCTTTTACAAAAGATGGAAATGAAAAAAATACCAAAAATTAGCTAAGGGATACATATTTTCAACTTATGCATAGAATTTTTTGCAAAATCCCAAGGAAATCCAATAATTTGTCACTACTATCACCCCAAAAATTATGAAGAATGATAAATATTTGAATATTAGTGGGGAGGCTACCAAAAAATGGGAAAAGTAATTGGTAAGAAAGGGAATCCAATTCCTTGAGGAAGTTATTGGATGCTACAATAAGGTCTCTAAGAAAATGTATTTAGGTAAGGAATTGATTCAGAAATATCAAGGTAAAGTGGAATATTGGGATGAAATGTTTCCTAAGCTTGAGGCCATCACTTGCATGAATGATGAAGAGGTAGAAAAGGAAGGGATAGTGCAACCAGAATATAAAGTAAGATAATATGAATATGAGGGGGCTATTATGTTACGAATTGACTCTGGTATATTACATAAGTAAGCTCCAGAACATGAGGGATACAGAAGGATAATATGTTGATGATATTGAATCTAAAATTGAAAAATATTTCCGCTCGAAGGTTCATATACTCCAAGAACTACAAATGAAGAAAATTTAATTGAAATTATAAGGAAGCATGTTGTAGGATAATTAGAAGATCCAGTGGATTTTAATTATTATTTTATTCATCAATATGTTCATTTGGAGGGTTACATCAATAAATTGGCCAAGATAATTAACAAGAAGAAATTTATTTCTACTAAAATGGACACTATCTTATCTAGACAAGAAATAATATTTCTTTATCATGCGATGCCAGATGAAGATCCCATTTTGGGGATGTTTGAACATCTTAATGTATATAGAAATAAGCTAGAAAATATGGTAGAGAGTGAACACATTGATCTTGACCCTGCTTGAACAATTCATTCATTCATTATTCTTCATCCTCATTATTTATTATTTTCTATTCATCATTCTTCCAAGTGATAAGAATCATATCAGATGATGGTAATGAGTAAAAAAATCTCCCCAGGAGTACACGCATGATGGTGAAAGGGAAAAAGGAGAAAAAATCATTTTTTTAGAAAATGGAATATTCTCAACTTATCCAAGGCCTCAATCATGATCCAAAACCATTCCAACTTGGCATATCAAGATCAAATATTTTCAGTTGGAGAGGCTATACCATTCATTTTGGAGGATTGAGGGTCTTGGCCCCATATTTTTGTTGGTTTCAAAAGGTTTCTTGGGGGAATCTATTTATAATCCCTTAGGGGAAATTTTGTATAAGAATGAAGGCGTGTCTTCATTCTAGGGGGTTCTGGTTCTAGTTCTATTTCTATTTTTTTATTTTCACTAAATTTATTAAATTTTAAAGTCATTAGAAGGCATTAAGATCATTTTTATGCCTCCCTTTTCTAAATTGATGTGTATATAAATTTTTGTCGTGTTTCAGTCTAGCATCCTAGAATGTAATTGAGAACATATTTTGTTGGATATGAATTTATATGTAATATTATCATTGTCAAATCAATGAAATATGAAGGAGTTATTTCTAGTTATTACATAGCATCAATTATTGAATTAATATTATATTGTAGTGTTAATTTATAATATTGTTTTAGTTTTAAAATCCTTTCTGCAATATTATTTAGGAGGTGATTGCTTATAACTCTTGAGTGCATATTGGGTGTTATAATTTGATACAACAAACATTTTATTGGATATTTGTGCATGAGTGTTTGTGTTGAAGATCTAGAGGTTATAAGATATTATTTTCATAAATCTGGTATCAATGAATGTGAATTCCCCTTTAAAGTTTATGTTATCCTATTTTTTTCTCTACATCTTGTTAACGACATGTCTAAATGGTGAGCACTGATACTCATCTCAACTAGATCAACTACCCCACCTTATTTAACTATGCACCATATTATCCTACCCTTGAAAATCACATTAACCCTACCTATCCTACTTGTTGTGTCCTACAAATCATACATACTATGCACATTTCAAGTTTATTTTCTATGATTTGTAAATATTAGCATCCCAACATCATCATATCTCAAGTTGTCAATAGTTTCTTCAGAAGTGATGCATGCGATCATATTTTATATTTCTTTAGTAGCTTGTGTCTAGCATATAAAGTGTTTTCAATGCTTGTGTGACCATTATTTTGAATGAGAAATGCTATAGTGGATTAATTTGATCCCAGATTGAGGTTATAACAAGTATGAGGGTTTGAAGCATAATATCTCCCTCACTATTTTAAGCCACCCTTTAGGTTCTATCATCTTGGTTCTAGCAGAGCCATAGAGTATTGGGATAACAACCACATCCTTAGCCACATGCCTCCCTCTCATTTTCATAAGGCATGGCCAATATATATAGATAGACTTGTCCCTATCTAAAAATAACACACATCGAGGTCTATCTTTTCTTCATTCCTTTGTCTTCACTACTTTCCTTATCTAGGTGTTAGATTTGGAACCAACACCCCAAAACTAACTAATGAGGTTCATATGGTGGTGTTATTATTAGGGTTATAGAATACAAAATATTTGTATCTATTTATAATTGTATTAGATGATAGTTTCAAATATATTTTATCTAACAACTATTTAATTGCATGTGTAGGGTAATTCGACTACTATTTGTTTGATTGGAGTTAAAAGAGGGTTGGAGGGACCCTATCATGTAAAAAATAAGAAGTTCCAAAAACCGAGAAACAAGGCCAAGGGTATAGCCATTGAATCCCAATTAAAGTATAAACATAAGGAAACTAAAAGAAGACATAATCCATACTAACAACTTTGAAAGTAACAACAAAATAATCTAACAACATAGCTAACAGAATAACAAAAAGAGAACTACAACCTATAGGAGAAAAGCACAACATCCAGTCATTCTTTTATTGGATCTCCCATAGTCTGCATGCATCTGTTACACTCTTTCACCAGTCCAGCAATGGTGGCCTTCCAATATTCATAATCACGTTTGGGGATTTTTGTTTTGGCCATAGTTTCATCCTTCTCCAACTACTTAGATTTTTTCATAATAAGAATCATATCATCCAAGAGCTTCAGGTCATGAATAGTGATCTTCACATTTAGAAGATGGACGTTCTTTATTTTCATGATGATTTCCTTCATTTTTAACATTTCTTTCTCCATAAAAATAAATCTTTCATTAACATTTTTTAGGTCTTCATTAAGAGCTATAGCAGTGAGTTTTTCCACTTTCTCTTAGAGCTCCCTCAAGTCAGTGGACACCAGATTGATCTTGTGTCTTTTGATTTCAGTATCCAAGAAATAATTTTCAAATTATTTTAAAAATACATTAGATTTCATTACAGAATCTTGGGCCGAGAACAAATTTTTGTGAGAAACTTTGAGGGCATGAAGGCTATCAATAGCTTCATCAGTGTTTTGGGATTGATTTTTAGGGATATCTTCCTTTTCCATCCTTAAAGTAGGGACAACCGTCTGTTATACTAGTTCATTGCATGTATCCTCTTGAGCCTCCTTTTGCCTAACCCTGCTACTATCCATTTCATCATTACCCTCTTCCTGATCCCTTGACTTGGAGCTGACTTCAATATTAACCTATTTACTAGGATCCTCTTCCACTTTCCTTTTTCTTCTTCTCATTTTCCTTATACAAACTAGATCTAATTCTTTTGGCCACTATTTTATCAACATCTTCTAGTTTAGGGATTTCCATTTTGGCCACTACTATTATTCTCCATAAAAATGCTTTTATTTCATGCATGTGACATGTGTATATCCTATTTTTCTATGAAAGTAATTATTATCATGAATTGAAAAATGAAATAGTTCATTCCCACGCATTTGGCATGTGTACAACATATGTAACTTATTTTTAGTTTTATCAAAATCTTGTGAAATAAATCTTTTGATTTTAAAATTTATTAGTTTTGGTGAAATGAATGTTCAAGATGATAATTAAAAATCTCTACCATATCCCAAAATTTAAATTTATATAAGATTATGCTTATAAATTTGTACTATATCCCCAAAATTTTTAACTGTGCATGAAGGGTTATTTCTATTATTTTTTTCCTTAAAAAGGATGATATTTCACACATGTGACATGTGTACAATCCAATAGATAGTAGAAGTAATTTTATGTTTGGGTTAACTAAAATCATGTGAAATAGCACTTTTTTTGTATATTAGATAGTGAAAGAAATTATTTTTGGTGAAAGGAATTTAATATTTAGTTTACCACTTTCTTATTCAAGAAAAAATCTTAGATATGGTACACAACAAGAGAAAAATTGAAGTGTACGTATTGCTTTTATTTAAATTAATGTTCTAATTTGTGATCTTAAATTTACCTATTTGATTTATATCAAACCAATCTTAAGTATGGTATTTAAAAAGAGGTAAATTGAATCTTAGGTATCATATATTATACTAATATATAGAGAAATAAGTAGATTAATGGAGTAGGGGTTTGTTGATTATCTTATTTATTTTTTGATTATTCATTTCATGTTCACTATTGCATTGGAAATAAGTGTTTTTTAGTGGAAGAAATATATCAAATAAGTTTAATTGGGTTAAAATGTTTGTGGGAAAAGATTATAGTTAATCTAGACACACTAGTGTATCTATTTAGTATATATAATTTTATTTGGTAGATCTAAGTTTATTTGGTAGAAAAAGTGCATTTAATTGGTAAAATAAATTGAAAAAGGTTATTTTTTTAGTGGACTTGAGTTTATTGTAAAAACTTTCCACAAGGAATAGGATATTATCTCCTTAATGAAATACTCATTTAAATTGTCTTCCATTTAATTTTTTGCTTCTACAATTACACATTTATACAAGGACAAGATTTTGTAATTAAAAGTATGTATATGTAATGCATCAATGCAATATTAAGTATCAGTGTTTACAAATTCTTCTTCTTAAATATTGTTGTTATTGATGGCTTATGATTTCATCAATTGGGTATTTGAATCCATAGTTGGAATCAATATTAAAAGTATGGGAAGGATAAACATTTATAAAATTTTCTCCTTAAGTTGTATTGGTTTGGGTAGCTTACAATTTTATTAGTTAGTTGAACTCATATCCAATGTCAATATTAAAAGGATGGGACTTAGTAGCTTGTCAATATTAAATTATAATGGTTTTTGAATAATGCATTTTCATACAAACAATGTCATATGAGCTAGAAACTCAACTTGCAAACACACTTCCTTCTTCCTCTTGAGGCACATCCATTAATACAGACTAAACATATACGTTAAGAATATTATTTGTAAATTAATATTAGTAAAGTGTATGTACCTAAACACCATGGTGAATACATTTAATGGTTATGTATATGACCATAGGATAATAATATTTAGGTGGTTGAGGTCCTTATGTTTAAGCTTTGTTCCTTATAGCTTGAACCCATAAGAATATTTATACAACTTTATTGCCAAGCTACTTGTGGCGCATTTATAAAAATTAACTAAACAAGGAGGTGATGAGGGAATTTATTTATTTTATTATTATTTTTAGTTGTACTCAATTAATATTATTCTACATAAATTAGATCAATTCTTTTATTTCAAAATTTATAAAGAATGATTGATTTTGATTTAGAATGGTAATTTTCATGCATAAATAAAGGTTGACAAGTCATTTCCCTATTATATTAACCACATATAATATCTACCCTCATGGATAAGAAATCCCACCCAAAACCTTTCACCACAATAGGATATTTTCCTATATCTATATAAGGAACATCCACCCTTGACCCTTTCCTTTTGAGCTAGAAAGGCATGATTCCTTACTACCCAACACTTCATTATGGAAATATAACCTTCTGAATTGAGAATAGGGGTGAAAATTATATTGAAATCAAAATCTTCTAAATTAGGAGATTCCTCCAAAAGAACCATGTAATGAGCATCCAAATATTCCATTGGTGGAGCAACATCCAAAATAACCCACTACAAATCCCCATCCATCTCCCTATAATGAGGTACTTTGATACAAAATAAAGTAATGACATGATAAATGTTGGACACAATTTCCATTAGACTAAAACTCGTAGGTTTTAATATCAACTACAATTACCAGAGTTGAGATCCATAAGAGGGGTTAACCCATGTCACGAAACTCACCCGGAGCGCTAGACACACATGCTAACAATCTCCCCCCAGCGTTACCCGGGTGAGTTTCAAACTTGAGACATGCCACTCTGATATCATTTATTGGACATGATAGTCATTAGACCAAAACCCACAGGCGTTAATCTCTACTACAATTATTGGAGTTAAGATTATTGAGAGGGGGTTAACCCATGTCATGAAACTCACGGGGAGCACTAGACACACATACCAATAATAAATAGACTTAAAAGGGATCATATGAATAAAATTATAAACAAACATGGATGGAATATCATAAATGATAAATCCAAATATTCTTCCTTCAATATTTTCAGATAAATGTGTTTTTTTTGAGATAGGAGTATAAAATTTCATTTGTCATAAAACTATAAAGAGACAAATCCTTGGAAGTAGGGGATCCACCATAGATAAGAGCATAAAAAATAAGAGAGAGTGAAAAAAAATAGTCCAAAATGATATAATTGATTGTGAAATATGAGACGACTCATGTGTGTTAGAAGATCCTAGATAGGTTTTATTGCTAATGATGTTTAGTATTTTGTCAAAATAAATTGAAGCTTATATATTGGAGCCAAAACAAAACAAAAAGGATTTTTTTATATTATTTTATTGTGAGTAAAGTATATGTAGAACAAATATAAAGCTTCTAATTGTTGAAACAAACATCATTTGAAGGATTTGTATTGTGTCTATTGTATCTATTTTATATTTAAATTAATCTCAAGTTAGTGTAGACACAAAATCACACACTTAGTACTATTAGATTTATATGCATGATTCCTAAACAATAAGAATAGACATTAAGAACACTTGTTTTGCTTCACATTTACATTGTCTTATATCTCTATGCTTATGTTTGTTTCTTTTCTGGAACTACACCTCTACTTTTTGACATTACACAACATGTAACCTAGCTCATCATTTTATATTTTATCTTTAGATCCTCCCAAACACTAGTTCCTGAGAGGGACTAGAGCACTCAGTTGTTACTATCCCATTTGGGAAATTTTGTCCTTTTCCCCTTTTTTCTCATGTTTAAAATGCTACATCAGCCTTCATCTTTTCTAAAAATCTTATTACCAATTTAGGTAAACTTTTTAGATGTTAATGACAAAATTCAAATAAGGGAATCATATATATGCATGAATTACTCACTATTTTAAGGGATTGATAAAATTGGGCTATTACTTCCTATCTTCTACTTGGGAAAGGAGAAACATTCAAGGAATACATTTGGGATGCATCATTCACTTCATAAGAAGGGAAAATTCTGAATTTTTTCTTACACATTCATCTTGGAGGAAAAATAGTTTTATCTCTTTATCTTGGTGCAACTAGAATAATGGAAACCTAGCTTCAATGGACATGATTTTATCACACACACACACTAGAGATATATTTAATTTGAAATGTAGTGTAAAACTAGGTGAAAATCACATTTGAGTGACCATAGAGGTTAGTCTAACTCAAACACATACATCATTTATTCCATATAATGTGTGTTTGAGTATTGAGTAGGTAGATATGGTTTATTTTGTGGGTATAAATATGATAGTGAAACCCTATCGTGAATTTAGAGTGACAAAAAGTGAAGTGAATAAGATCTTGTCAAACCCAAAAATGATCAAATCTAGACTCACATCCAAGACACTAGAACCCATTTCAGACACTAGTTCTCGGGGTGATCCTATCCTCCTATTAGTTGGTACTATACGAAGGGCTTTCAGATCTGTGTTCTCTAGATGCAACTTACTTAGTTCAAATCCATCTTGTTCCACTCATTATCCAACCCAAAATTAGTCTAGATGACAATATACAAGTTAAGTCACTCTCATATTCTCAATTCATACACTTTATTTCCATTTAATGTTAGATCTTTTTATTTCAGATATATCTATTTGATCTCAATCTTATGATAAATATTTAAATCATGTTAAATCATTTTGTGAACCCAATCCTTAAATGCCTACTATTGGATTTATATTTCATGTACATTACCTGTAGTGGTCTCTTTGGTCTCCCATAACATAGTAAGATCCTCTTGTAGACCCGTAATCATTCTGATAGTATGGATTAAACCACACATGATAATCCTCTCTATAATTCCCATTAGATCCTCATCAATGAGATAGAAGTGTGTGAGAGTGAACATTATTATGATGAAGACACTAATGCAGATCATGTGCAACTTGATGCTCTTTCTAATGTATGTTCTGCATTACGTGAAAATCCCACTCATGTACTACATGTCCTTGAGGCTTTATTATAATCCCAATGTGCTTGTGAAAATGTTGCTCATTTCATTATGGTGTGTACCTTAGAGCTATTTTCTATCACTACCCCATCTATTCCACTTTCCTCTCCCATACCAATGTTGGGTATCCACCATCCATATGCCTACTTCCACACCCACTACTTACTTTCCTTCCCCTATCATTTCTCATATCCAACCTAATTCTTCTAAAGGAAACCATGCCTTAGAGTCCTTATACCATGATTTACAAGCTCAAATTAGTCAATTCTAACTCACTTTTTCTTCTTCTTCTTCTTCTTCTTCTTCTCCATCTATTGATTCTTTACTTCTGGGTAAGTGCAACAAGTTAGTGGACAGAAAGGGGTCATAAGTGGATGTTATATTGAAAAAAATAGCAAAATATCAACTTGTAGGGATTATTAGCAATACGCTACTCAAAATTAGAAAAAATTATATAAATATGAATCGTAACATGCAGAATCTAGTTTCTAAACTACTATTTTTTTAAAAAAACGGACAAGTTTAGCTATATTAAACACTCAAAATTATATGACTTGGTTTTTTTTTTGGAAATTTTTTTATAAGATTGTAGTTCTATTTTCTTGCGATTTGGATGACCAAGTCATGTTATTTTTTTTTCATTTGGTGAAAAGTTAGATATCATTGTCTATCTTGGGATGGATTTTTATTTTTTATTTTTTCGAGCATTATTTTTTTAATGATTTTTTCTGTGAAAGTGGTTTGATTTTTTTTTAGAAAACAGAGCAGCTTTCCATTTTCCCGCCATAACTATATCAAAAAAAAATATCGAAATCAAATATTTTGTTAACGTGTATATAATTTCTCCACGCTTGGGATGGTATAAGTTTTATCACATTTTGATAAGTGAAAAACAAGATTTGTAGTCTTAATATGTAGACATGAACATTCACGAGGAAAAAATGTGTTAAAGACCTATTGTTAGTAAAAAATTATAAAATGATATTTATCTTATTCTATTCACTTGAAAATCAATATTTCTACAAATCTACCAGTCTCCCCTACATGATAACACCATTATTTGTGAAATGTTTTTAGTTTTTTTAGCATGGTTCAAGTCTGTGGAAGAGTAAATTTCTAACTTTTTTGACCTTTTACAATGCCATAATGACCTCCCATAGATTTGGTTAGGAAAAAACAAAGATTTCCTGAGCTCTTAGGGTCAGATTTTGATGATACAGATAGAACCGAGATCATGATTTGTTATAACAAGCGATCATGGTTCGTGATTTATTAAGCACCACGATCGCATGCTTTATAAAGTTGCATGATCATGGTTCTTAAATCATATTTACACACATCCCATTGTTTGAATTACCACGTGATTTTTACTATTTGACCTTACCATACAAATTACTACGAAATTCTGTCACTTTCTGCACATGCTTTTCTTATTACCAGAATAAAAATATCATGGAGAGACAAGAAACAAAGTAAAAAGGAAGCCATTAAGTAAAAAAAATTCAGCCAAACGGACTAGAGGAAAATAGATTTAAAAATGTTGAGTCAAATTGCGGAATGTTCATGAATGAAGAAGAGGTTCATCTTCAACCCCTACTATTGTAAGTAATGAGGGAACCATGGTAATGTTTCTACTCTTAATGTTGAAGGTTGAATTAAATACTCATGATGAAGATAGTTTTTACTGTCAATGTTGATGAATAATTAGATACTTGTGATGTAGCTGATGTTGAAATTGAAGGAAACAACGAAAATGTGACTAAGAAAATTCAGGTTTGAAACTGTAGAGCAAGCATAAATTTGACCAAAAAACCTCCTAGTATTTTACCGTAAGAAACCTAATTATTTTATTGAAATTGATGAATTTACATTTTGAAACCAATGCCTGATAAACTTTCTAAATGGAAAATTAGAAGAAAAGCCACTAAAATTTGGGGATACTCATTTTGAAATTTTAAATGATTCCTAAAGATGTCAGTTGTTGGTTAGTTTCATGAAATTAATTAAAATGAGACCTACATTAAACACCTTAGGATTGACAAAATATTATATACGTGGGTCAAACCTCTACAATTGTTGAAAACCTTCATGATTCATACCATAATTGTTGGTGTCATGAGGCACACTAAGGATAGTAATATTGTGCGTCATATACTTGCTACTAGTGTTGTAAGTGAATCAATAAAAAAATAACGTGTTTGATTATGCAAACAAGTGGAATGTTGAAAGTTAATCGAAAAAACTCTAATTAAAGTAATTGAAAGACGTAATATCATTCAATTACTCAATAACACTGATTATTGGGCATTTTCTGTGCTAGAGTACCATGTAAGGAAAAAGATAAATCTGATGCTATAAGAGAAGTTGTTATTCAATTTTGGCATCGATAACACTAGAGTTTCACCTAATACAAGAGATCTTGTAAAAAGGAGAGTTGGGTTCTACTAATTGTTAACCACATCCAAATCGTTTCTTAGATATGACTCAAACTCAATTTTTTCATAATTTTTGAACAAGAGCATCTAGAAATTAATACTATTCAACATTTTTTTTGAAATGATGAAACCATTCTATATGAAAATCAACCATGCTGGCACCACTTGTTGTAGGCAACATATTGAATTTTCTATGCATTATGCTAATTTTTTACGTATTTGTTCTAATTTTCATTCTGAAACTATGTTATCAGAATGTGGCATTCATTTTCCACCAATATCTTCCAAGGATTTCATACCTGCGATATTTTGTGAAAGAGAAGTTGGAAAAAAAAAAAATTATAGTCAAGATTGTTTAGATGGAAGGTGTGGTACATGCAGTGAATAACCTAAATTGGAAAGTTACATCCATGAGAAAATTGAAGGTGCAATAGGATGTAATTTAGTTGAGTTTGATAACTATAAATCAGTACCATGCCAGTTGGACAAGATGGAAAGGAGTCTAAATGGTGTGAGCTAGTTACTAGTAACATATGCTTGTTTTTAAATTTATGAAAAAATTTAAGGATGAAATTGTTAATGAGTATGTTATGCATACACACAGAGATCGATGGTTGGATGAAAAGTTCAAGATATGCAAGGACACATTTCCTATTGTTACTATTATTTTAGTGCTTGATTTTGCAGAGAATTACACATTGTACAACCACAAATGGAGGTTCAATCACAATTTTATAACTCAGTACAAGTTGCCATTTTTGTGCATATAGACATTTATACATTCTCCTGATAGTACAGAAAATGATCATTTTATTTAAGAGAGTACCAATTTTGTATCAGTGATGATAATACTCATTCTATTGAATTTGTGCAAGGGTGTGTTTCTAGTTATTTTATGGAAACTTTTCTGATAGGGAGATCTACTTCAAAAAACATTATATATGGTCAGATAATTTCACATCTTAGTTTAAGAATGCATGAATTTTTTATTGGATGAGTAGGATGCATTTAGAAGATGGGTGTGAAACATATTTGGAAGTTCCACTGAGGCTAGACATGGAAAAGGAGAGCATGACGGGTGTAGGGGCATGTATGAAAAGAGCTATTGTAAGAGAAGACTTGAAGTACAAAGATGGTGCTAAATTGAAAGGATGTAAAGAGGATAGTGGAATGGTGTATTGATAACATTGCCTGAGGTTCTCAAGAAAATTTCAAAGTTTGTACAGATATTTTTCGTTGATAGAGGATACAAAAAATTGCTAATTACGAGGATTGTATGACACTCACAAGGTCAAGTGATATGCACTCATTTTGTTAGCTCAGACCCTACTTTGTGGGCCACATGGACAAGAAATTTGCCATGTTTTTTTGCATCTTGTATCGAAATTTCTTCAATGCTGAGTGTGATTCACAAGAATTGGTGGATGGATGGATTTTGTAGGCCTCTACCTCTGCTTACCATTTTTCAACCTCCACAGGTACTACGACTTGTCTCTGCAGATGAAGTTGCAACATCCAAGGACTTTGACGAAATTTTTATTTTAGTGTGGACAAGATGAATTGTTATTTAAAATTTTTGTATTGAGTTATGTCCACTGAAATTTTAATATATAATTTAAATTTGATTTGAAACCTTTGTTTTCTTATAAGGACATGTGTTTGCAGTTATTGTAACAGAAGACAATGAAGAAGGAACATACTATTTCTTATGTCATTGCATTGAGGAAAGAAATAAGTTGACTTCTCTTGTTATAGATGGAAATGGATATTGAGTACCCTACAAGGTCAATGGTAGTTACTGGAACTTGGCTTCGACGGTATCCATTAAAAAAATCCTCAGTTTAGGTGTTTGAAGACGTTGAGACAACAAAGAAAAAATACTCTTATATTCGCATCTACTTCTAGCGACAAATATTTAGCTATATAGATATCGAGGAAGGTCTAATAACAAGATTCTTTGGAAGGTTTTGAGAGTCATATCATGAAGTAATCCTATCTGCTATTCAGAGTAGATCTGATCTTGATGGTTCATTAGAATGAATTTACATGCTCACGTATGGTATATATAATTTCTTTGAAGTGTTTAAATATTTCAACCATCTATAATTTTGTGTATTTTGTATATATCTATTATTTTGCATAATAATTGTTTAAATTTGTGTATTTTGTATAAATCTAGTATACATGGTTTTGATTCGATTTAAAATTGTTTGACTAGTTCATTTTTATGCAGTTTAGTGGTGTCAGAAAAGCTTGGAAACTTTCACATCCTGATGGTGAACATTGGAAGGAATTTACCTGAGCTCTTCTGATATATAATGTATGTTGGAATTGTTAAAAAAAAATTAGTTCTAGATTCAATTTCATATATTTTATTAAATTTGTGTATTTTGTATATATCTAATATGGTTTTAAATTTATAGCTTAAATTTATTTGACTAACACTTTTATGTAGATTAGTGGTGCCAGAAAAGATTCCACCTTCACATGGTTGGTAGTGTTAGTAGGGGAATTTTATATTCTCAAAGATAAGAGAATATTTCATTGTTTTACAAGAAAAGAGAAGCAATTAAAACAACAATTTATGTACCAATGGAGGGTTGTTCTTAGCTCTAGAGGAAGTATCCCAGAAGAACCAAGAGCATTAGAGAACTAAAATGACACCTGTGCCCAAGTGATTACAAGACCATCCCTATGCGTGTAAATAGTCAGTTCGGTGCCATGACCCCACCGTTTGTAAAATATAGCACTTGATAGCCTTACACTAGCACAAACTGTACTATTTTTCACGTGTTTGGAAATAATAGGGGCAATGCCAGAGCACCAGTTTGAGATATGGAAAAAATTGAGATGGGATATTATAAAGGGTCCCCATGCCGAGGTGTAGGATCTAACGAGACATCTCTAGGTGCTATGGAGTCTCAGTAGTCACCCGTCGAAGTTGAATGATGTTTTGGTCTCAAGGGCTCTTAAGGGACTACACCCAGACATGAAGTAGCCCATGGAAGTAACGACGTTTTCATGCACACCAAAAATGGCACCCTCCTCTAGTGTTCACCTGGGCCACCCAAGCATAGTTAGTCAACTTAGTTTGGTGCCACGACCCACTGATTGCAAAATATAGCGTTTGACAGCCTCACATTGGCTCAAACAACATTATTTCGTGCATATTCAAATAATAGGGAAGCGGGGAGAGCACCAATTGGAGATGGAAACAACTAAGAGAAGGAAATTTTTAGAGCGTCCCTACACTGAGGATTTTAGGAGATGTAATGAGACATCTCTAGGTACCATCGGAGTCCGGAGTAGTCACCCATCGAAGTTGAACGGTTTCTTTGGTCTTAGGGATCTTAAGGGACTATAGCCCAAACATGAAGTATCCTGGAAGACACGAAATGTTGTCATGCACAAAAACATACACCTCTTCTAATGTTCATCTGGCCACCCAAACATCGTCGACATATTTAGTGGTTAGTGTAACGATGACATGCCATTTGCAGAATATAGTGTTTGACAGTCTTACACTAGCTCAAAAAACACTATTTCACGTGTATTAGAAACAATAGAGGTAGCAGAGAGCACCGATTGTAGATGAAAAAAAACAAAAATAGGATATTGTAGAGGGTCCCCACATGCCAAGGTGTAGGATTTGACAAGACGTCTCTAGGTATGACGGAGTACGAGTAGTCACCCGTTCGAAGTTGAATGGTTTTTTTGGTCTCAGGACTCCTAAGGGACTACGCCTGAGTGAAGTAGCCTAAGAAGAAACGAAATTTTTGTTGCACCATCAAAATGATTCCTCCTTCAGTCATTCACCTAGCCACTCAGACATGTTTCGCACATATTGACTTTGGTACCATGACCCAACATTCGCAAAATATAGCATTTGACATCCTTTACACTGGCTCAGACTAAACTATTTTACACGTTTGGAAAACAAGAGGGCAGCGAGAGCACTGATTGAAGATGGAAAAAAATAGAGATAGCCTATTATAGAGGGTCCCCACAGCTAAGGTGTAGGATTTGATGAGACGTCTTTAGGTGCCATGGAGGTCCGAGTAAGGTCACATGCATCGAAGTTGAATAATTTTTTGGTCTCAGGGCTCTTAAGGGAATATGCCTGAATGAAGTAGCCCCATAACCAATGAAGTTTTCGTGGACTAAAATGATGCCTCCTATAGAATTAACCTAGCCACTTGGACATTTCGGTAGCATAGTTCATTTTAGTGCCATAACCTACCATGTTGTACAAACTATAGCATTTAACAACCTTACACTTGCTCAAACTACACTATTTCATGCGTATTCAAAATAATAGGGCAGCCAAAGCACCGAGTGGAGATGGAAAAAAAATAGAGAACAGGATATTGTATAGGGTCCCCACACCAAGGTGTAAGATCTTGACGAGGCATATCTAGGTGCCACAGAGTCCGACGTAGCCACCTATCAAATTTGAATGATTTTTTGGTCTCAGGGATCTTAAGGGACTATACCCAGAACGAAAGTAGCCTGGAGAGAAATGAATTTTTCGTGCACCAAAAATATGTGCCTCCTATAGCATTCTCCTAGCCAGTTAGACTTGTTAGTGACATAGTCATGGTTTGGTGCCATGGCCCACCTTTTGTCAAAATACAGCATTTGACAGCCTTACACTGGCTCAAACTACATTATTTTACACGTATTTGGAAACAATAGGGCAGCCAAGAGCACCGAATTAGAGATGGAAAAAAAACCAAGAATAGGGTATTATAGAGGGTCCCCTACATAGAGGTGTAGGATTTGATGAGACGTCATCTAGGTGCCAAGAAATCCAAGTAGTCCACCTGTCAAAGTTGAATGTTTATGTTATGGTCTCAGGGCTCTTAAGGGAGTACGCCTGAGTGAAGTAGCCGGGGAAGCAATGACATTTTTTCACACCAATAATGATGCCTCCTCTAGTGTTCACCTATGCCACCCAGACATGTTTGGTAACGTAGTCAGTTGTTGGTGCAACAACCCATTGTTTGTAAAATATAGTGTTTGACAACCTTACACAGAGCTGAAACTGCACTATTTCACATGTATTAGAAACAATAGTGGCAGTGAGAGTCACCGATTGGGAAATGGACAACAACCTGAGACATGATATTGTAGAGGGTGCCCATATTGAGGTGTATGATTTGATGAGGACATCTCTAGGTTCCACAGAGTCTGATTTGTCACCCGTCGAAGTTGAACGGTTCTTTGGTCTCAGGATTCTTAAGGGACTATGCCCGTACAAAGTAGCTCGGAATCAATGACGTTGTCATGCACCGACACTATGCCTTTATATAGCATTCACTTGGCCACTTAGACAATAGTTGGCATAGTGAATTTGGGTGTCATAACCGATTGTTCATAAAATATAGCATTTGACAGCCTTACACTGGCCCCAAAATGTACTATTTTATGCGTATTCAAACAATAGGGCAGCGAGAGCACCGATTGGAGACAAAAATAACCGAGATGGGATTTTTAGAGGGTCCCCATGCCGAGGTGTAGGACCTGACAAGACGTCTCTAGGTTCCACGGGAATTCGAGTTGTCACCCGTCGAAGTTGAACAGGTTCTTTGGTCTTAAGGATTCTTAAGGGAATATGCCCAAACAAAGTATCCCAGAAGCAATGAATATTATTTGCACACCAAAACAACACCTCCTCTAGCGTTCACCTGGCCACCCAGACATGTTTGGCATCATTCAGTTGGTTGGGTTCCTTGACACACCATTTTCAAAATATAGCATTTGATAGCCTTATACTGGCTCAAACTACACTATTTCATGCATTTGGAAAACAATATGGTAGTGAGGAACACTCAATTAGAGATGGAAAAAATCATGAGATATGACTATTGTAGAGGGGTCCCTATGCTGAGGTGTAGGCTCCGACAAGACATCTCTAAGTGTCATGGTGTCTGAGTAGTCACCTCTCAAAGTTGAATGATCTTTTGGTCTCAAGGGGCTCTTAAGAGACTACACCCGAATGAAGTAGCCCGAAAGCCATGACATTGACACAGACCAAAATTAATGCCTCCTCTAGTGTTCACCTAGCCACCTAGATATTTTGGCATATTTAGTTTGGTGCTGTGACATCCTGATGTATGAATTCTCACTACTTGCCTCCGTTCATTTCCTACGACTACCTAGAAAAGGTAGTTTGTAAACAATTATGCAAGGAAGGCTCAAGGAATGCCAGGAAGGCTCCATATTTGGATGTCTGACTCCAAACTGGGCCTCCCTAGAGCCCTCCATATCACCCGAAGGCATATACCCCCAATCGAATGCATTTGCAGTGACAGTTTGCTAGACCATGACCTCTCAGGGCATGACTTCTCGTGCTACTTGGCTTGCATCAATGAGATTGCAACAAGTTTAACACATTGCCATGTAAATACTCTAATGATTGTTAAATGGTCTCTTTTTAAAGCATGTTAATACACAATAGATTCTTAAGAATATTTTTTGCATATCTTGTGCCAACTAAGTTCTACAATGTTTTTGTATTTTTTACAAGTGAATTCAAATTATGACCTTATTGTTACACACATCAATAACAAGTTTAATTTGGATTAATACTTAACAAATAAATTGTAAGTACACTAAAAAATATAAAATGACTTGTAATAAATCCCTCAAGACCATTTTTAATTGTGTATATTTTGTCTCACTTTGGAGTGCGTTAACCACGTGCTTAAAATAAAAAAGTTGATATAAGTCCCCACTTGAATCTCTTGAAAAAAAATGATCTTGCACCTAAGAATCTTCAAAATCATTATAAAACATAACATCATATATCATATATCATTTAAGAATAACATTTAACATATCACATATCATATATATCATATCCATAAAGGTCACATAATCGAGGCCATAAAATCAAATCAAACATATAGAACTAATATGGTTATGAAAACATACATAGAAGGATATCATGTGCAATGAAATCAAATCAAACATAGAAGTAATATCGTTATGAAAACCAACATGGATATAATGTGTTAAACCAAGTGTTTTGGATGTGTCTCTGAAAATATAAGTTCATAACATGTATCAAACTCAATGTGTCATACATATAGGACCACATGCGGTCGTATAAGGCTATATACATGGACTATATGAAGAATAATGAACTAGGACCAGATGTCATATATATGTATATATATATACATCTAGGTCCTATGAATCTAATAATGAAACATCTTCCCTCTCTTTTCCCTGCTAGAAGAAGCATGTCCATGACCTGGGGATGTAGTGGAGGGAGATGCCACTACGGATTTCATCTGTGAGGTCCTAGGAATCTTTAAGTAGGCCTGCAACCTAGCCTGCAAATTCATAAACAACAAGTTTTTTAACACCAATTTTTTTAAAATACATTCAAAATTTAGAAACTAAGAATTTAGTTAATGCATGTGAAATCTTACCGCAATCACATGATTCTTATCAATTTGTCGTCGACACATCACAGGGTCAACAGTAGACTCACGAGGGGTAAGCTACATACAAATAACTAGTTCAAATTAAATATTTCATGTATAAAATTTGATATTGTAGATTTAAGTAATAAGAAAAAATTCCTCCAAGATTTAATAAATTTGAAAAATTGTACCTTAGTTAGTGGATCTGCAGATGCTATGGCAGTATCTTCAGTAGCCTCCAAAATCAACATATATGGAGAAGTCTCTCTAGCGGTCATAATCTATACAAAAAACATGTACATATCAAAATTAATCTACATGATTACCACATAACAGACCCAAAACATAATTGACACATAACAAACCAATACATATTAATTTGCTAATAGAAACAAACCAAGGAATCTAGGTTTAATGATCTTCTAGGGAAGCTTCGATGTTACTCGAGTCTCCAAAATTCCTACAAGAGTAGATACACAATTAAACTTCTACAATCATAAACAAAGTGTAAAGATAAACTAATCCGCATAAAAGTTATGTGAGGCATGCCAATAGCCTCAGTGTTCAGAATAGATGATGACCCGCCAAGATCCTACGTATAAAAGACAAACATATTAATATGTACATGTACACGTAAAACATTATAATAATAAAAGTGCGATAAAATGAAATTTGAAATGTAAGTTGTTGTCCACTCAAAATTCCCCTGCTTTTAAGAAGTTGAAAATTAAAATTCTGAGGTTAAGTGTCTTTTCTATTGTCCTGGTGATGTGAAAAGTCAAGAAATTGGGAAACTCTATGTTTTTTGGGTCATTTTGTGTGTTTTTTGGGCATGTCGGACATTTTTGTCCCACGTGTCCCAAGTTCATTTGGGCTCTTTATTCCCCGATCAGCCGGTTTACCCGAAGTCCGTTCTTTTCGGGCCCATCGGAACTTTTTGTCCCACATGTCCCAAGTTTGCCTGAACCCGTTGTTCCCTTTTCGTTCGATTCGGTTGATTCACGTATTCTACGTACTTTCGTCCCAAATGTACCAAGTTCGCTTGAACCTTTTGTTCCATTTTCATCCGATTCATCCGAATCGCGTATTCTACGTACTTTCGTCATGCATGTCCTAAAAGAATTTGTGCATCTTTTCCCCGCATCGCCTGAATCGGCTGAACCGCGTACTTCGCGCTTTCACGTCCCTCGTGTCCCAAATGAACCAAGTACCATTCGTGCTAATTTTTCCCGCTCTACCCAAATATCTTTCTTTTCAAATGAACTACCCCCTATGCATTTTTGCACACTTCTTTCATGCTATCTATTGCTCGAACCCTTACAACCAAAATTTCTGCACGCGTATCCATTTCCCTTGTGATTCCATCCCAAGTCCAACCTATAGCTCTGTTCTCCAAGTTACTATCAACATGATGATTAAATTCCAGGGGCAAGTACAAGTTTCACCACTCGAGTATGCCGTTCTCGATATCGAGGATAGTGAAGTTCGCCACCTTGATTTTGGGGATTTTTGGGCAAGGATGATAGATACAAACCCTTCAGCTATGGCACAGATGATTCATGACAGTGGCTTGGCATTCACCGGTGGCTTCCCAATTTCAGTACAATGTGCAGACACAGTACTCGCTTATGAATCTCATTTCAGTCCCGACTCAAGCAAACTAATGAACATGCATGGAGAACTCATTCTATAAAGAAATGGAGAAGTGCCTCAGATTTTGGACTCAGTCTACCACCAACACATCAGTCCCACATGGCAGAGACATAGCCGAGGCATTGAAGAGATTCAGACAATGGATTCTTAAATCAGTGGGTCCCTCCCAATCTTGAACAGTTGTCTTCTTCTCCTGATTCTTCTCCTTCTTCTCTTCTCCATCATGAATTTATTGTATTTAGTTGGGGTATTGCTATTTGTAACCCTTTAACTAATCATTAGTTAAAAGAATTAGTTACAGGGAGTAACTGATTTGTAAACTATATAATGGCCTCTCCTCACCATTTTAAGGAGGAGAGAACTTGGATTATTTCTGAAAGTGTAAAGAAAATCTTAAAGAAATCAATACAAAAGGATTTTTCATTCTTTGTCTATCTGGTTTCCTTTATTCCTAAGCTATTCATTTAATCTTGTTAAATCATTTGTCTATATTATGCTGAAAAGCTTTGTATTCTTGCAGATGTTATTTACAGAACTTTGTGTCTTTTCAAATTTCATCTTATTAATGTGATACAAATGATATTATTCCAATTCATTGTACCCTCGCATGCATAAGGAATTACTCTGTCATCTATAATTCTAAATGGTGCCTTTCTGCTCGTTCTCACATTTTCATTCCTCAGTCCTTTTGTGATTGATGATCCTTATAGAAAACACTTTCATAATATCCAAGTTCTACAAGAAAATCATGCCTTGTATACGTGTAAATAGATTAATTTCTCAATAAGGGAACCTCTCCCATTAAAGAGGAGGGACTTCTTATCCCCTGACTGTTTCTCTTCTTGAAGTCCTTTTTGATGACCAACAGTTTTTGGCGACTCTGCTGGGGAATCATATTCTAGTGCTATAATCATTTATTGATCATCTTTTGATCTGGCGATTCCACGTTTTACTCGAGGGAGAAGGGCCCTTGGTATTGAAGATTCTCAGTTTCAACTCTTGGAACAGCAGGGTTTTCCTCTCCCTTCAACAAGGAGAAATAGAAAGGCTCGTTCAACAAGCACTCCACCTATCCAAGATAGAATCCCTAAGGGTGATATTCCTTCAGAACAAATCAGTCCTAATCTTCGAGCTTTGATTCTTGCTGGTGTTTCAGTTCCTCTTCAAGCCATTTTTCCAAGAACGGCGGTACCATTGCCCTGGGGCCATTGTGTTGGGACTCTTGCCCTTCCTCAGCCTTTGCATGAGTTACCCAGAGGTAACCGGAAGAAATTTCCTAAATTCAAAGGTGATGGTAAAGTACATCTTGATGAACACATCAAAGCCTTCATAGTTGCATGTGGAGTTCTGGGAGTTGAACATGAAGACATCTCTGTAAGGCTTTTTGTTGAGACTTTATAAGATAATCTTGCTGATTGGTTCTATCACCTTCCGGCCGGAGCTATCACTAGCTGGAACACAATGAGAACTAGATTTGAAAACCATTTCAAATTGGCAGAAGACGTGCATGCTTTGCTAGCCCAAATTTCTCAAATAAAGAAGGAATCACAAGATCCCATGAGATAATTTGTGGCTCGATTCAATAGATTGATTAACAAAATTCCACCAAATACTCAACCTATAGATCAAATTCAAAAATGCTTCTTCCTAAACGCCTAATTGTCTGAAGTTAGTTATGCACTGAGAAGGGCTAATCTCGCAACATTGGCTAAGGATAAAACTCTTGCTGTTAGTGTTGAAGATGATTTAATCATGTCAAGGAAGTTGAGGAGAGACCCTTCTAAATCTAAGTCTACTTCTTCCTCTTCCACTCCTGGACCTAATACTGATTTATTGGTACAAAAACTTGCAAATGATCTCATCGCCATTAAGAAACAATTAGCTCAGCATGCTCCCTATGCAGACGTTCCAAGGAGGAATTTTTAGCCCAGGAATTATTTGCCTGCTTCTCAAACAAGGCTAGAGCTTGAAGGACCTCCTATTAAAGTTCTTGTCAATGCAACTTGTGAAGTTGAGGAACCAGAGGATGAGGAGGTTAATGAAGATTGTGAGGAATTTGTTGAAGAGGTTGATGATGAAACAAATGAACTTGAGGGATCTCGAGTTAATTTCTTCACCACTGAAGGCATTGATGAAGGGGATGATTATGATGAAGTAGTAGCAAACATGAATAGCGAATCATACACTTTCATGACTCGAGATAAGACAAATCAGAGAGAAAAAGTGATGCAGCCCACCAAGAAATCTAAGGAGCAGCTGACAACTATCCCTGTAATTGCAAAAAGAGGATCTCCTATCCCCATTTCATCTACACCAAAGGTGAGTCATGTCAATCCTTCTACTAAAGTTACTTCTTTTTCCCCTAAAATTGATAAAACTAGGATCTCAAGTGATGATAACCTCTCCACTTCTGGGTCTTTCGATATTATTGATCACCTAAAAAAGACTGAGGTTCAAATCTTAGAGGCTGAATATTTTCAAACCCATCCCAAGGATTTTGCTAAAATGATTCACTTTGTCAATTCCCATTCTAAAACTACCTCTAAAGGCCTTTTACCAACTCCTACTGCACCACAACCTAATCTAGTAGCCACTGTCACCTCACCCAATGACAAAATCAAACCATTCTATGTAACACTCCTTATAGCTGGCCATAGGCTCAGTAATTGTGTCATAGACTCAAGAGCATCAGACAATGTAATGCCTGCCAAAGTAGCTCATGCCTTAGGCTTGACTCTCACACGCACTTACAGATCTTGTTATTCCATGGAGAGTAAGGAAGTGCCCTTGGTCGGAAGAATTAAGGACACACAAGTGGATTTTGCTACTTTGCCTGAGAAGAAAGTTTTGGCTACTATCTTAGTAGTAGATATTCCTCCTTCATACAGGATGTTACTAAGTAGAAACTTCTATAAGGATGTGGGTGGAGAAATTCAAATGGATTGGTCACATGCCCTCATACCTGTTAATGGGAAAATGAAGAAGATGCTACCTAAGAAGCAGTCTGAGTATATTTTACAAAAAATAGATGATCCAAAAGCACAAATACTCTATGAGGATATGGGGCATGACAACTACATGATTATGTCTCTAGAAGAAATCCAACTCCCCAAAGTGTCACCTAAAGATCCTAATGGTGTTTGAATATTAGAGTTTGATGGAAGTTGTTCTTCGTAGGTTCTGGAGCTGGTGTCATATTGATGTTTCCTAAAGGAAGCATTCATCCTTTCTCATTCAATTTGCAATTTGAAAATACCAATAATACAGCAGAGTATGAAGCTCTCATTCTTGGACTCTAGGTGGTAAAAGAACAGGGTGTGAAGAATCTTCTAGCTCATGGGGATGCGGAATTGATTGTCAAGCAAGTTAGAAACCTCTTCCAGGTAAATAATGGAAGGTTGAAACATTACCGGAATCAGGTTTGGGACTCCAGTGAATTTCTTGATGCCTTCTCCATCGAAATAGTGCCTAGGGAGAAGAATACCAGGGCTGATTCTCTAGCAGTCTCAGGGTCATTGCTTATTCCTCATCCTGACTTTTCTCAAGATAAGTTCACCATTGAAATGATTCATAGACCCAATGTACCTGATAATATAAGTAACTGGCAAGTTTTCAATAACGATTAACACTTGCTTTCTTTCTTAGAACTCAAGGATAATTTTGAACAGTTGTACTTTGAAGGAAGCAATAATTTACATCGTGAAAGTGTGCCCTTTAACAAAGAAGCCGCCCAAGAAGAAGAAGCAGATCAGGATGGATGTATCACACTCAAAGGAAACAAGATTCCAAAAGGATTGGTGAGTTTAGAAAAAATATTTGACAAACACGACAGGTATGTAAAGTTTAAAGCTTCTACTAGACCTCAGTAATCAGCTGAATATGAAAAAATTAATATTGGGAGTTCTACTAATCCTAAACTCGTGAACATTGGAAAATTTTTCACCCCAGAAGAAAAGAAGAAGGTAATTAATCTTTTGAAAAAATATAAAGATGTCCTTTCTTATTCCTATGAAGACTTAAAGGCCTTTCAACCAAAGGAGATGCAACATTTTATCCCTCTCAAACCTTGATTAAGCCTTTTAAATAGAAGCAGAGGCAATACAATCCTAAAATAGCTGACACCATCTTTTAGGAAATACAGAAGTTATTAAAGGATAAAATCATTTTTCCTATCCATCATTCAACATGGATTTCCAATATTGTGCCTGTTAGAAAGAAAAATGGTGAGATTCGTATCTGTGTTGACTTCAGGAATCTAAATCAAGCTTCCTTAAAAGATAATTATCCCTTACCTATGATGGATCAGGTCTTGCAAGTAGTAACGAGATCTGAAATGTTTTCTATGCTTGATGGCTTCTCAGGATATAACCAGGTAGAATTTAATACCATAGACCAACACAAAATGGATTTCACTACCCCTTGGGGTACCTTTGCTTACAAAAGGATGCCTTTTGGGCTCATCAATGCCGGTGCCACTTTTCAGAGGGCTATAGATTTGGCTTTTGGAAGTTTGAAAGGAAAGTGTATCATCGTATACCTTGATGACTTGACTGTATTTTCTAAAACAAGGGCGGATCATTTCCAGCATCTAGAGATAGTTCTGCTAAGATGTAGAGAACATGGGATCTCTTTGAATCCTAAGAAATCTATTTTTTGTGTCACGGAGGGGAAATTATTGGGGCACGTTGTCTCCAAAGATGGTATAAAAATAAATCCTGAGCGATTTCAAGCTATTCAACAAATTCCTCTTCCAACCAGTAAAAAAGGAGTGCACTCTTTCTTTGGTAAGATCAACTTTCTGAGAAGGTTCATCCCTGATTTTTCAGAACTAACTTTGAATATCTCTCAAATGATGAAAAGCAAACAAATGTTTGGTTGGTCTCCTGAAGGGAAAGAAGCCTTTGAAGGTATTAAAAGGGCTATTGCTAAAACTCCTGTTTTAGCATGTCCAGATTTTAGCAAAGATTTCATTATCTATTGCTACGCCACGGATAACACCTTGGCTACTGTTTTGACTCAGGAAGATTCTAATGAGCACGAACTCCCAATTGCATTTATGAGCTATATTCTAAAAGTTCATGAGTTAAAATACACCATAATGGAAAAACATGCTTTTGCAATGGTTAAAGTTATCAAGCAGTTTCGTTTTTACATTCTTAACTCTCACTCCACGGTGTTGGTACCTGATACAACTATCAAGTCAATTCTCACACAGCAGGAATTTGGATCCAAGAGAGGGAACTGGGTGGCTAAGGTTCAAGAATATGATATTGACATCAAACCAACCAAGCTCATATGTGGAAAAGGCCTCTGTGAACTCATCGCTGAAGGAGCTAGACATGAGTTACTGGAGGATAAAGTTGGTCTTCCTACTGTTCTGTTTCTTAGCTCAGTTGATGAAAGGTATGCTGATATCACTCACTTTCTCACCTATGGAGAATGCTCCTCTCATTTGACTACCAAAGAGAAGAGAGCCATTAAACTAAGGTCAACCCAATATGTGTTGTGGGAAAATTCCTTGTTTAAACGTGGGTTAGATGGAAGGTATTTGAAATGTGTGGACAAGGAGCAGCAGAAGAAGCTACTCTCAGCTTTTCATGATCAGGCATGTGGAGGGCATTACTCATCTACTGTCACTGCTCATAAAATTCTTCGTGGGAGATATTACTGGCCTACCTTGTTCAAAGATGCATCAAAATGGGTTGATAAATGTGAGGCTTTTCAGAATTTTGTGGGTAGACCCAAGCTGGCCTCCTTGCCCCTGAAACCAGTTGTGATCGAAGAACCTTTTCAGCAATGGGGTTTAGATTTCATTGGAACACTTAATCCCTCTTCTAGTGCTGGTCATACCCATGTATTAACTGCCACAAATTATTTCACCAAATGGGTAGAAGCCATTCCAGTAAAGAGTACTACTTCAGAAGTAGTATGCAGTTTTATCAAAGAAAACATCTTGATAAGGTATGGTGTGCCAAACAAGATCATGAAAGATAATGCTTCAAAATTTTCTTCAACTGAGATGATAGATTTTTGCTATGGATATGGCATCTCCCTAGCTCACTCCTCAGATTACTATCTTTAGGGAAATGGACAAGCAGAATCAACAAATAAAAATCTGGTGGCCATAATAAGGAAATTAGTCAATGAATCCCAATGGAACTGGCACAAGAAAATCTATGATGCTCTTTGGGCAGATAGGATCACACCTAAGAGAGCCATTGGGATGTCTCCTTTTTAGGTAGTATATGGAGTAGAAGCCCAATTGCTAGTTACAGTGGAGCTTCGAGCTCTGCATTTAATGAAGGCCATTGAAGATACCAGTTTCAATGATTCTTTGGATAAGAGAATCATGTATCTTCACAAATTGAATGAGGATAGATTGGAAGTTGCTAATAGGATATCTTCTCACCAACAGAAGGTAAAGGTCTTGTTTGATAAGAAATCTAGGTTCAGGGATTTCAAAATTAGAGACACTATTTTTTTGTGGGATAAAAGGCATGAACCTCATGGCAGCAATGGAAAGTTTGATTCCCTTTGGCTTGGACCTTTCAAGATTAGACACTTCGCTGGTAATAATTCTTTTTACCTTGATTATATGGTTGGTTCTTCTCTCCCACTTCCTTATAGTGGGCAGTACCTGAAACTGTTTAAGTCGTAGGTGATTAGGAAGTCCTTTGTATATTCTGTATAGTGTGTGTTCTCCATTCCTTCCTTTGTTTTTGTGTGTTGTTTGCGGTGTTGTCTTCTGTATTGGTTTGCTTTTTGACTCCGTGGCCCAATGGATAAGGTACTAGTCTACTTCCCTGAGTTTGTCTAAATTCTTGCCTTGTCTCATTCTTTGAATTCATGCCAAGTCATCCCCAGAAGGAGCCAGTTGTTGTCCACTCAAAATTCCCCTGCTTTTAAGAAGTTGAAAATTAAAATTTTGAGGTTAAGTGTCTTTTTTGTTGTCCTGGTGATGTGAAAAGTCAAGAAATTGGGAAAATCTACATTTTTTGGGTCATTTTGTGTGTTTTTTTAGGCTTGTCAAGCATTTTTGTCCCGCGTGTCCTAGGTTCATTTGGGCTCTCTGTTCCCCAATCGACCAGTTTACCCGAAGTCCATTCTTTTCAAGCCCATCGAAACTTTTTGTCCCACATGTCCCAAGTTCACCCTGACCCATTGTTCCCTTTTCGTCCAATTCAGCCGATTCACGTATTCTGTGTACTTTCATCCCAAATGTCCCAAGTTCACCTGGACCCGTTGTTCCATTTTCGTCCGATTCGACCAAATCGCGTATTCTGCGTACTTTCATCCCGCATGTCCCAAAAGCATTTGTGCATCTTTTCCCCACATCGCCTAAATCGGCCAAACCACGTACTTCACACTTTCGTGTCCCTCGTGTCCCAAATGAACCAAGTGTCATTCGTGCTAATTTTTCCCGCTCTACCCCGAATATCTTACTTTTCAAATGAACTACCCCCTATGCGTTTTTGCACACTTCTTTCATGCTATCTATTGCTCAAACCCTTGCAACCAAAATTTCTGCGCGCGTATCCATCTCCCTTGCGATTCCATCCCAAGTCCAACCTGCAGCTCTGTTCTCCAAGTTACTATCAACATGAAGATTAAATTCCAGGGGTAGGAACAAGTTTCACCACTCGAGTCTGCCATTCCTGATATCGGGGATAGTGAAGTTCGCCACCTTGATTTTGGGGATTTGGGCAAGGATGACAGATGCAAACCCTTCAGATATGGCACAGATGATTCATGACAATGGCTTGGCATTCACCGGTGGATTCCTAATTTCAGTACAATGTGCAGACATAGTACTCGCTTGCGGAGCTCATTTCAGTCCCAACTCAAGCGAACTAACAAACGTGCATGGAGAACTCATTCTATAAAGAAATGGAGAAGTGCCTCAGATTTTGGACTCAGTCTACCACCAACACATCAGTCCCACATGGCAGAGACATAGCCGAGGCGTTGAAGAGGTTCAGACAATGGATCCTTAAATCAGTGGGTCCCTCCCAATCTTGAACACTTGTCTTCTTCTCCTGATTCTTCTCCTTCTTCTCTTCTCCATCATGAATTTATTGTATTTAGTTGGGGTATTGCGATTTGCAACCCTTTAACTAATCATTAGTTAAAATAAGTAGTTACCGGGAGTAACTGATTTGTAAACTATATAATGGCCTCTCCTCGCCATTTTAAGGAGGAGAGAACTTGGCTTATTTCTGAAAGTGTAAAGAAAATCTTAAAGAAATCAATACAGAAGGATTTTTCATTCTTTGTCTATCTGGTTTCCTTTATTCCTAAGCTATTCATTTAATCTTGTTAGATCATTTGTCTGTATTATGCTGAGAAGCTTTGTATTCTTGCAGATGTTATTTACAGAACTTTGTGTCTTTTCAAATTTCATCTTATTAATGTGATACAAATGATCTTATTCCAATTTGTTGTACCCTCGCATGCATAAGGAATTACTCTGTCATCTATAATTCTGAATGATGCCTTTCTTCCCGTTCTCGCATTTTCATTCCTCGGTCCTTTTGTGATTGATGATCCTTATAGAAAACACTTTCATAATATCCAGTTCTACAAGAAAATCATGCCTTGTATATGTGTAAATAGGTTCATTTCTCAATAAGGGAACCTCTCCCATTAAAGAGGAGGGACTTCTTGTCCCCTGACTATTGCTCTTCTTGAAGTTATTTTTGACGACCAACATAAGTACAACTTGAAAATTACACCTGTAACACGTGGAGCTGCAACAACTAATATGTTGACACCGGATGTATCCTTCACCAGCTCTTGTTGTTTAAAATTTAAAAAAAAATAGTTTTTACATGTATGTACATGACATAATCAAATACATATATATTAAAATATCAAATGAATGAAACTATTGTGTGTGTGTGTCTGTGTCTATAATATATATATATATATATATATATATATATATAATATTTATTTGGCATTTACTTGTGAAAGACTAATATCATTTGCACCGGTTCTAAAAACATCCACCATCATCTCATATAGAGAAAAGAAATCATGTGATCCAACAAATGATGTCTCACCCGCAGTGCATATGGTACCACATTATCCATAGTGGTGTGGTGCGTTAGAACTGGCACCTCCACCAACATCACCAGATGTAATCTGGTCACTATGTTGGGTCAGAGTGTTAGTGAGATCCCTTAATGCATATAATGTGTCAATCTCCACAACCTCCTTCACTATATGAGGGATAACTGAAGGTAGTAGGGGTTTTGGGGCATGGGGAATCCTTGGTTGACCAATGCATGCACCATGTATACTCTATGCAGAGCCACATCCTCACCCATATAACTCATAAAAGTCAAAATAATTTGGGACCTCATTAAGCATGAATTCACAATATAATTTCTTCAAAAAATAGAGAGGAACCTCATTGTTGTTGCATGGTGGATAATCAAAAACCATCCACCATCAGTCCTAAAAGATATTCTTGATTCGATCATCATGGCACCAATGGATTGGGAACCATTTGCAAGTAGGTACGAGGGGGGCATTGGTTCTTGGGTCAGTAAATAATGCACAAATGCGGTATTTTTCAATTTTTTTGTCTTTTATGGCTGCATGGGATAATTTATCCACATACCACCACCTATAATCACCTCTAAAGGTATTCCATCTGTCTATTTGGTTGGTTATAGAGTTGACTTCGCCAATCAATGTTTGGAATGTGTTGGCTAAAGTCATGTGGGATGGATTTGTGGCATGATTTTGTCTTATAGTCTGAATAAGGTTCTCAATGGCAATTTTATTTTGTCAAATTCTTCCAACGATATCAGCTTGTGTTCCTGTTGGTTCTGTGGGGACAGAAGGAGCCACAAGAGGTGGATCTACATTTTGAGGAGGGTTTTGAGGAATTTTTGGAGGGTTTTGAGGAATATTTGGATGGTTTGTAGGATTACGAGCTTTCCAAACAACTGAAAAAACAAAAAAATTGTATACGTAAACAAAAAATTGAAAAACCCATGAAAATCACAAAAAAACCTAAAATGCAAGAAATTTGATCAAAATTGAGGGCTTACATCTTCATCTTGGTAGCATTGTTGAAACTTTTGCAATCCAAAAGTTCAAGGAGAAATTTTTAGGGGGTATTCAAAGCTTGAGTGCCAGAGGTCTAGGAGAAATCATGATTAGTAGGGGGACAATGGGGGAAAAAGAGGAGTCACGGGTCTATTTTTTTCGTCTCAGAGGACCATGATCACGGTTTAAAACCACGATCATGGTTTTAGGTTTGGAAATCACCAAACCTATGAAAACAATTCCGCGATTGCGGTACATAAATTTTGGGTTTTTATGTCGACCAAATTGCTACACTTACCCTTCTCCTACATAGTACTCTTACACCTAAAGTTTTTTCTTATTCACTTCCTCCTAATTATGTTTCACCTAAATTTCCTCTTTTTAATGTCCATAGATATCCATAAGAGCACTGTACACACCTAGTTTTGCACGTGTTACATTTTTGGAATGGTTCAAAATCCCCAATGATGAATTAATATCTTTTCCAATGGTGTTCGATTCTAATTTCTCATTTTCATTATATATTTATAGCCTTGAATGTTTCCCTTGTCCATTTCCACGTTTTAACACTTTCCTTTATCATCCTACTAGTGTTTTCTTGGGCTTTTGATTCTAAGTCATGAAACTACCCTGGTGGCTATAGAGCCGCCAGTCTGCCCTCAGAGGTGATTTCATAACTACCCCAATAGTTGTGTAACCACCGATCTATGTAAACCAATGGTTCTATGCACATTTAAGTGAGACTCTTTTGGCATGTTCTGAACGCATGTCACCTTCTTCAAACTCATTTTTTAGCACACGTTTCTTGACCAAATTTGATGTTCTTAATCTCACTTGATGCGTACCAAATTCCCCTTCCCTTCTTGTTGTTAATTATGAGTTAACTACCCCTTCTTTGAGTGATGTGACATCCCTTGGCTACCAAATGGCTTTGACCATTTCCCTGTCATTATTCTATAAGATCCAAGCTTCTACCCGGAGCATTAATTGGAGATTAATGTTTTAAATTACACTGTTATGTTGTTGTAACCCTGTCAAGAAATATAAAAGCAATATCAGTTCTCTTTCCTTGTTATCCTCTTTCCTGCATTGCTACCAGATTACTTGCAAGCCATTTTTGTTCTAGCACTTCTTCATCATTTCTTCAACACAAGCCATCACAGTTCCCTCGAATCGTTTGAAAACCAAATTGGAAAAGAAGCCGAGGGGAAAATAAATAAAAGCCAATATTGGAATTGTTACATTTCTACACTTCCAGGTTGGGGATGCATTTGGATTCTTAAAGTTTCTTTGTTTGAGTAGATCTTATTCCATATTCTGTTAGAGCACGTTAATTCAAAGAAGTAAAGTTACTATAGTTTTCTTTATTTATACAAAGCTTCTGTTGAGAAATTCTTCCCTGCCTATCACTGTGGATTTGCATGGGAAGTTTTTCTGGAGGAATATTTTGCATTTTCTCAGTATTATTTTTGATTTCCCTTGATTTTTCTAAGCTTACCTAGGTCCTGCTACTTCTACCGGGGAAGTTTCAGTAGAGGAATTCTTCTGAGAAGCCTTTTCATTCTTCCTGTGACTCTAAGGTAGTAACAAAGGAAGTTGTAAATCCATAAGTAAAAATTGGATTTTTTTTATTTTATTATAATAGATTAGATCCACTGTGCACAGGTAAATAGCCACATTTGGTTGTTTACTTGTTTATTTTTGCTAATTTTAGTGTAGAAGTAATTTTAATTAATTAGAAGAAGTTTATTTTGTTTTTACATATTCCTTCTACTTTCTAGTAAGCATATAAACATACAAAACATTAGATTAATTAGTTCTTTATTTATTTTTACTTCATTTTATTAAAAACCATTGGAAAACACAAAAAAATAGAATAAATTCATTTCTTTGCATTGTTATTTAGTTTCATTTTTTAATCATTTAGGCGCACACAGATTTAATTAATTCAAGGAAAGTAATTGGATTGATTTAATTTTTCTACTTTCTCTTATTTGATTAATTAGGCACATATATTAATTAGACGGAATGTAATGCAATTTCCCACATGTTCTTAGTTGGACCAAGTTTAAACATCGATCTTTCCCTTGACATAAAATTTGTGAATTTGATTGCTTCCTTAGTATAGCGGTTCACATATCCCACATGGCCATTAAAGGCCCTCAACAACCAAGTGATTCTGTGTTTGATCCCTGAGTCCCATAGATGAACACAATTGAATTATTTACAAACATTTACACAGGCTCAAGACCACACCGCTTCCACACATTATCATCTTGTTGTTGCTATTTTTGAACATCAAAGTAGACAATGCTTATGAGTTCTAGAAAAATCAACCCAGTCGTAACTAGTTTTCACAATTCACCCATTTTTCCTATCCACGTGTTTTCTCCCACACCTACATGACCTTTTCTAGAGACTTCTACAAGGAAAACCCAAGATAGTTTCCACGCATTTCGTAACTGGTTCAAAAATTATTCGGTGACACTAATATTGAAAGAATTCTTTGTGTCACAATTCTCCTCAACCGCTCCATTACACCTGCTCAAGTTATAGAGGCCTTCATTTCCTTAGAAGAGAATATCCCCACAGTGCCCATTTAAGACATTAGATTTCCTTGATCACTTTTCACCCACTTTCACATATTCTACCTATTCACCTTATTTATCCTATCACATAACCATCTATCCATTCCATTGTAGTTGTCCTAACATGACCTCATGAGGTTACGTGCACTTAAGGTAATGTGTTGATTTTAAGACGTATAATCACCTTTGATCATTTTCTGTTGTATGCTTGGACTATGATTTTGATGATACATTTTTGACCAAATTGTTTCTTAGGAGCTTACAAGACTATACTTTGTGATGGCTGTATGATTGGACATTACACTCTATTAGATCTTTCACTCCTTTAGGAAACCTATTTTTGGATCTCTTTTCTATGAATATTAGAACTAAAATATTATATACACAAATGGCCAAAGTGAAGCAAGGATCTAATGAACATCTTAGTGGCTATATTTTGCGCTATAATAATAATCTTTCTAAAATGAATAATGTCTTGGCTAAATCTGAATTACAAGATACTTTTATCCATAGACCATTTACTCCTTTACAAGAATGTGTGCTCTTTGAATCTTTTCATTCTTTTGATCATTTATGTTAGACTCTTAAAGCATGTGAAAATTGCTTACTTTCTATGGGAAAACTTAAGTATGGTGATAATATTTACAATCACTATACTAATAATTCTCCAACCAAATCAGAATTTAAAGGAAATCCTAGTGAGCCTAAGCATACTATCAATGTTATATATCAACCTAGAAAGCTCCAAATACAACTAACACAATGAAATTTTACTATATTTTCATATCTACCTCGCATGTTGTTGAATCATCTCATTAAAATAAATATTATTTCTATTTCATCCCCTCTTGAGCTAGATCCTAATTGTCCTAATGGAAAGAATTTTGATGAAAATACACACTATGATTATCATAGATGCAATGGCCATTATACTGATTGATACTTTAAGCTTAGACATTTGATTCAAGATCTAATTGATAACAATGAAATTGAGCTACATGTTCCTATTTTTTCTATTTATAAATCTACTAATGACAATGGTAAGCTTAAGATTTTTAGTGATCCATTACCTAAACATGAAAAAAAAGCTCCTACATCTTCTTCCAATCATGCTTATCATGTGGTTCCACCTCCATCATCTTCAGATTATTCTCTTGAATTCCTTCACATGTCATTAATTTTATTGATGTTAATTTCCATGCTTCCTTTTGATCACATAGATTACACATTGATGATTCTGTTGGTACTCAAGTTGTTAACAATGTTATGGTCCATCCTACTTTCAAGCGTAATGTATGTTCACTATATTTCTTACAATTTATTGGCTTTCAATTATCTTAGATGACACATAAATCACATATTTCGCATGGGCATATGATTTTCCCCATCATGGTTGGGCCTCTCACCATCTCTATACCTTTCTCTTTTAGATCCTAGGTTATTTATTGTGAAAAGGTCTTAGGAATTTCTCAGCTTATGGCTACCAAATCCATCCCATCCATAGTTCATTTATGCCTTAAGTTCATCAATGAGCATCACTTTTTCACTATTTGAGGTATCCCACTGTAGGATCCTTTATTTATGGATTCTATTACTCCTATACCTTCATTTGATACTACACCTCCTCCTACATCTATTATGGATATTCATATGGATTTGACATGTACTATATTTCCATCTATGTCTCCTATCACTTCTTGTAATACTCTCACACCTCAACCTAGCTCTCCTCCACATGTTACTTTCGCTTCTCTCCCATGAAAATTACATCAGTCCCATATCCCTCCTCATAGGGTTAGGTCTACACATAGGATGCATACTACACTTGGTACATCTAGTCCCACTTCATGGTTGTATTCTCCATATACACAACATCATGTTACTTTGCATAACATGACATAGGCACTTTCATGTGGCACTAGGTTCTTACATCATGCTCACATGTGTTCATCTCTCACATTATTATATAGTGGGCCCTCTCCCTCTATCCTCATTCAATATATCCCTATAACATTCACATTTGGGGGGCATACTGTCCCCCACAACTCGATGATGCACTCTTGTTCTAGGTTCAAACATGACTATTGAGGGTGCACTTACCTACATGAATCTCACTTTGCACACATACACTAGGGGCCAACCTTGTTCCTCTCCCCTAGTCATAGTATTTCATTTTATAATATTGGAAAAAATACACAAACATCAACTTAGATTTTGGTTGTATGATGCAGAGGCTAATGAAAATCATAAAACCATCTAACAATTTAGAACAATAACTTGAAATCATCATTCAAAGGCATACCAATTTTTCACTTTTCTCAATATACTAAAACTTATGTTTTAACATTTGATGTTATATTCAACTGTTTCAAACCTCAATAAATCTTTACAACTGTTATATTTCACTAAAAACCAATGTTCACATGCTTCAAAAGGTTCTAACACTTCATCTTCACTCAAACTCACTCTAGACCTCACTACTTTCTTTTATCCCTCCAAAATTCCATTTTTAGCATAAAATCCACATATTTTGGAACTAAGACTCACTGGTACGTTTTTTAATCACCCATTAATCCCATTAAATAGCCTAATTATTTTCATCATATAACTCTTTACCCATTTCATTTAGACTCCTTTTACCATTTTTGTTGTATTCCCTCAATTAGCCCTAGTTTTGAGCAAGCCTCTATGTTTGGAAAAATCCACTAACTTTTATGAAAAAATGAAACTTTTTCCAACAACCCATTAGCCTCCTTGTGCTTTGTGTAAAGTTTTATGGTCTAGTTCCTTCTCTAACACTTACAACTCACCTTTCACCTCATTTCTAGGTTCATATTAGGCCTAACCTAGGGTTTCAAGTCAAAAAACCTGGTTTTTCTTTGTTTTTCACTATTTCATCCATTAAACATATTTTATTCACTTATATTAAGCTTATCTAATACCTTTCCAATACTTCAACACACTATTATTTCCTTTCATACTACTTTTCCGTTTCTGACTTTTCAAGGAGCTACTTATTTGCTATAAACCCTCAAAAGGTGCCTATACTATGTTCTTACCTCCTTTGTTTCTTGGAATAACCTCAGTATCCTTCACTTACTTTCAACACCATATCCCTATTAGTTTTCTTCATGAGCTTCTTCACAATATAGTTTAAAGTTCCTTATTTGCAAAATTATTTATACACTTTCCATACCTCTACTCATGACTGTGACATGACTGTCATCTAGATTCTTTGAATATGATTATTTTTAGTCTCTTCACACTATCCACATAACATCTATCTTCTTCTCACACCCAAAACATTATTTTTAACCTCCCTTCTAAGTCTTTACCACTATTATACTTGTTTGAACCTTTAAGTTCTTCTCAAGAGTGCTTCCTCCATAAACCTTTAACAATTCCTTCTCTATGTTTTCACTCTTTTCTTCCTCTAAAATGTTCTTATAAACTCTTATCATCTAATAAAGTTTCACTAAGCCCATTGATTCATCCATTATTTTTCATGTTATACATCTTTGACAACTAGTTAACCTTGGGATTTCATTTGCATTGTTCTCCTAAGATGGTCTCATTCTTATACACCCACACTTCGTGCATGCATGTTACATTGTTTACCCCCCAATATATTTTTGTAGGAACTCATTTATTCCTATAATCCTCCCTCAACTTTTATGATCTCACAAATTCCCTCAAGTGAGGAACAAGTCTTCAACATTAACTAGTTTCCTTCTGAGTTCCTTACCTATACACAGTCAATTTATTCCTCTAAGTTCTTCAAACATTTAAGCCTAGCTCTAGATCTACAGGTCCTATAATATATTAAATACTTCCAAATTCACCTTCCAATGTGCTATTTTGGTCTCTTAATGTTCTTTATTTTCCTTTATCTCAGTTTTCTTCTCACTAAAAATGGTATGCTTATAATTTGGTTAGACTGGTAAGAATTTAACATCCTTACCTTACTCAAATCACTCTAAAATTCTTCTTACATCTCTACCCTATCCATGAGATCATTTGCACCATTTTGTATATTTTTCCATCCGTGGTTTTGAAAATCAGGAAAATTTTCATAAATCCTAAACCTTAGATAGGGTTTTGACCCAAGAATGAGCTATTATGAGTTTTTGAGAGAAATTTCCCCTTTCAACCCTCTAGTCACTTTTTTTAAGGTCTATACCATAGGTTACTCTACTATCAACTTATTTTCTTCACACAAAAAACCTTTGCATAGAGAATTGATGCACTTTTACCATTCTTCTACCCTTAAAATTGTGTCTTACTGTTTCATGTGGTTTTGAATGGGTTAATACTCATCACAAACCAACAATTTCATAAGACCTGTATTGGTATAAATATATCTCCTATTGACCATGAGCCTTTGTTTAATAAGAAAATAAATCCTTCTTTCACACAGAGAACAAACATTACCTCAACATACAATTTCTCACTTATACATGGGATTTTTACATATTATATTTACCTTTAAGAGTCCTTTAAATACTTTTACCTACATTCTACACTTGAAGAGACATTTTTTTATCACATCTCCAATGGAGATTCGTTTTCCATTTCACAAACATTTAATCCAAATATCATAATTACATGATCATACACAATTTTAACATATGAAAAGAAGCTTTCATTAGATCTTTCATTCCAGTACATAGCTCCCTGAGCCACCAGGGCTCCCAAACAGAGATTACACCTTCCTTTTCTTCTTACCACCTATGATCACTCATCCATTTGAATGAATTATTTTATCACATCTCCAATGGAGATTCATTTTCCATTTCATTAACATTTAATCCAAATATTAGACTTACTTGATCATACAAAATTTTAACATATGAAAAGAAGCTTTCATTAGATCTTTCATTCCAATACATAGCTCCCTGAGCCACTAGGGTTCCCAAACAGAGATTACACCTTCCTTTTCTTCTTACCACCTATGATCACTCATCCATTTGAATGCATTCTTAATTATGGAAGGTTGAGAAGGTAGTTAGAGTTCTAACTCCTATAGACACCTACATCTAACTATGTAGTTTTAATACTAAAATTGCACTTCTTATCCTATTTTCTATAATTTTGTTATAATTATTGGTTTTATTGATAATTAGATAACATTCCCCTTCATTTTGGTCAATTAACAACACTTCATTAATTAACTAGCCTTCCCCCCATCCTGGATGCCAATGAACAACACTTTGTTTGTTATAATCCTCTTTTAATTAATTAATTATCCATTATTAATTAATTACTCCTTTCAATCTTGTATTTAAATAATAAACCTTCTTACTAGTTAAATCCCCTTTTCAAACCCTTTAAATTATACTAATTTCCTTCTAAATCATCTCTAAATAGCTTCTATAAGCTTAATTTGGCCTATTAATTAATCCTAGTTGATTAATTAAATCACATCCAACTACCATGAGTTTGTTAATCACTAATTAATCTCTTCTAATCATACTTATCCCTTTCTAATTCTACATTCCTTTTATCTCACATTCACTAGGTTGTAAGCTTCTCCAAAAATGGAAAGCTATATAAAGATACTAGTACACCTTGTCTAAATTTACACCATATCCTTATAATATATATGCATATAATAAGAGAATTTAAACTTTGAAAATCTTATTGATCAAGCAACAATTTATATATGCTTGCAAAGGGTAGTAAGATAATAACTATAGATGCGAAAATCCATATTGGTGTGATCTCTTCCTCTTTCATGAAGATAACTTCCTTTGATCACATGTAACAACATTCAGCTCAATAAAAGGAGTATTTTCAATTTAAAATACCATAAAAAAATCAAAGGATGGCTTAGCATTTCATGTTAATTAGATTAATTAATTATCTTTTCCTTTTCTATGGCTTTATAATGATGCTTAGTTAGATTAGATTTGTTATTGGGACTACTTGGTGTTAGTTTCTAATGATTAACTTATCTTGGTTTCACATTCATACATTTTACGCACATAGCGGGACTCAAACTTAGCTCTTTCCTACCATCTCTCACATAATTGGCTTTTGTGTCTACTTTGTATATGTTTGCATCTTCCTTGCATGTTCTAACATCCATCTTCATGTGTCACCGTCTTTCTACATGCATTTTCATTTGCAAGTAATTTATATTTCTTACATTATCACTGTGTGAACTAGCGTCTGACTGTGTGAACTAGCGCTTGTTCCATGTGCTAGCATTTTGTGTAGTTTTTTGACTCATTTTTTTGAAAAATCCATGATCTTATTTTTGTGTTTCCTGTTGTTTTTATAGGTTTTCTAACTTCTGATTTGTAGGTTTTACTTTAAAAATCATTTTCTAACACTTAAATGCTTTGATAAATGTTGTTTTTCCATTTACCTAAGTTAAATCAAATGTTGTGTATGCTCTTCTATTGCACTTTCAAGTGATCTTGAGAGTCAAAAACAAATTTGGTCTGTATTTCTAACATTTTGGTTTACTTTGAAATTTCTTCATTTAAGTTGTTTAAGGGAATCAATATTTCAAAGCACTTAAAGATCATTTCTTCAAAAAAATTCCATTTTCTTAAATTTTGATCAAATGTTGTGCATGCTCTTCTCTTGCACTTGCGAGTGATCTTGAGAAAAAAACACAACTTTGATTTTTATTTCTAAACACTTTGGTTTAAAATTGGAAAAATTCAGATTTCTAAATATGCTTCATTGAAATTGATTAAAGTTTTCCCATTTCTAATAGTTAGATTAAACATCATGTATGATCTTCTCTTGCGCTTTTGAGTGATCTTGATAATTAAAAGAGACCTTGACCCTCTTTCTAAACATTATGGAAAACTACTAATATTTTGAGTGCGAGACCTTTCACTTGTCAAAGAATAAAATCAAAACAAATACTAACTATATTGTGTGTAGGTTGTCAAAGGTGTGTAAAACCACATTAAAATCAAAGATAAAAATACACACCATTCATTCACAATGTATTTACGTGTTCATATAAGGGATTAAAACCGTATGCTTTAAACTGTGGAAATTTCCTTGACATAATCCATAAAAATTATTATGATTATTACCACAGGAGCCCCAAAGTAGTCAACACATTGAGGGAACTGGTTGAAAAAATAGGAAGTGCCCCACTACCTAGTTGACTATAAATTCCCATGAAGAGTGATGAATATTGTCCGTATGAGGCCTCGTTCATTAAATTGATTGTGGGGTAAATTTCCTTTGTTTAGGATTTATTCTGGAAAATTGTACCTCTTTTAGACAAGTTATTAGAAAGTGTTGAGAAAACAATCCTAGGGAGACATTTGGCATTGGGGCTAACTTGACCATTATATAATCGAGTTTTAAAGAGAAATTAAAAAGAAATATTTTCTTGGAGTCAAAATCTTATTTTCCAAACAAGGTGAGAGTATATTAAAGTTGTGTCATGTATCTTTCATTATGAATCTTACAACGTAAATATTTATCCTAGTTTATACCTTGTTATCGAATAAGGAAAAACTCTGCCAAAGTTGCACCACATATTTTTCATCACCAATCATAAAATCCATTATTCTCTTTTTGAAATGATTGGTCAAAATAAAATAACTAGAAGTGCTTCTAAAACTTTTTCCACCACTTTTTTACCCACTTAAATCCATTTTTCCTTAAAAACTTGATTTACATGTTGAAAGTGTGTTGGTACTTATCCAAATTTTAGTAGTTTGTCTTGAAACCAATATTGCGACATCTCAATTGTAGAAAGTATCTCACTTTGATCTCACTTTGTGTTGTTAATTTTCTCGCATTATAGCAATACATTTTGATACTTACATCTTGTTTTCTTAAACTTGATTTAAGTGTCCTAATTGTATAGTTGCGCTGCTCACATTGTATCAACCCATTGTTATACTTAAACCTTGTTTTTCTTAAAATTGAGTTGAGTGTTGAAAGTGCCTTGTTACATTGATCACCTTGTGTCAATCCCTTTTTAATACTTACATCTTGGTATCTTATACTTTCAATATAAGTATTGAAATTGTATTGTTACATTACTCGCATTTGTATCAACCATGTTCAGGACTTAAAGCTTTTTTGTATTAAAATTTCTTTAAGTGTATAATTTGTGTTATTACGTTATCAAAATAAATCCAACCCCCTTTTAATAATTAAATCTTGTTTGTTCAAAACTTGATTTAAATATTAAAACTATGTTGTTACATTATCAAACAGCTTTCGAGACAATTTGAACATAGGAAACAGTTTCCTTTATGGTCATTCCTTTGTCTAGGATTTCACATATTTTCCTTGGTTAATTTCACTATACATTTCACACACTTGGAAGATTTTATTTTGAATCCATTACAATACTAGATTTTAATTAGCCATTTTTACTTTCACACTTGTAAGTTGTTTTCCAAACCTTTCTTGATTGTATAAATTATGTCATTGCGATGTCTGTTTTCCTTATATTTCCTTCAGAAAATCACACGAGCATCCCATATTTGAAAAATGTCTAGTTTGCCACCATTACGATGACTGAATCAATATGGAACTTCCTTCCATTTGAAGGATTTAAATCATACAATATAGGTCTAGGAATTTGGGTTCCAAAAATTCCAACCATGACTAATTATCACACGGTTCCTCACACTTATGACATTAGGGAACATAGGTTTCAAAATTCACATCAAAATATTCCCATAATTACTAAACCTTGATTAGTTCTTAATACTAAATAACACATTATATTATCCACTTCCCCACCTTCATCTTCTAATTTGTGGTATGATTCAGATTCTTCAAGTCTGTGGTATGATTCTGATGTTGCTAGTTCTTGGTATGATTTTGATTCTCCTAATCATTCATATCCTTCTACTCCTCTTCATCATCCCTATTCTCCTAATTATTCTAATACATGTTATTCTTTTGATTCCCCTGATTCTCTTGAGCCTCATCTAATTGACTTTATTCTAAGGAATAATCAATCTCCTTAATGTCACCACAAATTCTTATAATAATTCATCTAATTTGACTCCTAAGTTACAGTCCTCCCTTTCTCCACAAGAACCCCTTTATCAATCAGCTCAATGACATATTCCTCCTTTGAAGATCCATGTAACTAAAAATTCCTCTAATCAATCATCTGATTTGACCCCTACATTGCAATATAATGACTTTCAACATGATCCTCTTTTTCTACCTAAATTATGTCATCTACTAGGCAAACTAATACCAACCTATTCCAAATCCACATATTCTTCAACTTGTAAGACATACAAATCCAAATCTATTTCATCTCTTGAGTTGTCTTCTTCTATGAATAAAAATCCAATATCTCTTCGTCCCTAGAGCCCTTTCGACCATATCTTACTATATCCTTATCAATCTTCTAAATACTGATGTTTACATCCACATCAAACAATTCACAAGAACCAAGGTGCTAAAATATAATTTTAAGCACTATCAAATTTATTTATGGGAGAAATAAGGTAAAACCTTCCCATCATCTCCATCATCACACATATTCTCAATCTTTAACACTTGCTAGACATCTTCCATCAAATCAACCTACCATCATCGACCAACAACGACCCATACCGATTGATTTCTTTCAGAATGAAGAATTAATTGGAGAATTTATGGGGCTAAAAAATGACAATCCTCAAGAGGATCATGAGAAAGGAATTTATTTTTATCTCGATGCATCCGCATATTTTGGGGAAGAGGTTGAGTCCTTTAATTAGAAAACAAAGAGAGATCCTAAGATCATCAAATTTTATCCTCCTCTTGTTCTTTCATCTTCTCATTTCCCATTACATGGTGAAATGATTGGGTCTATTGTAAATTCCCCTCATATCTTGTCATCACCCAACCATTATTTATCTATCAAACCTCCTCAATCACAAACTCTCATTGGGTCACCTCTGGATATCCCTTCATATTCTTCTCTATGTCTGCCACCTCGTAGTAGCCCTTCATATTTTATTTTTGGGTCACTAACGAGGAGCACATTATCCTATATTTTTGGGACACATCCTAGTATCCCATCATCTTCTATCTAGGTATCATCTCCTAGTAGCCCTTCCTCTTCTATCTCTAGGACACCTCCTGGTATCCCATTCTCTTCCATCCTTGGGCCACATCTTAGTAGCCCTTCATCTTTTATCTGTGTCTCACCTCTCGGTAGCCCATTCTCTTGAATCCTTTAACCATATCCTATTCATCCATCATATCATCCCTCTATCATCAACTGTGGTAAGCCCACCATAGTCCCTACTATGTATATCATCAATCCTAACTATACTATTTCTTCTCCCACTTCTCGGGATCAACAAAATCACACATTAGCTTATAGGAAACACCAACATTTTCTTCATCAAGATAAAATAAAAAATATGAAGAGCTCCAAATCTCCCAACAAGTCAAAAAACCACAAAGATAAAAATTAAACACAATTCAAGAATGCACACCAATGCAACCATCAAGTCTGGCACAAAGTGAAAAAAATATATGGATAGGGAACTACAACTCCCACATAAAAAATACATATTTCAAGATAAGTCACAGTCACTTATAAAGCATTATCTCACCATGATAATCGAGATTGGATATAATATCACTCTTGATAATGAAAATCTCTTAGTCTCCCTCATCAAAGAAATCAAAAACATTGTTTTTAGATCTTATCACATGGAGTGACATTGTTGGTCCTAACTTCCCAATCATTCATCTTCATCATCTTCTCCCTTCACGATTTTCCCTTCAAAAAAATTCAAAAATAATAAAATGAGAAAACATTAAAACATTAAAAAAACAATCAAAGGGACAACACTCAAATATTGCAATTAGGTATTGTTATCCAAAATTCACCCCCTGGGTAATTTTGATAACATGCATCAGAATATTCAAGTCCCAAGCAAATTGATTGTTCAGAGTAGAAATCAGGTTTCTAGGGTCCCTTCAGGAAATTTTCTAACTCTCCTATCCAGGCTGAAAAGAGCAAGCTCTGAGAAAATGCGAAAAAAGGTTGCAGAGGGCAAGTAAGTTGATCCAGGAAAAATTGTGAAAATCGGCTAAGTCCTAGTCCTAGTAGCAATTGGGACATCTGGGACAAAAAGGCACAGATCATCCAAAAAGCCTCTAGGCGGCCCAAATAGAAACTGGGACAACTGGGACAAAAGTACGCGGCGGGGCGCGGAATGCCGGTTCGACCGAGAGGAAAAATTGGCTAACTGCTGAGAGGGACAGTTCGGGACATTTGGGACAAATGGACGCGAACCGGCTGGTTCATGCGAAATCAGCACAAGGAGCACTAAGCATTTGGGACATCCGGGATGAAAAGACGTGAAGGGCGTGAAAGAGCCGGCAGGGCCAAGAACCAATGAAATCACGCCACGTGTCACAAGGAGAAAAGTCAAAAAGTCAAAGTGGAAGGTTTGAAGCGCTGAACCGAACCAATGAAATGGCGCCACGTGTCCAAGTAAAGGGCCCCATAAGGAAATTTCAAAGGAAATCCCGCGAAAGATGGAGGAGAGAGAATTTCTCATCCAATCAGAGCCTGCCATGTGTCATCCAGGTGGCAGAGCGCGGAAAATATTTCAAAATCCGTTTTTGCCTGTTTCGTGCCCTAATTCTTCAGATCGCCATAACTTTCGATCCAGAGCTCGGATTTGCACGTTATTTATATCAACGGAAAGCTGGTGAAATTATCTACACGATTCTAGGATCAATATCAAGTTTTGGTGCAGTATGAAGAGAGAAAATCGAGAAACGGATCTGATGCATGTTCATGGCCAGAAATGACATTCTAGCGACTAGATTTAATGCAGAATGGGTCGCATTCTCCTGTAATCCAGTCAAGGTAATAGGGTATGGGTTTTTAAGGTCCCCCATGCCAATTTAATGCACCTGCAGTCATGAGGAATGGGCTTGCACGTTTTCCTATGTTTCTGTCCCCTGGGCTCGACCTATGCAATGTAAAAGCCAGATTTGGCTCATTTTGAAAAAAAGAGGTTGTTCATTCTTTCGGCTCGGCCCTCCCTTCTTTTCTTCTCTAGGGTTGAAAATGGAGTTCGAGCCTCCTCCCTGCTCTGTAATGGCATTTTTTTCCTTTTACTAATGGAATGATGTTCTGTGCAAACTTCTGGAGCAACAAAACGTGTTCTGTGATGCATCTGTCCATCCTCTCTCGTTTTTGCTTGTTCTCTCCTTGCCTCTCTTCATTTGCAGGTATCTGTGCATGTCTAAATGTTCATTGCAGGTTTGGAGCTGTGTTCATGGAGTTTTGGGACATTTTCTGTGTGAAATCTATCCTTGGGCCTATGATACATCTGTCCATCCTTCCCATTGCTCACCTCTCTTTGTCCCATGACAGTTTTGATAGATGTTCAACATCCTCCTTCTCTGGTGTATCACCGTTTTAGTGTAGGCTTTTGCTGTTTTTCCCTTCTCTCTCTCTCTCTGTCTCCTTGGCATGGTTAGATTAGGATTAGATTAGCTTGCCTGCACTGGAATAGCTTGTGGCAGGTAGTTTAGGAGTAGGAACCAGCCTTCTCTGGAGATTCCTCTCTCGGTTTCACAAGTCCCATGCTTGGAGAGAGGTTTCCATGTTGTGCAATCACACTGGATGGTTGAACATCAACCTAGAAGCCTGATGTGTGTCCAGCGGTGCTGTGATTTTGCACTAACAGGTATTATATACACATGGATTTTCTTTCCTTCCTTTCTTCATATTCCTCTACAAATCTCCCAAAATTTTCATCCCTTCGATGATCTTTTGGTTGGTCTATGCAGGCTCAATATGCAACATTTATATCATATGTATGGAAGGATTTTTCAGTGATAGGAATGATTTGAAAGTGATTATGATGAAGACATTGGATAGTGTCAACAAATATGCCCAAAACGTCTTTGCAACAAGTTTATTATATGAAGATAGTGATAGGATCTCTAAGAGGTCAATCGTTCTTTAATTTACCCAAAAATAAATCACCTATCAAAATAAATCATTCCTAAAATTGGATAGTGTGTCTTCACTTATTGCCTCTTTAAATCTTCCTTTCAAAAATTAATTAATTTCCACATGCACACACTGGATCTCGATGAGAAAATAGGACTAGTATGTTACTAGGTGTCGTTTGGACATATTTCAGACTATTGATTTATTCTATTTCTTGTCTCACTATTTGTGCCTTTGACTCATCACCTTTTCATCATGAGTTGTCTAGTTACATTTTCCATATCCATCAATATCATCCATACTTTTCATCTAGTTTGTTCAGAACATCCATGTGTATAAGATTTCCTTTTTACCATGTTTGAGGGAAACTTTGTCCCCTTTCAAAAAAGCAACCTTCTACTTCTTTTCTATCATACATTTCTTGTCAAAATTACACTAGAGGCATGCTCTCTCTTTCATAACACTTCATTGGTTTTAGTTCATCATTATGTTGAACCTATCCTTTGTGGCCTTTATCTGGTTGATTTCTCCTCTTGTATATATGGGTGGAGTTTTCCCTTATAAATTCTAACCTCTCTCTGGGGGTATCTTAAGAACTTTATTTTCCTATACATAGTTTCAAAAAACCATCAAAAGATCCCAAAACATTCACAAAACCTTTGAAAATCCTAAAAATAAAAATTAAAAAAAATCCAAAAATAATGAAACACTCATAAAAAATAAACATTGGAAACTATACTATAAAACATCCTACTTTAGTGTTTTCTTGTTATAGCACATGACATGTGGATTATCTTGATCTTCCATTATTAACAAAGTTGGTTTTATTGTTATGTTTTTTTTTCCTTACGTATATTGTTTCTTGGGGGTAGTTTCATAGTGCACAATTGATTTTCATAGGAATTATATGTAATCTATCTATTCTCTTGCATGTTTTTTTAGAAAATCATTTCAACCCTTACGTCATATAACTCAAACATTTGGGAATTTGAGCTGGATAACAAAACAATTGGTGAAATTTTCTTGAACGTTGTTTGTTTGAGTATGTTTATTTGTGCTTGTTTGTTTGTTTTTATTCTTGTTTACTTTCTTGTACTGCATCAATCTATGTATTTTGTTTTGAGTCAATCCTTTAGTAATGAAAAAAAATCATTATTATGGCTCTTCATGTCATTTTACACTTTTTTTCTATACTTGTATCAAATAAAAAACTACTTTCAAGCCATATAGTTTGTCAGCTATTTTGCGATCTTCCCATTCTCTATATATCTTCTTGTTTCCATTCTAAGAAGTTTTCTCCTTATCATTTTCCAATTCTCCCCCTACTTATTCCACTTTAGGAAATGGATATGTTTCACCATTTTCTTTACATTTTTGAATGACGAAACATATAGGGCTATGGGCTAGAAGGAATACCTATTAAATGGGTTGGTTGAAGGTTGTTGTGTAAGTTCTGAATTCTCGATCCAATGTCGATTGTGAGAGCTTCCTTTTGGCTAGGAGGAACTACCTGTAATAGAAAACAAGACCACAAAAGAGAAGTTAAATGATATATGATAGTGGACTACCTAGCATATGCTAGTTGTGGGAAGTGTGATACTTCCTAGATGGCTATCCGTGCACTTTTTAAAAAAATTAATGCGAGAAATAAGTAAATTCATACTGTAGTTGATATGATTTGGGTATCTCATTCAAGTAAAATAAGAAAATCCAATCACAACAGGCTAGGCTATAGTTGGATCTATAGGATGAGGTAATTGTCAAGGTACTGAGACTGGTCAGGGTTTGATTATGTGTTGTTTAGGTCAATGGGTAGGAGGTTGTTTAGCTCTTTTCTTGGGCAAGGTATTAAACACAAAGACCAATGTTGGTTTGGTATGACTGGTGACAGTTTATGCAGAAATGATGATGGTTATGGATAACCAGTGTCAGTAAGGTTGGGATGTATGAAACTCAAAGATATTTGATTGCAATGTTTGATCTGGGATTTGATAGAGATAGTAGGGTGGATAAGGAGGTTTATAGAAGTCTCAGGTGTATTCAGGGGTGAAAAATAGGAGAGGATGGGTGATTTGGTAGTGTGGGTAAGGAAATGGCTGGGTTACAGGTTGGTAGGGGATAGAAGAATGGGCATGTAAAGTGTAGATTAATAACAAGAGTAACAAAAGCTACTAACTAAAATAACCATTTTGGTCAGGTATACACTTACTTTGATGCATACTAGATGGTTGAATGGTAATGATAGTTGATCAGAAGGATCATATTTGGTAATGTAGTAGTGAATCCTAGAGTGTTTATGTGAGTACAATACTTCTGGATTTGTCCTGGTGGTGGTTATGAGTGTCTGGATGCATGAAAGGATGTTGGTTCTACTTGCATGCAGCTCTGATCTCATCTCCTCTAGTCCAAGATGTGCCAACATCTCAAACAAGGATGGTAAGGTGAATAAATAGTAACTGATAATGGTTTTGTCTTAATTAGCATTATTTTAGGTCTAACTGGCATCGTTTAAGGTGGGATTCCCTAGGTCTTAATAAAATGGGTAGATCTTTCTAATTTCTTAGGCCAAGTTGGTTTGTTTTCATGGATCAGAATGTAAGCTTCCCTTCTAATGAGCGGGAATGTGGTTAGAGAAATCTTAGGCATTGATTTAAGGGTTAGACCAAATCTTAGCTCATTAAGGAAAGTAGTACTTAGTTATTGTTAATTATGGAAACATGTCAAGAATAGGTCTAGGGTGAGGTAGTTGGATGAGGTGTCTAGGTGAGCTGGAAATTAGGTCTATTAAGGTAATAAAATAATGGATATTGTGTGGATGGATATTTAATTTAATTTAATTAGTTAAATTAATTATTAATGTGGGGTGAAAGGGGCCATGATTAGGTGACCCATGTTTAAGTTGGTTATCCAACTAGGTGGTAAGGGGAGTGTGACCTGTCGACACTAAAATTTTCCTCCGTAATTTCTATTTCATTAATGTATGTATTAGGAATATGATGTTGTTAAGTATAATTAGTAGTAGCGTCTGATAGAAGATAACGGTGCCGTCAGTACGGTGCCACCAATAATGTGGAGTACGGTAACAGTTAAAGTACAATAGGAATGTTGTAAAAAGTAAATATTCATCGTAAGTGGTCCGGTAATGTTAAAATGTCAAAGTTTGGGTAATTAGAGAAGTAGGGTCTACATGATTAGGAATTAGAAATATTATATTGGTAATAAGGACAAGGAGTGAGGTCATAAATATTTTGTGTATTTTATTTCTAAAAAGTCTAAAAATGTGGAACCCATGTAAAATGATAAGGTTTATCTTATCTTAGAAGATAAGCTTACATTTACAGATAAGAGTTAAGGTATGGAATATAATTCGTCAGAGTGGATTTCTTATCCTATCTTAGAGTTAAGATGGATAAGCCTAGAAGTTCTATAAATAGAGAGGCTACCCCCCTCATTTAGCATAGAAGGAAGTAGTGAGAAATATTGTAGGAAGTGTGCGAAGGAAGCCATTAGTTTAAAGGTGTGTTGAAGAAGCCATTAAGAGGTGTAATTGTAAAGTTTCTCCCATAGTCTTGGTGAAAGGCAAGTGAAGTCAATAACACTTGAAGTACCTCATGGGTGAGATTGTAACAGTTTCATGTTAATATTATAATTTATTTGGATATTTCAGATTTGTCATCATTCTGTCTTATCATAGTCGATGGTATTTTTGTGTTATGTTGTTGTTTTGTTTCCATATTACATCCACCAAACTAAAGTCTGTGCATTAGTAAATAATCATAGCACGAGGAGTTCCCGGTGAAGAATTATCATAGTGCCGGATTGGTGATGACATTTTGGTTCCGTTGTCGGGACCATTCCTCGTTGGTGGATTTTCTGGAGAGATATTACCACTTAGTCAAAAATCAATTAGAGGGTAACCTTGTTTTTACTGTGCATAGTAGTTACCATGGTAAATTCATTTTTGCTGTGAATAGTAGTTACTATGGTAAAGTCATTTTTGTTGTGAATAGTATTTACCGCAGTAAAGTCACTTTTTACTGTGAATAGTATTTACCGCAGTAACTTCACTTTTTACTGTGAATAGTGTTTACCACAGTAAAGTCAGTTTTTACCGCAGTAAGTCAAGTTTTACCATAGTTTACGGTGGTCATTTCTATTTTATTGTAGAAAGGTGTAAAGTCACTTTCTAGTATAGTGATTCCAATTATTTGTACACATAAGTCTTGTTGATTGTATTTGGGAGTTGGTATTTCACGGTGGTTACTTTTGAAAATGGGAAAGATTCCTATTTTTTCAGCTCAATCTAATGAAGATGCTTCTTCTTTCATTCAAGATTTTAAGTGATCTTGTATTTGTAATGACCTTATAAGAAGGGAAAAATGGACTGAATTTTTCCCTACCTTTTTGGATGGTTCAGCACTTCGGTGGTTTGAAACACTAGTTGATAATGTGAAAAATTCATGGGATTTATTAACTGAAAGTTTTCTTGAAGAATTTGGTGAACAACAGAAATATGTAGATCTCATGATCAAGATCACAAAGCTATCCCAAGGAGAGAAGGAGAAGATAAGGGATTATCATGCTCGTGTTCTAGAGCTAAGGAGGAAGCTCGATGCCCAGATCCGGAAGGAAGGACTAGCGGATGGGTTGATGAATGGCGTGGATAATCTCCTCTATAAGCACTTCATTCTTGGGATGAAGCCAAAGATCAGACAATGAGTGAAGTATAACCGCCCAACTATCATTGAACAAGCAAAGGAGATTGCAAGAAGGCAAGAAGAAAGCATGGAAGAGGAGCCCAAAGAAATTATTGCTAAAGTAGAGCCTACACCAGCACCTTTGGTCCTGAATCCACAACCACTCCCGGTGAGCACAAATATTTCTCCTAGTACATCTACTGAGTAAGAAGATCTGCTCAAAAAGATGGGTCAGTTAACTATTAATCTTCTTCAAGGAAAGGAATTTAGTTCTCAGGGAGGAAATAGAGGTCCAAAAATAAATATTTCTGAAGTTGTTTGTTATGGTTGTTATAAAAAGGGTCATTATAAGTATAATTGTCCAGATAGAGCTTCTACATCTGGTAAAGGAGATAATGATAAAGGAAAAGCACCTGTGAATTCTTTTGATGTAGTAGATAAGAGCACAAATAATGAAGTAGATGTGTTTGTAACAAAAAGAAAGAAAGAAAAAGATAATCAAGATGGAAATGATCCTAAGAAGATGAAAGAAGAAACTAGTAAGAAACATAGGAGAAGAAAGTTGGGTGTGCAGGATTTTCTGATTTCACAGGGGTAAGGACCATACTCCATCTTGGAAGATCTATCCAAAAGGCCTGCAAATATTACATATGGTCAACTCTTGGCTATGTCTTCTGAGAAGAGGCGGGAGTTACGAAGTGGACTCAATGCTCGACGAAGGAAGGAGGTTGAGGTCCCTGTTTTGGAGGTAGAGGTGGATCCCTATGCTCCACAAGCTGAGGTATTATGTAATGGTATTTCAATTCATGATGTATTAGTTGGTGAAGGTGCTGTAGTTAATGTAATGACCGAGTCTGTAATGAATATGTTGGGTTTAAAAATTGATCGCCCTTCAACACTTATGTTAAGGTCATTAAATAAAGGAAAAACTAAACCAGAAGGTGTAGTTTCAAATGTGGCAATATCTATTATGGGTGTTGTATGTGTGGTAGACTTTTAGGTGATAAAAAATGGTACTGTTGCGTACCCAATGCTACTGGGAAGACCATGGCTAAGGAGAGTTCATGCAAGAAACTACTGGAATGAAGGTTTCATGACACTTGGACGTGGTAGAGAGAGGGTGAAAATAAATGTGATCCCTTGACATCATAAAGCAGAACCTATGGATTCAAGTGATGAAACTGATGATTGGACATCCTCTGATTACTCTATTCATCCATATTCTATTCTGCATGGAGTATTATTTGGAATAGGACCTGATGGACAATACAAGAGGGCAGTTGGACATGATCAAGGGAAGGAACTACTAGAATAATTCCACAATGGTACATGTGGAGGGCACTTCTCTGGACAACTTACAGCAAGAAGGATCTTGGATGTAGGTTATCACTGGCCCACTCTTTTTAAAGATTGTTATAATTATTGTAAGACATGTGATATTTGTCAAATACATGGTAACCGTAAGACTTCATCAGCTCCATTATGTCCTATTCTTCCCCTTGGTCCCTTTGAAAAGTTGGGAATAGACATTGTAGGTCCACTACCAACTACATCACGCCAAAATAATTATATTGTAGTTGCCACAGATTATTTAACCAAGTGGGTTGAAGCTAGGCCATTGAAAACAGCTTCCATGGATGAAGTGGCAAGGTTCATGTATGAACGCATTGTCACCAGATTTTGTTGCCCATTAGAAATTGTAACAAATCAAGGAAGCCACTTCATTAATGAGGTGGTAGAAGCCCTAGTCAATAATTTTTCTATTAAGCACAAGAAGGCAACAACATACAAGCCAAGCACAAATGGACAGGTGGAACGAACAAATTTTGTGTTGTGTCAAATTCTAGCAAAAGATGCAGCCTTGCAGGTACATAAATGGGATAATAGGATTCATGCAGCATTGTGGGCATATAGGGCAACATCAAAGTCAACAATAGGATACTCCCCATTTCAGTTGGCCTATGGTATTGATCCAGTTCTTCCTATTGAGTTTGATATTCCCACTGTGAGAGTTATGAAAAATGAAAGGATGGATGAAAGTGATTCAGTAAAAGAAAGGTTGGTACATCTTCATTTGCTGGAGGAAATGAGAGAAATAGCAAAGGATACAAGCCATAAGAAGAAAATGAAGCAGAAGGAATACTTTGATCAAAAGATTCGGTGGTCTCCATTTCATGTGAATGACTTGGTTCTAGTATATGATTCCAGATACAAAAAAAGAAGACAGAGAAAATTTCTTCCAAAATGGATGGGGCCCTACAAAATAGTAGTTGTGCATGAAAATGGTATGTACCGACTGGAGGAATTGGATGGCACTCCCATTACGAAATGGGTCAACCATGACAAGCTGAAGATTTTCCAAGCACCAGAAGAGTCTCCTCCGAGGACGGAGTAGAAGCTAGGAAGGGGGAAGATGTCGACACTAAAATTTTCATCCATAATTTCTATTTCATTAATGTATGTATTAGGAATATGATGTTGTTAAGTATAATTAGTAGTAGCATCTGATAGAAGATAACGGCGCCGTCAGTACGGTGCCACCAATAATGTGGAGTACGGTAACAATTAAAGTACAATAGGAATGTTGTAAAAAGTAAATATTTGTCGTAAGTGGTCCGGTAATGTTAAAATGTCAAAGTTTGGGTAATTAGAGAAGTAGGGTCTACGTGATTAGGAATTAGAAATATTATATTGGTAATAAGGACAAGGAGTGAGGTCATAAATATTTTGTGTATTTTATTTCTAAAAAGTCTAAAAATGTGGAACCCATGTAAAATGATAAGGTTTATCTTTTCTTAGAAGATAAGCTTACATGTACAGATAAGAGTTAAGGTATGGAATATAATTCGTCAGAGTGGATTTCTTATCCTATCTTAGAGATAAGATGGATAAGCCTGGAAGTTCTATAAATAGAGAGGCTACCCCCCTCATTTAGCATAGAAGGAAGTAGTGAGAAATATTGTAGGAAGTGTGCGAAGGAAGCCATCAGTTTAAAGGTGTGTTGAAGAAGCCATTAAGAGGTGTAATTGTAAAGTTTCTCCCATAGTCTTGGTGAAAGGCAAGTGAAGTCAATAACACTTGAAGTACCTCATGGGTGAGATTGTAACAGTTTCATGTTAATATTATAATTTATTTTGATATTTCAAATTTGTCATCATTCTGTCTTATCATAGTCGATGGTATTCTTGTGTTATGTTTTTGTTTTGTTTCCAGATTACATCCACCAAACTAAAGGCTGTGCATTAGTAAATAATCATAGCATGAGGAGTTCCCGGTGAAGAATTATCATAGTGCCAGATTGGTGATGACAGACCTAATTTTGGTATCTACATTTTTCCTCTTTTTGTTGCGTAGCTTGTAATGGTAAGTGACGCTAACAAAAATAAGATGTGGTTGTCCCATGTGTTGGTGAAGGTAATGTTTCCCTAAGCATGGGTGGAGGTAACCCCCCTCAAACTAGGAACTGATCAAGTGAGAGAAGGAAGTACTGAGTGGTTTGATAAAATGAGGAGGTGGGTGGCTTGAGAAAACAATGTAAGGTGGGAAGAAGGTGATGGTTGAGGGTATGGTGATTGTAAGAGGTATGATGGGTGATTAGGTAGAGAATTCAGACGTACACACACGTTGTTAAATGCCATGAGATACCAAGGTTTTTTAACATAACAAATGTACATTAGCTAGGGTTGTAAAGGTCATCCAAACAAGGGTTGTTGAGGTCTGGTATCCAGGGTAAAGGATACGATCTGGGTACTCAACGAGGTAAGACAAAAGAACATTTAGGTGTGGTTCTGGTACATCCAAAAGGTCAAGGTTTGTTTGGATAAGGGTCACAATCATAGGAAAGGTAAGGTTATTAGGCTAAGAAAAATAGGTACAATCATTACAAGATGTAACGGGTAAAGACATGGGGATATCCATTTAATCAACAGTGAGGTAGGTAGGTGTGGATCAGGTAGGTGGAGCTAAAAATGGGAAATGGGGTAAAGGTCAAAGTGGGAAAAAAGGAAATGGGCTAAGGTAAAAGGTAGTGATAGTTGAACGTATGCATACGTATAAACTATGGAACAGTACCAAGTTGAAGAGCATGTAAAATCTACATCATCTAAGGTCGATAGGTTTATCCAAACAAGGTTAAAGTGATTCTGATATCCAAGGTATATGATATGGTACGGAAGCACATCGCAGGTCAGGTATAGGAATGTGTAGGTATGTTTAGGTACACCAAAGGTTGGGTCAAGATAAACGGTACAACAATAGGCAAGGTAAGGTCATTAGGTCAAACAACACGGGTAACTGTTTCGTAAGGTATTGTGAGCACATGAGCTCACAGATCACTAACAATTTTTTGGGTCCAGGTAGTTAGGTCATGACATGGGTAGGGCAAAGGTAATGGTAAAATAACAAGTCCCTAAACATAGTTAAGGAAAGAGACAGGTAACGTAGGCTTGGAGGTAGGTTGTGATAAGGGTGGGTAAGGTAAAATGGTGGCGAGGAAGGGTAAATTTTGGTCAGAAATGGGGAAAGGGTAGTGACAGGAGTATGACAGGTAACTGATTCTAGTCATACTAAACTGATGACGATCTAGGTAAACTGACCATAGTTCACTAGGGCACATGACCAATGTTGATTTAGGTACAACCGACCACGGTGTGCTAGGGCACAGGGCCAATGTCGGTCTAGTTATAAACAATGTTGGTCAGGTCGATGTGGTTATATAAAAAGGAAAATTTTGTATAATATGGATTCATTTGTACATGTTGTCTTTTGTGAAAATGATGAGAGCACAAGACTTTTGTGCCTTGTCAAGAGGAAACTACGTGGGGTTGTACCAAGAAGAGGTGGAGAGATCCAGTTGGAGAGGAGAGCTAGGTAGATGGGTCCATGAGATCAAGTGGAGGGAGGTAATTGGTGGATAGGAGTGAAGTAGAGATTTGACATGGCAGAGGAAGGAGAAGGTTTGGGTGGACCACCAACATAGCGGTCAGACATGTAACCATGAAGGTGATGTCGAGACAGGGTAATATCTAATCCTTTCATTTTTATTTGATGTGGGAAGAAGGAAATGTAGAGGGTTAGAGGTAGGGAGGTTAAAATAATTGAAATTTTTAGTTAAATGAATGAAAGAGGGGGTGAGAAATGTCAAAGGTACGGGAAGAGGGTTGTGGAGGGAAATAGGTGAGGTTTGGGTAGGGAAAATGGGAAAGAAATTAGGTAAAGGAAATTGGGGTTTTAGGTTTGGGCATGGTAACAGTGACCGACACCATTCAAGGTATAGCTGATGTCAGTCTTTGTACACTGACATTGGTCAAGTATGAGGGAAACAATGCCAGTTAGAATGAACCGGTGATGGTCAGGAGTAACTAGTGCCAGTTATGGTGAAAGGGATAGAGGTTTAGAAAGGGTAAGGGGAAAGTGGTTAGGGTAAAGAGTGTAAAATAGATAGAGGGTGAGCGTCTGGGAAGAAGGGAAGGGTTGAAGGTCAATGTTGGGTAAAATCAAGTTGTGATAATGTGTGTGATTGGTTGAATGTAGGCCAGGGACCAGCTATGTATACGGGATAGGGTACCTCCTTTTCTTGTGGAGGTACGAGGGAGTGCAACAACCGATGATTGGTGCCATGTTGCAGAGGATGGCCTGATTAGGGTCAGTTGCTACTGCCACATAGTCTAGGAGCTGAGTTTGATAGTCATTCTCATCAACAAATGGGAATCATCGACCAATACCTTCCATCTACCGATGGGTGAGATCATAGTCACCCTGAAGGATGTGTACAAGATCACGTGGCTATTGATGTTAGGGACATAGGTGTATTCTATCTCCTTAGATTCATCTAAGGAGTTGATGTTGAACGTGTTTGGCAAGGGGATGGAAGAATTGAGGTTCCATAGCACTAGTATGAGCTACAAGGATATGTACCAGGCCCATCTAGAGGAGATGAGGCTGGTAGTGTTGTTGATGGAGGTATTCTACTGCTTTTCACTACCGGATGTAGAGGGTGAGAGATTCCTATGATCCTTGATGGGGGTTCTACATGACATGGTGGAGGACAGGACCCATTTTGCATGGGCACCTGCATTCTTGGTATAGTTATAAAAAGGGCTATGGGCTTATGGGAGGCTACGAAGGTTTATCCTGTGTTATACTTTCCTACTTCATTATTGGGAATATGAGAACATTTTGTGTGTGCGTCCATTTGGTATGCCTTGGGATGATGCATTCAAGCCAGAGTTTTTTTTTCAGGTGGGCTTTAGGTGATGGGTGCCTACGATTGGGGAGCACCGAGCTGTTAGAGCTATACATGATGTAGCCTATTACAAGTGATTGCTAAAGGGGTTGTCTAGTGTGGACATCATTTGGAGGCCCTATGTGGGTTTTTTATCATATGGGTAGATGGAAAGAGGAGCTACAAGAGCTATAGGAGCTACAGTTGATCTGATGGATAGAGGGGTGAAATGTAGGAGAGTAGTAGATGATACCTATAGAGAGGGTTAGACGGTAGTTCGGGCTACTTCAGGATATACCTCCACCCTTCCCATAGTATAGGAGGGATGACATGGAGAGGCCTATACCTCTACCACAAACAATAGTTGCCGACAGGATAGGAGGAGTAGGTGATAGACCGGTGGATTGATGATGTCGAGGTGACTGATAGATACAGGTAGTGGTGGGCCACACATTTACAAGCAGTACTGTTGAGGCCAGGGAAGCCATATTTAGCCACCATCATAGTATAGAGGGATGGCCTACAGGGGAAGGTGGCTACCCTGATTACATAGTTGGGGATAGTGCAGGGGAAACTGATAGGCTCAAAGGCATATGTTACTATTTTATAGGCACAAGTGGCCACTCTATAGGCCCAGGTAGCGTAGGGATAGGTACCCACACAGGGTGGAGATGGGGATGGGGTATAGGTGGCCACCATATAGACATAGATTATAGGTTTCTAGTGCCAGTTGGCCACTGCACAGGTATAGTGCAGGTTTCGGCCCTTCAGGCCCAGATATAGGAAAGGGTGGGACAGGGTCCTTAGGACAGGCTTAGGCATAGGGATAGGGTCCCTCTTTATAGGTACCAGTGGGACAGGTTCCCAAGAGATAGGTACAGGGGCTGAGGTCGATGGCACCACCATAGACAATACCTATAGGTAGGTTGAGGGATGCCTTAGGTGAGGTCAAGTATTATCAGGATTAGCTGATGGCCATGTAGGGATAGATTTTCTATCCTATGGAGAGTATAGAGCACAACAGGCCTTGAGTGAGAGGACCAGGTCATGTACCCACAATGTAGAGAGTACAGGGGGCTGGTGAGCCCTGAGATAGGGTCAAGGCAAGACTACCAGTGCATGGAGGCCAGCTCTAGTGAGGGACCATTAGAGGATAGATCGGGGTGAGGTGGAGAGAGGTTGGTAGGGCACCCCACTCAAGGGGAGACAAAGGAGACTGATGAGACAAGGATGGATATTAGGTGGGTGATAATTAGTCATCATTGATGATCATTGAATCTATGTTTTTGACATATTTTTTTTATATGTATACTAGCCTACGTGCCAAAGATGATGAGGGTGTATATGAGAGATTTTGAGAGATTGTGATTATTATTTGTATCTATGCTCACATGTATTTTACACAGAATTTATGATTTATAGATGATGGTATTTATAGTATGGATGGTGTACTTGTTTTAATTTTCACTGCTATATATATATATATATATATATATGCGGAAATCAAGTGGATTAGGCCTGATAGAGTCAAGGTTGTGTAGGCATGGCAGAGTCAGGTCTGTTTAGGCATGGTGGAAGTCAGGTCTATTTAGGCATGGTGGAGTCAGGTTGGCAATGTAGGCATGGTGGAGTCAGGTTGATGTAGGCATGGTTGAGTTAGGTCAAGTTAGGCATGATGGAGTTAGGTTGGTTTAGGCATGGTTGAATTAGGTTGATTTAATGTCCAAGTTTTTGGTAACATGAGAGACAAATGTTGATGTATATACTGGGTATGGTTTTTAATTTCCAAATTTTTGCCATAATGGAAATGTGAAAATGATAAATGGATAATTTGATGATGTAATAAAATGTGTATGAGTTGATGCTTATTAGGTTTAATTTCTAGCTATTGATATAAAATAGAAACTAACCAGGGTAGAATGTGAATAGGAAAGGGAAAGGGGGAATTGGTTAGGGTAAAGAGTGGCTGAGCTAACCTCTGAGGGCCCCATGCCCTCAGAGTGTTGCCTACATAGTCTTGGTGAAAAGGGACCTCAGGCTGATGTAGTTCTCCCATAAGCTAGGGAAGTATTGTGATGAAGTAAAGAAATGGATTGATAGGTGTTTAGGCATGGGTGAATGTAGGTCATAGGCATGATTGAGTTCATGTCATAGGCATAGTTGAGTGTTTTTTTTAAATATAAGTGTCCATGATCTAGTCCTGTATAGGATAATCAATAAGTAATGAGGTAGGTGAATGGTAAGAGGTGGTAAAAGAGTCACTTAATTGATAAGAACCCTAATGAGTCAACCATACCTAAGAGGGGCTCATGAACATAAGACCCTAAAGGTGTTGCATAATGGACCATTCTAAGGGTGAAGAAAGTCACATAATCACAAAATGTCATGTTTGCGGCAAGTCCCTTGAGTAAAGAGGAAATTAGGCCAAAAAGGCAAGGAGGTGAGAATGGGTGATTGAGCATAACTTAGTGTATGACAACGTGTCTTTCAGAACAAGAAACCTGGGATCAAGAATAGGAAAGTCCATGATGAAAATTTCATCTTTTTCTTCATTTGTTTGTTTTTAATAGACTGATCGATGTGGGAAGTCTATATGGGATGAGTATATTATCTCCTTGAGGTCTTCGTGAAGTTGATCGATGCGGGAAGCTTCTGGATATTTTTATTGAATTTGTGGAATAACTATGATATAGTTGTCCTTCAAGGGAGTAGTCTATTTATAGTGGTGGAATTAGCATGAAGAGATGTCCCTTTTGAGGGAGTCATCTTTTGATGGAAGTTTGACTCAAGGAGTTGTATCCCTTTTTTGTTTTTTGGACATTTAAGTCATGGACAAGACTATAGAGGAAGGGTAGGATTTTGTTCAGACACAAAACCATAGTACACAGGAGTTAATTATGAAAAGGGGGTGGTTTTGAGTGATGAACGACCATGGGATTCCATCTGGGAGAAGATGAAAATTATCCATGAGAATCATGCTATGAGTAGAGCCGTGGTACTCATATTGAAGACAAGGCTAAAATGGTGATGGGTAATCACATGATTCTTGTTTAGTCATGGATCCTCAAAATGGGTAATATGGAAGGTGAACAACACTCAAGGGATGAGCGATCAACTGAAAGAAAGTGATATAGGACTTGATATCAACAATAGAATGGTCGAAGATGCAAGGCATTAAGGGGCTCAGGTTTGGGTTTACCTTTGAGTGAAGACAAATGATAAGCACCTGATCCATAGGCATGGGTAACGATATAGGGTCCAAGCCAATTAGGAGAAAATTTTCCCCGTTTACTTTTCTCCTCTTTAGTTACATGTTGATTCTCTTTCAGGAAGAGGTCACCAACCTGGAAGGTTCATTCGTGAATGTATTTTTCATATGCACGTTTGATACGTTTTTGGTAAATTTGGAGATGGTCGAGAGCATTGAGATGACGTTCATCTAATAACTCAAGTTGCATGCCAAATGATCTCGGATGAAAGTCATCATTGTTGAGCATGTCTTATAGTGAGATGCAGAGAGATGGAATCTGGACTTTGAGAGGTAAGACAACCTCAGTACCGTAGACCAGAGAAAAGGGTGTGGCAGCAGTCAAAGTGTGAATACTAGTACAATAAGCCCATAAGGTGAAAGGAATGTGCATATGCCAATCTTTCCCAGTATCATTGACTACCTTCATAAGAATTTTGTTCAAGGTTTTATTGGTTGATTCAGCTTGACCATTGGTTTGTGGGTAATAAGGTGATGAGAAACTGAGTTGGATGCCAAAAGCGTCACATAGTTTTTGTAGGGTTTTGTTTTTGAATTGTTTTCCATTATCAGTGATGAGGTGGTGAGGAACACCAAAACAAAAAATGATGTGATGGTTGATGAATTCACATATTTTCTCATCTTTTGTAGAAATGAGGGGAATGGCCTCTACCCATTTAGTGTAATATTCGGTAGTGGTTATGATCCATTGGTGGCGTTGTGAAGAATGGGGGTTGATCTCACCAACAAGATCCAAACCCCATTGAGAGAAAGGCCAAAGGTCTCGTGCGACCTGTAAGGCATGACTAGGTGTGTGGTGGAGATTAGCATGTTGTTGGCATTTCATGCAACATTTGACGTAATCACAACAGTCAGTTTAGGTTTGGCCAATAATAGCCTAGGTGAAGGATGTGTTTCGTGATAACTAAACCACTAAAGTGACCTCCACAAATTCCATCATGGAATTCCTTAATGGTGTAAGGAAGATCAGAAATTGTAAGGCATCATAAGAGAATTCTATGAAAGTAGCACTTGTAAATAATACCACCCATGAAGGCACTTGTTTGTCCATTACGAGTGAGATCAACGGAAAAAATAGAAAGGGAAAGACAATCTGCATATTGCTTATACAAAAGGTCACATGTGTCAGGGGCAACGGTTCTGATAGAGTAAACTTAATGAGGTAAATAAGATGGTGATTGTAGCCTTTATACGGTGACAAAGATTTTAGAGTTAGTAGGCGAAGCAAGTATCTGAGAATCCAAGCAGGCCATGGTATCTGCAAATTTATTGGTAGAATGTGGGGTGGTTTGAAGGACGTAACAGTCAAAGACGGTCAAAAGTATGTCTACGTGATGCTTAAACTATTGAAGTATCTCATTATGACACTGGTATATACCATTGACCTGGCTAATGACTAAATGAGAATCACCAAAGGTATTAATTGTCTTAACATCTAAGGCATATATAACCTGGAGACCTAATACGAGTGCTTCATATTCCACAATATTGTTTGTACAATCAAAATCAAGTTTGAAAGACAAAGGCATAGGTTCACCATTAAGAGGAATGAGGATAACACTAGCCCCACCCCCAAGATGACACTTGGAGCCATCAAAGAAGATTTTCATTGGGTAAGCAGGTTCATCCAGGGAAAGGGTAGCTATAGACTCGTCTGGGAAGTTGAAGTTAGATGGTTGATCCCCGGAAATAGGTGCATCAACTAGTTGGTTAGCAATTTCCTGGCCCTTAATGGACTTTTGATGAATGAATTCAAGGTCGAGGTCAGCAAGAAGCATAAGCCAACATGTGACACATTGATTTTGATAGGGTTTGGCATACATATAGTGTAATGGGTTAGTATTAGTAATGATGAAGGTTTTATGATTGAGTAGGTAATGGTAGAGTTTGGTGGAAATGAAAACTAAGGCTAAGAAGAATTTTTTGGCATGGGTATATCTAGTTTTGTAGTCCAAAAGGCTATGGATTATGTAATAAACCATTTTCTCTTTGTGCTTCTTATCAGGATGAGTGAGCATGACACCCAAAGAATGGTCAGTGGTGGAAATATATAAGTAAAAGGGCTGGTCATATTTAGGAGGAATGAGTACTAGTGGTTGAAGAAGGTATTGTTTTAAGGCCTCAAAGGCTTTATGGCATTCATCATCCCATTTGAATGAAATGTCTTTCTTGAGAAGATGATGAAATGGTTGACAACTGTTGGAAAGTTGTGAGATAAAATGATGAATGGATTGTAACTTTCCTTATAGGCTTCAAAGTTGATGGAGATTAGTGGGTGGAGGCATTTCCATAATAGCCTTGACTTTAGCAGGATCGACTTCTATGCCACGCAAAGAAATGATGAAACCTAGGAGTTTTTTGGAAAGTACCACAAAGACACACTTCTTTGGTTGAAGATGCACACAATACTTGATGATATAGTCAAAGATGACTTTAAGGACCATTAGGTGTTCAATTCAATGTTTAGATTTGGCCAGAAGATCATCTATGTAATATTCTAGTATGTAATGCATGATGTCATGGAAGATGTAAGTCATGGCTCCCTGATATGTAGCACCAACATTTTTGAGGCCAAAAGTCATGACTTGATAGCAGAAGGTCCCCCAAGGGGTGATGAAGGAAGTCTTGTGTTGATCCTCTAGAGCTAGTAATATTTGATTGTAGCGCGAGAAACTGTCCATGCACAATATGGCCAAAGATGATAAGGACATTTCATGGCCAGATTTGGCTGAGATCATCTATGTAATATTCTAGTTGGTGATGTCATGGAAGATGTAAGTCATGGCTCCCTGATATGTAGCACCAACATTTTTGAGGCCAAAAGTCATGACTTGATAGTAGAAGGTCCCCCAAGGGGTGAGGGAAGTCTTATGGATCCTCTAGAGCTAAATATTTGATTGTAGCGCGAGAAACTATCCATGCACAATAGCATTTCATGGCCAACGGTGAGATCAACTAGTTGGTTAATTCCTGTTAAGGGGAAATCATCTTTGATAGGCAAGGTTGAGGTCACAAAAGTCTGTGCAAATGTAGAGTCCCCCTGTCGCCTTTGTGACATGAAAAATGTTAGAAATCCATTAAGGATAATCAATGGGTATAATGAAGGAAATTGAGAGAAGGCATTAAATTTATTCTTTGACTAGAAGAGCAATGCAAGGATGTATTTTCCACAACTTTTGTTTGATTGGTTTGGTATCAGGGATGGTTACAATATTTTGGACCACAATTTTTGGGTCAATACTGGGCATATCAGAATAGGACCAAGAAAACACGTTGCTATGGTCCCAAAGGAAAGAGGTGAAGGCTTCTTGTTCAATAACATCTAAGGATTGGCCAATCTTTAGAATGTGCGGGTCATCCAGAGTGTTAATGTTGATTTCAATGGTTGATTTATTCAACATGGTTTGTGTCTCAGAGGGTAACGACTGATGAATATAAGAGTCTTCCGCACCAAGGTAGGTGAGGATGGACTCATCATCCTAACATTGAACAACGCTAATAAAAGGTGCATCATCATCGATCATGTGAGGATACACGAATGAGAGAGAAGAGGGAGTTTCACCATCACATTGATAGGTCAACGGTCCCAAGGAAATGGTGTTTATGAAAACAATCTAGGAGGAATAGATTTGGGATATATAGACTCCATGGGTGAAGATGATAATGTGGGTGAATGAGATGGGGAAGATTTCCCATTCTGGATGAGGTCGATGTGAACCTTCTTGGAGGGTGAAGCACCAAAACCAATGCCACTATGGTCATTGTGTTTACGAGAGGTGTAAGAAATAATAGTATGGAAACCCTATTTGTAAAATCCAAAGCCCAATCCTTTCCATATGCACTAGTGGAGGAAAGTGTGAGCAAAGCAACGATTAGTGAGGGAGTGTAGGCCAGACAAAAATGGTTGGGCTTGGGATGGAGGTTTGGGTTTATAGGTGGTAATATCAAGTACCCCATAAGTTAGATTGGTGCAAAGGTGGGGAGGGCCATAAGGAAAAACATCACCGATGTAGATGTTGTAGTTTGGGTGTTGATGTAGATTCCCATACTCTTGTGGGGTGAGGAAGGTGTCGATATTGTATAAGCGGTATTCCCCCATAGTGAGGCACTGAAAAAAACCTTCTAAAGGATTAGTAGTCGGTATGTGGGTAGTGGGCATAGATGTTTTACTAGATGATGGGGAAACAGGTGTGTTAGTGGTAGATTCTACAGTTGCAATGGGGATAGCAAGGTTAGATGCATTAGAGGTAGTGGAAGTTTTGGTGGATGGACTTGTAGGTGAAGGTGAAGTAGTGATAGTGGTAGATTCCTTGACCGGTACAAGCACATCATTGGGCCAATAGAGCATGTTACAGGTCTTGAAAGATGATGGGTCGGTAGGGATGGTGTAATTATGTCCCTTGTGTTCAAATTTGAGGCATCGATGTAAAGTCGAAGGCACACAACCCATGACATGGATCTAAGGTCGGGTGAGCAGCAAGTTATACTATAAATCCCTTTCTAGGAAATAGAAAAGTTCCAAGATAGTGTGGGGACCCACGCGGACATGGAGAACAATGGTACCTAGGGTAGAGGTCATGGCATCATTTAAGGAGCGCAACATAACTAGGTTACCATGCATGTAATCAGTAGGTATTCATATTTTGTCATATGCATGAGAGGAGATGATGTTAATTCTAGCACCACCATCTATCATAACGCGTTGTATGCATATATTATCAATAAAGATGGAGATGAAAAGAGTGGGGTCAAGGTTGTCAGACCGGAAGGGAGCTATCTCTTCATCTAAAAAGATGAGGGTGACCACTTGGCGAGTAGGTAGAGGTGTAGAGGAAGGTGATGACCTAGTGAGAGAGGCTACATGGTGAGGGGTGATGATGGAGGCTACGGGTTTGGGGTCATTTGGTAAGACTTTAATAGATTGAAGGACTTCCATGAGGGCTTGACGATGTTACTTCAAGGTTTGGATGAGGTCATATAAAGACATTTTGATGGGGGATTGGTGTAGTTATTTTAGCATTGTATGATGTGTGACCCCATAAGAAATAGGATATGTAGGAACTTGAATGGTGACTTTGGCTATGGGTGCAGATGGTATATTGGGTATAGTGTTGGTTGATGGGTCAATTGCTTTTTCCTTTCCCTTGACTTTCTGAGCACGGGTGACAATGTTGATCATGTTAATCTGAGGGGAGGTGGATGAAGAGGGCATGTCATGGAAGGTATAGCAGCATGAGGGAAAAAATGCTATTGGGGGATACGATCCTTGTGAAATGAGTAGGGAGCATTGGCATTTGGGTGATGGTTTGGCAAAATATCTTATACGGGCCATGTTAATCTTGAATCTCAGGGGTAGATCACAGAGTTGTGGGGGTGGAGATTTTGGTTGCTAAGTAGGTAATGGAAGGAGATCTGGGAAAATTGGTGGAGGAGAAATGGGGTCCTCATCAAGAAGATTATCATCATCAAAATTTTCTTCGGGAAGACATAATTGGAAAATGGTAGTTTTAAGGCCTTACAGTTCTCTACAGCATGTCCTAGCACACGATGGTAGGTGTAAATTTTGGTTTCATCAAACCCTTTCAGTTTGGGTTTGAGAGGGTCGTAAGGTTTAAAAGGTGGTAATATGATGTCTGAAGTTTTGAGGAGTTTGGTTAAGATTTTGGCGTAGGATGATACTAGTGGATCACAATGGGAGGTGAATGTGGGTTTGGGTGCAGGTACAACTTATTGTGGAGGAAGAGGTTTTACAGGAGGGGGTAGGTTGGTTTACTAGTTTGGCGTGTGGAGCCATCTTAGGTTTTGGTTACATCTACTTGGGTATGGGTATGGTAGAAGATATAGCGGTGGAAGCTTTGGTTTGTTTAATTACCTTATTGGAGGGTAGAGGATTTTAAGCTTTAGGTTACACCTTTTTGGGAAACGATGACACGGGTGTATGAGATGTGGAGGGAAAAGTAGATGGTGGAAGAGGACTGAGTGAAAGAGAAGAAAATATCATGAGGCGTGGAGGTGGGTGGTGTAGGTTGGGCAAGATGCGTGAGTGAAAGAGAAGAAAGTTTCATGGGTAGTGAAGAAGTTATGGATGGTAGTGGAGGTATGGGTGGTAATAAGGTTATAGGTGAGTGCCGAAGTTGTGTGGGTTACTTGGGTATAATAGAGGCATGTGATGAGGAAATGGGTTACTGGGTTCTTGGTTTATCGGTGGATGGGGGTTACTTGGCCAAGGTGGAGGGGTGAGGTCCTCGGATGGACAAAAGGGGTGAAGGTGATAATGGCATGGTAGGTGAGATTGGTGTATGAGGCCTAGGAGATTGGATGTTCTTTTTAAGGGTCGGGGTAAGTTTAGCATTAGTTTTGGAAGATGTGGATAAATCTAATTTGATGGGTGGGTGAGTAAGGCTAGCTATCGGTATGACCCCCAAGGTAGTGATAGGTTTATCTAAGGGAGATGATATAGGTTAGGGTAGGTGTTTGGGTGTATATGTATGTTGGGTTATGGCAAAGGTGTGAGTTGGAATATGGTTGGTGATGTTGAAGGTATTGAAACAGTCATGGTTGTGTTTGGTTTGGTCACTCGAAACACTTTTGGATATATAGCGGAGGTGTTAGTGAGGGATATATGCATTTGTGTTGAAATAGGAAGTATAAGGTGTCCCAAAAGTAAGGCCCTATTGACATAGTCCATGTGATCAGCCAAGCATGAAAATGGCACTGTTATAAGCAAGGATGACATGGATCGAGTTGTAATTCCCATAAAATGTGTTTGAGACACAGGGAAATGGCTAGCCTCAGACTCTGTGGGTAAGAGAGATGAAAGCAGATCAGCGGGATCTTGAAGGTTCAGTGGTGAATGGTCATCTAAAGGTAGTGGTGCTTCTATAGGATCCTCCATAGGTAGAGGAGAGGATGGGCCAGACAAGGTGGAATCTCCTTGTCATGGTGTAGATTAGACATGCCTCTTCTATGAGTAGGATATGTGTCATATACAACTGCTCAAAAATTTGAGGTGTCACAGGTGGCATGCTAATTATAGGCTCTTCCATGGGTGATTGAGAAAATGAAGGGGGTTCCTCTATGGGTGGAGGAGTAGATGAAATTAGTTTTTGTGCAGGTAGTGGATCTAGGGCTAAGATTTCATCTATGGAAGGAACAAGAGGCAATTGGGAAGCAAATAGTATGTCATTGAAAATAACATGGACCTCGTGGACATTGCTATCATTGTTTGAAGTGTCACTAGCTTCATTAGAAGATGGGGAATAATTAGGAAATGGTTTCTTGAAGATATGTATGTTTTGGTTAGTGGGTGTATTCGGGCTATGCAAGACTAGATATTTATTTTCTAACATTTCTTGGATGATATTCTTGAAGTTGATGTAGTTATTGTTGCTATGACCTTTGACATGATGATAGTTGCAAAAGTCATGTTCCTTATACCACGTGGGCATGGGGCACTTAGGGTCAAAACTAGTATGTGGTTTTATAAATGGAAGGGTAATGACACCAACATTAACAAGCTTTTCAAAAAAATAATAATAAGATTCTCCTATCGAAGTGTACTTTCATTGTTCTTGTCTAAATTGGAAAGCTTGGATGGGAGAGAGATTAGAAGGAGGTTTGGCTGGGTTTGATTGATGAGGGGGGAAAGCCTTGAGAAATATGGCATTGGTAGATCCTTTGTGTTTTGAAAAGTTGTTTTGGGGTTTCAAATATGAACAAGAATCATTTGATTTAAGTGTGATGTTCTTGTTACGAAGTTTAATTTTCTTGTCTTTGATAACACAAATTTTCAATTTCCGTGACATGGTGAATGCCTCGTCAAAAGTGTGAAAGGTCTACACCTGTAGAGGTGGTGAGATGCGTCTTTTGAAAGCCCAAGTAAACAACTATGTGAGTTCAGTTTGAGGTAATTGAAATGTGAGCTAGTAAATTAGGCTACGCTAGTGAGCAAAAAAGTCAGCGATAGACTCATCATCGTACTTTCATGTGGAACAAATATTGGTCATGGTAACCTTCTTAACAATGTTGATGGAGAAGTGATCTAAGAAGGCTTGGGCTACTTGATTAAATGAGTAGAGGGAGTGTCTTGGTAGCCCACTATACTAGTCCAATACAGGTCCAGTCAGGGACATCGAAAAGGTCCATAGGAGTAAAGTGTCGTCATGGGCAATCAGGTAACACCCATGTTTGAAAGACCACAAATGTTGTTGCGAGTCTTATTTACTATTGAAATGGTTGAATTTTGGCATTTCCCAACGTATAGGGTATGGGAAAATAGGGATGGATGGATGAATGGGCTCATTACAGATTTCATCTTAGGTGAGAAAATTGTGTGAGCCCAAAACCGATGCTTCTAGTGTCTGCATCCTTTTCATCATTGATTTGATGAGGTCACTGGTAAGTTGTGGTGGAAGGGTTCCTCTTCTGGCATAAGGGGGCTGGTATTGAACCCATGACATGGGTGGAATTCCATTGTATGGTGATGCTGAATAGGGAGGTTAAGAATAGCGGATCGACATAGAGGGTATGTATCCAAAAGCAAGTTTCAGTAACCCCTACTCTATCTAGATGAAAATATTCTAGAATAGCGTAGGGGTTACTGACACCATGGGAGGTTGTGTTCTAATGGGTATTTGTGAGACAATGGGTGTGGTTGGGGTTATGTTTTGGGTGGTCGATGAGAGGACAATAGATGCTATAGGTGCGACTGATACTGTAGATGCAATGGTCATTGTGGGTATAGGTATTAGCTGTGAAACCACTGGGAGTGAAGCAGGTGAAGGTAACGCCACATTATTAGGGGTTGATTTAGAAGTGGGAATAAGGGCATGAGAGATGGATACATGTATGCCATATATTAATTGACTTGAGCAGTCCTCGGTGGAAGAATGGGAAAGGTAGAACTGTAAAGCTGTGGGATTCTAATCAAGGATTCGTGCAAATACCTCGTCACCTACTTCAATGGTGGTAGGTAGGGTTAGATCCATGGGTGATAGGATAGAGGTTGGCAAAGGACTAGGTGGGAGTGGTTGACAACTTGCGTGAAATATAATAGCATTAGCTTGATTGTGAGTCAACACCATGTGAATGATTGTATATCAGGTGATGTTGTATCCTAAAGATGACACATGGAGTAGTGAGAATGAAGAAAACAGGTGTTTATAGGTAGATTTGGGTAATATATTAGTTGATGTTCAATACAGTCTAACCGACACCGGTTAAGGATGAAAGATTCCAGTTCAAGGGTAACCGAGGTCAGTTACTGTGAGATAGGAACAATTTTACCAAATGAGGTAAAGACTGGTGATGGTTAGATGAACAAGTTGTATGATGTTTTTTTATCAAAGTAGAGAGAGTACAGAGACTCATAGGAACTCTGTTAGTAAATAAAATGAAATAAGAGTTCTTTAGGAAATTTAACCGAAAAGAACAAAAATCGATGTTGGTTAAGAAAAACTGATGCCAGTCAGGGGTAACCAATGCCTGTTACTATGAAGATTAGAAAGATGTAGAAAAATGGATTGTTGTGAATTTTAGTGAGATAAATAATCAACCCAGAGGTCTGGATATGATGCAATGAATTACTGACACACTTAGAAGAAGTCAGAATACTCCCAATGTGATTGTGGAGTGTGTAAGGAAATACAATGGAAAAATGGAGAAGCGTATCCTCACACCTCAAAATGCACGTCAATCAAACACTAAAAACATGTACCTAACAAATGGTTTTTAATTTTTTTAGCTTATGCTATTTAGAATACTAACTCATGAATTTGGAGTAGAGTTTTTTGGTGAGGAAGGCTTCTTACGAAGAAGGATATCTAAAAGGAGAGGTTTCAGGTATGTTTTGGTAGGGGCAGGCCATCCTCTAAGATAATGACTCAACAAAGGTAAAAAGCTAGGGAGCACTTACCAATCTGATTGTGTGATTGTGGACAAGTGTTCCCAGGTAATATTTTGTTTAAGAAAGATGTGTATATTTCAATTTTGTGCAGTTTGGTAGGACACATACAGAGAGAGAGAGAGAGAATGTGTTTTGTACAATTCTTTATGTCAACCATTAGCTAAGCATGACTTCTAGCATATAGGTTTCCCTCATTTTAATGTGAGCTAAATGTAGAAAATTAGAATGTAATACAACCAATTTTAAGCCCAAATTGAAAAGATTACATTCAATGAAGAAAATGATGAATAGGAGAGGGTATGTTCTTTCACTAAATGCAGAAAAACAAGAAATAAGAATGATTCCTTTTAATCGTACCAAGAGAAATGTTTCATTTAGAGCAATTAGGAATAAGATAGGATTACTAGGGAAGAAAATTATTGTGTAAGACTTTTAAAGGGAAAAAAACACACAAATTTCACCTAGAAATGAATAAAATGCAATAGAACCCCTGATGGGTCCTACTGAGTGTGCCAAAATGTTTCACCATTTTCTTTACGTTTTTGAATGAAAAAATAGATAGGGTTATGGGATAGGAGGAATACCTGTTAAATGGGTTGGTTGATGGTTGTGCGCATTCTGACTTCTTGATCCAGTGCCAATTTTGAGAGCTTCCTTTTGGCTAGGAGGAACTGTCATCACCAATCTGGCACTATGATAATTCTTCACTAGGAACTCCCCGTGCTATGATTATTTACTAATGCACAGCCTTTAGTTTGGTGGATGTAATCTGGAAACAAAACAACAACCGAACACAAGAATACCATTGACTATGATAAGACATAATGATGAAAAATCTGAAATATCAAAGTAAATTATAATATTAACATGAAATTGTTACAATCTTACCCATGAGGTACTTCAACAAGACTATGGGAGAAACTTTACAATTACACCTCTTGATGGCTTCTTCAACACACCTTTAACTGATGGCTTCCTTTGGACACTTCCTACAATATTTCTCACTACTTCTTTCTATGCTAAATGAGGGGGGTGGCCTCTCTATTTATAGAACTTCCAAGCTTATCCATCCTATCTCTAAGATAGGATAAGAAATCCACTCTGACGAATCATATTCCATACCTTAACTCTTATCTGTACATGTAAGCTTATCTCTTAAGATAAGATAAACCTTATCATTTTACATGGGTTCCACATTTTTAGACTTTTTACAAATAAAATACACAAAATATTTATGACCTCACTCCTTGTCCTTATTACCAATATAATATTTCTAATTCCTAATCATGTAGACCCTACTTCTCTAATTACCCAAACTTTGACATTTTAACATTACCGGACCACTTACAACAAATATTTACTTTTTACAACATTCCTATTGTACTTTGACTGTTACCATACTCCACATTATTGGCGACACCGTACTGACGGTGCTGTTATCTTCTATCAGATGCTACTACTAATTATACTTAACAACATCCTATTCCTAATACATACATTAATGAAATAGAAATTATGGAGGAAAATTTTAGTGTCGACATCTTCCCCCTTCCTAGCTTCTACTCCGTCCTCGGAGTAGACTATTCTAATGCTTGGAAAATCTTCAACTTGTCGTGGTTGACCCATTTCGTAATGGGAGTGCCATCCAATTCCTCCAGTCAGTACGTACCATTTTCATGCACAGCTGCTATTTTGTAGGGCCCCATCCATTTTGGAAGAAATTTTCTCTGTCTTCTTTTTTTGTATCTAGAATCATATACTAGAACCAAGTCATTCACATGAAATGGAGACCACCGGATCTTTTGATCAAAGTATTCCTTCTGCTTCATTTTCTTCTTATGGCTTGTATCCTTTGCTATTTCTCTCATTTCCTCCAGCAAATGAAGATGTACCAACCTTTCTTTTACTGAATCACTTTCATCCATCCTTTCATTTTTCATAACTCTCACAGTGGGAATATCAAACTCAATAGAAAGAACTGGATCAATGCCATAGGCTAACTGAAATATCCTGTTGCTGACTTTGATGTTGCCCTATATGCCCATAATGCTGCATGAATCCTTTTATCCCATTTATGTACCTACAAGGCTGCATCTTTTGCTAGAATTTGACACAACACAAAAAATTTCGTTCCACCTGTCCATTTGTGCTTGTCTTGTATGTTGTTGCCTTCCTGTGCTTAATAGAAAACTTATTGACTAGGGCTTCTACCACCTCATTAATGAAGTGGCTTCCTTGATCTGTTACAATTTCTAATGGACAACCAAATCTGGTGACAATACGTTCATATATGAACCTTGCCACTTCATCCATATAAGTTGTCTTCAATGGCCTAGCTTCAACCCACTTGGTTAAATAATCTGTGGCAGCTAAAATATACTTATTTTGGCATGATTTAGTTGGAAGTGGACCTACAATGTCTATTCCCCACTTTTCAAAGGGACCAAGGGGAAGAATAGGACATAATGGAGCTGATGAAGTCTTACGGTTACCATGTGTTTGACAAATATCACATGTCTTACAATAATTATAACAATCTTTAAAAAGAGTGGGCCAGTGATAACCTGCATCCAAGATCCTTCTCGCTGTAAGTTGTCCAGAGAAGTGCCCTCCACATGTACCATTGTGGAATTCTTCTAGCAGCTCCTTTCCTTGATCACGTCTAACTGCCCTTTTGTACTGTCCATCAGGTCCTATTCGAAATAATGCTCTATGTAGAATAGAATATGGATGACTGGCCTGAGTAATCTTTCTCTTACTCTTTGCATTAGCACCATCAGGAAACTTGAATTAATTCAAATAATTCCAAATATCTATGTACTCACTAGGGATTGTGTCAAGGGAGAACAATGCTGCATCGGGAAAATCATCATCATCACAAGATGATCCTAAACCATCATAGGCTCGAGAGAGTGCATCTGCATTGACATGCTTATTTCTTGGCCTATCTATAATATCAAATTCAAACTCTTGTAGCAAAATTATCCATCTTGCTATCCTCCCTGATGGGTTAGGCTTATTTACAATATATTTTAGAACCTGATGATTTGTTACAACCAGAAATTTTTGCCCTAGCAAGTAATTTCTAAACTTCTTTACAGCAAAAATGATAGCCAGAGCCTCTTTTTCAGTTACATTATAATTTACCTCAGCACTGCTCATTTGTCTGCTCCCAAAGTAAATTGGATGTTCATTCCCATTTTCATCCTTTTGGCTCAAAGTACTTCCTAGTGCTGCATCTGAGGCATCAGTGTACACAATGAACGGCTTGCTCCAATCTGGATTCTTCAAAACAGGTGAAGACACCAGGGCTTCCTTCAATTGTCCAAAAGCTTCATGCGCCTTGTTTCCTGGTTCATAAGCAACATCCTTCTTCAAGAACTGGGTTAGTGGCTATGCAATCTTTGAGAAATTCTTGATGAACCTTCTATAGTAACCCACATGGCCTAAAAATGATCTCAACTTCCTTCTATTCATAGGAAATGGTAACTCTTTGATTTTTGAAACTTTATCAGGATCAGTACCAATACCATCTCTGGATACAACATGCCCTAACAAAATGCCTTTAGAACATCCAAAGACACACTTTGTAGGGTTTACTGAGGCTTGTGCTTCATCTAACCTTTGAAATGTTGTCTCCATCTGGTGCAGGTGGTCCAACTTGCTCCCATAGATGCAAAAATCATCCAGAAATACTCTGATGAAGGTCCCAATGTAGGGTTCGAACACCCTATTCATCAAAAGATGGAATGTTGCTGGAGCATTATACAACCCAAAAGGCATGACTCTATAAGCAAACGTTCCCCAAGGAGTGGTGAACATGGTCTTCAGCTGATCTTTCTCTACTATACGAACTTGGTTGTAGCCGCTATATCCATCAGCAAAACTATAGCACTCCTGGCCAGCTACTTCGTCCAAGATCTGATCTGAAAATGGAAGAGGGTAATGATCCTTCTTTGTTGCCTTATTGAGCTTCCTGTAATCAACACAAATGCGTAGCTTCCCATTCTTTTTTATTGATATCACAATGGGAGAAACCCATTCTGAATTCTCCACAGCAAATATGAATCCTGTATCAAGCAACTTATCTATTTCTTCTTTTACAGTCTTAGAAAAATTAGGATTCATTCTATATGGCATTTGCTTTATGGGCTTAGCACCATCTACCAGCTCAATATAATGTTCTACCCAACTTACTTGACGGAGTTCCTTGTAATCAAAAGTGAATAGGTGTATGTACCTTCGAAAGAGCTGGAGGTAGGATTCCTTCTCACTCTCCATCACAACATCACCAATCTTTATTTGTTGGAGACGATCATCAACTTATTCTTCAGATAATTTTATGGGGTCATGAGTTGGTGTGATTGGCAGGATATCCATGACTGAAACATCCACCTCACTTTCTTCATCTTCAGTGTCCACTTCACTGGTACTAGAGTAATCAGAGGATGTCCAATCATCAGTTTCATCACTTGAATCCACAGGTTCTGCTTTATGATGTCAAGGGATCACGTTTATCTTCATCCTCTCTCTACCACGTCTAAGTGTCATGAAACCTTCATTCCAGTAGTTTCTTGCATGAACTCTCCTTAGCCATGGTCTTTCCAGTAGCATTGGGTACGCAACATTACCATTTTTCATCACCTGAAAGTCTACCACACATACAACACCCATAACAGATATTGCCACATTTGAAACTACACCTTCTGGTTTAGTTTTTCCCTTATTTAATGACCTTAACATAAGTGTTGAAGGGAGATCAATTTTTAAACCCAACATATTCATTACAGACTCGGTCATTACATTAACTGCAGCACCTCCATCAACTAAGACATCATGAATTGAAATACCATTACATAATACCTCAGCTTGTGGAGCATAGGGATCTGCCTCTGCCTCCAAAACAGGGACCTCAACCTCCTTCCTTCTTCGAGCATTGAGTCCCCCTCGCAACTCCCGCCTCTTCTCAGAAGACATAGCCAAGAGTTGACCATATGTAATATTTGCAGGCCTTTTGGACAGATCTTCCAAGATGGAGTATGGTCCTTGCCCCTGTGAAATCAGAAAATCCTGCACACCCAACTTTCTTCTCCTATGTTTTTTACTAGTTTCTCCTTTCATCTTCGTAGGATCTGTTCCATCTTGATTATCTTTTTCTTTCTTTCTTTTTGTTACAAACACATCTACTTCAGTATTTCTGCTCTTATCTACTACATCAAGAGAATTCACAGGTACTTTTCCTTTATCATTATCTCTTGTACCAGATGTAGAAGCTCTATCTGGACAATTATACTTATAATGACCCTTTTTATAACAACCATAACAAACAACTTCAGAAATAATTTCTTTTTGGACCTCTATCTCCTCCCTAAGAACTAAATTCCTTTCCTTGAAGAAGATTAATAGTTAACTGGCCCATCTTCCTAAGTAGATCTTCATACTCAGTAGATGTACTAGGAGAAATATTTGTGCTCACCGGGAGTGGTTGTGGGATTCTGGACCAAAGGTGCTGGTGTAGGCTCTACTTTAACAACAATTTCTTTGGGATCCTCTTCCATGCTTTCTTCTTGCCTTCTTGCAATCTCCTTTGCTTGTTCAATGGTAGCTGGGCAGTCATACTTCACTCGTTGTCTGATCTCTGGCTTCATCCCAAGAATGAAGTGCTTACATAGGAGATTATCCACGCCATTCATCAACCCATCCGCTAATCCTTCCTTCTGGATCTGGGCATCGAGCTTCCTCCTTAGCTCTAGAACACGAGCATGATAATCCCTTATCTTCTCCTTCTCTCCTTGGGTTATCTTTGTGATATCAGTCATGAGATCTGCATATCTCTGTTGTTCACCCAAATTCTTCAAGAAAACTTTCAGTTAATAAATCCCATGAATTTTTCCCATTATCACCTAGTGTTTCAAACCACCTAAGTGCTGAACCATCCAAAAAGGTAGGAAAAAATTCAGTCCATTGTTCCCTTCTTATAAGGCCATTACAAATACAAGATCGCTTAAACTCTTGAATGAAAGAAGAAGCATCTTCATTAGATTGAGCTGAAAAAAATAGGAATCTTTCCCATTTTCAAAAGGTAACAACCATGAAATACCAACCCACAAGTAAAATCAACAAGACTTATGTGCATAAATAATTGGAATTACTATAGAAATGACCACAGTAAACTATGGTAAAACCTTGACTTACTACAGTAAAAACTGATTTTACTGTGGTAAACACTATTCACGGTAAAAAGTGAAGTTACTGCGGTAAATACTATTCACGGTAAAAAGTGAAGTTACTGTGATAAATACTATTCACAGCAAAAATGACTTTATCATGGTAACTACTATTCACGGTAAAAATGACTTTACCATGGTAACTACTATGCATAGTAAAAACAAGGTTACCCTCTAATTGATTTTTGACTAAGTAGGAATATCTCTCCAGAAAATCCACCAACGAGGAATTGTCCCGGCAACGGAACCAAAATGTCATCACCAATCCGCGGCACTATGATAATTCTTCACCGGGAACTCCTCGTGCTATGATTATTTACTAATGCACAGCCTTTAGTTTGGTGGATGTAATTTGGAAACAAAACAACAACCGAACACAAGAATACCATTGGACTATGATAAGACGGAATGATGACAAATCTGAAATATCAAAGTAAATTATAATATTAACATGAAATTGTTACAATCTCACCCATGAGGTACTTCAACAAGACTATGGGAGAAACTTTACAATTACGCCTCTTGATGGCTTCTTCAACACACCCTTTAACTGATGGCTTCCTTTGCACACTTCCTACAATATTTCTCACTACTTCTTTCTATGCTAAATGAGGGGGGGTGGCCTCTCTATTTATATAACTTCCAGGCTTATCCATCCTATTTCTAAGATAGGATAAGAAATCCACTCTGACGAATCATATTCCATACCTTAACTCTTATCTGTACATGTAAGCTTATCTCTTAAGATAAGATAAACCTTATCATTTTACATGGGTTCCACATTTTTAGACTTTTTACAAATAAAATACACAAAATATTTATGACCTCACTCCTTGTCCTTATTACCAATATAATATTTCTAATTCCTAATCATGTAGACCCTACTTCTCTAATTACCCAAACTTTGACATTTTAACATTACCAGACCACTTACGACAAATATTTACTTTTTACAACATTCCTATTATACTTTGACTGTTAATGTACTCCACATTATTGGCGACACCGTACTGACGGTGCCGTTATCTTCTATCAGACACTACTACTAATTATACTTAACAAAATCCTATTCCTAATACATACATTAATGAAATAGAAATTATGGAGGAAAATTTTAGTGTCGACAGAACTACCTGTAATAGAAAATAAGACCACCAAAAGAGAAGTTAAATGATATATGACAGTGGACTGCCTAGCGTATACTAGTTCCAAGAAGTGTGACACTTCCTAGATGGCTGTCAGTCCACTTTTTACAACAAATTAATGTGAGAAATAAGTAAATCCCTACTGTAGTTGATATGATTTGGGTATCTCATTCAAGTACAATAAGAAAATCCAATCAGAATAGGCTAGGTTATAGTTGGATCTAAAGGATGAGGTAATTGTCAAGGTACTGGTACTAGTCAGGGTTTGATTCTGGGTTGTTTTGGTCAATGGGTAGGAGGTTGTTTGGATATTTTCTTAGACAGGGTATAAAACACAGAGTCTAACATCAGTCTAGTATGACTGGTGATGGTTTATGTAGAAATGACGAAGGTTATGGATAATTGGAATTGGTAAGGTCAGGATGTATGCAACTCAAAGAGATCTGATTACAAGGTTTCATCTGGGATTTGATAAAGATGGGTAGGGTGGATAAGGAGGGTTTATAGAAATCTCGGGTGTATTCAGGGGTGAATAGTAGGTGAGGATGGGTGATTTGGTGGTGTGGGTAAGGGAAATGGCTGGGTTACAGGTTGGTAAGGGATAGAAGAATGGGCATGCAAAGTGTAGATTAATAATAGGAGAAAATGTTGTCAATTTTTTCCTTTGGGCAAAAATTGACAATATGTTAATACCCTGAGACCAAATATTCTTCCATAAAGATTTTGGGGGTTATCACGATAACTTCAAGCTTTGAAAGCCTTGTATGTTATTTCATAAGGTTTTGGGAGCCTCTAGGATTGTTCCTTATTTTTCATATCTTGGAGGTTCAAATTGGTCTCGGAATGAGAAAATTTCCTTTGGAAGGACCCATACTTGCTCAACTCAAGCAAGACATAGTTAAAATTGGCATATGTTTTTTCAGGTGTCTTGTCATACCCCTCATGTCTTATTTGTTCACAGAAAACTTCAAAAGTTTAAGAAATGACAACGTAAGGCTTGAAATTTTGTCAACGCCAATCACAAATGGGCACGAGCTAAAAGTGGTCGAGCTGCTTGTTGAGTTAATTGGCATGTGTTAGTGTGATTTGTGTAGAGTGAGATCTCTACTGAGCTCATTTTGGTGATTGAATCTACATTTAGAAATGAAGAAATCGAGATAGTGAGTAATGAAGGTCGTGGAGTCATCGCAGGACCAGAAGCTCAGGAACAAGGCAGGCTGAGTTGAATCAAGCTTTTAGAGTTTAATTTTGGGGATTCTTTTTGGAAAATTCTGTTTCAGAATTTTGGAGAATTTTGGGATTTAAAATGTCGAGTGAGTTGAAATCTCTGAACCCTACAACCCTGAAACTCTAAAATTGAAAAAAAAAATTGGAAACATTTTTGGAGAAATTTTCAAAAAAATGTTCGGAAAAATTTTTAGAAAAAATTTGTAGGAAAATTTGTAGAGAAATTTTTGAACAAATTTTTGAAGAATTTTTGGCAAAAATTTTTCGGAACTTTATGGTTTGGAATTTCGAAACTTTTGACTTCAGAGATTTCTTTTGGAACTTTCCTCTACATAATTTCAGAGATTTTTCTTTCAGGTTTTCAAAGACTTTATTTTTGGAATTTCTCCAACTTCAGCTTCTAACACAAAGAGCTTAATGTCTTTTTCCACATCAAGGGGAAAAGAGAAGATGAAGTACGCTGTTGAGATATACAGTGAGTTACAAGGTGCAAGAACCACCATTTCTAAAGTGGACGAGTCATTTTTTGAAGATAGTAATAACCTGAATTTGAACCCAAATCAAATTGAGTGGCCATGAGATGATAGATTCGAGCTCCAAATCAGTCAAAGTTATAGGGTTGACTTGGTCAAAACCTTTTGCAAAAAAATTTCTATTTTCATGGGAGCATGTTCCCTTAATATTAATGACATTTCTATTTTTAGTTAAGTGTTAGTTAAGGGCCCAACAATCATGGCTTAGCCTAAAAGGCTTATAAATAGTTGAGTATATGGAGTATTGAGAGGATAGAGAGAACAAAGGATATAGATTATTTTTTAGAGGAGTTGTTCTTCAAGCTTGAGTGCTTCTAAGATTTTAAGATACCTTTTAAATACATTCATAGTTACACCTTACAATTGAAAATATGATTTATCGTGTTGAATGGTTAATCAATGTTTACTTTGTGAATTTACAAATCCTTAGTGAGAGTTATTATCATACCTTTATTTTAGAATATTTATTTCATGCTAGGAAGGAATAATACTACTATCTTTTATGTCAGTTATGAAATATTATTTTCCTTCTGCATTAATTTTATGTCATTATTATCCCCAATTGTAGAAATAGATGTTTGATATATGCATGTGTGGTTTCTTTATGATGAAATAATTATGTGTCGAATCTGATTTGATCTACCCTTATGAATATTCAAGTTTAACAGAGGAATGTCTGCCCCTGGTTTATGGATTTTTGTACCCTTTCTAGTTACGATAAGTGAAGGTGGTCAATGATGCAAGCATACCCCCCATATTAACCCTTCTAGATGTTAAAAAATCCCTTAATTTGGTGCATCACCACTTCTAATTTAGGTTTTATTTCTTGCAAATATCTTTCCCTAATCCCATGAAATGTTAGCATAGGACTAGATAGCCCTTTTATCTTGCATTAGAAGTAGTGTTGTGTTTAGTTTAGGAAGAGGAAGTCGGCCTTCTCCAAAGGTTCACCTTAAACCCAAGTCCCAAAACTTGAGAGGTGATCCCATGTGTCCCAATCACACTGAATGTCTAGATTCATTTTCAGGCCATTCAGGGGGTGTAGTGATTTGGTGACAACAGTAACAAAAGCTACTAAATAAAATAACAATGTTGTTCAGGGATACACTTACTATGATGTAGACTGGATGACTAAATGGTAATAGTAGTTGATCAGAAGGATGGTATTTGGTACCGTAGCAGTGAATCCCTGAGTTCTTCCATGTGTGCAATACTTCTAGATTTTTCCTAGTGTTGGATGTGAGTGTCTGGATGCATGAAAGGATGCTAGTTCTACTTGTATGCAGATATAATCTCTTCTCCTCTAGTCCAAGATGTGCCAACCTCTCAAATAAGGCTGGTAAGGTGAATAAATGGTAACTGACGACAGTTGTATCTTGACCGACATCGGTTTAGGTATGACCGGTGTTGGTTAAGGCGGCATTCCCTACGTTTTAATAAAATGGGCAGATCTTTCTAATTTCTCAGGCCAAGTTGGTTTTTTTGTCACAGATATGAATGAAATATTTGCTTCTAATGAGCAGGAATGTGGTTAGAGAAATCTTAGGCATTGATTTTAGGTTTAGAAAAAATCTTAGCTCATTAAGGTAAGTAAGAGTTAGTTATTGTTAATTATGGAAACATGCCAATAATAGGTCTAGCATGAGGTGGAAATTAGATCTATTAAAATAATAAAACAATGGATATTGTGAGGATAAATATTTAATTTAATTACAATAATTAACTTAATTATTAATGTGGGGTGAAAGGGGCCATGGTTAGGTGCCCCATGTTTAAGTTGGTTATCTGATCACGGGCTAAGGGGAGTGTGACCCAATTTTGGTGTCTACATGATCCTACTCTTTTTATCGATTCCAATAATGGCCAACTAGGCCCACTTCAAATCCCCTTCATTGCTATGATTTTTTCTTCCTCAAGATATGGGGTAATAGAGATCTATAGACACCTAAAATTAGAATCGTTAATCCCTGTGTCCACATCCGCTAGCACCCTTTCATTATCACATCACTATCATATTAGACATTAAATCCTTATCCTAAGTCTTATTTCTCCCCACCATATTTACTCCCCATAAATATCATTCTAGAACTATAAAATATTATTTTATCCTCTCCTAAACCACCCAAACCACTTACAAAATAAAATCAAATAAAACAAAATAAAATCAACAACTTCTCAACCATTTTTACCACCTCCTTGACCCACATAACCTCTTTCCAACACACACCCTTCATCAAAATAAAAAAATCCTTGATTTGGGAAGTGGTTTCAATATTTTTCCCACAAATCCTGGATCACCAACGATTCTACCCAATCACTGGTGATTCTCCTTGGTCGTTAGTCACCCTATATAAACGTGTGTCAGGCCTTTATTTTAGGTTAGCTTCCTCCATTTCAACTTATTGGCTAGATATTATTGAAGGCATTCACATTATAATATTGTCGTATCATATCATTCTTAAAAAGTTTGAATCATCACAACAACATTTCAAGGCATTAATTATCTCTTCTTCAGCCCTTGGAGGTCACTCAAACATCCAAGCACCCAACTCAATAATATTTAGGCATCTACAATCTTCTTCTCTCAGGTAATATCATCCTCTCAACTTTATTCACTAACTGGAACAAGGTAAGTGTCTTTATTTTTGTATTAATATCTCATTTACCCATCATTTATAAGATTTAATCAACATTATCACATTTATTATCAGCCTACACATTTCCGTAGTAACTGTCAGCGATTCCCCTAATCGCTGATGACCAGCCCTAATCACCAATGATCGGCCTTAATCGTTGGTTATCCCTATCTGTCAGATGATATTACCCCTAAGATTTCCTTTTATACATATATATCACATAATTTATTACCATAAGTCTCTTTAAGTTTCTATTCAACCATATCAAGCTCCTTTGAGCCATCTATAAAACTCTCTCAATTATCTAAATCAAATATATCACCTTTCTCACCTTTGTGAGTACACAACCATCTACATCATTGGTCCTTTGAGCCATTCTATGATCCCTAGATTCCTTTTGGATCAAGATTCACCATAAAATCATCATATAGCCTTGGAATGCATCATTCCCTTTTCTTTTGCAATGATATTTATATTGTATGTTTTAGCATTTTATCTTATCATTATAAAATTAATTTCTTGAATGCAGATTGACATCCTTGCAAGGAAGTCTAGCGACTTCCAGGGACTATAATTTTCTAGGTAATATACCATATATCTATATAATCCCATATTTTTTGAGGGTTTTTTACTACATGTATCTTATCTAATTGTAAAGAAGGAGTTGTGTGAATGCTTAGATCTGTCAACGTCATTCATCCGTCAAGTATCAACATTATTAAACAAGGGTATTGGTAAACCCTACTATCTTCTAAGGTCAGTTTTTTTATTTAACATCATTAAGTTAAAGTTGGAAATAAAAAACATCAATAAACATTCTGGAATGCCCATGGGACCCTATCCCTTTTTCATATCAATTTCATTAAAAAATCATTTTTTGGCCTTCTACTCTGTAATTGCTAGCAATCTAGTAATATTGCCAGCTATTGGGATGAATCGCTAGCGATTCCTATCAATCATTGACGATCTTAGTAATGGCTTCTGATTACTCATTCATTCAACTTCTAAAATCATTTTCTCTTGTTATTTTCTGTCTTCTACTAACTTTTGCAGGTTTCTGCTCTAGGGGCTTTTGCTTGCTGCACTATTACATTGATAAAAAAATAAAAAATAAAATTAAAAATTAAAAAGAAAACATTTTATAGGTGAGTCATCTTCTCTTCTTTTCATTTCCAAAGCATTGCATTTTGTTGTCTGTTCTAATAGAAATCAGTCTTTTTTGGGCTTAAAACAAAATTTTAATCATGCTTGATCATATATTTAATTAAGAGGTTCATAGATTGCATCTAATTAATCTCCCTCACACACAACCAAACCAAATCAAACAAAGAATTGCATCAAAACATTTCTACTTAGGTGAAATTATTGGGATTTAATCACCCAATAGAGAATTTGACTTGATATTTTGGTCGAGTATAAACAACTAGTTTTTGGTATATTGGCTAAGCACCCAACTCATTTATCACTGCAGGACCATGAAGTGAGTGTTTATGCCCCAATACCAGGCCTCGTACTGGCATCAACATAGATTCGGGCCTCACGTACCTTTTGGGTATATTGAGGAATCCAGTCTTTAAAAAACCTAAAACAAAACTTAGAATGGCCATATCATTAGGTTCCCTCTTAGCCTCTTCCTCCACATAAATTCTAGTCAAGATAATTAAAATTATTCTGTTTGACTTGTCTATTACATTTTTATCTCTCTTAGTGACTTTTGTATCATCGTTAGTTAACTATCATTTAATATGGATCAACCCTCCACATTAGTATATTATTTTACCCATTATCTGTCATTTTTACAATCATCTTTAGTTTCTTCATCCACTACCTCTACATCATTTCATCCTAATCAATCTCAAAACATCCCCTACATAGGACCTAATCCTTCTCAATCTCATCAATCTATCATGTCTCACCCAGCTTCACTTATCTCTGACATGTTTCTAGAGTCATTTGGACCATATTTTGTCTCTTATGGAACCTCTACCTTTCAGCCAATCATACAACCCTACAAAAATTCCATTCAAACAACCTACGATAATCCTTCACATCTACATTATTTCCAAACTATTTCTACTCAACCCATGTCAAGTGTATCCCATCAATCAATCCTCCTCGTATCCCCTCCTTCATCAAAATATCATTAGAATCTTAACATCCCCCATCTTTTATCCAATCAACACATGTACCTTTCTCAATACCTCAGACATCCCAAACCTATACACACATACCTACTTAGGCCCAATCAACCCTTCTCATCCAACAACAACAACATATCCAACATCCATTCATCATAACCTACTTTACAATTGGCACCTTCTCAAGCTACCCCTTATCAACCTCCACATAAAACCCATCTACCACAAAACTATCATCAATCAACCAAACCATATTCTCAACCACACTAACATGTTTATTCCTTCACGCATAACCCTAAAAATGAGCATGTACAAGCTTTGTTAAACATATTACACAATTTGGAATCTGTTACTATGGGAACCAAACACGTCCTCACTTATGATAAGGTCTGTAATGAACCCATCCATCCATAAGTACCAATATAATCCCTATCCTCCACATTGGGAATTACTAGAATTTAGCATGTTCCATGACAAGGAGGATCCTTAGCAGCACATACTATCCTTTAGACACTCATGTTATCTCATCATTTGTGATCAAGATCTCCCACTTAGAACCTTTCCTATGTCACTGGAAGACCCTGCCTTGGATTGGTATAAGCTCCCTCCCTCAACAATCTTTATTCTCTTTCACACAATTATCCTTGTTATTTATCAATCACTTCACTATCAATGTTACTCTACCCATCAAACAATCTAAAAATGAATCCATTTTTGACTTCATCATTGGGTGACAAAGAATTATCAATCAATTGACATTCTCACTGCCTTAATTAGAACTGATCAAGTTATTTTATAGGTCATGTTACCATCACATCTCATCCACTCTTCATATCCACACATTCCAAACTTTTTATGAATCCTCCACCATGGCCATAAAGTTAGAAATCAAAGCCCTTGAAGAAGGCCATCTCGATCCTCAATCTACACATGTCCCATATGATTCCCATAGGTCTTCCTATGATTCAAATGAAACTACCACGTATGATGCCATTACTTGTCTTCCTAACCCAACACCCTCGATAGATTTAGTTCATATAGATATTGTGTAACCTCCTAGTCACATCATCAACACTATTACATATGATCTTCTCCAAAAGGAGACCCTTTCATCACCAATGCTTCCCCTTGAAGAGTCAGATCCCTTGGATCCTTATTTCGATAATACTCATGCAATAAGATCACCTTTTCTTACTATCCAATCACCTACTACCTCCTTGCATCCTTTAGACTCCACCTCAAAGACCATTATAAAGAGGGTACATACAATCAAATACCGTGACGTCTAGTAATATTTCAAACCAATCAAAGACTTGGGTAACTTATATGAATGTAAACCACCTCAATCATATCTATAAACAATATCCCCCTCATCTGAATCAAACCCAGTCCTATCCCCACCTCTTCACTTCTCTTCTAGTTTGGAAACTTATCCTAAATAAAACACTATAAAATTGAATCCCATCACATCCATGGCCTCAACCTTGTCATCTTACATGATACCCTCTCTTATATCTAAATAAAACATTAAAAAATTTAAACCTATCACATCTATGACCTCATCCTGATCATCTATCATAAGACCATCTCCTCTATCTAAGGATAACATTATAAAATCAAAACACACATCATCTAGGGTCTTATCCTTATCATCCATTTTAAGACCTCATCGTTTATCATAATCCAAATCCATCACATCTATAACTCCACCCTCATTGTCCATTTTGGGGCCCCATACTTTATCTCAATATCATGTCACACAATTGAACCCTATGTCATCCATAAACTATTCCTCCTCATCTATTTTTAGACCTCATCCATCAAACAATTTTATCAATCCTACGTCATATCCCATCCTTATATCACATCATATTTCATATCAAACCTCATAACATCCTTATGATTCTCCAACACCATACAACATATACCCATCCACTTGCATCCAAAAATAAGACATGTCTTACCAAGCATTCTTGTAAATCAAAATTAAAATCGAAATCCGTTAATCCAAACCCTCCAAAAGGGACTTAAAATGACATCCTCGAGATGCTTATACAAGATTATCTTATCACATTACCACCTATCAAAATACCCAAACCAAATATTCAGAAACCTTCCTGGTATGATCAAAACAAAACTTGTGCTTACCGTAGAATCCCATGTCATAGCACAGAGAGTTGTAAAGAACTTAAATCCATAATCCAACAACTCTTCCTCATTAATGATCTTCCCCTAAAATATGATCCTTAAATTGCCTAGGTTTAATAATTAAAATATCACTATGCTTTTAAATATGAATGAAATATGTGATTTCTTTATTAAACCAATTATTGTGTAATATCAACAACAATTAAACTACAAATTGAAAGGAGAAGAGACATGAATGAGACAAGATTTATCCTAGAGAAACCCGGTGTGGGAAAAGCTCCAGTGGGTGAGAAAATTAGCTCCCCTTCACTATGTAATCTAAAAATGATACAAATTATTGCCAATTTGGCCTTCAAGAAAGATGACACTCCTTATTATATCTATTTTCCCTCAATTTTCTCATACAACAAGAACTCTTCAATATGAAAAAAAAAGACGAGAATAAAACCCTCCAACTTTTCTTACACTTTGATTTTACCAAAAACACTTTCTTGAATCCTTGGAAATGCTCATATTTATATATTATTAACTTAGGGATGCATGGAAAGGTGAAAAAGATTGATTGGGAAGCTCAAACATGTGTAACTTTTGAGATCCCATGTTCTGGAATCATTAGTGACATGACCACCCCTGAACATAGCCTAACAGTTGTGTAACTACTGCGGTGATTGCACAGCCACCGCTCTACATAGAGTGGTGGTTACATAACCACTGAGGTGGTCACATAACCATCAACTGAATTTGCCCTAATCAAAACATCAAATGGCCTAAAAATATCATTTGGAGGTGTCCCGGATCACCCCCAGCCTGAGTATACCATCCTCTGAAGACATATTGAGTTGAGAACCTGTAGAGAAAGTATCAATTACAGAGAATGCATAGAATTGGGCTATTCTTGATCCATTTTTGGATCATACCTCCCCAATTTGAGGCTTTTAAGTCCCTAAAAGCTTCAAGGACTGATGAGGTGAGGAAATTTATTCCCCACATCTTCTCTGGATTACAACTCTTGCACCTAGAGGTGTATATGTTGCATTATTCCAATGAGAATATCATCTTTATGGACTCGTAGTCCCACTTTTCTGTTATCTCTGTATGGTAATATCAAAACAACACTAACTGTACTCCTAGGATAATAACCAAAACATGTCTCAAAAGGAGTTTTACTGGTAGGAGTAGGCACTTCCCTATTATAAGGCCATGAAATATATGCCAAATTCTCACTCCAAATCCTAGGATCTCTCATAAACTGGACCAAGGTACATCTTACCCCCTCTATCTTCTCATCTATATTTGAATGACATGCGGTATACCTCACATTATCCATATTCTTCCCCAATATAGACCAAAAATCACCAATGAATAGTGAGTCCCTATCTATTATAATAGAATGAACCCACATATCAGAAATAAATAATTTTGTTGTATCATCGGTCTTCTTGTAAGGAATGTGGATACCCACTTGACAAAAGTAATCCATTACCACAAAAATATAATCATAACATTTTCTAGAAGTAGGTAAACTGTCCATAAAATCCAAAGAGATGCTTACCCTTGGCCAGGAAGAAGCTAATAATGATATACATAACCCCAAATTTTCTTCACTACATGAACCAAAACTCTTGACACAGTTAACAACTATTATCTACATGTTTGGACAAAAATCATACTTGTATAAGTGCTCAACAGTATCTGTCACACCCGAGAGACCAGCCACCTATGAAGTGTATGTTTTCTCAAACAAATACTGTAGTTGTTGTTTATTTTTGTAGGCATCCTCCATGGACTGCCTATGGAATCCCAAGTTTGGAAGTGGACCATTAGGTAACAACTGCATCATATGCTCAATTTTCCTATACAAGGGTAGCCCCATAGGCTCTTTCCTAAACTACTAAATACACTCTCCCATATGTTCCTACTCTTTTTTCGTAACTATGTTATGAGTGGTCTCAGAAATAACTTCCTCAACTTACCTATCCTTTAGAAGAAGTAAATAAAATCTCCCACTAGCATTAAGTTTATGGGATTCAATGGCACTTACCAAAGAGATCTTTGAATCTCCTAAATAGGATGAAATGATATAGATCTTACCTTCCTCTACCAAGAGGTACTAGTTAGCTCTCGTCATGAAGATAGAATCCCTGATATACAAATATTGGTTACCAAATACTACACCACACACATCAAGGGGAATAACATTCACAATAAATTCATCAATAATTTTTTTATCAATACCAAAAGTGATCTTACACTGCATAGTAACCTTGATTTCTACACATTTCTTTACCCAACCCAAAGAATACATATTTGGGTGATTGTAATTTTCCAACATTAGCTTGTCAACTAGATCTTTGCTAACCAAATTATCTTGTGAACAAGTATAAAAAAAGAGCATCCACTTTAGTCTTCTTCAACTAAATTTTTATATGAAAGAGCTTAGTAAGTTCATTTTCTTGAGCATTACTACTATTACCCAAACATACCTCTCTATGGATACACAACACATAGTATCATCCATCTATTCACTGATGGAGGCACAACACATAGTATCATCCATCTATTCACTGTAACACACTTCCTCTCCTTGGAGGGAAGTCATGGCCTTCTTCTTCTTCAACACACCTTTAAACTGATGGCTTCCTTCGCAAACTTCCTACAATATTTCTCACTACTTCCTTCTATGCTAAATGAGGGGGGTGGCCTCTCTATTTATAGAACTTCCAAGCTTATCCATCTTATCTCTAAGATAGGATAAGAAATCCACTCTGACGAATCATATTTCATACCTTAACTCTTATTGTTGTAAGCTTATCCTTTAAGATAAGATAAACCTTATCATTTTACATGGGTTCCACATTTTTAGACTTTTTACAAATAAAATACACAAAATATTTATGACCTCACTCCTTGTCCTTATTACCAATATAATATTTCTATTCCTAATCATGTAGACCCTACTTCTCTAATTACCCAAACTTTGACATTTTAACATTACCAGACCACTTACGACAAATATTTACTTTTTACAACATTCCTATTGTACTTTGACTGTTACTGTACTCCACATTATGGGTGGCACCGTACTGATAGCGTCATTATCTTCTATCAGATGCTACTACTAATTATACTTAACAACATCATATTCCTAATACATACATTAATGAAATAGAAATTACGGAGGAAAATTTTAGTGTCGACAGAAGTCATGGCCTTCTTATTTTTCTTATGAATTAAGGGGTGTAATTTTGTATCCTTAATGGAACTATAATTTTTCTTACCTTTCCCTTTTTCCTTTCCCTTTGGTTTGATGTCTTCTTCTTTTTCTGAAGCATGCTAAGAGGTAGATGAACTCTTTTTCTTGTCCATCTCTAAATAGTGAGCTTGTGTACAAGATTCATCTACATCTATAAGATTGGCAAAGAGAATGGGTCTCCTTAAGTGGATATGGATTCCAAAAATATACTTCATCAATAGGTCTTGGTCTATTATATATTTTCCCATCTAAATAGATTTCTTCTGGAACCCACTGGTATACTCCTACACAGTCTGGCCTTGTTTATGCCTAAGATACTACTAATACATGGACCTCTCTTCCTCATAATAAATAGGATACAACTGATTTTGGATTAGATTCTTAAAAAACATCCCACTTGGTAATTTAAGGGAGCCTCTTAACAACCAATGCATGAATGTAACTTTCAAACCAATTTAAATCATGTTTGGCTAATTTTAACCATGTAAAGGAAATCTTATGACTTTCATTAATTGATGGAAAATAAAATATACCTCTAGTCAAGCTAACCAATGGTCTATCTTCTTAGCATTCACGTCTCCATCATAAGTCTTAATTTTTATCTTGGCCTCCACTTTAAATGGAGGAGGTATGGGAAGGACATGGGATGGTTCTTCTTTGCGAACCTCTTCTTCACGTTCTTCTAATGTCTCATGTGAAACACCAAATTTTCCCATAAGTAGTCCCATGATGGAATCTAACTTCCCAATGGACAAGGATATATTTCCCACATCTTTGGATAGGTTTACCACATTATCCTCCAACTTATATAAATGCTCTTCACCACTATCTTCTACATCATCTCTTTGATCCATCTCCCAAATTCCTTGTTTCTAATTTCTTGTAGAGATCTCTTCTTCAAAATGAATAAGGCTACCTTCTCCGCTTTATTTTCCCTTTTGGGTAAGGGGCACCTAACTACAATCTTAAAACAAGTTAATCGTACAAAATACTAAAATATAAACTACTTTGATACTAATATGATCTGTAAATTGCCTATCTTTAACAATTAATAGATCACTATGCTCGTGAATATGAATGAAATATGTGAGTTATTTATTAAACCAATTATTGTGTAATATCAACCATAATTAAACTAAAAATTGAAATGATAAGAGACAAGAATGAGACAAGATTTATCCTAGAGAAACTCAGTGTGGGAAAAAATCCAGTGGGTGAGAAAATTATCTCCCCTTTCAGTATATAATCTCAAAATGATACAACTTACTACCAATTTGGACTTCAAGAAAGATGAGACTCCTTCATATTATATTTACTTTCTCTCAATTTTCTCCTACAACAAGAACTCTTCAATATTAACAAACAAGACAAGAATTTAACTCTCTAACTTTTCTCACACTTCTATTTCACCCAAAAGAATTTCTTGAATACTTGGAAATGCTCATATTTATATATGTTGATTTCAAGGAGGTGTGGAAAGACAATACAAACTGATTTTTAAGCTCAAACATTTAAAATTTTTGAGATCCCGTGTTCTAGAATCGTCAATGACAAGACCACCATTGAATGTAGAGTGGTAGTTATGTAACCACTGCAGAGGTTATGCAACCTCCTCTTTGCAAAAAAGTGATGGTTACGTAACCTCTGGGGTGGTTGGGTAACCATCGACTGAATTCCCTTGATCAAAACATCAAATGGCCTAAAAAAATCATTTAAAGGTTTCCGATTAATCCCCAACATGAGTAGACCATCATGTGAAGACGTAATGAGTTGAGAACCTATAGAGCAAGTATCAATTATAGAGAGTACATAGAATTGGGTTATTCCTAATTCATTTTTGGATTAGAAAAGACCATGCTAAGCCATCCTCAACACGTTCATCCTCATCAGTGTTGTTAACAACATCTATAGGACAAGGGGGTCATCCTCAATCTAGTATTATTAAAACTTTGTCAAACATCTCCCCAACACCTTCCATTGATGGTTTCTTAATCCTATCAACATCTACACCTCCACCCTTGTCAATTTCATCAACATCATCTTTTGGAAAAGGGGGTCATCCTAAATCAAATTTCGATAAATATTTTTCATACGTATTCTCATCACCTTCCATTAAAGGTCCCTCATCTCAAAAAAATATATTTCATCCACTTACACAAATAAAAAATCATCATACATGAAGAAAAGGTAAAATCAAAGCTTCATCATCCACCCCTCCACATTAATGGTCCTCTCATATCCCATCCAAATTTTCAATGGTTCTTTTGTTAAAGGTTCTACATCCTCCTTTATTCACCATATACTCAATCAATCAACATCAAAAATTAATCATCCTAAGCTAAATACATCGTTGCCTTTAGCGTATGTTATCTCTAGACATATTGTCATGTTAGAGGGAATCCTCTCTATTGATACTTCAAGACTCCTCTCTATTGATACTTCAATAGTATTACCTTACACACCTCCCCCTAGCGCATCTTTACCAACCCTATCATCTCAATAAAATAAAAATGACACTATTCTAGAAAGGAGTAAAATGTGGAAAGCTTTCCCTTGACTAGATTGGTCCATATATTATGGGTCAGGAGCTTATCATATAACCTCCCTTGATGGTACACCTAAAAAGGAACCTATGAATGCCTTGCACTTGTGGCCTTTCTAATATTAACACTTTGACCACCATAATAGTAGTCACATCAAAAATCTTATTTCATCATCAAACCATCCATCTTATCACTGTAATGACTTGAAAGTATGTGGTCTTCTATCACTATCCTTACAAACCTTAAATATGAGCACCAAGGCTCTGTTCATTGCATCTTTCATATGGACAAGTTCCTCCCTAGTAGGAATCCCACAATCATTACATCCATCCACCCTTTCTACTAACCAAAGACATGTATTGGGGTATACATGTGTATTTTGTGTGCACATATCTTCCCCTCCTCGAAATGGTCTATTAGGGTTTTCCCCTTAGCTCAAAGAAAGTCAAAATTAACTATGGATGCATCTTATCAAAAATAGTAAAATGATACCTTTAAGGAAAACTACCTATTAAAATCATAGACTGATCCCTAGAAGTAATGTTATCCATCAAAAGTCAAAAATAAAAAATTTATACCACTCCCTCAAAGGATGGCTACCCATGTAAAAAGGATTCCTGCATTGATCAAACTTCAAAAATTCAAATATCACAAGCATCCTAGGAAATATTCCCACATCAATAAGCTTTTCCATGAAAACAAACTTCCCGCATCAATGAGTTTACGTCAAAAATAAAATGTATAGTTGGGGCATTTCCCTAGGAAACCATTGAAAGGATAACCTATTCTCCCACACAACCTACATATGTTAACCCTTCACATTTCCTAAGATGGTACACATTTCACTTCCATCTATATCCATGATCCTATATGTGACTACACATTGTTAGTCATGTGTTAACATCTGTTGTAAGGCCAAAAGTGCAAGTGCCTTTACCATATTTTATTCCCATCACATATGTATAAAATCCAACATAAAGAAATCATTCTGTTTTTTATTCTTGTCCATGATTAAGGCCTACTTTGATAAGAATTAAATCACTTTAAAATAAAATAACACTGACACATCACAGAAAAAACATCCATCAATATCTATTATACATAGCATTAAACTCTATCAATATATATCACAATATCAATTTCTATCAACATCCATACATTCATGATCACATCTTAATATTATATCATCACATAGAAGTAAAATTAGTAATCATAAATCAATCATATCAGTGTATCATTATGCATCATTTGGAGTCTCAAAAACTCTTTATATCATGAATCTACACCAAAATTAGGCTTCATAAAGAGTCGTATAAATCAAAACATCACATTTACTTAGTAAAATCAACATTTGTCAACCGTCTACCTCCTCGACTACTATGCCTCTGATCACCATCAGGACATATATATAGTCCTCTATCATGAACCTTTTCATTATTAGTCATATGTTTATAGGACATAAACCATTTTGTGCCCCTATCACTTGACTTCCTGGCCTCATAAGCTCACATTTGTGGAAACATAAATTTCTAGTCCTTTGACCTCATCAAATTGTCACCACTAGTAGACCATATGTTTATAGGACATGAGCCCTTTGGCTCCCCTATCACTTGACTTCCTAGTATTGTAAGCCCACCTTTGTGGCAACATCAATTTTTGGTCCTTTGACCTTGTCAAAACATCCTTTTTATTTTCCCTGAATGTTATTAAATCATACTTATATAGGACATGAGCCCGTTTCTATACCTCATCATAGGGCATCATATCTCATATTTACATCCTTGCATATTTCCACCTATCTCTTTCAAAATTGAAATCAATTTCCTTTTAGTTCATCAATCCCTATTTTGAGGGGTAGAACCTCATCATATAATTCTACATCATTTAGCTATCACATCTCATTTTTGTCTTGTGTCTTGTCTAAAAACCCACAACAAAAATGGGACAATCTAGACACCTAAAATTAGCACCGTTAATTCCCATGTCCGCATCCACTAACACCCCTTCATTATCACATCACTATCATATTATACATTAAATCCTTATCCTAAGTCTTATTTCTCCCCCATCATATTTACTCCATGTAAATATCATTCTACAACTGTAAAATCTTCTTTTATCCTCTCCTAAATCACCCAAACCACTTACAAACCAAAATAAAATAAAATAAAACAAAATCGACAACTTCTCAACCATTTCACCACCTCCCTGACCCGTAAAATTTCTTTCCAACACACACCCTTCATAAAAACAATGAGAAAAACTTGATTTGGGAAGCGGTTTTAAAATTTTTCCCACAAATCCCATATCACCATTGAATCTGCATAATTTCTGGTGATTCTCCGTGGTCATCAGGGACCCTATATAAATGGGTTTTGGGCCTTCATTTCAGGTTTTCTTCCTCCATTTCAATTTTTTGGATGGATGTTCTTCAAGGCCTTCACATTATTATCTTGTTGTATCATATCCTTCTTACAAATTCAAAATCATCACAGCAACATTTCAAGACATTAATTATCTCTTCTTCAGCCCTTGGAGGTCACTCAAACATTTGGGCACCAAATAATTAATCTTCAGGCGTCTACAATCTTATTCTCTCGGGTAATAGAATCCTCTCAGCTTTATTCACCAACTGGAACAAGGTAGGTGTCTTTATTTTTGCATTAATATATCATTTACCCATATTTTACAAGCTTTAATCAACATTATCATGTTTATTATTAGCCTGCACATTTCCACATGAATTTCTAGTGATTCCCCTAATCATTGACGATCGAACCCAATCACTAGCGATCAACCTTAATTGTTGGAGATCCCTTTCCATCAAATGATTTGACCCCCTAATCTTTCCTTTTATACATCTAGATCACATAATTTATTACCGTAATTCCCTTCAAGTTTCTGTTGAGTCATATCAAGATCCTTTGAGCCATCTACAACACTCTGTCAATTATCAAAATCAAATCTATCATATTTCTCACCTTTTTGAGTACACATTTGTCTATATCCTTGCTCCTTTAAGCCATTTTGTGATCCATAGACTCCCTTGGATTAACTATCACCATCAGATTATCATATAGCCTTAGACCATGTCATTCCTTTTACCTTTGTATTGTTGGTTATATTGTTTTTTTATTGTTTTATAGTGTCATTATCAAATTAATTTCTTGAATGTGGATTGGCATCCTTGAAAGGAATTCCATTAACTTCTAGGGACTGGCCTTTATCAGGAAATCTTCCATATATCTATCTAATCCCATCTTTTTTTGAGTTCTTTTGCATTACAGGTAGCTTATCTTGTTAGAAATAAGGGTTTGTGTGCATGATTGGATCCATCGATTTCATTCATCCATCAAGTATAAACATCATTCATTGTGGGTATCGGTAAACCCCACTGTTTTCTGAGGTTAGTTTGTTTTTATTATTTCACTTCATTAAGTTAAAGTTGGAAAGAAAAAGCATCTTTGAATAGGTTCATTTTCATCCCCCCTCACCCTCCTCGTATTTATTCCACACATAGAAGCCTGAGATTTATTTTCAAATCAATCACTTTTTACAATGGCCTATCAGGATTAGTTCAATATCAGTCACTATAGTGTCTTATTCTTCTATTGTGATATTTCCTTTCTTATATTTGAGTGTCAATCATCCTCTTCTATCACCCCATCAACACTCGATGGAGCATCCTCCATCTCGCTAATGTTTCTTCCACCCTTACCAAATTTAATAGTTTATTATCTTTGAAATGACATCACTTGCACTACACCACATCAAAGAGGGGAAAATGTAGACATCTAAATCTAACTACACATTTTTAATACTAAAATTACACTTCTTATCCTATATTCTATAATTTCATTACAATTAGTGGTTTTTCTACTAGTTATCTAACATTCCCCCTCATTTTGGTCAATTAACGACACCGTATTAATTAACTATCCTTCCCCCATCTTGGATGCCAATTAACGACACTTCGTTAGTTATAATCCTCTTTTAATTAATTAATTAATTAACCATTATTAATTAATTAAGCATTTCAATATCGTATTTAACTAATAAACCTTATTATTAGTTAAATATCCCTATTAAACCCTTCAAATTCTACTAATTTCCTTTTAAATCATCTCTAAATGGCTTCTATAAACTTGATTTGGCCTTTTAATTAATCCTAGTTGATTAATTAAATCACCTCCAACTCCCATGAGTTGTTAATCACTAATTAATATATTATAATCATACACATCCCTCTCTAATTCTACATTCCTTTTATCCCACATTCACCAGGTTGCAAGATTCTCCAAAAATGGAAATCTATATAAATAACCTAGTACACCTTGTCCAAATTTATGCAATATCCTTATAAGATATATGCAAATGATAAGAGCATTTCAAATTTGAAAAGCTTATTGATCAAGAAACAATTTCTATCTACTTAAAAATGGTAGTAAGAGAAGAACCATATATGGAAAAATCCATATTGGTGAGATCTCTTCCTCTTTCATGAAGATAGCTTCCTTTGATTTCATGTAGCAACATTCAGCTCAACAAAAGGAGTATCTACAATTTAAAAGCCCATCAAAAAAATCAAAGGATGGCTTATAATTTCATGTTAATTAGATGCATTAATTGGATTTTCATTTTCTATATATTTATCATGATGCTTAGTTAAATTAGGTTTGTTATTGAGACTACTTGGTGTTAGTTTCTATTTATTAACTTAGCTTAGTTTCACATGCATACAACTCCTCTCACTAACTTCAACCATGATTGATATAACCTAGGAAGTTTTATGCCTTAGTTAAGGTCATGTAGTCATGCCCTTAGGTGGAGAGTAAGTCATATGACCCATTTACATCCCTTGAATGACTCTACTAGCACTTAGCTTAAGAACTACTAACAACACAAATTTGAAAATTTAAACTAGTGATTTTGGAGGGGAACCTCTCAAAATCCACTTGTTACAAAGGGTCTAAATGGACTATTTACCTCACACAAACCTCCAAATGGACTTCAAACACACATAAAATATCCTAGACAAGCCAAAATTATCTATTTATAATTATTCTCCTACATAATTGTATGTATCCTTGTTCACTTATATTATTTTATTTTGCATCTTACCTATCATGTTACTTTGGTTCATAGTATGTTCTATCATTTTGTATATAAACATGAATTTTCACATGGTACTTTGAGGTGAATGCAATATATTTGTAGGTTATCACATGATGCATAATTCTTGACACTATTATCTATTAGTCACACTGAGGCTCTTGGCGGCATCCATCTTCCCTACTTATTTTCATTTAGGTTCTATCATTACAATATCTACTAATTTCATACATATATTCCATTCTATACATTGTGACATACTATCAATATTTCTAATGTGTTAATGGGTGATTCATGTGTAGAATTTGTATTACATACCTACTTCTAACCATGGTTATCTAATTTATTTATGTTGATCAATCAGAATCTAACACCTAGCGAAGGTAATATAGAAGGTTCGCGCAGGAGAGAAAAGTGCATTCAAAGGCACAGAAGCATCGGTGAGGATCACGTGCAGAGTAGAGACAGATTTGGGTCTTAGACATTTTCGTGATGGGGATCTATTTTTGGAGATATCGTGTGGAGAAATCAAACTTATTGGAGACTTCCACACCATGCATTAGCTATTTTTGGATGATCAGCTACAAAGTTCTTTGCATGGATACAGGCTAAAGATAGAATTGTGAACTTATAGTTGAATAAGAGAGATTTATTGTTAGCATTCTTGCATGTAAGCCTATTTTTGTAATGGCGTGTGACTAATAGTAGCATGTGACCTATTTTGGGATTTTATAAGTGGTGAAGGTAAAGTCCCCATCCTTATAAATATTTATTGAACTGTGTAGTAGAGAGAGAGAACATAGATATATGTGTGAGAACTAGATTATAGTGAGATTATGTTGTCAAATCTATTATGTGAATGAGCATATACTACCATGATTGTAAGGAAGCTTCTATTTATTTAATATAATTAATATAATAGATATTATGGACTGAAACAAGGTGTTATCATGGTTATATTTCAGTATTGCATGCTTGATTCCATTATGGTTATCTTGTTAAGTTTGTTATGTTCTAGATCTAGATCTAAATATGCTCTGTATGAAGATATATTAGCCATAGATCTAAATGATTAAATTCTTCATCATGCTAAACATCCTATAATAACAACCCTAAAGAGGGGCTTGGTACCTTTACATGCTTCGGGTGAGTGCTTAGTCTAGGCTGAGTGATGTGTCAGTGTGCCTTGGGCTTGTATTGTCGAATTCTAGGCTACATCATTGGTTCCATTGCTGGGACCTCTTTTTTAGTTGTTTTCAAGATTTTTCACAATGAAGACATATTGGTTGACCTTAGCAAGTGTTGAGGAATTGATTCCTGATCTAGAAGAAGAATACGCACCATGTTTCAACACTGAATCTGAGTTTAATGCATGCATGTGGGTGGAACAGAACCTATATGATAGTTTATATGAGAGATTCTTCACCATCTTTCCAATAGAATTGTATGAGTGCCTGATTGCCTATGCATCTAAATGGAATTATAGGTATCGCGCACTTGTCTAGATGCGGGAATAATTTCAAGACCTTTATGATGCTAATCTGATTTGGACTCAAACTATGGATACATGTTTCTGTGGTGTTTTGGATGGTTATATCTTAGAGTACTCAATTTCCACTTATTCATGCATGGAGGTAGCTGAATTCTATTTTTTATGATATGCAAGGGGAACTTACTAGCAAGGCATTCCACTAACAATCAAGATCTTGATGGTAACTTTGAATTTAGAGAGTAAACTGATGACTAACTAATCCCCACCACACGTGGGGGAAGGAGAAGTTTTGGTGAAAGATGGTAGATCTAGCGATAGAAAGGAAAAGAGAGGAAAGGTGAATTAAGTATAATGAGGCATGCAAGAGGAGAGATAGAGAAGTAGTGGGAGGTTGCAGAGAAAATGGTGTTGTGGAGAAATATAGTTTGGGAAAGAGTTGAAATTCACACAAAAGACGTGGAACCCAACCCTCAGGAACTCCCCTATTTGGGTAACCATGATAGGGAACCCTCATCGGCCTCATGTAGAAGCGTGCTAGTAAAGATACGACCTAGGCCATGGGCACACATCTGAGTCAACCTAGAAACCTTTCCCTTGCATTTGGTTTTCCAACATCTAGTACAAAACTCAGTCAGTAAGATAATTCAAGCAGTGGGAGAGTAGGAGAAAGTCTTATAAGAGGCACAACAATGGCAACACAAACGGATTCATTGTTATATGGGAGTACCTTTTCGGGTGTATCATCTACACAAAATTCAAGTGCACAAATTTGTGGACTATCTTCAAGGAGTAGTAATCCATCATAGACTATCGAGATACAATTCAGTTCTACTATTGGGATGTAGCGAAGTAGATCTTCTGGTTCGATCCCAACCATAGGTTCAGGATCAGGATCAGGAGGCTTAGGTAGCTCTAGCTCTAGTGGATCTGATAGATTTGGAGATAGGGGAAATACAAGAGGTTCTGGATTAGGTGGGCAAGGTCTGTACCAACCCCAAAATATTTACATGGAGATGTCTCTTCATCTTCCAGAATATAGAGGCATAGACGATGTTGCTAAACATGTGCAGATGTGTGAAATATTGTGGTGCGCAAAAGGAATCATGACTTCTGAGCATAAGGAAATCCAATTTGCTACTACATTACAAGGACATGCACATAGCTGGTACAGAAAGTTTGACCCTGATCAGACTTGCATAGACTATGCATCTTTAAAATATTCATTCCTTATAGAGTTTCATGTCCCTAAGTTTGATCATAAGAGTATAAGTGCACTCAAGGATATTAAGAAATGCACTATTGAGAGTATTAGAGAGTATGATGACCATTTTAAAACATTGTTATCTAAGCTTTCTTATGACATACATGCAAGCCAGCATGCACAATGGTTCATTGGGGGTATGATTACCCCTTTTAGGAGGGCATTATCACATAAGACATACATTGATCCATGTGAAGCACTCAAAGTAGCTTTATACATTGAGGTAGTTGGAATCATAGACACTAGGGTGAGCCCATTCCTAGAAGCATAGATCACAGCTATGGAAAAAGAGTTGGAGAAAATATCAGCAAATTCAGTACATGAGATGAGCATAGGGATTTGGTGCATGGATTGTGAAGTAGAAGGTCACACAAAGGATATTTGTCATTGCAAATTAGTACAATCGTTGTTGCTAGATTGTGAGATATGCCATTTAGACCATGATTCTAGTCACTTCCCATTATTACAATGCACGATAAGGAAGAATGTTTCCAGCTACTATAAAATTTGTAGGTTTACAACTCATGACATGGAAGAATACCAGCTGATTGGTCAGATCCATGATGATATAGATATTGGTGTATGAAAGACAGGAGTTTCAGATAACTCTAAGGGAAGTAATGAGCATTAGGACTGGGATCACAATTAGGTGTGCTATGCTCATAATGAAGGGAATTTCGAAGGTGGTTGTGGCAAGGGTCAAGGATACCATGGTGGATTCAGAGGATGAGGCCATGGTGGTGGAAGAAGTGAGTTCTCTCATGGAACATGTTATACATGTGGATCTCTTAACCACTACAGGTGTAAATGTCCTCAAAATATCACATGTTCTTTTTATGGAAAGAACCATAGCTATGAGGAGTTCCCAGAATTGTATGAGCACCTTAGTAAGCAACATAAACAAGAAAATAAAGGTGTAATGATGCTTAGGATACAATACACTATTGGAAATCAACGAATTCCTAAGTTGGAAGTAGATAATGAGGTGTTACAAGTGAAGATCATGACTGAGGTGGCACACACCAAAGAAGAATTACACCGTAAGCCTACCAACATTAATGAGGAGGTTCTACATGCATGGTACCCAGATCTTGACCATGGGCAATCATGAAAGATGGAGAAAAAGAAAGTATCAGAGATGTTCTAAACTGATATAGATGACTTAAGGGAAATATGCAAAATGTTGTGCTAGGAAAATATCATTCCGTTGTTAGGGGATTGGTTAAAAGGAAACACTCTGCATGTAAGTATTGAGACTGATGGTATATCCTGCATGCGAATCTTCCCCCTCGTAGCCTAGATTATGATAAGGAAATCATTCTGAATGTTGTTGTGAATGGGTGGCTATTGACTAATATACTGATTGATATAAGCACTGAAGTCAATGTTCTTACCTTAGATGTTATGGGTACAAATGGGGATACCCCCATTGCAGCCATCCTCTAATGTATTGTTCATGGCTAATCAGAATAAGGCCACTCCCATCATATTTTTGAAGGATGCATCCATTACCATACAAGGAGCCAAGTTCACTGGAGACTTTGAGGTTTTAGTGCTGCTAAAGTCAGATAGCTTCCCAGCTTTATTGGGGCGTCCTTGGTGCTATGAAAATAATGTTGATCTTTAGTTTAACGAAGGATATATCAATTTTGAAAACAAGGAGGAGAGAGTTATTATCCCTTTAACAGATGGAAAATATGTTCCGTATATTGAGCCCCTAAGTTAAGAAGATCTGAATAGGATTTATGTACGTGTCATCCAAGATCAAGATATACTTGAGCCAACTAAAGAAGGAATAATTCAGTGGGAGGATGCATAGTCTATTAGTGATCATACAAGTGTTGCTTGTGATAACTGATCTCATAGCACTTATGAGTTGGTAGGCCACGAAGTAAAGAGATTATTTCCTAGAGGCAGAAAACCACGTTATGTCAGGAGGATAAGTAACAACTCAGTACCTTGTTACACCAAAGAAGGAGATCCTATGGTATTCCTACACGCCATGGAAGAAAAATGGATAGACCCATTAAAAAGAAGATATATGCTAACATATACACTAGGTGGCACAACAGCATGCTGGTGTGTGGCCCACAAGGAGAATATTGTAGGATGGAATGAAATTAGGATCGCTCTTGCTACTAGTTTCTTCAGGAGTAATGAACCTACTCAAATTTGTACTTATCATGGTAATGAACCTGTTCACCACCACGTTTAGAAGTTTGAGAGACTCTGGATAGAAGGGTGGGAAGATTTACCACCTTTGTTATGGGTGCACAATTTTTAATCCACTTTACTATTATGCGTGCATGCTTGGTACGTATATGCAGAACTCCAAAGAGAGATCAGAAATTGGAAAGAATTAATTGTAGGAATGGCCTAGACATTTGAATTATTCCTTAAAAATCCTCTGGTGGAAGAAGCATTGAAATTCATAAAGTGCTTAACCATGGGAGATAGTGCCAAGGCTGAAGAAATCCTTTAGGATTTATTGGATGAAGGAGACTTAGGAGCACATATTGTTGAAGAAATAGAGGCCAAGGTAACACTACTTCAATATGCTTACCTTGAGAAAGAAAAAGGAAAAATGGTCTACTTAGTGGATGACGAGGAAGTAGAAAATTTGTATGTAAACCATTCAAAAGGTAGGCGTGAGGTATTGGAAAGTGCAGATACAACCACAATGCCTATCATGAACCTATGAAGACAAAGAGGGTGAATATTGGATCAAAGGTTGAGCCTAAGGAAGCCGTAATTTGGGACTATTGGTCAGACTCTGAAGTGGCAAAAATCATAGAGCTACTAATGGATTATCTAGACTTATTCCCTAGGGGGTATCATGAACTTAAAGGTGTGCATGAATCATTAGGGGAGATGAAGATAAAGCTTAAAGAGGGTGAAAACCTAATTAGAAAGAGACCCTACACGATGAACCCTAACTTACATGAAAAGGTCAAAAAAGAGATTGAAAAAATGTATAAGTCTTGAATTATCAAGCCCCTTGATGAGTCAGAATGAGTTAGTCTAATGGTGATTAGTATTAAGAAGGATGGATGGATCATGGTTTGTGTGGACTACAGGGAGCTGAATGTTGCATGTGTGACTGATCCCTTTCCTGTGCCATTCACTGAGGAAATTACTAGAGGCATTGCAAGGCACGAAATCTATTCGTTTATGTTTGGGTTTTCTTGGTATCATCAGGTTTGGATTACCTAGGAGGATTAAGAAAAGACTATGTTTACTATGGAATGGGGTAGCTTCGCCTATACTATAATGTCTTTTGGTGTTAAAAATGCGCTTGCTGTATTTTTGTGCATAGTTGTTCAAGCATTCAAGGAATTGATTCACAACTTCTTACAGGTCTATTTAGATGATTAGATAGTGTATGGATTAGTTAAGGATCATTGTGACAGTCTGTGCTTAATGTTTGAAAGATGTAGATAGTTGAGTATCTCATTCTACATCAAGAATTACATATTTTCTACACCGTTTGGGATACTGTTAGGAAACATAATCTACAAGGAAGGTGTGTTGGTTGATCCAGCCAAGGTTGCAGTCATTATAGGCCTAAGAGAGCCTACCAGTTAGAGTGAGGTGCATGGATTTTTGGGTCATACAGGATATTACAGGAAGTTTATCAAAGGATATTCCAAAGTTTTCGCACTGTTGGAAGAGTTACTGAAAGGGAAAGGTACATTCTACTTGGGAGAATTGCAGTAGCGTGCATTCGAGACATTAAAGGAAAAACTTACTACCGTACCTATTCTACATTTTTCTTCATGGAACCAACCATTTCATGTATATGTTGATGCCTCTGGCATGACCATTGGCACAGTGTTGGCTTAACCTAGAGAAGGTAATATAGATCATCCTATTTGTTTTGCTAGCAGAAAAATGACTCCTACAGAACATAATTACACAACTATAGATTGTAAATCTTTGTCAATGATCTATGCACTACATAAATTATACCAGTGTTTACTAGCTACACCATTAGCCTTTTATACATATCACATGGCATTGAAATATTTGGTAAATAAGCTCATTCTACAAGGGTGCATATGTCGATGGGTGCCCTTATTTCAGGGAATTTGATTTCACAGTTGTGGTAAAACCAAGGAAAAGTAATTCTGGACTAGACCATCTATCCAGAATACAGTCAAGAGAAGAAGTAGAGGAAATTGAAGATAACATGTCAGATGCATAGTTATACAAGTTACAACAAGTGCCATCAGAACTAGAGGACATTGTTATCTTTCTATGAACAAGGATGACACCAGAAGGAATGAAATCCTTGGAGAAGAAATAAATTTCTATACGTGAAACTCCCTATATGTTAATTAGTTGGTGACCTATACAAATTAGGTCAAGATGAAGTATTTCACCATTTTGTATTGGAGTATGAGAGTACAAGAATTATGGAAGAAGATCATGGTGGTATTGAAGGGTGGCCACTATATCGATGATGCCACTATGCACAAGATTCTTATTGTTGGATTATGGTGGGAGACCCTGTATAAAATATTGCAAGGAGTTTTGTAAGGCTTGTAATCATTGTCAACATCTTGGAAAACTAGGGTCAACGAGATGAAATGCCTCTAAGACCCATTACTAGTACAAAAATCTTTGAGAAATGGGCTATAGATTTTGTGGGTCCTATTTCACTAGCTGCACACAGAACTAGATCACACTACATCATAACCTACACAGACTATCTGATAAGGTGGGTAGAAGTAGCACCTACAAAGGATTGTATAGCAGCCACAGTAGCCATGTTTCTTTGGGAAAATATTATTACAAGGTATGGATGTCATTTAAGTTTGATTAGTGATAGGGGCACACATTTTGTTAATGATACAATCAAAATTTTATTGGATGAATTCATGATTACACACCATAAGACTACACCTTATCATCCTTAGGTGAATGGGACTGCTAAGGATTTCAACAAAATTTTGAGCCTGACACTGACAAAATTTTGTGATTTTGGAAGAAAAGGATTGGGATGATAAGGTATCTACAATACTTTGGGCATATCAGACAACATATAAAAGGTTGAACAAATCCACACCATTTCAGTTAGTGTTTGGGTGCAAAAGTCGTTCCTCCTATGGAAATTTATGTTACCTTCTTTGTGTATTATGCATGTTGGAGGTCTTGTTGATGAGAAGTCATTAGAAGAATGCATTAAAAATTGAATCAAGTTAGATGAGTGATAATCCATAACACGTTGGAGTCAAAATCAAGAGAAGGCTAGGTAGAAAGCATGGCATGATAGGAACATCAGGGATAAAAAGTTGGAGATAGGAAAACTGGTGCTCCTCTATGATTCTAAGTTTTTTGTGCCATCCAGGTAAAATCAAGGTAGATTGGTTGGGGCTCTATTTTATCACTTACATACTCAAATCAGGTGCTTGTCAGTTAGAGGCACTTGATGGAATATGGTTACCCAGTTGCTTCAATGGGAGTAGGATGAAGGGCCTACTATAAATAAGTCTTCTTGGTGTTTGTAATAAGGCAGTATTGCCATTTAGATTAGGTTTTTTTAGTCATGCATTCCCTTAATGTGTTTCCTTCTGTGTCCGCTATGTTTTGCCAATTCAGTTGGTGTGTTTGTGTAATAAGTGTTTTTATGTGCCAGAAGCCAAATCCTATTTGAAGAATTTTTATGTGCAAGGGACTATACATACCCTTAGTGTAGGGTAGGTTGTTGACATCTAGGTACATGAATTTTGAAAATAAGTACACATGAAAGGAACTATCTACCGATGTTATTCAAGGGTTGAGAATTAAAAAAACCAAAAGAGATTGCTTCTTAACATAAGGGCCATAGGAGAGAGGAATGAAGAAACAAGTATAACATGAGGTAAGAAGGGGATGGAAAGAATACCAATGGAAGGCCCAGTGATGAGGTACTCAGGTGTATGGAAGAGCGCTAAAGAGAAGTATATAGCTAAAAGTTAGAAGGGCATGCTAGAAGGTTATAGCTTGGGTGTGAAGATGTACCACATGAAAAATAAAAGAAAATTTTCACTTAAGGAGAGGATTCTTGGTAGGTGGAGGAGAAATAAATGCACTAAATTTTTTGAAATTATTTATAAGAATGGGATGTGAGTTCATTTTTACCATTGCAATTAAGAAAATTTGAAAAGGGTTAAGTGCGAACGAGATGAGAAATCAAGTTGAGCTGTGAAGAGTGTGAAACTAGACGTGGAGAGAAGGGTTGTGTGCAGGAGAAGCTTGTGTTCCCATTGGAGAAGGGTTTGAGTGAATTAGATGCATTACAAATAAGCTAGGGCATGTGATTTCGACAAGGGGAACAAATATTTAAACTAGGGTTTTGACTTTCTCGATTACAGAGGGAAGAAAAAGAGAGATTGTTTTCAAATGGCACCGAAGAAAGCAACCAAAATAGGAGATAAAGGGAAGAAGAAGGTTGAAGTGGAAGAAGAAATTACTCCTGAGAGTAATTTATCAGAAATGCAGTATCTAGAGGGCATTGATTGTGGTACAAGAATGGTATTCCCATATCCTCCAATGTAAAATCAACAACTACAACCATCAAACATTAGATAATAACGAGATCGATGCATTTATGAGCAAAAAAATGAACAAGCACATGAAAGAGGATATGCCAGTATATGATGACATTGGTGAGAAGTTGCTGAAGAAGAACAGAGTCTACCAGTTGTATGAGCTCCCATAACTTTGGAAAGTATGAGCCATTGTATCAGTGGTTGATGAGAAGAGTCCATGAGGACTTTTTTTACTTTTCTAGATGGAGGGGTAAGAATAAAAACTACTTTGATTTCAACAGTGACAGGATTAAGGGCCTCAGGGTTCGATCTGGATAGTGATTTAACTAATAAATCCACAATCTTGGAGACAAGGAAGGAGCTGGGGTATACCAAGGGTCCACATGACATGGACATTGAAAAAATCAAAAAAGTACCCAGTAGTGTAGGTAGTTACACATCTTGTGAAAAAGTTGAATGACCAAGGAATGTGGTTATAGGTAAATAGAATGTGGTTGTACTTGTTATCCAAAATTCACCCCCTCAAGGTAATTTTGATAACATGCATCAAATTGTTCAATCTGAGCAAGTAAGATTGATTCGGAGGAAAAAATCATTGTTTTTTGGGGTCCCCTCGGCTTCTCTCTAACTCTCCCATCCAAGAAGAAATCCCAACGAGTTAGAGAAAATGGAAAAATGCAAAAAATAAGGTTGTAGGACTGTTTTAAAGCATTTTGGGTCTGAAGAGTTTGGGGTCGTACTGAGGTTCTTCATACCAAGCTTGGGGCCGAAAAAGCAAGAAAATCAGCTAAGTATTTTGTCCCAGGTGGTCTGCAGGACAGTTGGGACGTTGGGATGCGAGGGATGCGAAAAGCTGAAATGGCCGAAAACAAAGAAAAATCATCTAAGTCTTTTGTTTCACGCAGTTTGGAACAGTTGGGACAAAAGTACGGTGAGGTACGCGTGGGATGTGAATCGGCCGGTTTGCTGAAAGACAGTCCATTTCGGGCGGTTCGGAGATATTTGTCCCAGGTAGTCTGGGACAGTTGGGGACAAAAGTACACGAGGGACACGGGGGGACGTGAAAAGGTGAAAAAGCTGCAGGTAGGGACAAGGAAGTGTGAATCGGCTAGTTTTCTGAAAGACAGTCCATTTTGGGTGGTTCGGAGATATTTGTCCCAGGCAGTCCAGGACAATTGGGACAAAAGTACGTGAGGGACGTGTGGGACCACAAAAAGGAGGCCCATGGATGAATCAGAACATGCCACATGTCAGAAGAAGAAAAGTTGGAAATTTGGCTAAGTGTTCCACCAAAAATCCAAAAGGAGTGTTTTCACCCCACCTACCCCCAGCCAACGAATTAGGTCATGACACGTGTCATCCAAAGTGGTAAGAAATTTTCAAAGGATGGGCCCATGGATGAACTAGATCCTCACACATGCCATCCAACTGGCGAAGCACGGGAAAATTTAAAAAAATTTCCAAAATGCAAAAAGAGGTAAAATTCAAATTTTTTTTCCTGCCGATCCATTTGGGTCTATTTTTTCCCGAAATCTTCAAATAGCCATTACTTTTGATCCAGAGCTTGGTTTTTCACATTCTTTATATCAATGGAAAGCTGGAAAAATTCTCTACATGATTCTAGGGTCATTTTTTGCATTTTGATGGAGTTTGGAGAGAGAAAATCAAAAAATGCCTCTGGCACGTGGTAATGGCCAGAAATGACATTTCAACAACCAGCTTTAATGCAAATTACAGTTCGCCACTTTTGCTAGGGTTCTCACCCACCACCATAATGAGATGAATTAAACGCAAACTAGTAGTGGTTGGGGGTAGATTTGGATTTCCTCTCTCCTCCCCTCTCTCATTCTTCCTATAAATTGTAAGGAGGGGCTTCTTTCTAAATGTTGGACATTCTTGTTTTGCCCCTCCCTTCTTCTCTTTGGTAGGTGAATTTGTGGAGTTCAAACCTCCCATTTAAAACTGTAATGCAAATTTTCCTCTTGTCATTTTTGTAGTGTATTGTATCAATCTCTGGAGCAAGTAATACATGTCTGTGGATGATTCTCAACCCTCTCTGTGTTCATTTGCATCCTCCTGACCTTTCACTACAAATTTTGTTATCTGTGCATGATCTTGCATAACATTTTAATGGTTTGTGTTTATTGGCAAGATAGGTGTTCTTCATTCCTCGGTGCATCACCTTTGTTAGTTTAGGTTTATTTTTATGCATCTTCTTACCTTGTCTCCTTGGCAAGTTAGATTACATTTTGAGTAAACCCTCTGCATTTTTTTCGTGTGCATCTAAACAGAGGAATAGGAACCCGACCTTCATCCGGAGAGCTTTTCCAATTTTGCAAGGTCCCACACTTGGGAAAATCTCCATGTTATGCAATCACACTGAGAGTCTCAACCCATCGAGTTGCAGACACTCAGGGGTGTTGTGATTCTACGCTAATAGTTTTGGCACGCCCAGTGGGACCTTAGAGGTCTTAACTTTTATTGCAACAAGAACGATGTGCACTTGTTGTAAGTTCCAGCTTTGAAAGAGCTTAAAATCACACATCTGGAAACTCCAAAAGAAGCATAATCCACTGGTTTCATTAGTCCAAGCCTGGAAAATTTATGAGAAGAATACAGATCAGGTCAAGAACTAGGGAAGAAGGATTGTTTGTTCATCTACATCTATCTCCAAGAAGAGAAAGAAGGGGAAGAAGAGCTCAAAGATCTCCATATCCACCTAATAGAACCTTGTCAACACCTCCACTTGGTAGGCCTTTCATCTAATCAACAAGGGTTCTCAGGCCAATCAGAATGGCGCAACCATTGAATCCGTATGTCAATTTCACTGGTAGTAGCCCACTTGCTCTCAATGCACAAAAACCAATCCCAAGCGCAACATTAAAGAACATTCCATACTTCACTGGAGAGAACGAGACTACTCCTAGTGATCATGTTAAAGACATTGCCAACCTTTGTGTAATTAATGAAAATAAAGAGATGCAAGTTACTGTCAAATTTTTTGGCAATCCTCATTCAAGGGGAAAGCTTTACAATGGTTCAGGAGCCTTTCCTCAGGTTCTATCCCAAAATTGGAACCAGGCTATGTATAGCCCTCCACGAGCAGTTTGGAGAAAAGGGAGACAACTTGTCCCTTTTGGAGCAGCTGACAACTATCAAAAGAGCTCCCAATGAGCAACTGACCGACTTCAACTTCAGATTTCAAAGGACTTGGGAGAGGATTCCAGTGGCAGTAAGGCTAGTAGCAGAAGGTGTTTTTTTATATTACCTTAAAGCCTTAAATTCTAATATTTCTATGTTGATTCAATCCATGGGAGGCACAACTATCCCTGTTGCTTATAGCATTTCCATTAGAGCTAAAAATTGTTTGATTCAAGCTGGAAAGCTAGCTCCTAGGCCTCCAATGCCATTATATCCAAGTTTAGAGAGCCCAAGTACTAGCCAAGTGCCTAATTTAGCTTCTATTCCCACTCCTAGAAATCAGAGTTCAAATGAAGCTTCTACTTCATCTTCTAGTGCCTTAAACGAGCTTCAAGAAGTCATGAAGCAATTACAAAATCTAGGTAATGAGCTAGTTACACTCAAAAGGTAGCAAACTCAAGGTTTTAGACCTTCCTTCCAGCCTCAAGCTCAGCCTAACCAGGCAACCATATCAGCCTCAAAGACCACCCAATCTAGCTACAAATTAAAATCAAGCAAGGCCTCCTGCCAACAGACCATTTCAGCCCAATAACCCCAATGTTGCATCCACATCCACAGCTTTGGTACCGGTGTAAAATAACATGGCCCAAGAATTTGATTGGTGTTTCCCGTGCGGTCAGCCACATAACCAATCAATGTGCTTTAACGGTGCATTAAATCAAGCTCTTATGGTGTAAACCATTGGTGGGTCGCAAGAATCCAGCTACGAAGAGGATGAGCAGTAAGAAGCATCTCAACAAGGAACATCTATGAACAAAACTACTCTTGTCAATTGGCAGACTGAAGATTTCTGTGGTATGAATCAAGTACCCTCTCAAAGTGTTGTAGCCAACACAAGGTCAAAAAAGGAGAAATTTGGGTGAAGAACAGCCATTGGCTCCAAGTAATCCATAACCTTATACTACTCCACAAGATTTTGGCAAACAAAATGTAGTCCCAAAACATGCAAGGAGCACCCAAACTAGCTCCTAAAACAACTCACATGCCAGCTGTTTCTGCCCACATACAAGGGATGAATATGCAAACCAAGGGATAACAAAGAGATCCTTCATCACCATTTAGTATCATTGATCATATGAAGAAGACAAACGTAAATATATCAATGTGGGAATCCATATCTATCCCAGGCCAGAGATATTTTCTACAAGCTACCATGAAAGACTGGCCAACTTCGAATCAGCAAGTCCAAATGCAAGAGAAGGTGCTCACAAATGCTGCTCAGCCTGAAGGGAATCATGGAGGACAACAATGTAAAATGTTGAAGCCCCCTCCTTTTTATGTCTCATTAATCATTGGAAACAAATTGGTGCACAATTGCATGATTGATTCTGGGGCAAGTAGCTTAGTGATGGCCCAAGAAAATAGCTGATCAACTAGGACTTCAATATGAAACCATAGCCAAAGGGGTAGTGCAGTTGGATGGGACAATAGTAACAACCGTTGGGGTGATTAGAAACTCGAGTCTTACTTTGCATGCATGTCCAAATGTTGTTGTTTTACAAGATGTATCATTTATAGACCCTTCCACCACTCTTCACCCTATGTTTGTTAAGAGATTTCACAACCAAGATTGGAGGATATTTGTCTGCTGATTGGTCACACATGTTGTTCAGAATGAGGTATGGAAACAAAGCTACAATCAGGTCTGAACCTATTGCAAACTTCCACATTGAGCCCTACACTCCAAGTTAGATCAATTCCAACTATTCGGTATTTGTTCAAGAAGATCACCCAATCACTGATGAAGCTGACACCAAGGTTGGAAGCATCCCAGATCTAACTCTTGATGAATGGGAAAACAAGGTGCATGCTTTTGATCCTTATCAAGAAGTAGAAGAATCTGAGCTAGGAGTCTATTGCATGCATGAAGAAGATCATCCCATTCCTAGCATCGCCAAGCTAGATCACAAGGATGACAATGAGGTATGGCAGCCATTTTTTGATGGATCAAGGAGCAGACAAGGGTGCCAGAGGGGGAGCCATGCTAGTTTCACCTCAAGAAGTAAGGTACTATTCAGCTTTTAGATTTCAGTTTGCATTCTCCAATAACACTACTGGATATGAAGCCTTGGTGCAAGGGATGCATTGGGCAAGAAAGAGAGGAATAAATAAATTGCAAGTCTTTGGTGATAGTGATTTGATTGTAAATTAGGTCAAAGGGTAGCATTCTGCCAAGAATGATCTACTCAAGTGCTACAAGAACAGGGTGTGGGACCTCATTGAAGATTTTGAGGGCTTTGGCATCAAATCATTTCCTAGGAAAGAGAACCAAGCTACTGACAGGCTTGCAGCAGTTGGGGCAGCCTTTGACATTGTGGAGAGCATTCAAAAAGACAAGGTACAACCAAACATCCATGTGAATTGTGAGGCCTTCAGTGCTAGATAACAATATAATTTGGAAAGTGTTTGAGAATGACCAGCAAATCATCCATTTCTTGCAAGAAGAAGCTGAGTTCTCAGCAAAAAATCAGGAAAAAATTGGAACAGCAGTATAGTGACCAAGTGGTACAGCTGAGAACTAACAAGCTACCCAAGGGGACTTATCACTTTGGAGTCCATTTTCACTCCCAATGATCAGTTTAGGAAAGAGAAAGAAAACATTCAGGTCAAGAGAGAAGATTCGGTATCCATCTTGGTGGAAGAGAACAAACCATTACAAATTGGAAAGATGCCAATTGAACAAGAAAAGTATGAGTTCATATAGTTGTGTCAGGAGTTCCTTGATGTGTTTGCTTGGAGCTACGAAGACTTGAAAGGTTTACAATCTCGAGTTAGCTCAACACACCATTGAGTTGGATCCAAATACTAAGCCCATCAGGTAGAAACAAAGGCCAGTCAATCCACACATGGAACCTCTCATGAGGAAGGAATTGAACAATTTGATTGAGTCAAGAATCATATTTCCAAATCAAGCATTCTAGTTGGGTTGCCAACTTAGTCCCAGTCAGAAAGAAGAGTGGAGAGATCAGATTGTGTGTTGACTTCAGAGAATTGAATAGAGCATCTCTCAAGGACCATTACCCACTCCCTTCTATGGAGCAAATTTTGCAAGTGGTGGCTGGCTTCAAGAGGTTTTCTTTACTTGATGGCTACTCGGGCTACAATCAGATTATGGTGAAGGAAGAAGATCAGTTCAAGACAACCTTCACAACCAAATGGGGAACTTATGCATATAGGAAAATGCCATTTGGGCTTTCCACTGCTGGAGCTACCTTCCAAAGAGCAATGGACATGGCGTTCAAAGGTTTGATCAACAATGTGGTGCTTATATACCTTGATGATATCACTGTTTTTTCAAAGAATGTAGCAGACCACCTCTCTCATTTGAGACAAGGCTTCCAAAGGTGCAGGAGATTTGGAGTTTCTTTGAATCCTAAGAAGTGTATCTTCCTAGCACATGAAGGAAAGCTCCTTGGCCATATTGTCTCCAAAGAAGGATTAGTAATTGATCTATAGAGGGTTGAAGCCATAAGAGTCCTACCATTGCCAAGCCACAAGAAGGCCCTTCAAAGTTTCTTAGGGAGAATAAACTTTGTTTAGAGGTTTGTCCCAGATTTTGCAGCCCTTGTCAAACCTATCACCAAAATGTTGAAGAAAAGCATGGCTTTCAAGTGGACAGCAGAAGGCAAGGAGGGTTTTGAAGCAATCAAAGAAGCCATCTCCCAAGCACCAACTCTCATCAACCAAAATTTCTCCAAGGATTTCATCCTCTATGCATTTGGAGGTAATGATACTATTTCTACCATTTTGGTGCAGCAGAACAAGGACAATGATGAGCAGCAAATTTCTGTCTTCAGCCAAAGCCTAGAGGACTATGAGGTGAGATATTCTTTTATTGAGAAGCATGTACTTGCAGTAATCAGAAGCTTGAAGAAATTTAAGCATCTAGTCTCAAAAAAAAAAGTTCAGTTGTTGGTCTCTCATGCGGGAGTAAAGGACTTCCTCCTCAACAAGGATTTGAATGAGAAAAGAGCAGGGTTAGATCATCTCGTGTCATGGAGTATGACATAGAGATCAAGGTCACCAAGCTGGTAAGAGGAAAAGGATTGTGTGAGAAGCTAATTCTGAGCAAGAAAAAGGGAGTACGCAATGAAGAAGAGGTTGTTTTGATAGTTCAAGACAGCCATGTGCAAGGTAGCACTCAAGAAGAGGATAATGCTATCCCCACTCCTTGTTGGACCCAAGGTATAATGCACTTCCTAAGCACGGGCATATTCCCTCCAGAGATGAACAAGACCCAAAGAAGACACTTCAGATTGTAGGTTTTCCCATATGCCATAGTAGACGGTGTTTTGTTTAAGAAATATGTGAATGGAGTACTGCTGAGATGCATTGGTACAAATCAGATTCATAGGATGTTGGAAGAGTTCCATGGTGGATCAGCTGGTGGTCATTTTACACCAAGAGTGACAACCCTAAAAATCATGAAGGCTGGTTATTATTGGCCCAAGATTTTCAGTGATTGCTTCACATGGATCAAAAGGTGCAAGAATTGTGCACTCTTCACAGGTAAAGAGAGGCTTTCCACCCTCCCATTGCATCCAATTTCAGTTGACCATCCATTCATGTAATGGGGTTTAGACTTCATTGGAGTCATTAATCCCAATTCAAGCCAAGGACATAAGTGGATTTTGATAGCCACAGACTACTTCACCAAATGGACCAAAGTAGTAGCACTCAAGGAAGCAAATGAGCCTAGCATCTTAGACTTATATGAGGGGATAGTAACCAGATTTGGCATACCTGCTACAATAATCTTAGATAATGCGTTAGCATTCATTGGATCTAAGGTGACTGAGTGGGCTATCAAGAACGGGATCTACCTAAGTACTTCATCAAACTACCACCCCCAGGGTAAATGGCCAAGCTGAATCTAACAAACAAGAACTTGTTGAGGATCATTAAGAGGAATCTTGATGAAAATCAGAGGTCTTGGCATACCAAACTGAAATAAGCCTTATGGGCTGATAGGATAACTCCCAAGAGATCCACAGGTAACTCTCCATTCATTCTTGTTTATGGAAGAGAGGAAATCTTGCCCATGTCTCTTGAGTTTCCAACATCGGAACTCATGAAGCAGTTAGAGTTGCTAGAGTTTGGGCCCATGGAGGTGAGATATGCAGAGTTGATGGAGCTCCAAGAGATCAGAGATCAGGCATCCCAAGCAATGGAGAAGGATCAAGCTTTGATCAAGAAGACCTTTGATAGGAAGGCCAAGAGTAGATCTTTCCAAGTTGGAGATCTAGTGTTAAAATGGGATGCAGATAGAGCAAAACTGGGAAGGCATTCAAAATTTGATGCCATTTGGAGTGGCCCATACATGGTCACAAAGTGTAAGGACAGTAATGCCTTCCAATTGTCTTCATTAGATGGCAAAGAACTGCAGATTCCAGTCAATGGAATCTATCTAAAGCATTGCTACTAAAGGGAAATTCTCCATCTTGTAAATATTAGCTTAGGTTTTCATTCCTCCAAGTGCTTGTGCACATTGTTTTGCTGTAGGTTAGTTTTGCTTTCCCTAAGTGCTTTGGCACATGCTTACTATTCCTGGGAATATGTTTGCAGGCCTTGCTCCATCAGGTGATATTCCATGTTCCTCCTTGCAACGTTCTAGTCAGTTAGGGTATCAGATAGAAAATCAGGTGATTCCATGCCCAATGGATGCTTCAGGCAACTGGTAACTTCATCCAGCAGGCAGATGACCCCGCTGAGTTGCCAAAATTGTTATCTAAAATTCACCCCTCAAGGTAATTTTGATAACATGCATCAAATTGTTCAGTCCCAAGCAAGTAAGATTTATTCGAGGCAAAAATCATGTTTTTTGGGGTCCCCTCGGCTTCTCTCTAACTCTCCCATCCAAGAAGAAATCCCAACGAGTTAGAGAAAATGGAAAATTGCAAAAAATAAGGTTGCAAGACTATTTTAAAGCATTTTGGGTCTGAAGGGTTTGGGTCGTACTGAGGTTCATCATACCAAGCTTGGGGCCGAAAAAACAAGAAAATCGACTAAGTCTTTTGTCCCAGGCAGTCCGCAGGACAGTTGGGACGTCAGGACGCGAAAAGCTGAAATGGCTGAAAACAAAGAAAAATCATCTAAGTCTTTTGTTTCGCATGGTTTGGAATAGTTGGGACAAAAGTATGCGAAGTATGCGTGGGACGCGAATCGGCCGGTTTGCCAAAAGACAGTCCATTTCAGGCGGTTCAGAGATATTTGTCCCAGGTAGTCTGGGATAGTTGGGACAAAAGTACGCAAGGGACGCGTGGGATGCGAAAAGGTGAAAAAGTCACAGGCAGGGACAAGGAAGCATGAATCGGCCGGTTTTCCGAAAGACAGTCCATTTCGGGTGGTTCGGAGATATTTGTCCCAGGCAGTTTGGGACAGTTGGGACAAAAGTACGCGAGGGATGCGTGGGACACGAAAAGGTGAAATGGCCAAAAAGAGACAAGGAGGCCCGCAGATGAATCAAAATGTGCCACGTGTCAGAAGAAGAAAAGTTGGAAATTTGGCTAAGTGTTCCACTAAAAATCCAAAAGGAGTGTTTTGGCCCGCTGCCCCGGCCAACAAATCAGGTCATGACACGTGTCATCCAAGTGGCAAGAAATTTTCAAAGGATGGGCCCGCGGATGAACTAGAGCTTGACACGTGTCATCCAAGTGGCGAAGCGTGGGAAAATTTTTAAAAATTTCTAAAATGCAAAAAGAGGTAAAATTCAAAATTTTTTCCCGCCAATCCGTTTTGGGTCTGTTTTTGCCCTAAATCTTTAAATAGCCATAACTTTTGATCCAGAGCTCGGTTTTTCATGTTCTTTATATCAATGGAAAGATAGTGAAATTATCTACATGATTCTGAGGGAATTTTTTCATTTTGATGGAATTTGGAGAAAGAAAATTGAAAAACTCCTCTGGCATGTGGTAATGGCCAGAAATGACGTTTCAACAACCAACTTTAATGCAAAATACAGTTTGCCACTTTTGCTAGGGTTCTCACCCACTGCCATAATGAGATGAATTAAACGTAACCTAGAGGTGGTTGGGGTAGATTTTGATTTCCTCTCTCTTCCCTCTCTCATTCTTCCTATAAATTGTAAGGAGGGGCTTCTTTCTAAATGTTGGACATTCTTGTTTTGCCCCTCCCTTCTTCTCTTTGGCAGGTGAATTTGTGGAGTTCAAACCTCCCATTTAAAACTATAATGCAACTTTGAATCTTGGAATTTTTTTTAGTGTATTGTATCAATCTCTGGAGCAAGTAATACATGTCTGTGGATGATTCTCAACCCTCTCTGTGTTCATTTGCATCCTCCTAATCTTTCACTGCAAATTTTGTTAATCTGTGCATGATCTTGCATCACATTTTAATGGTCTGTGTTTATTGGCAAGATAGGTGTTATTCATTCCTCGGTGCATCACCTTTGTTAGTTTAGGTTTATTTTTATGCATCTTCTTACCCTGTCTCCTTGGCAAGTTAGATTATATTTTGAGTAAACCCTCTACATTTTTTCATGTGCATCTGAATAGAGGAATAGGAACTGGCCTTCATCCAGAGAGATTTTCCAATTTTGCAAGGTCCCGCACTTCGGAAAATCTCCATGTTATGTAATCACACTGAGAGTCTCAACCCATCGAGTTGCAGACACTCAGGGGTGCTGTGATTCTGCACTAACAGTACTTCACCAAGAAAATTTCTCAAGAAGTGGTCTATAATATTGCAGATCACATAGTAAAGACAATAATTGAAGAAGTGTGGATAGGTGATAGAATAAGTTTTGGCACTATATTATTTTCCTTAGTATTTATGGAAATTGGGGTGCGTGATGGACCAAAGGAGAATATTTATGAATACCCCACATAACACAAGTCACCTGCGGAAATATTTGGAAAGTACTTGTGTGATGGATCAATGAGTGGACCATTCAAGAAGAGGGTAGAGATGTGGTATGATATACTCCATGAGGCGTTTGAGGAAGAGTGGCACATACCCAAGGATTTTACTTTAGTGGTGGTTAAGGTAGTTCAATTTTTTGTATACCAACATTTTTGCATCACATGATTTACGATTAAGGACAAGGCTTAGAGCCCATGGTGCAAACTACTTTATGCCTTCATAGAAAGATATTTCCAGGAATCAATTCACAAGTTCTAAGATGCGCTTTGCCTAATCTTCAATGCATACAAGGTACATTGCAACTACCACACTCTGAGGAAAAAGTATGTATATCCAGGGCATAATACATACATTCAAAGAATCATTTCAGATATTATAAGAATGAAACCTATAAGCTTGGTAGTTGGGGACACTGGAGAAATGCTTGTATACCTAAAACTCAAACCCAAGCTAGAGAACACTAAGTATGTGGAAAATGAGTTCGCGCTCCTAGGGCTATAAAAAGGTAAGCATATAATGGAAAATATTCCTGCGTCCAAGCGCACAGAAACAATTCAGGTCAATGATGAAGAGGAGGAGCATGAAGATAGTGGTGGCTTGGAACATAGAGGTAGAAGACAACCTCCAAATAAGGATGAAGCTGAGCACGTAACTACTCCACCTCAGCCACAAGAGGAAGATGATGAGGACTTGGATGTAGTCCAAGGAGAGCACTGATTCAAGAGAGTATTCCGGAGAATAAGAACCTAAGGTGCTACTTCACAAACAGTGTGCATATCACCTCGACTCTCTCCACAGAAGGAGATAACCGAGAAAAGGAGAAGGAAATTAAAGTTGAATGAGGAAGCGGAAGAGTTCGAGTAAAGTGTGCCTAATTATCCTACACCTCCAGAGACCATGGAAGAACAAAAAGATGAGGAAATGAAGGACGAAGAAGAGGGATAAAAAGGGAAATATGAGACAATAACTGAGATTCCTCAGGACATAACAACACAAGTTCCAAATCTTAAAGCCCAAGTTCCTTAGCATCCTAGATCAAGAAGAACAAGTGGGGAGTATATTCCACCTACCATGGGCTATGCCGAGGACATAGGTAAAATTGTCTGTTCCCGTTTCTAGAGAACAATGAAACAAAAGGAGTTGTATGGCTGGGAGTTAATGGATGAAGATATGGAAAAAGTGTGCACAAGGAAGCAATTTTCATGGTCGATGCACATGCACATGGATGAACCAGACTTTGATGTGTGTGAGGATTCATGCATGTCGAGGAGGTTGAAAAAGACATCTTAGGCTAGATAAACAACAATAAAGCTTACTTTTATGTCTGATGAGAAAATAAGTAATGCTTTGGTGAAGGTCTTGAAAAATGTCACACGACAAGATATATATAAAGCTGCAACAATTAGGTCACTAAGGGAGGAGATCAATACTAAGGATGAGGAAATAGTGCACCTAAAGAAGGAAAGAGACTTGGCCTAGAAGAAGAACATTGTGTTTATCATCATGGTAGAGGAGATTGGTGAAATTTTCATGAAGGCTAGGACACACATAGAGCCAAAGGTACCCAAGACATTTCCTTTGGAAATACATTATGTAAGTACATTGGTGGACTTAGTGCTTGAAGATGAACCTCTACGCATGCCATAACCAAAGGATCCAGCACAGGAAATAGAGCAAGAAAAGGCTTCAGTGATGTGGAAGATTACATCATATGAAGGATTACTTCAGAGCTTGTAAGAGGAACTCAAGAAGGCAGATCAAGCATTGAATATGTGTACAATGACAGAGGTTGTTATAAGGACCAAGACTATTTTGGAAGACAATGAATTCCTGAAGGCCATGAAGGATGAGACATTGGGCCACGTAGAATTATTAGCACTTGTTAAGCAGAAGCACGAGGCCTGTACAGTAGGTTAGGAACCACATAGGGAAAGGATGGATGAGCTTGGAAAAATCATTTCTCAAAATATGGAATTGGTTAAAGAGAGAATGGTTGGCATGTCCAACATTGTGTTGGTCTTACAAAATTAAAAAGGAGAGATTGCTAGGGATGAATAAGATTCAATTGCAGTGGATATTCCAGAGAAAGCAGAGGCCACACTCAATGAATGGCAGACCTTAGAGGTGAAGATAAAAGAAGAATATCCTGAATTGATTATTCAATTTGCTGCAGAAGATAATGTGGGGTAAAGATTCTTTCATTCATCAAAATTCTGTATATTCTTCTATTCATATTCTTTGATTAGTTTTGGAGACAACCATTTCCGGGGCTACAATACAACTAGTGTGGGTTAATGTTTATCAGTTAGAATCTGGAACTTAGTGAAGGTAGTACAAAAGGTTTCTGTGGGGAGAGAAGAGTGCATTCAAAGGCGCAGAAGCATCAGAGAGGATGGCATGCAGAGCAGAGACAAATTCAAGACTTAGTTGTTTTCATGATGAGGATATATTTTTGGAGATAGCATGTGGAGCACTTAAACCAATTAGAGACTTGCTCATCACGCATTGGCTATTTTTGGATGATCAGCTACAAAGCACTTTGCATGGATGTAGGCTAAAGATATAATTGTGAACTGATAGTTGACTAAGAGAGATCTATTGTTATAATTCTTACATGTAAGCCTATTTTTGTAATGATGTGTGGCTAATAGTAGCATATGACCTATATTGGGATTAAATAAGTAGTGAAGGGAAATTCCCCACCCTTATAAATATATATTGAAATGTGTAGTAGAGAGAGAGTATAGATATATGTGTGAAAACTAGGCTATAGTGAGATTATACTGTCAAATATGTTACATGCATGAGCGTATACTACTATGATTATATGGAAGCTTATGTGTATTTAATGCAATTAATATAATGGATATTATGGACTGAAACAAGGTGTTATCATGGTTATATTTCAGTATTACATTCTTGATTCCATTATGGTTATCTGTTAAGTATGTTATGTTCTAGATCTAGATCTGAATATGTAATGTAGGAAGATGTATTAGCCATAGATCTAAATGATTAAAGTCTTCATCATGCTAAACATCTTGTAATAAAAACCCTAAAGAGGGTCCTGGTACCTTTGCACACTTTGGGTGAGTGCTTAGTCTAGGTTGAGTGATGTGCCAACGCACCTGGGCTTGTATTGTTGAATTCTAGGATGTATCAACTTATATCTTGTATATGTTTGTGTCTTGATTTACATTGTTTGCAATATATTACCTATGCTTGATTATTAGTTTTCTTAAATGGCCTTGAGGCATTTGAGTTTCTTTTGACATCCTAAGTGGTTTCCCATGTTTTCCATATGATATTATGCTAATCTCTTATTGTACTACTATGTGTTTTGACTAGTTTCTATTACATCATGCCATGCTTTTTTTTTACTAATATTTTTTCCTATCTTTTCTCATTATTTTGCATGTGGCATGGCTATTACCATGCACATTCTCTATTCATCTTGTAGGTGTTATATTTCATATTTGCACATCATTTTTAGCTTTCCTCATTCGAGCCACACTCACATCAGTTCATCTCATCCACCCCAAACGAGTGGGAGAAATCATTGGGTTATTATTTCACCCTCTCACTAGTCCATAAACTAGAGATGACATGGTGCACAAACAAATTAGACCAAATACTAATTAACAAAAAGGTTCAAAATTAGAATTTGGCCAAAATCAATGCAAGGATAGAAATGCTCAATAGAGACATGAACGATGGGCACTAGTGTTCCACCTAGGTGGTTCCATCCTGTGAGTAGAAATAGGTACAATATAGGCTCAACAGGTTTTTTCAGAGACATTATTTTCCAAAATCCAGAAACATATACTCAGTTGCAAGTTACTATCTAGTACAACAAGAATAAAATCAGTGGCAAAATTCATACTTTGAGAAAGGAAACTTTCTTGTTTTGCATCTTTTCTATTGGTATCAAATAAGAAATGACATCTAGGGAATATGTAGGATAATGATATGTCTAGAATAATGTTTCATCCATGGCTAGTTTCTATTGGGTTTGTGACCATTTGCAGTGGCACTTATCCATGGGGAAACATCAAGTGGTGGAGGTAAATTCCTATAACTCTCCCAACACTCTCCCATTGGCAATAGGATTCCTAAATCCTTAGTAAGGAAATAATATGGGTAAATCCTCGTACATTCAAACCAATGCGGGAATTAAAAAATATTGAATCTTCAAACCATCTCAAAGGAAACAAACATAGAGGAACAATTATATCTCTTTTCTCATGACATTTAGGTGTATTATATCCTTAACTCACTTGTTTTTCATACATAATTCTATACAAATTTCTCTAAGTTAAAGTTCAATTTCATATTCCATGAGAATTGAATACACTTTTATTCTTTTACAGGTCTGTCCTTATCCAAAAAATGAAACATAAATGGAACAAGGAGAAATCTCAAGCGTAAATTTCTCAAGAAAAGGCAATATCCAAGCTAAAATGTAGGAATTATTTCTACTATGCACACAAGGTCACCCCTAGGGTCCTCATCCCCTCATATTCTATTATATACATCTTAACATATCCAATTGAAATGTTATCAATTACAATCTTCATTTGACATGCTATCAATTATAACCTCTTTCTGCTCTCCACAAGGTATGTTATTTCTATCTACTTCATGCTACCAAATATTCAATGACCAACATAAAGTGGGGACAAATTTAGACATGAAATAACACACTTAGTATTATTACATCACGCCTCTAGTACTAGGAAATAAAAATAGACATTAAAAACATTTTTTTTGCTTCACATTTACATTGTTTTATCTCTCTTTACTTTTGTCCTTTGCTTTTTAAGAACTACACCTCTAATTTTGGACATTACATAACATGTGACCCAAGTCAGTTTTTTCTTTAAATTATTCTTTGGATCCTCTCAAAATTTAGCATTGAGGCTCTAATTTCCCCTTTGGGTGCTTCTTTCTTCCCCCCTTTTCTCATGTTTAAAAGGCCACATCATCCATTACCTTTTCTAAAACTCTTATTATCACTTTAGGTTAGATTTTTAGTTGTTAATGTATAAATTCAAACAAGGAAATCATATATATATATATATATATATATACATGAATTACTAACTATTCTAAGGGGATATGCAATTTGGGATCTTACTTCCTATTTACTACTTAAGAAAGGAGTGAAGTTCAAGGAATACATTTTAGCTATATCATTCATTGCATAAGAAGAGAGAATTCTATATTCCATCTCACACATTCATCTTAGGGAAAAATTAGTTGTATCTTGGTGTGACTAGCACAAGGGAAACCTAGATTCAAGGGATATGATTTTATCACATGCACACACACACACACACACACACACACACACACACACACACACACACACACACACACACACACACACACACACACACACACACACACACACACACACACACACACACACACACACACAAACTATATTGAATATAAAATGTAGTGCAATTATCAATGACACTCACATTAGGGTGACCTCTAAGGTCAGTCTGAATCAAGTCTATGCATAATTTATTCCATCTAATGAGTTCTTGAGCCTTGTGTAGGTAGTTAGGGTTTTTTTAAGGTACATGTGTGATAGTGAAACCCTTCAAAAAATTTAGAGTGATAAATATTAAAGTGAAGATGAGATTTTTAAACCCCAAAAAGATCAAATACATACTCACAACTAAGACACTAGTACCTAGTTTAGATACTAGCTCCCAAGGAAGTCTTGTCCTCCTTTGGGTGGTACTTTCCAAAATACTTTTAGATATCTATTCTCTAGATGAATCTTATTCAGTTCAGATCCATCCTGTTCCACCCGTTATACTGTCTAAAATCAGTCCAGATGGCAATATAAAAGCTTACTCACTCTCATCTTCTCATTACCTACACTTATTTTCCATTACATGTCATATATTTATTATTTCATATATATATATATATATATATATATATATATATATATATGATCTCAGTCCTTTGATAAAGATTTAAATCCCTTAAAATGAGTTGGATGTACACTAAGTGCCATGACATAGAAAACAATGTGTATATAGGCTATTCTAACTGAGACCCTATAGTACTATTCAATTGTTTGTAGTATTTGTATTAATATTTAGTACCCTCTAACTTTAAAGTATAATAAAATTTGTGTTGATGAATACAATTTACACATCAAAGGGAGGAATGATAGGATAATATGTCCTGCTAGTTTTAGGACCAAAAAATGTGATTCAGTACACAAGTTATAGGGTATTGGCTTTTTTATACCAATAAAGGGGTGTTTGTTGGACTAAATGGATCCTTCAAGAAACAGTCCTTATACATTCTTAATTTGATTTAAATTTGAAACCCTCTTAAACTTATCTAATCTAAGGGTGTTGCTCAAAGAAACAAAATAAGGAAATGAAAGGTAGAGAAAAAAGAGAAAACTCCTAAAATAGACATGTTTTAAATACTTGATTCTTGATTTTCAAAAATAACATGTTTTCCTTATTAACAAGAAGCATGAAATATAACTTAGACTCAAATTTTAATGGTACTGATGCACATTTTCAAAAGAAATTTAAAACTTAGCTAAACTAAAACTTAGATTTACCAATTAAATTACTAAATCACACATCTATCTTATTAATCTAGGATACAACATGTTATGGTGATTTAATTCAAATTTACATAGCATAATCTAAATGCCAACTAGGAAAGAAATGAAAGATATGTCAAGAATCAAGAAATCTCAACACATAAATTTGTAGTAGAAAAGGGAAATGAGATCATGGAAATATCAACTCACATGAGTTAATGATTAGACAGGATTGCATCTATTGATCAAAATGCCATCTCCCCCTTTTATAAGTGGGGCATACATATTTATAAAAATTGTAACTATATTTAACTTCCTTCATTAGGTAATGATCCAGATTCCTTTCCTAATAGCTGGCTATACAGAACAAATACCTCAAACCGATTCAACATGAGAAATACCTTATGAAAATGACATTTTTATCTTGAGTGTAAAATATTCTAGAGGTTAGCTAAATTTATTTGTTCCAAGCATGAAAATTGGATGGAAAACACAATCTAATTGAAGATATGATATTTTGATACTCCATGATGATGAAAACATGAGGAGAATGGATAAAACCCATTTTTGGGCTAATAAAATATTTTGTCTCTTCTGCAATCATCATCATTCTATTTTTGCAAGTGAGAAATGGTTGACTATGACACTAAAATCATTTAATCCTTTTTGGAGAAGAAAAATCCAAAATGTAGAGTGACAAATGTAAAGAGATCCACTTATTCTTCCTTTAAACTCATGCTCTATGTTTTCCTTTGTTTTGTGGGCTACATGAACCCACAAAACAATAATTCCTTATAAACTCTTAGAAGTGTCAGGGTTTGAAAAGTCCATGGAGAACTATAATTTGAAAATTCCATAGAGTATTCACGGCTGAAAAATACATAGAGCACTAGAATTTGAATAGTCCATGGAGTAATAGCATTTGAAAAGTCTGTAGAGTATTGGCATTTGAAAATTCCACAAAGCATTGGAATTTGAAAATTCCATGAAGCATTGAAATTTGAAAAGTCTGCAAAGTACTGATATTTGAAAAGTTCCTGAAGCACTAGAATTTCTTTGATCTATGGATTTCTAACTTGTACGAACTTATTCTTTTAATGCTTAACACTTATCCCTTTTTTTATGTTATACCATGAAGGTCATATTCCTTTTTTTAAATCCGTGGTCATGATTCCTTTGTTCTATGGGCTAGGTGAATCTGTAAAACACCAAGTCCCTGAAATATCTATAGAACACTAAGATATTTGAAAACCTACAAAACACCAAATTCTTTGTCATGTAGCTTCGAAACTTAGTTATATCTAAATCCTCTTTGTACCACGTGGTAAATGTTTCTTGCATTACAGATTCCATTGAGTATACTACATCCTTTACTTGTGTAATTAACCAATTCTGTGGAATTCCATTTTCTCCAGGTGTGTGCAACACTATGTTTTGCTTTTCATGTTACTTCATGGTTTCCATTGATTTTCCATAGAAGACTAGGGTTTTTACAATTCTACCAAAGAATAGGTTTTGAATTTTATGTATGTTGTATAAAACACACTTATATTGAGGGGGGGTGAATCATTATTATCCAATTTTTAAAAATTTAAACTTTATCAATCAGAACATCAAAAATTACGTAAGATGTAATAGTTGCACAATATGGTAATTATGTGGAAACCCTTTTGGGAGAAAAACCACAGATAAAAGTTTTCTTGGAGTTACTGTCCAAATCCAGCCACAAAATTAAATAATTTACAAATTTTTATAGGAACCAACCTACTAGAGACATAAATTCATAATGTTGAGAACCAACTTAGCTTAATTCATGAGCATAAACTCATTGGAGACACCAATTCCAAAGGCCAAGAATCAACTCATCTTGACTCATGAGTATCAACTCATTGGAGAAACCAATCCCCAAGATTGAACACCAACTCAGAAATGTAAAGATCCACCTACTTTAGTTACTTCTTCAACTTGATGATGGCATTTATATTATACTTCACTTCTTTCTGCTATTTCTGCATACTGCACTTTACAATTTTCTCAAGCGCTACTCGTTCTTCATTCTTCTTCAACAACATGACATTCTAATCTTTCTTATTTTTATCTTCCTCTTTCTTCATAGATCCCCTTGACATAGCTTCATTAATAACTCCTATCTTCTCCCTCTCTTATTTTTATTTTCAAGATGGCATTATAATATCATGATCACTCACTTGATTTTGTAATTCAATCGATTTATATATCATGTTCATTTCATGAATAAATATGAATTTTCAATTAGTCAATAGTATTTTGAATATTTTTGTTGGGCCAACTTTAGTATACTTTGAAATTTAAATATTTGAATTTTTCATACACTCTAGCGGACTTCCCCTATTTTCTCTTGGTCCCATGGAATTTCATGACCATTACAAACAATTCTAGACATTTTGAACTTTTTCCTTCGTTGAAAGGCTATCCTCCTTTGTATCGCAGCACTTGTTGACTTCTACGGATTTCTCTTCATTACCTGACATATATCCTTTTTTGAGCGGTATTATTTTAGACCAAAAAAATACTTTAGTCTATTTCATCATTATGTGAAGAACTACTATGACCCACAATACACCATAGATACTTGAAGAGAAATTTAAAACCCGTGAAGCTTTACAAACACCCGCGGATCACTTCAAAATATATGAAACACTACAAACATCCATGGAAAATTACAAAACCCACATAACACAATGAAAACCCTCAAAACACTATGAAATAGTTTTCTTTGGCATGCGAAATGTAGAATTAAAACTAAATTATCTTTTTCATAAGGGTCACACATCAGTAATCATCAATGAAAATATTTATAATGTAAGAGATACTTATCAGTAATCCTTTGACATCAATGAAAATATTTCCAACAATCTACCCTTTATAATTGATGGCAACTAACCATCTTACAACCCCTTCCATCCTTATCTATTAGCCCCTGGCTTTAACTCTCTTATTTCTCCCTCTTGATTTATTAATTCTCCTAACATTAAATTATCCCCATTTTGACATCAATGGCAAAGGAAAACTTCTTAGCACACTCTCCTCTTGAAAATATGCTTCCATTTTAGTGACCTGTTGAAAAGGATATCACTCCCATATTTTTTATGAGATATTAAAATGATTATTTTGGAAGAGGTTTTATAAAATATCATGAATATATTATTTTGTGGCAATGTATTCTGATATAACTTGCTGATCTGCAATTTTCTCTCTCATAAAATGATATTTAATGGGATTTGTTTTTCTAGAGTACATAACTAATTTTTTGAGAGGTTAATTACACTAGTATTGTTACAGAGTATAGAAATTAGAGACACAAATTCTACCTTGACATATTTTAGTGTATGTTTCATCTAAAAAACTTGTGTGCAACATGATGCTATAACAATGTATTATGCTTCAGCTATGGATATAGAAACATCTTGCTTCTTTCTTAACCAAGATACTAAATTCTTACCTAAAAAAAGAACTTTCACTTGTACTCTTTATGTCATCAATACAACTAGCCCAATCTGCATCTGTATATGTTATTAAAGAAAAATCTTATCTTATTTGATACCACAAACCATAATCCACCGTACCTTTAAGATAAATGAATATATTTTTGGCAGCTTGCACATAAGTTTTTTTTAGGATTTTGAAATCGTGCTACCATTCCTACTTCTTGCATCACATATAGTCTTGATGCATTTACATATAATAAACTTCTAATAATTGATCTATAGGGAGTCTAATTAGCCTCAGGAGACTCATCATCCTTTCTCAACTTACAACTTGTGATCATTTGTGTACTTACTAGATTCCAATATTCCATTCTAAAATTTTTCAACATCACCTTGATATACTTGGTTTGTGAAATGAATATGCCTTTGTGAGATTGAGAAATTTGTAATCCAAGGAAGACATTATAACTCACCAAGCATGGATAATTTCAAATTATTTTTGAATTTCCTCATACAAACTCTTGACACATCTTATTCGTTACTTCCTCCAAAAATGATTTCATTAACATAAACAACAACAATTAGTTGATTCTAAACCTTCTAGTTTTGATATACAATATTACTATCATCAATATATTTATTGAACCCTTGTCTGTTGTAGATAACGTTTTCAGTATTGAGTACTCAGGCTCTGGGGGCTTATTTCAATCCATAAAGACCTTGTCTTCAACTTGCATACATATTCCTCATCATCTGATAATATCAATCCTTTTGGCCACTTCAGTGTAAAACTTCATCTTTCAAATTCCCATTCAGAAAAGTATGGTTTAACATCCATTTGATAAAATTTAAAGGATTCTAGTAACAACTAAATGCCAAAAGACATTCTTAATGGATTCGAAATGTGCAACATGAGAAAAAGTTTCTTCAAAATCAGTACCTTCAACTTGTGCATAGCCTTTACATACTAACCTTTCTTTATTTCTTACTACTTGTCCATCTTCATTCACCTTGTTTCTAAATACTCATTTGGTGCTAATCACATTATTTGTCCTTAGGTCTTGGGATAAGCTCCTAAGTTCTTATTCTTCTCTATCTAGTACAGGTTATTCTTCCATAGCTCTAATCTAGTGCTTATTCTTCTCTTGCTTCAACAAAAGATAATAAGGCTCAATTTTGGACAACAAAGACATATTTGCATGTTCTACTACATCTACCAGTATTATTATTGGTTTGTACTACTAAGATTTTTTTCTCTTACAATCTGATTTTATAAATGATTATTTTAGACTAATCTAGATGGTGTTTTTGTTTCCTTTATATTAAAAAATTCTTCCTCATCTTCATCTTCCTTTTCATATTTGTTGTTGGCTTCTTTTGAATAATCAATTTTCTTGTGTCATGCTCTTTTTATACATGATATTTTTTTGGAAATAGGGTGAAAATGGGGGTTTTGAAAGGATCTTCAATCCTTGTAAAAGAAGCCCTCATGGAAAGTTGTAGTAAAGAAATAAGAGAACATTCTTATAGGCATTGAAGAACAACTAATTCAAAAGACTCACATCTAACAGGGCCATTCCATAGTATGAATATTACTAGAGTATTCAGTTACATATTTAGTTGCAACAATAGCATTTTCTGTCAACCAAATATCCACTAAATTGATGAGGTCTAGGTAGTCTTCGTTGATGATTTTTCAAGTCCTCTCACTATAATTTCATTCCAGGTCTTTGATACGCACAGAGAAGGCCCTATTAAATTTCCTCAAAATTATTGAGAAAAATGTGTACTTCATCAGGATCTTGTTGGGAAGGGGGGATGATTTTCTAAATTCCTTACTCAAGAAGATGGAACAATATCAACATCCACCATAAAGATAGTGAGATAACCTAATTTTTTTTTGCCTAGGAGGGGAGTCAGGGTAGGCCGAAGAGATACCTGCAAAATAACTTCAAGAATCTCACTCTTGGTGTAAATATTAATATGGCCATGGGATGAGAATGGGAGGTAACCTGCACGAAACTCAGAGGTACTGAGTGGCAGATTTGAGTGGAGCCATTACGACATCTGGGGAGACCAGAGTGAGAATTCCAAAGCAATGTTGATAAGAGTCAGAGAAGAAGGGGAAGTTGGGTCTAAACATGCGATGTTTCAGTAGAAACAAGAGAAATCTTTGCAGGGATCAGAGGTGATCCGAATATGGCAAAGAGTATGAGGTAAAGACACGAGCAAAGACAATGGGGGAATCAACCAAACTCACTTTGACCGATGATCAAAATATATGAATCTGAGTCAGAATGGAGATGGAATTTCTCCTATGATTCCTTGTGCGATGGGAAGGAGCAGTCAAATCCTCCAGGGGTATATATTCCAGGGTGAAGTATGGGAAGGAAAAAGGGTGATACAGAGCTACATGTCGTAGCTTGCAGGGGGATTTCAAAAAAGATCTTTTTGGGACGCTACATATCCAATTTATAGAGCTCTTGTATAAAAGAACTCTGATGACTTGAAATGGAATTCGGACTTCTCTATAAAGTTTGAGTGATTGTTTAATAAAATGAAAATCCTAAGGCTTGTTATTGCATTCCTAATCTCTTAGTGACTCACATGAAGACTCGGAGCAAGAAAGAAACATACTGAGGTTCCATGGATCAACTTATATCTACCCTCCAGCTATGAAGTATCTCATCAACCAGCTCTTACAAATCTATCCCATGGCTATGGAATTGAGAATCTCTTTCAAATCTCAATTGATATGTTGAATTGTCAGTTTCATATCACCCTAGCAGTAAGAAATCATCTAGCTCAATCCTTCAAATGAGCATTTAAAATAAATGCCTCCCTCATGAGGGAGCCTCATTAAGAAATCACAATTAACTCTAACAGAAACAAGAAAGTTGTAGAATTACCTACTTTAACTAGTCCCTTTTTTTCTATGTTTCCAACACACTTCTGGTCACTCTAACACAGTGAGAAAAACAACCTTTCCATGAATTGCGTAATCCCTCATTAGCTTGTATGATATTATGAACCTCAGAGGTCAACCTTAACGTTTTCACAGGTAACTAGCTACATCTGGTTCCAATACTTGTCTGATAGGGTTATTTCTTATATTAGAACATGTTACTTAGATATTAGAAAAGAACAAAAGGAGCTGCCTTTGATAGATTATGATTGTAGAAATTGCTTTAAATCCATAATATTGACGAAAACCCTTCAATCCAATATTTCACACGATGTAGATCCGATATTTAGTAATTGAAATTTATCCTTATTAATAAATTTGTTGTGTGTTTAACATTTCATTGAGTGAACCCATCCATCAAGGTCAAGCATGATATGTTAAGGCTATAAATGGCATTAAATTCCATCATAATTCTTATCACTTTCTTTACCGCCGCTAAAAAAGGATGAGGCCATAATTAGATAGGTTAACATCTGGGTGAAGCCACAACAAAAAGGTTCAGAGTCTAAAGATCACCAACCAAAAGAAACTATATTTTTGAGAAGATAGAATAAATCTTTAACAATAAGGGTGAGGAGGTCCTCCAGAAAATATTCTATCCAATTATTGGATTGACCATGTAAGAAAACACCCATTGATTATCTAAATGACCATTCAACAAGGGCCTATTTCCCTGTTGGTAGATATGTTGAAATTATAATCATTTGAAAACACAGATTACAACAGATCTAATAGTCAGTTAGACATTGACACTAGTTTGCGTACATTAGTCCACTAAGCATGTTAACCACTTGAATTAGAGGATTCTTACACAAGTTTCCTTAGTGAATCACTTTCAAAAGCTAACCTGTCTGGAGCCAATTTCTGAGCCAGACCAACTCAATCACCTTTAAGGATAGCTATGGATCTTCAACTCTGTGGTTTGTACCAGTTCTTGAAGCTTTCTAGAGGCCACCAGGGGGTCTACCAGAATTATCCCTAAGAAATAGATCCTCCTCCAAAGACACTTGGGTTACCTTTAGCGTATTCAACATCCAATGTTAATAATCTCAACCAACCTCAATGGAGGGGTTGGCCACTTTTTATGACACGATATCATCTCATACCAAACACATTTGCACTTTCAACTTCAAGTTTTGAAAGTTCTCAAATGCTTTAGACATTGCAAATCCCAAGCTTTTATTATTGAAGAGTAACCAAGAAAAATGCATTCAATCATAGGTTAGATTCAAAATTACCTACAGTCTTCATTCATAATCATTGTACTTGATGTAGCATTTTCTTGGCACATACTTTGGGAGGTCGGGTGTGACAGGTTTTGGTCTACCCTTTCATAGTTCATAACGTGTCTTGTTATTATTTACTATGATCTGCCCTCTATTCTTAATATATATTGTTGTGTTGACTACATCTCTCTATAATTTTATTAGATACTTTGGATTCATCTAGCATGGTTCTTTCCATCTCTTAAATAGTTATATTTTTCCTTTCAATAACTCCATTTTGATGTGGATTTATTGCATATGAATAATGTATTTTTAATTCATGATGTTCACAATACTCTATGAATTAATTTGAAGTGAATTATCCTCCTCATCATGATATTAAACACTTGATTTTCAAATGCATTTCATTTTGAAGCAATTCTTTGAATGCCTTAACTATTTCAAATGCTTCAGATTTTTTTTATAGAAAAGTAACCCATGTCATTCTATAATAATCATCAATAAATAACATAAATACATCCCACCTTTCATGTTTTGAGTTCTTTTAGGACCAGAGAGATCATTATGAAAAATTTTCCAACAACCTTGTTGTTGAGTACTCCTTTGTGTTTAATGAGGCTCTTTTCTTCTTTCCAAATTGACATTTTTTGTAAATTGTATTTTTTGGTGTAGTAATATTTGGCATGTCTCTAATATCTTGTTTGGAACTAACTTTCACTAGATTATCAAAGTTTGTATGGCCCATTATCTTATGCCACAACTAACTCTCATTAATTTACCCCATGTAGCACTTTTTAAATATTATTTGTTGTCTTGCATGCATCATCAAAAACCTTCCATATACTTGTCTTTATGACTTCAAATACTCTATCATAAAATGTTACTGTGTATCCCCTATCACTCATTTGTCTCACACTCAAAATATTATGCTTTATTCCTTTAACATATAATAATTTTTTTAGTTTTTGATTCAAAATTATTTAATATGATGATGCCTTTACTTGAAATTATTGTAGTGGCACTATCTCTAAATTTTATAGGACCTCCATTTACCTTTTTCAATGTAAGAAAGTTACTTTTGTCTCCAGTCATGTGGCTTAAGAAATGCCCATCAATGTACCACTGTTTTTCTTTATTATGTGTATGAAATGTTGTCTAAATAATCATGGAATTTTCTTTGTTAATTTCTTTCTCATATTTCTCCTTACAAAAATATTCTGACTCATCCTTATAATTGTCTTTTGCTTCCTCATTCTTATACTTCCTAAAGGATTCCACAAACCAACTTCTACAAAAGTGATATTTATGCCAAAGTTATGGTACTTGTAACATTCAATACTAAAATTCATTAGAGCTACAAATGAGTTGTAATATCTATTTGAGGACACATATGATTTTGCATTTTTTTTCCTATAAAAACTTCTTACATGATCTCAACAGTCTATTGCTCGAACTGGTTACATGAAAAAAATAGCCTTAAAAGAAATTTTGAATCTTGATTTTGTAATACCGCCTTGGAGGAAACAATCTTCTTGTAGAATCCTTGTTTAACTTTGGAGGAGTAATATTTTATTGTGGAACTTAGCTTTATTTCCTTCTACCACTTTCATTTGAATTGTTTGTGTGTTGAGGGACATGCAATTCTTCCTTCTTATTGCTATTATATTTGGAAGAACTTTTAAGAGCATCTACATATATTTTTGATTTCTCTAGAATTATAATATTTGGAGACTCTTTTGGATATTATATTGTACACTTATCACTGTACCCAATACCTAATTTGATAAATGGTTATCTCTAATTATCAATGATGTTTTCGAAGACTTTAGATCTCTTTTCAAACTTGATATATCTCTTCAACTTGGTAGTTTATTTCTCAAGTTCCTTTCTTAAGGAAACAAATTCATATTCAAGATTCTCATAATATTTTTTCTTTCTATTTAAACTATGTTCTCACATCCTCATCCATCTTCTCCATCTCTTATAGCTGAAGTTGTAGATCAATTTTGATTTTATTGGACTCTTCAAGATCATGTGTCAAATTTGATTTGAGGGCACCATACTTATCTTCTAGTTTCTAAAATTGTTATTTTCATTTTTATTTTTCTTTCTTAGAATCTTGAATTATTATAGGGTAGAAATGAGTTCACCTTCAAGATCCACTCCATCTTCAAATTTAGTATCTTCATCATATTCTTCATCCATATCTTATTTAATTTATTTAAACTCTAAGGCCATGAGCAGTGATTCGTCTTTATCACTAGAAGTTATTATTTCATCAATTTCTTTAGATGAGTTACTTTCCCCCTTGATATAAATGTTTTTATTGAGCTTGTAGATATTCTTCTTACTTTTTGATCTTCTTTAGTTATAACTATTCTTGGATTGATAATACATGTTACTCTCCTTCAAGTTTTGTTTTTATTTATCATCCTTGTTATTATATGGGAATTTGCTGGCATAATGTAGTATTTCACCACAATAAAAGAATTTGAATGGTAACTTACCTTTTTGTTTTCCAGACCCTTTCTTCAACCCTTTGATAAAGTGAGATTCTTCTTCATCATTATCATTGCTAGAGAAATCATGTGGTTCAGGTTTCTTTCTTTTCACCTTCCTTTATGATTTAAATGTATCTTCTCACTTTGATGATTTATCACCTTCAATTCTCATCTCATATGCTGTGAGAATCCCATGAAGTTCATCTATTATTTAGATAGTTAAATATTTAAACTCTTCAAAAAGTAGAAATTTTGGCATCAAATCTCAGAGGGAAGAGATCTTAGAACTTTTTACATAATAGTTTCATCCTTAATTTATTCACCAAGTCCTCTAATAGTATTCACAATTTTATCCACATGAAAAATGTATGATGTAATGTTTTTATCCTCCTTCATATTCAAATTCTCAAATTTACCTCTATGTTTTTGGGTATTTTATTTCTTCACTTTCATCTCATTCAAAGATGTTCTTGAGCTTATTCTAAATTTCCTTACCTAAACTACCATGCATTAATTTGATAGATTATGGTTCACACAATCCACTCAAGATGGAATTCATATCCTTTCCATTGCTCTCTATTTCTTTATTTTCAAATTGATCTATTGAAGGAGTTCCTAGAACTATATAACCGTTACCAACATATTACCATATATCAAAACCAAGATCCATTATATAGGTGTGCATTTTTATACTCCAAAAGGAAATATTAGTTCCATCAAACAATGGTGCACTGTGTTGGTGAGAAAAATTTTCAGGTGGAAAATTTTGTGGGTTTATTTCCAATGTCATGGGAGACGAAGTCCCTCTACTTAAACGATTCAACTTCCATATTTTCATGCATGATTAAAGTGATTTTTATCTGTGGTGGCCTTGTAGCTGGGGATCTAGCAAGGGCACTCCACTAACCCTACATAAAAGCTAGCAATTTCTTGTTAGAGAGGAATTTTTCAAGAGAGTGGGAAAGGGAGTCATAATATGAAGTACGGGAAAGTAATGTTGTAAGTAGAAAATTAGATTATTACATACAATAGTCAGAAATTTCATCACATGCATTAAAGAGAAGAAAACCAAAATATTTTAATGCTACAGGATAGAGGAAAACATGCATACAAATATGCACACATTCATATGCCATGGAAAATTGAAACTTATTCCTTAATTAACATTGAAAATACAGAGTTGTACGTAGTACAAGAATGGAAGAAATTAGAGAGTGGGTGGATGGAAGAATTATCTATCTCTTTTCTTCTTCACAAGGATCTCTCTCTCATAAATTCACAAAATGATCAACTAAGAAATTTTAGAAGTTCAGAAGATTCAGAAGCTAAGAAGATCCTAAAATGAGGAGATAATTATAATTTATAGAAGAGGAGAAACTCTTCATCTTCCTGGTGACCTTTCATATGTCCTACTATTGATTTTAGACTATTCACATTCTTGTCAATTATTAAGAACCTTTTATAAAAACAAGGAAACTTAATTTTTACATCATGTTTTTAAAGTCACTTTTAATTGTCTTAATGACATATTAAAAAGTGTAAACCCTAACGTGAAATTAGATCATTTGATAGAGAGAAAGTTGGGGGGAAGAAAGAGAGACAGCGAAGGAAGAAGAAGAAGAAAGAATCATGTAGAAGAATGAGGTGCTCTAATGGACTTGATCTCATTTCCTAACCAGTCTCGATCTTGTGCTACTGAGAAGACCTTTGTTTCTCCAAATTTCTTACTGAAATGAGCCAATACATGTTCCACTCTATCAGCATGGGGAATACATACATAGCTTAAAGTCTCAGTCTAGCCATCATAAACACCGTTGACATATTTTCACTTTTTGAACCATGATGGATGATTTTTTGTAATGAGTGCAATGGTAGCACAAATATCTATGAGGAATTCTAGGGTATCCTTATTGAAGGATAATGGAGCACCCGCTTCTTTTTGAACATATTCTTCGAATGGCCTCATCAAATCATCAAATTTTGTGTCTTATCCCATTACATGCACTCCAAGTTTTTTAATTTGGTAATTAATACTATCCTATAACTTCTATGCTTGTTCCTCTTTATCATCCAGCTTATAAATGGCTTGGTTGATTACTTCAAACTTGATTTATAAGGCCCTTTCCTATACACATGACAAGTCTTCAGAAGGGGTGCTAAAAAACCCTCTTATTAACCAACTCATGAGAGTGAGTTTTTCTCATTTCATTCACTAGTGGACATAGAGGATCCCAGTGATCCCTTTATTTCTCCAAATCTTCTCAAAGCACCTACATCCTATTTCTAGTTGCACACATGTAGGCGAAGAGTTTGACTACCTCTTGGAGCATTGAATTTCCCTTATCAAAAATTGTGTTGATCCATTCATTATTAGCTCATCCTTACACCAAGAGCTCTTGTCCCTTCTTTAAATATTCTAGGTTAAAGCTACTAATGGGTGCAACTTATTTGATAGGAATCACCAAAGCACTCAGATCCACTAGGTGTTGAACATAGGATGAAAGGGTTTGCACATGCTCTTTTATCTCATCAATATTTTTCTTCTATTATTTTTTCCTCACCACCAAGTGAGCAGAAGACTACTGGTACATATGCAAATCCCTTTCATGAGTAGCCAACCCTAGTTAGATTGTGCTCATTTCATAATTAGTTGGTTTCATTTCATCCACTGTATTGATCACCTTAGGTTGGGATACCTTAATATATTAGTTACCTATTTCTCCACTATATAACCATGAGACCGTGTGCATGAAATTTATTTTTCTTCCCTTGGCCAATGAGGCAATTTCTGATAAATCGGGCACCGTGACCTATTGAAAATGCATATATTAGGTGTTATTGTCTCGTGCATCCATGGGAACATTTCATCAGAATTAGGCTCTATGACAGACATATAAACCATTCCCTACTCAGTTGGACGAGGCATATCTTGGATTGGAGAGGTAGTAATATGGATAAGTAGTGAGGCCTCTTATGACAGTTCATTTATTGGGTCTTGAACTATGTACTCTTCTTCTACTAGTGTTTCTGCCACTGGGTGTTCCTCTTGCATTTCTGTAACTGGGTCTTCCTTTATCTTGGCTCTCTTTGGTGACTTTTTGTGAGAATAAGTCTCTAATTTTGTGTATTTTCACTTTGAACTTTCTCCATAGTGTCTTGAACTTGAAGTAATTTCCACCTCTTTAGATGATGATCGTTGAAAATTTTATTTCTAACTCGTAGGGATACCTCGTGATTGAATGACTATGGCTCTTTTCCTTTAAAACAAATCCCTCATCCTCCTGACCACTTTTTCAGTCCATTCCTTAATGTCTCCTGACTCGTGAGTGTGCCAATTGACTTGAGGTAATGGGGAAACCTTGATTACCACATATTGAGGATCATACATTTCTATTCCATCATCTTGCAAAATATTCTCATATCAAGAGAACTAAAATTTCCTCATCTCATCAATTTTCATCCTTCTCTTGTACTTTGAATTCATTGACACAGTTATCATAATAGTCCCTCAATTTGTGGATCATGGTGTAACTCTGGGATATGAAATTTATTCGGATCAACTCGTATATCAAATTTGGGTCTAGTGGTGTAGGAATGTAGAGTCAAATGTGTGAAGGAAACCTCTAGATGAGATGCATCATTTGTATTATTACACATGAACACCCTGAGAGAAATGGGAAATGAGATCAACTTATTGTTTCAACTTATGAGTTTGTTGTTCACCTGTGTGAATTGTCTACAGAGCTCAAATAGCACAATTTGGTCACTAAGGTGCTTGGGAAACCTTAGAGGATCTTGGTCGAAGCTGACAACTTACAAGTAGGAGAAAATCAAGAATTATATGAAATAGGAACCATATTTTTTATTAAGGATGCCACTTGTGGTGACATCATTTCCTCTAAAGTTTGGACCATGTACATTATGAATGCATCATTCACACGGGTGAAGTGTTTGTGACTTTCTTCCATTACTAACTGAGGAAGTTTCTCAAACACTGGGACTTTGGCAATAATGTTCAGGGTAAGAGACAATCTCTTGAATGACCTTGAGCTAGCGAGAAAATATACCAAGTAAGTAGTTACAGGTGTAAGTTGTCATTTATTATCTTCCCCCAATCAATCTGTCATTTTCCTTCAGTCACCATTAGGAGGAAAAGGGCCATCCAATCTTGAAATCCCCTCGTACTTGCTTCTTCCACCCTACTGAGAAGATTGATTGCATCCAAATAACCTTCACGAAACTTGCATCTCGAAAGTGTTTTGGGTATCCTTAACGGATTTCTTCCTATCTTAATCCATGACCCTAATGAAAATCCTTGTAGGTATGTGTCCATTTTCTCCCACTTGTGCACAACCTTCTCCTTTGTGATGACCAACATGTTAGGTGATGTTGGTATTTGTAAGGTGAGTGAGATGGTTCTGGGGGCTATGAATGTCATTTTCATGCCATTGTTAGCTTGAAATTTTCATGTGTGAGGCCCATAGTGATGTGAGAAAGCTAAGACTAGCTGAGTGATTTGTACAGACACAGGGTGTCCCGCAGCTGCGAACAACCCACTTGTGAATACTTGATCTTTGATCTTCCCTCTTTCCTTTTCCTTAATGCAATATTTTAGATTATTGAAATCCATATAGGAGACATCATTGTCATTTATCTCGTACTCAGAAGAGAAAGGTTTGTACTAGTTTTGTTCCTAAAATCTTAAACTTCATGATTACTCGACACTTACTATGTCTAGGAAGGGTGACTTACTATTTTTAGTAAGTGATAGAAAAGGTTTCTCTAAATTCCAACTGTATCTACCAACTTGAATGCCTAACTCCTAGTACATTCCTTTTGTGAAATCTTCCTTCTTGAGTAGCTTACTATTTTTAGTAAGTGCCTATGAGATAACTTAATATTTTTAGTAATTTTGAAATTTTATCTCTTTCGAACCTCAAGTGAATATGACAACTTAAATTCCTTCTTTTCCCTATGTTCCTCTCACCTTCTGGACCAGATTGCTATTTTTAGTAGGTTCTTATGAGACCACTTACTATTTTTAGTAAGTTTCAATTTTAGACCAAGTTGATATTTCTGATGATTTTTCTCCTTTGATACTTCTTTTGTGTTCACCACCTCCTTCACAGCTTCTTTAGATGGTGGATTACTCAAAATAGTGGTCTCCCATGTAGAAAGCTTGTTATTTTTAGTAAGTATGCTTTAGGTGATTAGATCACGGTGGGACAAAGATTTTTGATATGATTTTTTCACCCAATGTCACCCCTCTAAAATTTTGGACATACCCACTTGCTAGTTTGTGAGATTTTAAAACTTGAAAATTTTACCTGGCATTGACTACGGGCACAACAACCATCAATGGTGCTTGAAAATTATAAGCCCATTTCTCTACCTAAAATCATGATGGAAATTATATTTTTGATTTGGTTTTTTTCTTCTTGTTTCACTGGTGAATTTTCTTTGTAAATCAATTACTAGTTGATCAAGAAATGATCTTTTCATTTTCATTACACGGAAAAGAGGATTTCATTGTTGAGAAAAATCCTCACTGTGAATGGTGAGTTTTTTGCTGAGATTTTTACAGCCTCTGAATGGTGAAGACAACCAAAAACCTTGTCTCGAACTGTGCCCTGGTTTAAAAATTACATAAATGTCTTCGTTTGGCATCTACAAGGGTTTTCAAGTAAAATTATTTTTTTCTCCTCCATTATTCATTTCTTCAATCTTCTTCTCCTCTGATATTTTGTATTTTCAATGTGAGGAAGTTTTTGTGGAGTTATGGGGAGATGAAACAAAGATGCAAAAATGTGAAGTCTTGGATTTTATGTATTCAAAAAGAAAACACCAGATGTTGGGTGCATTTTTGTGACCCTAATGTCCCTTTAGATAAATTTATAAAAGCAATGTGAAATCCCCCATTATGCCTCATTGTGACACTTGGCAAGATATGACCAGTTGAGCATTTAGGTGAAAAAGCTTGAGGAGAGCACCTGGGGGGCTAAATTTTTGGCATATGGAGAACCAGAAGGAAGAGATAGGTTTGGGAACATTTTTGTGTTCCTGATGTACCTTTAGCTAAAGGGACAAAAGGGACATCAGTTTTCACTTCACACTAGGTTACGACACTTAGCGATCATCTATGTAGTGAGAGGAATGGCTCTGACTAGCTCCTAGGAGCTAAATTTGCAATGCAAAGGGTCACGTTGGTGACTTGGGGGGCCAAAAATGGCTGGGCACATTTTACCATCCCTTATTTCCCTTTGTTAAAGGGATGAAAGGGACATGAAATCACGCTAGGATCCTAGAGCTAACACGTTTCCACTTCAAAATTTGGCTAACTACAAGAACTCTTACCTTGAGATCGAACTTGTGAAGGCCGTATCTAGAGTTCTCGACATAATTTTACACAAAAAATTTATATGATTCTGACTGGAAATGGCCTTTTGAATCCAATAGAGGGGGTATCAGGTATCCATTCATCCATTTGAGCCCTAAAAAATAGGATTTTATTTTTCTAGCTATATGACTGAGCATGAGAAAAACTAGATGTTACCATATTACACCTAGGTGTTGTGGAAAAAATGATTCCCAAAAAAATTATCGTGATCTTAATTACTTTTCCATTGATATATTTGTTAGCCCCAAAATCCTTACAAAAATCTTGGAGCTGCTTCTCGAAGCTCAAATGTTTTTTTAACACTATGCGATGCTTAGGCCTGATAACTCAATTTTGGTGGACCTGCCCCAAAACTTCCAAACCTTTCCTGAATCTTACAAATTATATTCCCTGATGTTCTCAGCACTTTATTGCATCTCCATGTTGAATTATTCTCCTATGGTCTACTCCAAGGGCTGTAGTAGTCCCAGGAAGGCCAGTGGTAGTCCTTCCCAAAACTGCTCAAAACTTGACATTCTTCTCAAACTCCTGAAATCACCTAAGAGGACTGACTTTTATTTCCTAAATCACCCAAGGGACTAATTTTACATACACCAGAGGGTCATTAGACTAAGTAAGGCTGGTGTTGGGGATGGACTAGTCTAGGGGGCTTTAGAGGGTATGGATTTGATTTATTTTGACATTGTGGTATCGTTGTCCTGCTTCGGATTTATTTTCCTCTTGCAAAAATATTAGACACCAGCTGACTCTAGCTTGAGGAGGTGCTATGGATTGATCATATAAAAGACATTACACAAGAAATTGAAGAATCTCAGTTGACACTATATTGACAAGTTCCTTATCAATTAAGCCTTGTGGAGTTGTGTACAACTTACAAGAGAGATATGGCAAGGAAAAACACACACAAAAAACAAAAGAAAAGAAACATAAAACACAAGGAAAGGGAAAGAAACACACAATAGGAAGGAAAAAACACCTAAAAAAATCATCTATGGTATAGGGAAGGGGACAAACCACTATCATTGATGATATTGCTTCAGGTATTACCTATTGCACTGTAATTCTAATGGAATCTGATCAATATATGAGAGTAGAAACACTTTTTCACCACAAGCCTTGCAAATATGGAATGGGTCAAGCCACAATGAATCAAAATTTTCATGGCTCCCTTTTAGTTCTCTCATTTTTTCCCATAGTAGGATAAAGTCTCCAAATTTGAATTCTCTGGCCTTATCCTTTTTTTCAAAGATCTTCTTCACTTTCAGTTGATGCTCTGTGATATGGTCAACAAATTGGAATTTTTTCTCCTCCAGATTCTTAAGAAATAAGATCCTCTTTTCAATATAATCCTTGTATTGTTCATCCTTCTATTCCCTAGATAAATTTTAGAGCTTACATGTTAATTATAATGGGAATTTATGCTTCAACATCATATAGAAGCTGGAATGGCGACATACTAATTTATTTCTTTGGAGTGATCTTGTCCACACACAATGCATCATACAACTTCTTATGCTAATTCCTCTAGATTTAATCCATGAGATTGTGGAAAATACTCATGATATTCATGTTACTTGATTCATCTTGACCATTTCCCTATGGGTAGTAATATGATGAGTGGGACAGGGAGATTCTATAGCTATAGTAGAACTCCATCAACTCCATTGAAGAAAAATAGGTGGCGTTATCTACCATTATCTTTTGTGGGAATATAAAATGTACTATGATGTTTTCCTTGATGAAATTACATACTATCTCAGTGTTATCTTGCTTGACTAGGATGTCCTCCACCCACTTCATGAAATAATCTGTTGCTATGAGCATATAGGTGTGCCTCGTGCTTGAGTGAGAATTTAGAGTAGTGATGAAATCAACTCCCCACTATTGAAATAGTTCTTCAATGACAACTGATGTGAGTGGTAGTGCTGTGAGATGTGATCTCCCAATGAATTGTAGACATGCTTCACACTTGGAAACCCATTCTTGAGTGTCTATGAAGAGGGTAGGCCAATAATATATTCCTCATAGAATCTTATGTGATGTGACCATTGCTAAAAAAAATATCACCACACACTTGATTATGATATTCTTTAAGCAACTTTTCTTATTGTTCTTTTTCTATGCATCTGAGAAAAACATCCATCAAGACCTCTTTTATAGAGTGTGTGGTTCTAGATCACAATTTTTTTTCTCTTCATATTGAGTGTTCTCCTTTTCTTGTAGTAAAAAAGTAGGGGGAGTTCTCCATATGTTAGATAATATGTGATGTCTGTGTACCACTCATCAATAATAGTCATGAAGAGAACTTGTGGACTATCATCAAAACAATTTGAGCAAGGACAATTATCTTCACCATGTTACACCTTGAGAGCCTCATCTTTAGTGATCAATATACATAAGCTATTTCCCTGCACCAAATAGGAGGGTCGGATCTCCAAGTCATACTCTTGAGTCTTTGCAACCCAATTTCCTCTTTTAGCTCCAAGATCTTGTTATGTCAAGATGGACTTGATTGCACTATCAAGGACCATCACTACTGTATGAGAGTTGAGTATGTAAAACCTAAAACATTTTATAACCTTGACCACCAAATAGGCATGTTTCTCTAATTGGTTGTAGTCTAGCTCATTCTTCTTTAATGGGAAGCTCATGAAAATAATGGGTTCTTCTACACATTCATCATTCTTTTAGAATAGAATAGCATAGAGAGTATGTTCCAACGCATAATAGTACATGATGAAATCTTTACTAAAATCTAGAGATACAAGAGTTAGAGCTTTAGCAATGGCTTTCTTGATTTCTTCAAAAGATTTCTTTCCCTCATTATTCCACTTGAAGCTTGCTTGAGGTTTCATCATGGTGGTGATGTGCGTCGTCAATTCTACAAACTCTAGAATGAAGAGACGAAGAAATTTTACCTTGCTGAAGGAGTGAACTCCTTTCTTGCTTGTGGGGAAAGATAGTTCTTGAATGGATCACAATATTTTGGGATCAATGTACTCTTCATGATTGTTCACAATATGTCCCCAGCAACTTACATTTTATAACTCCAAAGATGCACTTTTTTTGCTTCAATAAAATGTCGTGCTTTCTACACCTTGCGAGTACCTGTTCCAAATGATGAATCTGGTCTCCCCTCTTTTTTTTAGAAGACTGTGAGATCATCTTGGTATATGATAATGTAATGCTTCAAATATTTGAATTTCAAATCCATCACCCTTTGAAATGTATCCCCTATATTAATAAGTTCAAAGGGCATTCTATTATATACAAAAGTTCCCCCAGCATGTTGTGAAAGTTGTCTTGGTGTGATCCTCCTCTACCACCTTAATTTTACTGTACCCTAAGAAATCCATCGAGAAAGAGCAAGGAGAGAATTTAAAATATAGAGAATACATATAAAATGTGATCCATGATGGGGAGGGGGTAATTATATTATAGTGAATCCTAGTTCAGATTGTGGAAATTCATGCATATTCTTATTTCACCATTCTTATTCCACGTTGGCATAATGTTTTCCACCCATGTGGAATGATGGATTCGAAAGATGATCCTTGCATTGATAATTTTCATCACTTATTCTTTGATGGTGTTTGCTATCTTTGGGTTGTATGGCCCTCTATTTTTTCTGAATGGTTTGGCATCTAACATCAAGGGAACTAAAATGGTGTGTTTCCTTTGGTTGGAAGGATTCAAGCCCATCATAAGAATAATCCAAAATATATGAATATTTCTTGAGAAATGATATGAACCTTCTCTTTACTTCATTCAAACAACACTTTCAAATGTTGAACATACTTGGGTTCTTTGGGTGGTGTCAATGTTTTCTTTCTCAATATCAGCTAGGCACCAGGAAGATTGCTTCACCTACTCTTGAATGAATCTATCATGCTTATCAAAGAGGTATTCTTGAGACCCTATTCCTTTAGAGATCTTGTTTCCTTTCAGTTTTATCACTCATTCTTCATCAACACCTTCAATTCCTTAAAATAAGATATTATTGAAATTATCTTTGTTCAAGGAAACCTAGGATCTGATTGTCATTGTTGAAGAATTGCTAATGATTTACGTTATCGGCACGCTAGGTCTGAAAACCATCTCCACAATTACCTTATCTTTTCCAAAATACAGATTGGGAATTACAATAGAAGCATACACTACAAGGTATTTGGCCTTTTCATTTTATTCTTGAGGAATGGATTTAATGGAGAATGCATCAAAAGATTTAATGTAGTCTCACACTTTGTTTCTATAATGTTAAAGTCTTGGATTCTTCACTTGGTACTATTTTAGTACTTTCCTTACTACTACTTCCACGTCACCTTGACATCTCAACTTCTTTATCCTCATATCTTGTGCTACGCCCATGCCCAACAAGAGATATTTATACTTTGTCATGTTATTTGTATTATCAAATTGTAGCTTGTAGGAAAATAAGTACAATTCATTGGAAGGAGAACGTAACACCACACCCGCTCCTGAACCCACGCTAGAATGAAAACCATCAAATTCCATTGTCTATATTTGATCTTCTTCCTCTTTCATAAGCTGTGGAAAATTCTCATCCTTCTCTTATGTGAGGAAGTATTTTCCTATCTTGATGTTTTGAAATAGGATGTTTGCAATTAGATCATCATCTTTCCATACTGTGTACTTCATCTTCCTTATTGGTAGCATTTTCCTCATCTTTTTCTTTACTAGAATGGTTAAAGATGACCAATCCATTTTTATTTCTCTCCCCAAACCTCTACCAAATCTTTGACTCAGTAGCATCCCAAAGGATGCTGGAATGTCTACCACCAAGACAGTGAGGACCTGTACGTCCATGATTCTTCCTGCCAATGACACTTGTTTAGATTCTATTGAATAATAGGAGCCACTTGTTTGGGTCAAGGTGACACCTTGATCATTTAAAACTTTGACTAGCATCACATTATTAGAGGGTCTAGAATCTATGATGTAATTATTGAGTTGAAAGCCTTTAATAGGGAAGTGACAGGTAAAAAGGTTAAACTTTATTGGTTTTGGAGGCACTAAGGGCTAGTATGTTTTGTGAAGATAGTGTGGATGGTGTGGAAAGTGTTGGTATCCAAATTGATTCTCCTTTTCAAGATGAGAAGAAACAAAAATTTGATAGGTAGCTTAGAGACAAATAGATCATAGTGTATGTCATTTTGTAGCCGGGGATGAGATCTAATTGGCCCTTTGTCACTCAAATTTTTAGAGAGATGGATAACACCTTTAAGAGGATTTGACCTATCCTCACTACTTTAGGCCATGCCTCTTTGACCAAGGTGAGAGGACCCTTAGTGTAACCTCTGTTTGATGAAGGAGATGGAGATATCCTTCTTTTGGACAAATTTCATGAATAAAACCTTGGGAAAATACGATCAATACTCCATAATTTAACTCTTAAGAGTTATCACTTCTAAAATATGGAGATACTTTCAACACAAGGCTGAGGTTATTGAAGACATTAGGAAATCCTGAGTGTTTTGCATATTTTAGTAAGTAGATTTTGTTCCTTTATTGATACACAAGGCAAACAAGGGTAGTTCAGGGTGGATTCATGGTTTTTGAATAATTTTGGTGGGAGATGAAGTAGGATAAAGTTGATTATACCAAATCTTCAAATGGACTTCACAACAATGAACAACTCAACAATAGAAAGCTTTAAAATAGTTAATACGTTCCCTCAACCAGAAAGTGTGCTTCAATGGAGGCCCAGATTAGCACATTTTCACATAATATTTAAGACTCTAACATGAAGACTCAAATTGAAAGACTCAATTAAACACCAAAGTCTCTAATTAATCATGCCTAAGGTACACCCAAAGACTTATAGACAATATTTATCAACAAATGACAATGAATTGATTTTAAATTTGTTTATCTCATCCAAGATGAAGGCTGTTCTTGAAATGAAATTGCAAATACCATTAAAATATCACATGGGTGAGATCCTGTGTGATTTCACAAAGATTTCAATTTAAGATTGCAATAAGAATGAAAGAAACTATTTACAGACATTCTAAAACAAAGAAGACACAAATTGCTAGAGATTGGACACAAATTAATTTCAAAATTTCTTAGATTCATCAACAGGGGAAAGCTTCGAGAGAAATATCAGTGCTCACCAATGGCTATACATCTGCAACCAACTTGACATGATAAAAAATATAACACAAAATAAAATAACAAGTTATCTCGGCTTGGTCTCTCACGAAGATGGATTTCTCAAAATTTTCTCTTAAGAATTTAACCTCCTGACCTTTTGCAAGAGCATTCTCATTACATTTATACATTTTTCTCATTTCCCCCCCAAAAGAGAAGAATATTTGAGGGACCTTTGCTTCTTACCAATTTTTTTCAGATAATGACATTTAATAAATTTAGATCCAAAATCTCCCAGGTGGACCAATTGTGAACTGATCATGTTTCTTGGGCCCTCGACTAATGACTAAGATGCCATACCACAAATTTTTGGGAGTCCTAATAATTTTGATTCTATCATGCGAGAAATCTCATTTTTAATCATTTTCTAGAGGCTCTGCACAGCTAGATCTGACAAGTACTCCTTTTTTCTCTTGAGGAAACACCTTTTTCATCTTTTGCACTAGTAACTTTCATCATTTCATTCTTTTCCATCTCTTTCCTCTACAATTCTGCCCTGCATCCATATTTTCTGGTAATTCCCATTTTTACAAGTGCCTGAGCAATTCCTAATTCAAAATATCGACCTTACAATCCTTGGAATAAAAAATTAAGTTCTGAATCTATCAAATGGCACTTTATAGACAGAGATGACAAGGAGTGTCATCAAATAACGATGAAAAACAATGCATATTCACATTTCCAGGAGTCTTGGAGCAAAAATGGCAGAAAAATAGATGCAATACACAACAACCATTGATTCTTACCTTTTTCCACTATATATCATATTCATCCACGTGTTTCCTTGGCGCAACTGCAAAGGATAAGTATAGGGGAAAGTTTCCAAACAAGCGCGGGCCTTCCACGTGCCCTGGGACCAAGAAAAATGTGTTTTGGCCTTTAAAAAGTCTCAATATAAAAGGATCCAGTAGAAACATCCACGTATCATCATGGTGCTCTTTTGATATGGTTCCCAAAAACAAAGACCTCAAACAAGCACGGGCTCACCATGTTTCTCAGTCAGGCAGAGTTGTTGTAAAATTTGAAAGATCAGCATAAGGGTCCATGTGTCTAGGGTCCAAGACAGTTTTCATTGGCTGTTGAAAAGTCCAAGCAAGGGAAGAATAATTGGAAGCCTCCAAGTGTCCTCTTAGTGCTTCTTCAAAATAAAACTTAGGGGCTGGTCCCCAAATAGGCACGGTCCCTCCACGTGTCCCAAGCCTTTGAAAATTGCTTTGAAAATTTTAAGTACAAAGCGGAGCTGGCGGAAGCCTCCACATGCCTCTCTATCACAATTGTTAAGGTGGGACCCTGAGGCAAATCCTTCAAATGAGTGCTAGCCCTCCACATGTCCATGGTCTGCCAAAATTGTACCGGCTATATTGAAAAAATTGTCTAAGACTAGGCAAGGGCAGTGGAAATCTCCACATGTCTCCCTAACGTAACTCTAAGGCCAAACCAAAAGGTGAATTTTCAAATGAGCGTTGTTCCTCCACATGGATAAGTTTTGGGTTGAAGCAAGCCTTAGATTTTTTTAAAGTGCCCCACCAAGCCACATCCAACTAGAGAGGGCCACATTTTCCATTGACACTGAGGAAGTAAATTTGATCGGGAAACATACACCCGTCAAACTGTAAAATGCAGGAAAATCACCATTTGAGCCTAGAAATGAATCTTTCTTCAAGGATAGAGAATTTGGAAATGTTATAAGGCTCAAATATGATCCTCTAAGCTACATCCAATCATGTTTCCATAGATATTTGGGACACACATGACAAGGACAAAAAATACATGACTGTGGAAAATGGAAGGAAAGGAAAAACTTGAGTTTTACGCCCAAGTTACAGACTCTTTCACACGGACAAAGGAATGAAAACAAATTTCAGACTTTTAAGTGATCCTCGACCAAGGAAGGGACTGATCATGACAACCAAATGGAGGATACATTTTTTTTGCATCAATACGGGAGATAGAGAAAATGATAGCCTGCAAACTAGAGAACTTCAATGACAAATGGGGTGAGACTAATTTGAGCACCAACATCGGCTCTGACTTAGGGATGGGCACTCCTTGCGAGTTCTATAAGAATAAATAGTAGACCAAGTGCCAAAAATAGTCCATTAGGAAAAGGATTCAAAGAATAAGCTTGCAGAGCAGAGAAACCACAACCATTCCTCCAAAAAAAACTGAGAAACTAGCAAAACCAGGTCACCAAGGACCAGAATGAAAACAAAGAACTATACACTATACAAATGGAGTATACCTTGATAATGATAAATCAATCAAGGAAATGTTTCAAATGCCTACCATTAATAGGTAATTAAAGTAGTTCCCGATCTAAGTATTTAAGGAAGAAGGTATTTTCACCAATTTGAATATCAATGGAATAAGAGCCCATCCACATATGCATCAAATTTACCATGCTTACCCTTATCTTCATGCCTGCTATCCCATAAAAGCACAATATCCCCAATGCTAAAAATCTCTAGGAGTCACCTTTTTGTCAAATAACTTCTTCAAATTTTCTCCAAACTTCACATGCCGTTGACGAGGTGCCCTTCTTTCTTCATCCAACTCAATAATCTGATTGATTCGAGCATCATATGGACTAACTTCTTGGTCTTCAATTTTTTGAACAAACTGAAATGAAGACAATTGCAAATGGAGGGGAAGAAAAGCTTAAGTTCCATATACCAATTCAAATGGTTTTTTACTAGTAGATCTTTTGACAGTGATTATGTCAACCCAAACAACAAACTTCAACTGCTCACCCCACTTCATTTTTTTCAGCTCCAAGGTTCTTCTAATGATCTTCAACAAGTTTTTATTTATGGACTCAGCTTGTCCATTTCCTTGGGGATTGTAGTTAAAAGCATATGTCAGATTTATTCCATACTCCTTGCACATTTCCACCAAAGGTTTGGCTCTCAAACTCATTGCAGTATCAACAACAATTTTAGCTAGCAGTCCAAATCTACATATGATTTGATTCAGCATGAAGTCCATGATAACTTGGTGTGTTGCTTTCTTGGTGGGGATTGCTTCCGCCCACTTAGTGAAATAATCAGTGGCTACAAGAATCCATTTATGACCAGCACTGGAAGGATCAGAAATTTTGTCCAATGAAATCCATCCCCCATTTCTTAAATGGGGCTTCAACTGACACATGATGCAAAGGAAGGGAACCTGAAGCTTTCATTCTTCTAGAAAAATGTTGGAAACTTTCACATTTCCTAACCAATAGAGTTATATCCTTGAAGAGAGTTGGCCACCAATAACCAACCCTCAATATTTTATGTGTTGTAACTCTTCTAGCAAAATGTCCCCCACAAACTCCTCCATGGAGATCAGTAATTACTTTTGGGGATTCATCCTCAGAAATGCATCTTAAGAGCACTCCCTTCAAGTTCTTCCAATCTAACCCAAAATCAGTAATGACATATTTCTGAGAGGCTAACTTAAGATCTCTTTTTTTATTTTTACTCAAATATTCAGGGCATCATAGATGTATGAGATAAAATATTATATCCTTATACCATTTAGAGCTTACCAAATTTTCAAGGACATCCACCTTTTCTCCTTCTACTTTATTCACCTCAATAGTTTGCAAGTTGCTCTCAGCCATAAGCTTAGCTAGGACTAAAACTCTTACCAATTTCATGTTTTGGATATCCATGTCATATTCCTGTAACTTATTCACTCATTTGCATATTTTTCTTAAGACCTCCATCTCTGATAAGATGTCTTTTACCATGGTGTGGGGAACATACAAAAAAAATTTAGAGCTCAAGATGTAGGGTCTGAAAATCCTTTTTTCTTTCACCAAGGAAAATTCTTGCTTCTCCATGATGGTGTACTTCAACTCAACTCCTTGCAATGCCTTACTAAAAAAGGAAATTGGTCTCTTAGCCCCTTCATCATCCTTCTACAAAAAAACAAAGGCAATGGTGTTTTTTGAAGAAAAAGAGAACACTTGAAAAGGCTTCTTGTAATTTGGAGCTGCCAAAACAGGGTCATGTTTTAGTGCTTCCTTGATCCCATTGAAAGCTAGAATGGAAGCTTCTTCCCATTTGATAACTTGGTCCTTTTTCAGCATGCTAGTAATGGGGATTGTTAGCTCAACAAAGTTAGACACAAATCTTCTGATAAAGTTTATTTTTCCAAATAAGGATTGAACTCCCTTCTTATTTCTTGGAATTGGAACCTTGTTGATGGCCTCAACTCTCTCTCGATCAATCATGGCCCCTTCTTTTGATACAATGTGACCAAGTAATTTTTCCTTTTTCACTCCAAAGTGGAACTTCTTGGGATTCAATGATATGCCATACTCTCTACACCTTATCAAAATTCTCTCCAAGTGTTGCAAGTGATCATTTATATTTCTGGAAAACACAGTCACATCATCTTGATAAACAACAAGGAAATCATTAATATAACCAGCAAATGCTACATCCATTGCTCTTTGGAAAGTTGTTCCAGTATTCATTAAGCCAAAAGGCATCCTGACATAGACATAAGTTCCCCAAGGAGTAGTAAAGGAAGTATTTATTCTTTCTGACCCCTTCACAACAACTTGATTATAGCCAGAGAAACCATCCAGAGTGGATAACAATTCAGAACTAGATACCAATTGTAGCATATTCTCCATGTTTGACAGAGGGTAATTATCTTTTAATGATGCCTTATTCAGGTTCCTGAAGTCTACGCACAGCCTTATATCACCATTATTTTTTCTAACAGGTATTAAATTTACAACCCAAGAAGAGTACCTTGTGAGCTGAATGATCTCTCCATCCCTCAACTTCTTCAGTTGTTATTGCATCTTTAAAGAAAGGATCAGATTGATGGGCCTTTGTTTTTTCCTATAAGGCTTCGCATTAGATTCAAGAGGAATATCATGTTAGAAAAAATATTCCTTCTATGCCTTCAACTCAGAGTAATACCAAGCTAGGCAGTCTTGATATTTCCTTAGGAATGGAATATATGACTTCTTCTCTTCCTTGCTGAGATTTCTTCCCAACCAGATTTTATGTGGCTTTTCCTTTGTGCCCAGGTCGTGCTCTTCCACATCTCTTAAAACTAACATACTCCTTTTAATAATTCAATCAGCATTATCAAAGTTCAACTCAAGAGCCACCAAACCTCTAGGAATCATGTTTGTCTTTAGTTGGATAATTTCTTTGCCAAATAAAGTTTCCTTTCCTTTAGCAACACATACCATTGGTTCCCAATCTATATTTTGGTCAGAAAACTCACCTTGGTTCTGTAGAAACCATTTCACCTGGGCATCATCATCAAACACTTGCCAATTTTTAACATTATCAGGGATAAATGGCCTTGTTAGTATTTCAAAATCATACTCACAAAATGGAGACACTGTACAATTCCCAAATCTGGATCCTAGCACTACTAACTTTTCTACAAAAACATTAAACTTTATATCATGGTGCACAATATTAAAAGAGTCAAACATTTCAATCAAATCCTAAACTACATCCTTCTATTGTTTCATTCTCTGATTTTTAGTAGCATACAATTTTCTAATTTTCTTGACAATTAGTTCTGAATCCCCTTTGACAATGATATCCTTTATACCATATTTACATGTAATTCTCGAGCCTAATAACGGTGCTTCATATTTAGCAATGTTATTAGTGCATTCAAAGTTGAGTTTGAAAGAAAACAAAAACTCTTCCTGGCCTGGAGAAATTAGAACAATGTCAGCACCATTTCCAAACTTGGAACACGATCCATCAAATAATAAGGTCCAAGGTAAACCTACTTGTTCAAGACATTTACATTAATCAATCTTATGATATTTTCCCTTAGTAAACCCAAAAAAATTATCAGCATCTACATCAGCATACAAAAATTCATAAGAGACATTATTGGGATCTTCAATGAGGTGCAACATCTTTTTCTCTCCATACAAATTTACAAGGCTTCCTTCAATTGAAATGGTGACAAAATACATATCCATCTGAACACTTCCACTAACACTTGCAGCCCAATTTCTTGATAAAAACATGCCCCATTTGGTAGGGAAATCAACAATGATAACATCAAGTTTCAAGTTCTTACCCGGATAAGTTGCAAGTTGTTCCACCAAACCTTTTAAACATCCGACAATAGGAACCTCTCCAGAATCAATTGCAATAAAATTTCCATAGGTTGTTGTCACTTTAATGTTTACTTCATTCATGAATTCTGGAGGCATAATATTACATGATGCTCTGAAATCAAATATACAATTGTGCAGGACTCTGTCTTTAATAATTAGTGTTGTAAAAAATGGATCAACATTTAATTGAGACTCAACCAAATATGTTCCCAAGTAAACTTCAGGTGGTTCACCTATATCCTCCAATGTTGGTGGTTTTTCTAAGTCTACAATGTTTGGAGGAAGGTTGTTTACATTATTTATATTTTTGGCTTAGGCACTCCTATCTTCTTCCAACCCCAAATACTCAAAGGCTCTCTTCTTATGCTCATGAATCCTAAGCAGTTCAAGAATTGGGATGGAAATATTAATCTAACTCAATACTTGGGAAATGTCATAGGGAATGTATTTTGGAAAAGAAACACCTAGAGAAAGGTTGACAAACTCATCAGATGGCACAAGGTTTTTAACATTTTAGGCATGGGTGGGAACACCAGTTCTACTTGAGATAATAAGACCTTTACTAGATTCATATTTCTTTGGATCCTCTTTTGGGACATTGGTGAGAATTGGGGTCTTTGGTTTGGCTTGAGGCCTTTCCCCTTTGACATCTTTACTTCTTGTGTTATACTTTTTTTCTTGAGCCACAACAACATTCATTAACAATTGTTTATCCTCTTCTGATGGGATTCCTCCATCGTACTTCTTAATCATTAGAGTTGTTAGGTACTCAAAATCATTATTAGGAAGTTAAAATTCTTGTACCATATCTATTTCTAAATTATGAGAGGGAGCAAAAAGAGGTACCTAGTGAATGCAGTCCCAAAAAATTGCAGCAGTTCTTGCACTTATTACCTCAGTTAAAGTTACTCCTTACTGTGAGCTTGTAGAGCAGTACACCATGCATGCATGCATCATCAATGTTGCCATCATCATCAGCTTCTTCAACTTTCTGATCTATTTCACATGGAAGGTGGGGTAAGAATCATTTTTCACACCAATCCATTTGATTCGTCTCTTCAACAACAACTCTGGCATTTAGAGGATCAAGCACTACTATATTTTCCATAACTTGGGGTTATCTAGCTTCCATGGGTCCTTTACCTCTGTCATCAGACCTCTAATCATTTCTAGGATGATTTACAAGTCTTCCTTGTCCTTGTTGCCTATGTTGACTCTGAGAACCTTATTGAATTCCTTTCTCTTCCCTGGCCAGCTTGTAAGAGATTTCTTTGACATCCCCGACCAAAGTCCTTACAACTTCCTCAAGATCTGTAGCCTTACTTGATTGAGGCTTCTTAGGGCTGATCATTTTAACACCCTCAGTCTTATGAGGTTTTCCAACTACTTTAATGTTGTTCTCAATTTGCAAATCCATGGTAAAGGTATGCCTCAAATTCCTAGGGTTCTTATCCCTCAAATAGTAAGCAACTTTCTTATCAAATGCATCTGAATACTTTATCAAACATGATTCATCACATGGCCTCAAATTAATAGGAAGTCTTCTCAAATTTTTGTTAAATCTAGTATTAGAATCATGCACTGATTCATTAGGATTATTTTTTATATTTTCAAACTATGATAAAAGAAACCTAGGGTCTGTTTTATCACCATACTACATTATAAAAGCATTCTTCATCTTTGTCCAAGAATCAATGGAATAATCTGAAAAATATTTATACAAGTCCCTCACATATTCTTCTAGAGTATGGATAAACAATTTAATGTATACATCCTCAAATTCTATTTCAAATCCCTCCATCATATTAACAAAGAGCGTCAAGTGCTGATCACCAGTGATTGCATTATTTCCTTGAAACTTAGGCAATCTATTTCTTACATCTTGTGGCATAACATTTGGATAGCTAGCCATACCTCTAAAATTGATGGGACCAAAATTATTAACAACAAATGGAGGTCTAGGTGGAGGCTAAGCCATATTATTTTGAGGAGGTGATCTTAAAGGAGAGACAAAATGATGAGTGAGGAGTCTGTGTGGTATAGGGATGCAATTTTTAGAATGACTGCCCTCTAAAGGCTCTGTCTCTTGGAAAATCCTATCAGCTTTGGAGAATATAGGGACATAATGAGATGTAAATATTTCAAATACAAAATAAGGACCCTCTCCGGTTGGATGATTCAAATTTATAAAGAGACTGCCTGATTTAGAAGCACTTGAGGAATTATTTCAATCTTCAATCATAGGCTGATCAGTTTCACCAATGGAGATCTATTTTCTTGATGATTGATCTCCAACAACCTTCTAAATTCTTCTTCCTTCTGAATTAGACTTTCCCAACTCTTGAAACAACCTTCTACTAGGGTCCCTAGCGAAGACAAATATTATTCCTTTCAACTTTCTAGATATCAGTGACAAATATTACTTGATATATGTTAAGACATTAGTATTTATAAAGAATTTAAACAACACAGAGTTTCCACTAAGGATATTCACATTATTTTGTGCAAATGCACTATGAAAGACCTATCAAATCTCTGTCAATAACAAATTCATGCAAAGCTTATAATATACTCTTCTTCTACCCAAATTTACCAATGATAATACAAAATTTAGTGTAATAACTGTATAAGCTAGAAATTTTGCACTCAGAACTCACAACTTTGAACAATTCTTACAGATATGAACAAATAATGATGTTTCAATAATGTATTTACACTTTAAAATCTATAAAAATTATGACCAGGGTCTGTACGTGTACACCTTTGTTCAAATACTTCAAAGATTCCCCGACAATGGTGCCACGAGTATTGGTATCCAAATTCGTTCTCCTTTTTAAGCCCAATAGCAACAAAGATTTGACAGGGAGCTTAGAGATAGATAGATCATAGGGTATGTCATTTTTTAGCCCGGGATGAGATCTAATTGGCCCTTTGTCATTCAGATTTGTGGAGAGATGGATAGCATCTTTAAGAGGATTTGACCTATCCTCACTACATTAGTTTGTGCTTCTTTGAATAGGGTGAGAGGACCCTTAGTGTAACATTTGTTTGATGAAGGAGATGGAGATATCCTTCTTTTGGAAAAAATTTAGGAAGAAAACCTTGGGAAAATATGGTGAATACTCCATAATTTAACTCTTAAGAGTTGTCACTTCTAAAATATGGAGATACTTTCAACACAAGCATAAGGTTACTAAAGTCATTAAGAAATCCTAAGTGTTCTACATATTTTAGTAAGTAGATTCTGTTCCTTTGTTCATACATAAGGTAAACAGGGGTAGTTTAAGGTGGATTCATGGTTTTTGAATAATTTTGGTGGGGGATTAAATAGGATAAATTTGATTATACCAGATATTCGAAGGGACTTCACAACAATAAACAACTCAACAACAAAAAGCTTCACAATAGTTAAGATGTTCCTTCAACCAGAAGGTGTGCTTTAATGGAGGCCCAGATCAACATGTTTTCACATAATATTTGAGACTCTAACATGAAGGCTCGAATTAAAAGACACAATTAAACACCAAAGTATCTAATTAATCACGCCTAAGGTACACTTGAAGACTTACAAACAATCTTTATTAACAAATGACAGTGAATTGATTTTAAATTTTTTTATCTCATCCAAGATGAAGGCTCTTCTTGAAATAAAATTGTAAATACCATTAAATTGTAACATGTATGAGATCCTGTGTGATTTCACAAATATTTCAATGTAAGATTGCAATAGGAATGAAAGAAACTATTTGCAGACCTTCTAAAACAAAGAAGACACAAAATGCTAGAGATTGGACACAAATTAATTTCAAAATTGCTTAGATTCATTAGCAGGGGAAAGCTTCCAGAGAAATATTAGTGCTCTTCAATGGCTATACATCTGCAACCAAATTGACATGATAGAAAATATAACACAAAAGAAAATAACAGGTTATCTCATCTTGATCTCTCACGAAGACAACTTTCTCAAAATTTTCTCTTAACAATTCAACCTCCCAACCTTTTGCAAGAGTATTCTCATTACATTTATACATTTTTCTCACTCAATTTTCCCCACTAAAAGAGAAGAATATTCGAGGGACCTTTACTTGTTACCAATTTGTTTCAAACAACAATGTTTAACAAATTCACATCCAATAGCTGCCAGGTGGACCAATTGTTAACTGATCACATTTCTTGGGCCCTCGACTAATGACTAGGATGCCATACCACAACTTTTTGGGAGTCCCTCTAATCATTTTGATTTTTTCATGCAGGAAATCTCCTTTTTAATAATTTTTCAGAGGCTCTGAATAGCTAGATCTGACAGGAAATCCTTTTTTATCTTGAGGTAACACCTTTTTCATCTTTTGCGCAAGTAACTTTCATCATTTCATTCTTTTCCTTCTCCTTCCTCTGTAATTCTGGCCCACATCCATCTTTTCTAGTAATTCCTATTTTTACAAGTGCCTGAGAAATTCCAAATTCAAAATATCAACCTTAAAATCCTTGGACTCACAAATTAAGTTCTAAATCTATCAAATGGCACTTTACAGACAGATACGACAAGGATTTTCATCAAAGAACGATGAAAAATAGTGCGTATTCCTGTCTCTAGGAGTTATGGAGAAAAAATGGTGGAAAAATAGATGCAATACACATCAACCATTAATTCTTACCTTTTTCCACTTTATATCATAGTCGTCCACTTGTTTCCTTAGCGTAACTACAAATGATAAGTATAGGGGAAATTTTTCAAACAAGCGCAGGCCTTCCATGTGCCCTGGGCCCAAGAAAAATGCCTTTTGGCCTTTAAAATTCTCAATATAAAATGAGCCAATGGAAACCTCCATGTGTCTTCATGGTGATCTTTTGATATGGTTCCCAAAAATAGAGACCCCAAACAAGCGCAGGCTCACCACATGTCTAATAAACAATTTTCCTATGGTGATAAAAGATCAACAGAAGGCACCATGTGTTTAGGGTCAGAGACAGTTTTCCTTGGCCGTTGAAAATTCCAAGCAAGGGTAGAATGAGTGGAAGCCTTTAAGTTTCCTCTTGGTTCTTATTTTAAATAAAACTTAGGGGCCAGTCCCTAAATAGGCATGGTACCTCCATGTGTCCCAAGCCTTTGAAAATTACTTTTAAAAGTTTAAGTACAAAGCAGAGTTGACGGAAGCCTCCACAAGTATCTCTATCACAATTGTTAAGGTGCGACCCTGAGGTGGATCCTTCAAATGAGCACCAACCGTCCACATGTCCATGCTCTGCTAGAATTATACCGGCTAAATGAAAAATTTGTCTAAGTCTGGGCAAGGCAGTGGAAATTTCCATGTGTCTCCCCAGTGTAACTGTACGTACCAAAAATTGTAAGGTACTGTACTGCGGAACAGCTTAATAAGTGCCCCAATGATGATACAGGTCTCCTCGCAAGGTGTTCGGGATCCGAAAAATCCCTCGGAGTATGCGTTAACATCCCGCATGCCTCGCTTAGCCCCCGTGCCCTTTGTTTTCCCTTTTTTCTTCTTTCCTTGGCCTTTTGATCTTCAGTAACGAAACCACCACCCTGATCAGGGCGGTGGTCCTGTAACCGCCGCCCTGCTCAGAGCGGCGGTCATGTGCGCATTTTCCAAAATGTTCTTTTCATGCGACTCGCATGAAATATCACGATTCACTAGCTTTCTTTGCCAACTTGAGCATACATTTATGTTTTTGGTCCCCTGGAATAGTGTTTTTCCTTTGTTTATTGTTTAGGAGTTTAGTTTGGTTTTGATCTTTGGGTGATTGAATTCCTATAAATGCATAGCTTGTGCTGAGGCAAATGGCCACCATTTCCTTGTTAGAGTCTTCTCATTTTCAGTGGTTTGGTCTATTAGTTTGCTTAGGATTGATAGTATAATTCATTTCATGCTTGGTTAGCATTGTCCAGCTGTTGGTAAGCCACATATCTAGCTTGTGCAAACAGTGTTTCCGTTTTATCTAATCCATTAGAGTAGAATAGCTTAGGAAGCCATTAAAGTTGTGGGTTTTTCTCTTCAAATAGGATAGTTTTAGGTTTTGGACGCATTATGTTGCATGATTTGCAATAGATCCCGCTAGGAATTGCATAAGCCAAGCTCTGTACTCTTGCACTATCCCTCTCCTATCCGCATTCTATTCTGTCTGCATTCTAAAGGTTGTCCCTTGTTCCAACACCTATTCCTGTTGATGCAAGCATTACACACTTTTATGGATCTACGTGAGCACAAAGAAAAAAGAGATCATACTGAGGGGACAAAGTCACACACACCATCGGATTCGCCACTATTCTGCGGAATCCAGGTTCTAGCTTTCAAAGTTCTAGTTAGAATCATATCAAATAGAGTAGTTAATCGCTTTATTTCAGTAAATTCCATTCTCGATATTTCCAGGGAAGCTGTGGGGATTGATAGTTTCTGAGAAACTATGATTCATTCCTCACTTATGAGGTAGGATCGAGAATCTTGCAAATAGATTAGTTATTTCATTTTTTAGAATAGATATACAAATTGCACAGACAAATAGCTACACTCGGCTATTTTGTTTGTTTTTAATTTATTAGTTTAGCTATCAATTCTAAATATTTTAAATAGCTGCTTTCTTAAATTCATATAAATCATCAGAAAATACAAAAAGAAGTCATATATACTATAAATGAGTTTCATATATTTAGAGTTCACTTTATTGCAGTTTATCTATATTATTGCTTTCGTATGACTATTATGGGACCTAGGGAGCCCAGAGAATACATTTTCGAGCCAATCGTGCCTCAACCCAATCTCACAACAGCAATAACTGATATTGACCAGAATCTTAGAATCCGGGTCTTCCAAACAACAACAGACTTCCAACAGGTCAGATCTCAGTTAAGAGGATTAAACATAGAAGACGACCAGGCACATGCATTTTGGTCAAGTCAACCACACTAAAGATTACCCTAGAAAAACATCCACATGACTGTAGAAATATTTGAAAGAGAAAAAACATTTGGGTGTGATCCTTTAGTTCCATAGCCAGACACAGGAGACACCCTCGTAGATATAGATACCAGCTTAAGAATCCAGGTTTCGAGAACGCCTGTGAGGTATTCTAAGAAGATTGCACAACTGTTGGTTCTAAACATAGAAGTTGGGAAAGTGTATGATTATTGGATACTAGGAATCAAGACTTGATTCTACGTATGACCATAGCTGGCCCACAACAAACATGAACCTACGGTTGTGATCCAAAAATCCCGCAACCCAACGAATCCATAAGAGAATTAGATATAGACACTGGCCTATGCACACTAGTATTTCGGTCCACTCCACTTCCACCTATTATCATCAAACAATTGTCCTTTCTGGACACAACAGCTAACAAAGCTAGAGAATTCTGGACTAGGCCATAGAATCATCTGTAGAGTCAATTGTTTCCACCATCCACCCTATGACCTTATCTGGAGACATACACGAAACTATCCCAAGTCATTTTCCACGTATTCCGCAACCCATAGATCGAATCATGCCAGAGCTTGATATTGATTGGAGCCTTCGAGCAGTCATCCTTGTCGATCGATCTATCACACCAGTCCAAGTTAGAAGGGCCTTCTTTGCCTTATATTCACAAATTCCACTAGTGTGTGTCGAAGACATTAGACTGCCTAACTAGTTTGTCTGCATCCCACGCATATTCTACCCCCACCGGCTGTCTCGGCATGACCTCGAGAGGTCGGGTACGCGGAAGAGTTACTTGTAGATTCTCATGCTCGCCTGTCACTTTTCTGGCGTAAAAATTTGGTGAACCCGACGTGAAACAAACGAAATTAGTGAAACTAATGTAAAACTTCCTACTTTCTCATTCGGAGTCATAATATCACGTGTTCTTTCACAAATCACCTTTTCTCCTTCCCATTATTCTGCGGGTATTCATATACCCCCCAAATATGTCAGGATTCGAAGCATATGGCAGACCCCTCTTGGGTCTTGAGGCATACTACGACCAAAAAAATAGGAAATCATCACCCTTGCTCTCAGTATGGGGCGAAAACTATTCAACTAATCAGTTGTCAACACAAACCCTAAGAATCAGATATAGTTCATCTTTTCAAACTGAGGAGTTAGATCAACCCCCTCGAACGCAACAAACAGAGCCTTCAGGTTCAAACAATATGACATTTACCGGAGAATCTGGTTCGTCTCCTCAAATGCTACTTAGACCACAAATTAGTAGGCAATCAGATCCATACCTGGTCTTAGATGATGGACATTCAATACGTTATCCTAGGAGTGAACAACATTCTCGGGGTATGTACCCACCTATAGGAGGTTTACAAATACAACCCGAGATCTCTTTTCAAGAAAATACCTCTATGCCACTGCATATAGGCAATACTCTCGGAGAAACTTGGCAAGATAGCGATCAGTTCATGATAGGATATCACATGCCTATACAACACCAGGGTGTACAACAAATGCCGCTCAGACAAAACACCGTGACTTCACCAAATGAAGTCATTTCAACGTTAGTAGAAAAAGTAAGAGGGTTAGAACTTGCTCAAGCAAGTCAAAATTCTCCGTTCATACAAGCAGGAAGTTCCAATCCTCCATACCACTCTGGCCAAGTAGATCTCCTCATAGGAGTAGGCACATTAGGCATTCCGCCTCACTATCCACAACAAACTCTAACAAGGCCCATCATCTCTAACACTATTCCTCCCGGTCTAGTGTCAAACAATCCATTCCTTGACAATACCCCGTCATACTTAAACATGTACTCCAAATCACCACAAGGAGATATTTTCTCCTCTCTCGGCATGTTTGCTCAAATGCAGGGACCTTCTTATGCCCCTTCCAATGCATACACTGCACCGTATCAACAACCTATCCCACCATCACTCCCTCAGCAACCACCATCAATGGTCGAAAGCTATGCAATAGGGACTTATTCAGAATATCTAAAGGAACCCTTAGACTTCACCATACGAAGCGTCATGCTTCCAAGACCTCTTCCTGATTTACCCATGTTCAAGGGTGAGGGAGATCCAAACACACATATCAAAGCTTATGCTACAGCCATACGAGAATTACTCCCTTGGGATGGGGTTGTTGCTAAAATATTTCCCAAAACCTTGGAAGGCATTGCTCTCAACTGGTATTACAGGATACCTGAATCCTCCATCCATCCATTTAAACAACTCGTGTCAGAGTTCATCAAAGCCTTCGACATGAACAAACTGTTGAGAACAGGAATCAGGGAATTCTTGCACATCAAACAAGAACATAACGAATCTATCACCCATTTCATCCAGAGGTGGCGTACAGTTCTTTATTCTTCAGCAAGTGCTCCAAACATGGATCAGATGGAACTATGCGATTTATTCCTTCATTCTCTTAATAAGGAGGTGAAGGAAGAAGTCCAGAAGTTCCCGCTAAGAACTTACGATGAAGTACTTGAGAGCGCTCTTCGAATAGACCAAGCAGCGATAGATAGTGGTCGTAAGACATATGGAACAAATGGGAGGTTAATCACCTCCACTCAAAACACTACAACTATCACAAATGTCAATCAAGGACCCAAAATCCTTAACAAAAATTTTGGGGTAATAACGGATGGGGTAACCGACCAGCCCAAGAGGGTAAATGTTGTTAATACTCTGTCACAAACAAACAACCAACGAAACAACAACTTTACCCTGACGATCAATAAAGTGGATTTTAACCATCCACAACAACAACAACGGAAAAATCCCATACAAGGGCCAAGCCAAAACTCATTTGGTTATCAAAACCAAAGTCAAAACCAGAAACAACAATTCCAAAACTTTAATCCTAATAGGCAACAGTTTGATCAGAATTTTAGGCCACAATACACACCTAACCAACAAAATAGGAATTACAATCCCAATTCTTATTGTGGTTTCCACAAAATTCGGGGTCACGATACTAGAACATGTTTTGACTACAATAAATTTATGCAACGCTTACCAGAAGAACAAAGACAGTTCTTCACAGATTTGTTTTTGGCAGATCCCGTCTCATCATCACCAAATACGCTCGCAGGGGCAGTTTCTCCTCAGAATGCTCCCCTCAAGATCTTAATGATCCACTCCCAAATCATGATAGCAATAGGCTGAATCCAACTGGAACAAACAAAGGTGCAATGACGGGAAACAATGATCATGAAGCCTTGACGTCATTAAATCCATCAGTTGCGCCACAGTTAGGAGCTCAACCGAGACCCAAGATAGTCATTTTGGTAGAATTAGACGTTGAACTACCTATCGAAGCTATAACAAGAACATGAGAGTATTTATCTTAACCAAGCCCAAGTCCTCTACCAGAAACAGATAAGAGTCAGCAAATAGTAGAAAAACCTGTAGGTGTCTATGATTTAATTAGCGACCTAACAAAGACCTTCTCACACATTTCATTTTTGGACTTACTAAAGAACTCTCCCCCTCACAGAGTTTCTCTTTTAGAAGCATTAGGTCTAGGCCATCTAATTAACATCACTCCACCTCCTGAAACACAAGTAAATCACGTAGATTTTGATATCCACCCTCTGGGGCAGCCGGACAAGGATGTCGAATTCATATTCGAAATAAGTAAAATGCCCACAGATGCTGAGATCGCATGCCGAGGTGATCCAGCCTTACACTTACAAGTATGGGTTTATAATAACTATGTAAAACGGGCAATGGTTGACGATGGGGCCGCAGTTAACATAGTCTCTTTCTCTTTCCTCCAAAAACTTGGATATGGGGAAAGAAACTGTTCCACTACTCGAAATACATTGAGAGGCTATGATAGCCTTAAAGCCACTTCGATAGGAACTATAATACTGCCGGTCACCTTAGGGCCCAAAATAATCCTGACTGAGTTTTATATTATAGATCGGGAAACTAATTATAATATGATCCTCAGCCGACCATGGATACACTGCATGAAGGCAATCCCTTCCACGCTATTTCAAGAAGTAAGATTCCTGCATATAGGAAAGGTTTTTGTGGCCAAAGGCGACCCAAAACCTTTCGATTTGCACCTAGCTGATTTAAAGAAAAGACCAGGGGTGCACTCAGAATTTGAACTGCCAAAAAACCAACTTAATAAACCCACTGACCCAAAACCAGAGGAAAAGTTGGTACCTACGACGGATATTGAAACTACCAGCATAGCCAAAATAATTCCAACCCCTAAAGATAAAACTAAAGAAACAGTATCATTAGGGACTACTGCGAAAATTGTTGAGTTGATAGAACAAGATTCACCAATGTTCTTACCATTTGATTCAGTAGGCATAGGATTTTCCCTAGGTGTTGGTTCCTTTCCAACAGAGGACCTCTATATGGTAGAAGTAGAGTGCGCAAACACAACAAATACCCCAACATCTATACTCCCGGCTAAGTATTGGACTCTCCATTTCGATGGAGCTAAATGCCGTTATGGAGCGGGGGCAGGTATAATTCTTACTTCACCCGAGGAGAAAGTCCTCCCATTCACTTTTAAATTAAATTTTGAATGCACAAACAATGGCGCTAAGTACGAAGCCCTCCTCCTTGGCCTTACCTTAGCTAAAATAATTGGTATTGATAACATCAGAGTCCTGGGAGAGTCGCAATTAGTGCCAAATCAAGTTTCTGAAGTATATGAAACTAAAGCCGAAAATTTGTAACTCTACAAAAACGCTGTATTAGATTTAAGGCATTCAACTTCATATCCATTGAAGCAATCCCGCGAGAGAAAAATCTTCTCACCGATTCAATAGCAACCTCAGCATCACGTTTTACTCCAAGCAATGAGTTAGAAGATACCCAGTTCACGATGTCCATTCGTTATGCCATTCGGTCTCAAGAACGTCGGTGCTACGTACCAGTGGGCCATCACATACATATTTCACGATCTAATTCATAAAATCATGGAATCTTACATAGATGACTTATTGGCTAAAGCCAAGAAGCGTTGTGACCATCTCGAAGTACTCCACGTCATTCTTTCATGTCTAATAGAATATGGAGTCACACTAAATCTAGAGAAATGCATCTTTGGTGTAACAGGAGGAAAGCTCCTCGGTTACATCATATCGTCACGAGGAATTGATGTTGATCCAACCAAAATTCAGGCTGTCCTCGAAATGGTCCCACCTTCGAGTGAATCTGGAATCAGATCATTTCTCGGAAAGTTGGGTGCAATTTGGAGATTTATCCCGGACTTAAGCTTTGCCGTTCATCCAATCAAAAATTTACTCAAAAAAGACTATAGCCTTGATTGGACCGAAGATTGCAATGAAGCTTTTGATGCAGTTAAGCGTTTCCTTTTATTGCCACCTACGCTAATGCCACCTAAGCTAGATCCCCGTTAATTCTATATTCACGAGCTACCAATGTCTCGCTGGCTTGTATGTTGGCCCAAGAAGATGATAACAAGAGAGAACGTGAGATTTATTTCATTAGCCGAATGCTGCTCGACTATGAAACACACTATACACAGGTAGAACGAGAATGCCTTGCCATAGTATTTTCTACTAAACGCCTAAGACATTATATGCTGAATCAAGAAATGAAGGTCATGGTAAAAACGGACCATTTATGGAATTTTCTCACACAAGGGTCATTATCTAAAAAGGCTGGACGTTTTATAACCTTAATGGGAGAGTTCGAATTAACATTTGTAAATCAGAAGTCGGTTAAAGGACAAATCATCGCGAATTGGTTAGCTGACAACCCATTAGACGGAGGTGATTTAGTAGATTTAGATTTTCCAGATGAATGTGTATACTACATCGAAACTCAACCCGCTATCTCTGAGTGTCCTTGGTATACTGATATCATTAATTATATCATAGACCATACGTACCCGGAGGTAGTTACACCACAACAAAGAAGGCAGTTACGCATAATCATAGCTAAATATGTCATTATAGAGCAGGTGCTCTATCAAAAAGCATTCGATGGAATGCTCCTAAGGTGTGTTGACACAGAAGAGTCCAAGAGGATTATCCATGAATCCCACAGCGGTATATGTGGAGGCCACTTCAGTGGCCATGCCACCGCTCAAAAAATACATTGAATGGGCTATTTCTGGCCCACTCTAGAACATGACGCGATAGAGTTTGCATGCAGGTGTCATAAGTGCCAAGAATTCTCCCATGAGATCCACATGCCAGCACAAGCTCTACAACCAATCACAACTCCATGGCCCTTTTCTACATGGGGTCTAGACTTAATAGGGAAATTCTCTCCCTCATCCACAGATGGCCATAATTTTATAATCACAACCACTAAATATTTTACCAAATGGGTGGAGGCCATGCCTCTTACTACTGTACCTGGTTCTGTGATTGCCAAGTTCATTTTGAACCAAATCATTTGCAGGTACGGTATCCCGCAAATCATTATCTCCGATAATGGAACTTCTTTTAAGAATGAAGAGGTTTGTGAGCTATGCAATAAATTTAAAATAAGCCATCATACGGCTTCCTTGTATTATCCCCAAGCCAACGGGCAGGCTGAAGCAACAAACAAGACAATGAAAGCCATTCTCCTTAAAACGGTGAAAGAAAACAAATGAGATTGGCATTTGAAGTTATATCCAGCCTTGTGGGCCCACCGAACCTCAATAAGAACACCAATGGGAGCAACTCCTTTCTCGCTGGTATTTGGGGCAGAAGTAGTTCTCCCGCTTGAAGTCGAAATACCCAATCTCCGCATTTCACTACAAGGGATTCTGGACGAAGATGCTTACAGAGAATCACGTCTTTCCCAACTAGAAAGCCTAGATGAAACTAGGTTAGATGCTGAACAATGACATAGAGCTTATGCTGACCGAATGTGCCGGCAGTATAACAAGAAGGTCTATGAACGCGATATATACGAAGGTGATCTAGTTCTAAGACTGGACAGTCGGATCGATAAGAAGACCGGCAAAGGAAGGAAATTCCGGCCCAAATGCTTGGGCCCATACCAAGTCATGAAGGACTATGGAAATGGTGCATACCTCTTATGTACATTAGAAGGTGAGGAGTTTGGTGAAATAGTCAATTCCCTGCACCTCAAACATTTCTACGCATAAGCAGCTAACGCTACCTATATAACTATCTACATTGCATTTTCATATAGATTTAGATCATTTTGTCCATTCGTTTCTTACACAAATTTTGATCAAGGAATCTATTCTCAAAGCAATTCATTACAAACTCATGATGTTTTTGGCATAAAACTTTCTAATCATATCTCGCCATTTTCATGATATCATCAAATATCTCAGAATCTTTTATCAAATAAAATTAGACATGACGAAGTCTTAAAGGTAACCATACCAAGATCTGAAATTTTATTCTCGCTTTGATTTCTTCTTAAGACAGGTGTCTTGCCTATGGTCTCTTCTAGAAGCTTCATGGTGTCACATATATCCCATATACACATCTCTTTGGGAATAAGCATATACTGACATTTTACTCAAATAAGCAAGTCAAAAAGTGATTAAATAGAAAATTTTATTTTTACACATTTCCTTGCCCCACCAACCTTCGGTGATGAGCTTGCGTCTCTTACTAGTGACGTAGGGTTGGGAAAGGATGGAAATGCCCTTACTCACCTATGCCTTGCCCACGGTGATAAACCCACGCTTCTTACTAGTAGCATGGGGCAAAGTGTAAGGGGTCCTCTTGACAAAGCAAATGTTAAAAGGTCATAAACAAACAATTCAAACTTTGAGTCAAAAACGAATGAATCAGATTTTCAAAATCCCAAGAGAGTTAAAATCCTAAAAACCTATATTTTGTCTACTATGTGGCCATCTACGGGTCTAAGTCTAGATAAACCACAGGGCAAGTTGCATTCAAAACTATGAAGTCACTCGGGTGGAGTCAGCTTGTAGCTTCCATTTTGGTTCCACCAAAGCTTTGTCTGTCTTTCATCACTGTCATTTCATCATATTTCATAACTTGCGCCCTTCTTGGCTCTTGGTGATAAGCCCTCGCATCTTACTAGTTGCGTGGAGTTAGGAGTGGGGCAAGTTAATCTGTTCATCATACTGGTTATTTTCATCACTTTGCCAAAACAAACATGAGGTATCCAAATTGCTCATAGAAGCTAAGATTCAAGATCACAATATATCTACAATATCATGTATCAGCATCATGAAACACAAAAAGAAAGTAAACATTTGCACCATCTGTTAGCCATTGCATACATTCTAAAAAGCATACAGAACATACATCGTAGTATACACGAGGAAGCTGGAAACAGAAAGGGAAAACATGAGTGACAAGCTTTCGATCCAAAAATGAATGCATATATATAAATAATCAATGTTTATATACAATGCCATCATGCACTAGGCATGGTCAAAATGCTCAAAGAGCCCGTGATATACAAAGAATCTATAGTACAAAATACATAGGAGCCAAGTGGTCTCTCAAACCCTACGCGACCCCTCCGAAGGTGCGCGCCCTCGCCTAGGACTCCAGCTACGCCGACGCTTTGAATGAACTGAGGGCTTAGGGTCCTGAGGAGAAGCTGCGGTCTCACCACGAGAGTGGCTCCTCATAAGGCGCTCAGTTGTCCTATAGCCCGCCAACTCTGTACGTAGGGTTGACACCATCTTGGCCACATGCCAAACGGGAACAAAGACGTCGGTATGCTTGCCATCTACTGAGGGCTCCCCGGAATCTATGGATAGCTCCGCACGGGTCTTATCCATGGGGATCATTAGGGAATCAGTGCATACCCTGCAGATCAGATCCCACCACTCGTCAACAGTCTCTCCAAACAAAGGAGAAAAATGAATTAGAAACTAGGCAAGATGCTAAAATATACAAGATACAAACACAAGGAGAGATAACAAATCCTAAATTAAACAAACATTGAAAGGAAGAAAGGATAACTTACTCGGATCATCGGGCCTCCAAGATGGGTCACTAAGGCCAGCACCCACTGCGGATGCCACTACCGACTGAGGAGCTGCTCCTGTAGTAGGAGCAACATGACGCCCCACAACGGACTCATCCTCTCCACCATGGCTCTGGGAGAGTGGCTCCTCTGAAGCTAGAGTGTCCTTCTCTGCGCTCTACTCAGCCCTCTCTACCTGCATAATATCTTGAGTGTCATGCCACTCAGGATTGCTATCATCAGTCTGCTCCTCCGACCCTCCCTCTGTAAGCTCCTCAGAATCGGAGTCAATGTCTATAGGGTCATTGCTGCTATGAGAAGGACCCGCGAAAATCTGAAGCAAAGGTGCCCGAGGCGCACCGGCTCTCCCTCTGGCCCGAACTATCCTCCTAACTACAATGGGAATGCCAAGAGTGACCACTGTCTAACCTCGGCCTCTAGGCTCCCCTCTGGCCTCGCGAACTGATCTGTAAACTGGTGCCACTGGGGGAAGCATGCCCGCATATGGAAGGCCAAAATGCTGAGGAACTCTGCCAAAAGGATGTACCTCTACCCGTCCCACGCGGTCGATGAGCTGCCCTGTGGTGGAGCAAGAGATCAATGTAAGGGTCTCCTCGCCCCATATGTCGGCCATAAGCCGGTACGGTGTCGCCTCCATATCTGCTATGGTAAGGGAGGCAACTGGCTGGTGAGGTGCTCTAAGCACCAACATATCTGACCATCTGGCTGCCCTCACAGCCCCCGGATCTGCCACCTCTACGCCTCTGCCATAGGGAATAAAATGCTCATACACCCAACTCATGACTAGAGTTGGGTGGCTCAATGACTGTCCCTGTAAATGGACCACCCTATATAAATCATGGTAGGTGGTCCCTAGAATGTCTGCACCCCAGGCGTATATCTGGCCATGCCCCTCTATCTGTGCAATGATGGGGGCCCAACAGTATAACAAAGTGTCCCCTCCCTTATCCCTGATCAATCTCGAGGAAAGGATCCCCATGATGACTTGTCGAAATATGGGGATAGGCAAAGAAGGGATGGATCGAACTCTCACTCCCTTCTTCGACCCCGTGGAGATAGCTGCATCTCCCATGTAACCTGCCCACTATGCAATCTGTGCCCGTGAGCCTGCTGTCTCTAATGTGAGTCTCCTCCCGATGATTAGGACCCCCAAAATATGGCAGACATCCTCCAATGTGATATTCCACTCACCGCGGACCCCTGGCAGTCGAAAAGTGTTCCGATCTGCGTCCCAATATGAAAATAAGTCACAAAGGATGTGACTGGATGGTGTGACATGTGGGATGCGTGATATGGGCAATATACTGGCCCTCTGTAGTGTGTCCTCCTCGTCTGGTGAGAGGGCATCCAGTACCCCTGATAGCCAGTCATACTCTCTCTCTCGGCTCCATCTTATGTATTCCTCCCTCGCCTGCATACACCCAAAAACACACAAAACAAAGCAAGTTAATATCTAAACAATACCGAGAGAGTCATAAAAATGCATAGAAGTGTAAAAATGTATAAGCATAATCTCAAAAATAAGTTCTTTTGCATTCTGTGCAAAACCGCCGCCCTGAGCAGGGAGGTGGTTTTGTAACTGCTGCCTTAAAGGCGGAGGTCGTGTAACCGCCGCCCTGAATAGGGTGGCGGTTGTGTAACCGCTGCCCTGGCCAGGGTGGCGGTCACGGTCCGAAAACCCGCGTGGGTTTCTAATCCCAAAAAGCCCAAAATAAGTAAAAAAAGACCATTTAAACTGAAAATGGAGCCTACCCAGTAGGCGCCCCCCTAGGTGGACCTTTTGAACCTAACATTTTCAAAAATAACCCCCCCATTACGACAAATTTAACATTTCAAATTTAAAGGGGGAAAAACACAAAATTGAATAAAACCAACCTGTGATCTGGCAAGGTGGTGTTCCGCACGTGGAGGCATGATCACAATCTCACTGTGGACGTTTTGACTATACTCACGCAAGAAACCGTCGCCATGGGTCCCAGAGATAAAAAACAATCAAATCAACTCGCACAAATGAATAGGAAAATGGGCCCACTTCCATATATATATATCACTATGTTTCATTTTAAAATGAATTTTCACAGGTTTGGAGTGTTAATGGAGGTAAGTTTCTATCCCTGCAAAAATGGTATGTTCTCATCCCCTATTGTTTTAGCGTTTATTTTCTAAATTATTGTATCTATCTGCACTTGAGTTCTCTTTTCATTTTGCAGGTAGCAGGAATTTCGGATGGTGTCGTTTCAACACACGGACGTGTAAGGTATAGCTTCTAACTCCCCATTTCGGGACTGCCATACTCAGACCCACCATTTTATGCCTCTTCATGGCTAAAACGCTTCTCCGAGGGGGTAATATGTACATACCCAAAATTGTAAGGTACTGTATTGCGGAACAGCGTAATAAGTGCCCCAATGATGATACAGGTCTCCTCGCAAGGTGTTCGGGATCTAGAAAAGCCCTTGGAGTATGCGTTAACATCCCGCATGCTCTGCTTAGCCACCGCGCCCTTTTTTTCCCCTTTTTTCTTCTTTCCTTGGCCTTTTGATCTTCAGTAACGAAACCGCTGCCCTGATCAGGGTAGTGGTCCTATAACCGCCGCCCTGCTCAGAGCAGTGGTCCTATGCGCATTTTCCAAAACATTCTTTTGAAGCGACTCATGTGAAATATCATGATTCACCAACTTTCTTTGCCGACTTGAGCATGCATTTATGTTTTTGGTCCCCTGGAATAGTGTTTTTCCTTTGTTTATTGTTTAGGAGTTCAGTTTGGTTTTGATCTTTGGGTGATTGAATTCCTATAAATGCATAGCTTGTGCTAAGGAAAATGGCCACCATTTCCTTGTTAGATTCTTCTCATTTTCAGTGGTTTGGTCTATTAGTTTTCTTAGGATTGATAGTATAATTCATTTCATGCTTGGTTAGCATTGTCCAGCTGTTGGTAAGCCACATATCCAGCTTGTGCAAACAGTGTTGCTTTTTTATCTAATCCATTAGAGTAGAATAGCTTAGGAAGCCATTAAAGTTGCAGGTTTTTCTCTTCAAACAAGATAGTTTTAGGTTTTGGACGCATTATGTTGCATGATTTTCAATAGATCCCACTAGGAATTACATAAGCCAAGCTCTGTACTCTTGCGCTATCCCTCTCCTATCCATGTTCTATTCTATCTGCATTATGAAGGTTGTCCCTTGTTCCAACACCTATTCCTGTTGATGCAAGCATTACACACTTTTTGGATCTACGTGAGCACAAAGAACGAAAAGATCATACTGAGGGGACAAAGTCACACACACCATCGGATTCGCCACTGTTCTGCAGAATCCAGGTTCTAGCTTTCAAAGTTCTAGTTAGAATCATATCAAATAGAGTAGTTAATCACTTTATTTCAGTAAATTCCATTCTCGATATTTCCAGGGAAGCTATGGGGATTGATAGTTTCTGAGAAACTATGATTCATGTCTCACTTCTGAGGTAGGATCGAGAATCTTGTAAATAGATTAGTTATTTCATTGTTTAGAATAGATATACAAATTACACAGAGAAATAGCTACACTCGGCTATTTTGTTTGTTTTTAATTTATTAGTTTAGCTATCAATTCTAAATATTTTAAATAGCTTCTTTCTTAAATTCATATAAATCATCAAAAAATACAAAAAGAAGTCATATATACTATAAATGAGTTTCATATATTTAGAGTTCAATTTATTGCATTTTATCTATATTATTGCTTTCGTATGACTATTACGGGACCTAGGGAGCCTAGAGAATACATTTTCGAGCCAATCGTGTCTCAACCCAATCTCACAACAGCAATAACTGATATTGACTAGAATCTTAGAATTTGGGTCTTCCAAACAACAGCAGACTTCCAACAGGTCAGATCTCAGTTAAGAGGATTAAACATAGAAGACGACCAGGCACATGCATTTTGGTCAAGCAGCCAAACTACAAATTACCCTAGAAAAACATCCACATGACTGTAGAAAGATTTGAAAGAGAATAAACATTCGGGTGCAATCCTTTAGTTCCACAGCCAGACACAGGAGACACCCTCGTAGATATAGATACCAGCTTAAGAATCCAGGTTGCGAGAACGCCTGTGAGGTATTCTGAGAAGATTGCACAACTGTTGGTTCTAAACATAGAAGCTGGGAAAGCGTATGATTATTGGATACTAGGAATCAAGACTTGATTGTACGTATGACCATAGATGGCCCACAACAAACATGAACCTACGGTTGTGATCCACAAATCCCGCAAGCCAACGAATCCATAAGAGAATTAGATATAGACACTGGCCTACGCACACTAGTATTTCAGTCCACTCCACTTCCACCTATTATCATCGAACAATTGTCCTTTCTGGACACAACAGCTAACAAAGCTAGAGAATTCTGGACTAGGCCAGAGAATCGTCCGTAGAGTCAATTGTTTCCACCATCCACCCTATGACCTTATCTGGAGACATACACGAAACTATCCCAGGTCATTTTCCACGTATTCTGCAACCCATAGATCGAATCACGCCAGAGATTGATATTGATTGGAGCCTTCGAGCAGTCATCCTTTCCGATCGATCTATCACACCAGTCCAAGTTAGAAGGGCCTTCTTTGCCTTAGATTCACAAATTCCACTAGTGCGTGTCAAAGACATTATACTACCTAACTAGTTTTTCTTCATCCCACGCATATTCTACCCCCATCGGTTGTCTCGGCATGACCTCGAGAGGTCAGGTATGCGGAAGAGTTACTTGTAGATTCTCATGCTCGCCTGTCGCTTTTCCGGCGTACAGTAACTCCAAGGCCAAACCTAAAGGTGAATTTTCAAATGAGTTTTGTTCCTCCATGTTGACATGTTTTGGGTTGAAGGGATCCTTAGATTTTTTAAAGTTCCCCACCAAGCCACATCTAACTAGAAAGTGACACATTTCCATTGATGCTGAGAAGTAAATTTGACCAGGAAACATACACCTATCAAACCATAAAATGCAGGAAAATCACCATTTGAGCCCGGAAATGAATCTTTCTTCAAGGACAGAGAATTTGAAAATGTTATAAGGATCAAATATGATCCTCCAAGATACATCCAATCATGTATCCACAGATATTTGGGACACAAATGATAGGGACAACAAAACGTGACTGTGGAAAACAGAAGGAAAGGAAAAACCTGAGTTTTATGCCCAAGTTACAAATTCTTTCACACTGATAGAGGAACAAAAAAAAATTCTAGACTTTTAAGTGATCCTCAACCAAGGAAGGGAATGATCATGGCAACCAAATGGAGGACAAATTTTTTATGCAACAATATGGGAGATAGAGAAAATGACAGAGCCCGCAAACTGGATAACTTCAATGAAAAACAAGGCAAGACTAATTTGAGCACCAACAAAAAGTAGGCCTTTATAATTTTAGTTTTATTCTATAGAACTACCACCATAGACTACATCAACAAACCTATCAAATTGGGTAGGGTGTGTTTTTAAATATTCTAGCTATGTGCTCTAGAATTTGGTTGTACTTGTATGTTCCACATAATCAAATGGGGTCATGGTGGGTGAGGTTGAGGTTCCGAGGATGATGGAAGATTTACATGGAAAATGTTTCACTAATTTGGGAGTTGGATTTACTTTCATAGGTGTGGTAATTTTCTTGGAAGAAGATGGGGACGTGGGTTTTGATAGTACTTGAGAATATTTTACAGGAGTAGCATTTGAAGAAGAAGAATTTTGAGCAACTTTAGAACTAGGGGGAGGACTAGGAAACTTACTTAGTGTGGTAGTGTGAATCTTGCTAACCTATTGGTCTAGTTTTTAATTTTCTGATTCCATTGAAGGTGGTAGTGGCGATCCTTTGCTGATAAATTTTTTTTGTGGAAATTTTGTATGGAGATCTTCCTTTTTTCTTTTCCTTCACTATGGTTGTTGAGGATGAGGCTCCTTTCTTGGAATGTGCATGAGTGAAAACTACAAACAAGAAGCTTGGGGCTTCTTCATCATTATCATCTTCATCTCCATCAACATACTCAATTAGGATATTGTATGTATCACTATCAAATTCCTTGAATTCAAGATAGTTATCATCATCACCTACATCTTCCTCTTTAGGTTCTTCTATCTCCACTTCTTCCTCTGGTTCATCAGTGTCACAAGTGGCATTAACTAGTGGTGTTTTGAGAGTGAGGTGACAAAGATGTGGGGTAATCCTTGGTCTATTTAGAGGATTTGACTTCTTTGGAGAATTTTGTATTGTGATTTGAGACAGGGTTTTCTTCATGGCTACAAATTCATTGGTTATTTTATGGAACATTGGGTCCATGGTAACTGATCTTGAACTCTAACCTTTTTGTTTTCCATTTGGAACTTTCACTTTTCTAAACAATATTGGATCATATTTGATCTTGATCATGAAGTCACGTGCTTCCTTCAAATCCTTGGGTTAAGCTCTTCTAAGGAAGAAACCAACTTTTGATGGTAAGGCATTGATGAAGAATCCTTTTAAATTATTTTTAGAAGGCACGACATCTTCAGGGATTCTTCTAATTATCCTATTATTTATTTCTTCATTTGTACTAACTATACCAAGATATCTTGACACTCTTATGTAGTTTTGAACATATGTTCAAATCCTCTCCTTATGTCTTTCCAACAAGTGATAGACATCAGGGGAAACATGTAGAACCCTTCAACAATTTTTTCCAGAAGTGTTTCCACAAAGAGTCAGACTAACACATATTTATGTTCAATGCCCAACACACCACAAGCAATGATGAATGTTATAACATATTCCTTGGGAAGTTGAGAATTGTCCCCTTTGAATTTTGGGAATTTTTTTCTTGATCCTTTTGGTAGCTCATGGAGTGGTTGAGGAAGAGAAATTGGTTCAGTGTTTCCACCCCATTGTAAGTTCAGTCTATGTTCTTCACAATCACGATCTACCATTCCATTCCTTATTGTAGAATCCAACCTTTCTAAGGTTGCATCTTCAGCTACTAATCTTGCATCTACTTCGACCTGAGTTCTTTCAAATTCTTCAATTTGAGATCTTATTTCTTCTTCATCTCGTGTTTCTCTTTCTCTAGTTTCTTCTTTGATCTCTACGTCAGTGAAATCTTCAAGATTCTTGTTGATGTATGGAAACTCAACAACTAATGGATTGACAACACTTAGAATTCCAATGGAACCGTTTGTTTTATGAAGGAGAGACCTCGGATTTCTGAGAACCTCTTTTCTTCTTTGAAGTTCTTCAAAGATGGGATCAGTTTTTTGTCCTTGCCTTTATTGTCGGGTGTACTTTCTATCCACCAGCTAGAAAATCTATACTCTTATTTTTAGTGCTTGAATCTGTCTTCACATTTCTAATTCAGCATTACATTCTTCTTTGAGGTCAAATACTCTTGTGGAAATGAATTATTGGGTGAAAATTTTCTTGTTATGCCAAATATCCTCTCGCAAATATGAAACAATATCCTCTTGAATATGAAAAAGTAACTCAAGTCTTTCAAGAGGAGGATTTCTATGAATAGCCATGGTTTGAAGACATAAGGATTGGGTGAATTTTTGGATTCCAATGTTTTTGGGGTTTTTGAATTTTCTATTTTTTTTTGTATTTTTTCATGTTGTATTTGGGTGCAGACGCTACTAAATCTTCCCCAAAGTTGGCACCAAAAACTATTGGCGAGAAAAAATTTTGGGTGGACAAATTTTTTTGGTTTCTTTTCAATGTTATGGGAGTTGAAGTCCCTTTACTTGCTTCAAACAATGGCACTCCACTGACCCTGCGGCAAAGATAGCAATTTTCGCTAGATAGGATTTTGTCAAGAGAGCAGGAAAGGGAGTGAGAGTATGAAGTAGGGGAAACTAATGCTACAAGTAGAAAATTTTAGCCATATCATTAATGTAAACATTATTTGTAATTAATATTTGTGTGTGCAAAATAGTTTATTATTATATTATGAGTTTTTGAGAAACAACTCATAATTATAATAATCGTTATATGGTTGGTAAGTGAAGTTTTTAAAACAAATTCATGTATATAGTGAGATGTCATGGGAGGTTTCCTATTTTATAGAAAAATTTCCCTCTATATATTTTCTTTGTATCAACCAAAATGATAGATTGATACAATAGATTAATACAGGTGAATAATATTATTATGTGTTTATTAATCTCTATTCTCCTTGCATGTGATAAATCTTCATGTAAGATTTTATTGTGTTTATTTTGTGTTATCAAAGTTGGTTTGATCTACATGTGAGTCTCCAAATTATTGGATTTCCCACGACCGCACAATCATATATTTAGAATTTTGAGCCACATCTTAGACCCAGGCATGTGAATAGTAAAACTATTAAATTTTGTTCCTGATATATACATTCAACATATCTCCATGTCCATGTGTTCATATTAAAGTAGCAATAATATGTCTTGACATTTGTGAAGACATGAAGAGGCGTTGGTCATAAATCTATTACCATTCACAAGTATTGAGGGGTGCCACTCATAGCCTAGTATTTTTCTAGTAAAATAAATAGAGATTTTGGTCATTAAATCTATTTAGGATGATAAGAAGAAATATAGAAAAACGTCATTTCCATATCAGAGGAGCATATAGCTAGACATCAACCGATTACCTTCTTTGATTCATGGAGCCATTATAGATCTGATTTGTGCATGTGGAGACTATTCTAATCTACATCTTCCAAGTCATCCAAATTATCTAGTATGCACTCTCCAATATTTGAGAACCTCTTCATTCATTTGGTATCTACCTTCACCGTCGATTGAGGCACATCCCCACGTGGTTACTCATGTCTTTTTTATATGGTACTGCATATTATTCTTGTTCATCAATATTGCCACATCAATAATTAATGGTCTGTTTGTGTTATTATTCCATCAAGCAACTAACAACATTCCTCCTCCAGGATAAAATTTGTATCACTTTGGTATTAAGAATTTACATTGATAAATAAACTGACACCTCCACACTTGCATTCATGTTTTGCATCGGTTTTAGAGTTCCTATATTCTACAAAAAAATAGACATGCATTAGATATCAAAGGTGAATATAAGAGAAAACCCTTGAAGAATGAAAAATATTTCTTCCAGCTCATTGTGTTCTAAGTGTCCGATAATGTTTTTCAGGAATTCGTAAGTTTTGAGTCTCTAAATGCCAAATCTACTCATATAAATAATTTTTTTCCTTTTTTTAATCACATTCTAACATACACTAGCCATACATTTCATCAAATGCATTAAAGAGAAGAAAACCACAAGATTTTAATGTTACAGGCTAGAGGAAACTATGCATACAAAGATGCACACACTCATATGCCATGGAAAATTGAAACTTCTTCCTTAATTAGCATTGAAAATCCATAATTGTATATAGTATGAGAATGGAAGAAATTAGAGATTGGAGGTGTTGGTATCCAAAATTTTTCTCCTTTTCAGTCTGAGTAGCACCATAGATATGTCATGGAGCTTAAAGACAGATTAGACCATGTTGTATGTCGTTGGTAGTAGGGGATATGGTCTAGCTAGCACTCAGGTTTGTGGAGAAATGGATAAAACTCCAATAGGACTTGATCTTGTCCTAGATGTTTTAGGTTGTGCCGTGCAACCAAGGTAAGAGGACCTATTTTGTAACCTTGTAATGGGGAAGGAGATGAATATGTCCTTCTCTTTGCTTGAAATTTTGTGATGGAGACCTTAAAGAAAACATGATCAACACCCCAGATCTGAACTCTCACAAGTTGTCACTTCTCAAAACAAGGCAAAGGTTACTAGAGACATTGGAAATCCTGATCTGTTATGCATACTTTTACAAATGGATTTTGATCTTTTGTAGGTATACAAATGCAAATCAGGGGTAGTATATGACAGGATCTTTGTTGTTAGATGATTTTTTGGTGGGGGATTGACAAGACAAGTTGAGATAGATTAGATCTTTGGCAACCACTACAATACTTGAACAACTATCAAATGAAATTCCTAAAATACAGGATGTTCTTTCAACCAGAAGAGGCACAAATGGAAGCCCAGGTTGCACCCTTCACACAATATTTGAGAATTCACCACAAAAGCTTGAATTAAAGAACTCAATTAAACAAAAAAATCCATGATCAAACCACACCTAAGGTACCCCCAAAGTCTTACAAGAGATCTTTGCAGTCAAGGAAGGTAAAGTGATTTTAAATTTGTTTATCTCTTTATCAGATGAAGGCTCTTCTAAACATGAGATTGCAAATCTCACTAAACTATCAAAAATAAATGGAGATTTTGTGTGACTTCTAAAGACTTTTAGTTCAAGATTGCAACAAGAACAATGAAAACTATTTGCAAGCATTTAAAAAATGATAACAGACATCATATTGCCTAAGAAAGCACATATTTAATTCAAAAGTTGTTAGATTCAATAGTAGGGGAGAGTTACATGAACAATCTCAGAGTTGTGTGATGGCTATACACTTGTAACCAACTCACATACATGAATTTCCAACACATGAGACATAAACCTGGTTCTTTGGTGGATTTTTACAGAAAAATGAGCTTTCTCTTAGAATTTTTCTTGTGATTTTCAACTTCCTCTTTACAAATTTCTCCAAAATTCCCTATATACCTCATGCCACATTGGAGCCTTCTTTCCCAAGAAAATAATATGCCATGGGATAAATTTTGTTGCAACAACTCCTCATGGTTCAATGAAAATGACAACAAACTGAAAAACACTCGTATGTTGCCCGGTGCGCCAAAAAGATTAAATCATTAGAAATATCTAGATCATTATCCATCTTGGAGGCATGTTTTTCATCATTGAGGCATGTAGACACCTCCTACTCATCATTCTCACCTTTTTACCCTTTTAAAACTACCTCTGTAACTTTTGATTTTGTCATTTCATATGCTTGCTCGGGCTGGGGCAAAAATCTTCTTCAAAAACATCACAAGTCAAATAATTAAGCCATGAAAATGATGCCAATGTTCACAGAAGGCCAAGAAAACACAAAATCATATAATATTTGATGAAATTTGATGTAAAAACGTGATTTCCAAATTTCTTGGAGCTCCCATGGCGGCCAAAAATGAAATTGCATAGCAACCGTTGATCTTACATCGACCTTTAATATTAGCCCTCCATGTGGAAGATGTAATCCAAAAATATGCTCAATATTACCTTTTAAACTTTGGATAAGGTGGGACACATGTCAAAATATGATTGGATCAGGCCCATGCCTTTAAAAAATGCATTTGTAACCTTTTTGAAAATTTGGAAAAATTTGACTTTTTTCTCCGCCCCTCCGCCTTTGAAATTTGGAGCTGACATGTGGCGTATGGTGGGCCCCATCAGGATCATGCTTCAATTCTACACATTTTGAAATTTTTTGGAAATTGGGAAAATTTTCACTTTTTGCCCCGCGGGCCCGCACCTCTGAATTTTCCCTTGCCACGGGTCCCTTTGTGATTCGCTAGCGGGCCAGCACATTAAATTTTTATTTTGAATATTTTTGGAAAAAGGGAAAAAATTCCCTCCTACCTCCACCAGCCTGCCGACCCACCTGACTCTATTGGACACGTGTCCACCTATGATTGGCCTAGGGATTTCGGGCCAAAAATTTACTTTAACCCTTTTGTGAAAAAGGAAAATTTCCCTTTTTCCCTTCGCAGACTGTCGACCTAGTCTATGCCACCGTGCTGCCATGTGTCCTCCTCTGATTGGAGCGGGGGTAAAATAACTATGTAAACCTTAAAATTAGAGCCAAAAAACTCTAAGTCCCCCCATGGCCCGCACTTCCATTTTAAAACTTCTAGGACATGTGTCCTCTCCTGATTGGTTGTGGGGCTTCAGACCAAAATTTGACTTTAAAACCTTCACAAGACTAAGGTCAAAAAATATTAAGTGAATCCGACCACCCACCATCCCACCTACCAATCAGATCATGCCACGTAGGCAATTTTGGAAAAAAATGGGGGCTTGGGCCTGAAAATGCCCCATTTTCCTCGAAAAGGAAAAAATGAAAAATTAGAGTGCCTCCCTGCCTTTCTGCAACCAATGCAAACCCGCCACGTTGCCAATACCTGCTAAGGATAAATTTGGCAGGTAGATGACACCTGTCTGACCGTCAAAACATAAAAAATTCTAGGGATACCCTAGAATTCAATTTTTTTCACCAAGGATGGCAAATTTTTTGATTTTGAAACAACTGAAGCATGATTTTACAACATTTTCAGCCTTAGGATTGGATTTTCAATTACAAAAAAATATGAATTTATCAACATCCTTTTTCTATCTAGCCAAGGGAAAAATGACATAGCCCGTGGAAATGGAAAAACAAGGGCATAAAAGGCTAAAACTTGGAATATTCCTTTCAAATTAGGGTAAAACAACAATTTTGTGAGCATTTTGAAGCATTTCAACTAGGGGAAGAAATTTTAGGTCATTAATTTGAGAGATAAAATGTTTCTGAGCAAAAATGGACATGAAAAATTAGGACACACTATGCAAGCTTAGAAATGGCACCAACATCACCTCTTTCTTGGGGATGGGCACTCCTAGTGAGTGCCACAAGGAAAAAAACATAGAACAAGTGCCAAAATAACCATTGGGCAGAGGATTCCAGAACCAAAAAACTCTAAAAACTAGCCAAGAACCTGACAAAAATGGCTGCCACACAGCAAGGCAAACCATAAAACCGAAAAAACACCAAAAACAGAGCAAAAACAAACAAACAAACACTATACACTGTACAAGCTGGTGCATACCTCAAATTTGGGGTTTAATCCAAGAAATGTTTCAAATGTCTACCATTAACAGGCAACTCTAGCAATTCCCCATCCAAATCCTTGAGAAAGAAGGTATGTTCACTAATTCTGATATCAATGGCATAAGGGCCCATCCATAATGCATCAAATTTTCCATTCTTGCCTTTGTTTCCATACCTACTATCCCATAACAAGACCATATCTCCAACATTGAAGGCTCTAGGAGTGACCTTCTTATCAAACAACCTCTTCAATTTTTCTCTAAATTTGACATGTCTTTGATGGGATGCTCTTCTCTCCTCATCAAACTCAATAATATGATTGATCCTTGATTCATATGGACCAAGCTCCTGATCTTCCAACTGTTGGGAAAACTAAAATGAAGACATATATAGGTGTAAGGGTAGTAAAGCCTAAGTTCCATACACCAATTCAAATGGGATTTTACCAGTAGCTCTTTTAGGAGTTATCCTATCAGCCCAACTGTAAATTTCAATTGTTCACCCCATTTCTTATTATTTTGCTCCAAATTTCTTCTAATAATCTTCAAAAAATACTTATTGCTGGACTCAGGAGTCAGCTTGTCCATTCCCTTGGGGGTTATAGTTTGAATAATAAGTCAGATTGATTCCATACTCATTGCAAATTGCCATTAAAGGTTTGGATCTAAAGCATATGGCATTATCAGCTACAATCTTGACTAGGACTCCAAATCTGCATATAATTTGATTCAACAAAAATTCCATAACTATTTGGTGTGTTGCTTTCTTGGTGGGGATTTCCTCTACCCCACTTTGTAAAATAATCAGTGGCTAAAAGGATCCACTTATGGCCAACACTAGAAGGATCTGAAATCTCACCAATGAAGTTTATCCCCCATTGCTTGAAAGGAGCTTCAATTGATACAGACTGCAAAGGAAGGGAGCCTAAAGCTTTCAGTCTTCTAGAGAAACGTTGGTAACTACACATTTTCTAACCAGCTGGGTTACATCTTTGAAGAGAGAAGGCCACCAATAACCAGCTCTCAAAATCTTATGTTGTTACTCTTCTAGAAAAGTGTCCTCCACAAACTTCCCCATGGAAATTAGCAACTATATTGGGAGCTTCATCTTCAATTATGCATTTCAAGAGGACACCTTCAGGGTTCTTCCGAGCTAGCCCAAGGTCAGTGATGATGTACTTTTGAGAAGCTAGCTTGAGGCTCTTTTCTGATTTTTATTTAAATGATCAGGATAGAAAAGGTGTCTAAGGTAAAAGATTACATCTTTGTACCACTTAGAATTTACCAACTTTGTAAGCACATATATCCTTTCTTCCTCTAGCTGATTCACTTCCACATTCTGCAAGTTTCTCTCAGCCACGAGCTTAGCAAGACCCAAACCTCTTACCAACTTTGTGGTCTGGATGTCCATATCATACTCCTATAGCTTGTTCACCCATCTACATATTTTACTTGAGATCTCCATCTCTGATAAGATGTCTTTCACCATGGTGTGGGGAACATAAGAAACAACTTTTGAATTCAATATATAAGGCCTGAAAACTTTTGTTGATTTCACCAAGGAAAATGCTTGTTTTTTCATGAGTGTATACTTTAACTCAGCAGCTTACAAAGCCTTGCTAAAGAAGGAAATAGGTCTCTCAGCCCCATTCTCATCCTTTTGCAGCAAAACATAAGTAATGGTATACTCAGAAGCAAAGGAAAATATTTGGAAAGGCCTCTTATAGTTTGGGGATGCTAAAACAGGTGCATGTTTAAGTGCATCCTTAATTACTTAAAAATATTTAATGTCAGCATCCTCCCATTTGATAGCTTGGTCCTTCTTTAGCATGCTTTTTATTGGAAGAGCCAACTCAACAAAGTTGGAAACAAACCTTCTAATAAAATTAATTTTACCAAAGAAAGATTAGATTCCTTTTCTAGTTCTTGGGATAGGTACTTTGCTGATTGCTTCCACTCTCTCAGGGTCTATCATAACACCATCTTTTGACACAATGTGGCCAAGCATCTTGGCCTTTTGTACAAAAAAATGACACTTTTTTGGATTAAGAGAAATGCCATACTCCCTACATCTAATCAGCATCTTCTCTAAGTGCTGCAAATGATCACCTCTCTGCCTTGAAAAAATAGTCACATCATCTTGGTAAATTGCAATGAACTCATTGATGTAACCAACAAAAGAAACATCCATTTCTCTTTGAAAAGTGGCACCAACATTCATCAAACCAAAGGGAATCCTAAAAAAACCATAAGTTCCCCAAGGAGTAGTGAATGTTGTCTTAAGTCTTTCTGATTCTTTAACTACCACTTGATTATATCCAGAGAAACCATCCAATGTAGAAAGCAATTCAGACCCTGTCACAAGCTGCAACATATTTTCCATATTTGGAAAGGGATAGTTGTCCTTCATGGATGCCTTATTAATATTTTTTAAGTCTACACAAATTATGATATCTCTTTCTGACTGGCACAAGGTTTGCAACCCAAGATGAATATCTAGTGGGCTGAATAATACCTCCATCTCTCAACTTCTTTAACTCCTCATGCATCTTTGAAGAGAGAAGTGGATTAATTGGCCTTTTCCTCTATCTGAATGATTTGGCACATTTTTCAAGAGGGATCTCATGTTGAAACAAGTCTTCTCTATATGCTTTTAGCTCTGAATAAGACCAAGCAAGGCAGTCTTGATATTGTTTCAAGAGTTGGGCATAGGACTATTTTTTCTCTTTACTTAAATTTTTGCCCAACCAAACCTTCCTTAATTTGTCCTTTGTTCCCAAGTCATGCTCTTCCACATCCTTTAAGGCATACATGTCTCTATTTATGATGCAATCAGCATTGTTAAAATTTGACTCAAGTGCAACAAGACCTCTAGGAATGGTGTTTGTTTTTAATTGGATGATATCATTTCTAAACAAAGTATCTCTTCCTTCAGTCATACACATCATTGACTCCCAATCAATATTTTGATTTGTAAACTCACCTTGGTTTTGCATGAACCTTAACACTTGAGAATCACCATCAAACACTTGCCAATGCTTGATGTTGTCAGGGGCAATAGGCCTAGTTAGCACTTCAGTGTTGTATTCAAAATAAGGTGAAATGGTGAAACCTTCAAATCTTGACCCCAACACTACTAACTTGTCAGCAGAAACATTCAAAATTCTGTCATGGTGCATAATATTGAAGGAATCAAACATCTCAATTAAATCCCAAACTGCATGCTTGTATTGTTTCATACGTTGATTTTTTTTGGCATATAATTTTCTTATTTGTTTAAAAACCAACTTTGAATCTCCCTTTGTAATGATGTCCCTGACACCATACTTCCATGCAATCCTCAAACCCAACAACATGGCTTCATACTCAGCAATGTTGCTAGTACATTCAAAATTAAGTTTGAAGGAAAAAAAAAATTCTTCCAAGCTAGGAGAAATTATAATTACACCAACACCATTTCCAAATTTAGAGCAAGCTCCATCAAATAGCAAGGTCCAAGGAGAACATACCTTATCAAGGCACTTTGAATGATCCATTTTATTTTCTTTTCCATCAGTAAAACCAATGAAATTCTCAGCATCTACATCAACAAACAACACTTCATAAGAAGCATTGTTGGGATCTTCAATTAGGTGTAACATCTTCTTTTCACCATAAAGTTTGACAAGGATGCCCTCAATGGGAATGGTGGAAAAATACATATCCATCTGAACATTGCCACCAACACTTGTAGCCCATTTTCTTGACAAAATCATACCCCATTTGGTAAGGTAGTCAACAATTAAAACATCAAGTTTCAAATTCTTTCCTGGATAGGCTATAAGTTGCACTACCAAACCTTTCACACAACCAGCCACTGGAACTTCCCTTGAATCCATGGCAATACATTTCCCATATGCAGTAGTCACTTTGATATCCAACTCATTTATGTCTTCTAGAGGAATGACATTACATGATGCACTAGAATCAAACATACAATTGTGAAGTATCCTATCTTTTATGAGCAAAGTTGTAAAGAATATATCAACATTCAATTGGTAATCTACCAAAGATGTCCCCAAATATACCTCAGGTGTCTCTCCAAGATCTTCCACTGGTGGTGGTGTTTTAAAGTCAACAATGATTTGGAGAGGAGTCTCAACAACATTTACATTTCTACTTGGGGTGATCTTCTCTTCTTTCAATCCCAAGTACTCAAATGCCCTCTTCTTATGCTCAAGAATTCTAAGAAAATCAATGACTAGAAAACTTACTTTAATTTGGCTCAATACTTGGGCTATGTCATAGGGGATACTCTTTGGCAAAACAGCATTGGAAGGGATATAAGAAGATTCATCAGATAGCAAAGGATTCTTGGCAACTTGGGCATGATGAGGACTGTAATTTTTGCTTGGGACAACAGAGTTTTTAGCAAGTGTTTCTTTCCTAGGAGCTTCTCTTGGAATGCTTGTGAGCAAGGGTGTTTTAGGTTTGGATTGAGGCCCAATTCCCTTAACAAATTTTTTTCTAGTGTTATAGTCCTTCTCTTGAGCTACAACAGCATTCATCAACAATATCATATCTTCTTCCGAAGGGATACCACCATCATACTTCTTAATCATCAAAGCTCTAAAATATTCAAAGTTATTGTTAGGAATTTCAAAAGCTTGCACTACATCAACTTCAAGAGCATGAGGGGGGGAGAAAGACTTGTACCCACTTGATGCAATCCTAAAAGGTAGCAGCAGTCCTAGCACTTATTACTTCAGTAGATGTTGATCCTCCTTGTGAGCTTGAAGAACAACCCACCATGCAAATATCATCATTAGTTCCATCATCATTATAAGCTTCATCAAGTTGTTGGTCCAATTCACATGGAGGATGAGGAAGAAAACATCTATCTGCACCAATCCATATCAGTAACTTCATAAACAAAATCAACCCTGGCGGTTAGAGGATCAGGAACCAATCTATTTTCACATTTTTGGGGTTGTCTATTTGTAGATCCAATAGCGACCTTTACCCTTGTCATAAAATATCTTCTCCTTCCTATGGTGATTGCCAAATCTATCTTGTTCCTGCTACCTAGGCTGACCTTGTGAAGTCTTACCAATTCCCTTCTCAACTCTTGCCAACTTGTATGAGATTTTCTTGATAGCCCCTGCCAAAGTCTTCACAACCTCTTCTAAATCAGCACCTTTTCTAGCTTGGGGTTTTTCAGGGTTTATCAATTTTACAACATCTCTCTTAAGAGGTTTCCCAAAAGCCTTGATATTGTTCTCAATTTGAAGTGCCATGGTGAAAGCTTGTCTTAGATTGGTTGGGTTCTTGTCTCTTAGGTAATAGGCTTCCTTTTTATCAAATGCATCTACATATTTGATTAAACAAGATTCATCACAAGGCATCAAACCAACATGAAACCTTCTCAAAAAAATTTTGAGCCTTGTGTTGAAGTCATGGACTAATTCATTAGGGTTCTTCTTGATATTCTCAAACTTAGATAAAAGAAATCTAGGGTCAGTCTTGTCACCATATTGCAACCTAAATGCATTTCTCATTTCAGTCCATGAATCAGTAGAATTATCAGGTAGAGCCTTGTACCAATCCCCAACATTTTCTTCTAGTGTATGAATAAATAACTTAATATACACATTGTCAAACTCTATCTCAAAATATTCCATCATATTATCAAAAAGTTTGAGATGTTAATCACCAGTAATAACATTGTTACCCTGGAATTTTGGCAACCTATTTCTGACATCTTGTGGGATAGCATTTGGGTAACCATCCATTCCTGTAAAATTTATAGGACCAAAGGTGTTAACAAAAAATGGAGGTCTAAGCTAAGCCATATTGTTTTGGTGGGGCGTGATCTTGGAGGTGAGACAAGCTGATGAGGAATGGTATATCTTTAGGGCTCAAGAATGTGATTCACAAGACTGGTATTCTCTAAGTGCTGATTTTCTTGGAAAGTTTTACTCAAATTAAAACACATAGGTGCAGATTGGAGAAGGAACTTACCATGTACAGTAGAAGGATCTTCACTAGCTGAGGAAAACAAATTTATGAGAGGATTTCCTGAATCAGAATCACTTGAAGAAGAGTGATATTCCTCTACCAAAGGCTGATCTCTCTCACCAATGGCTATCTTTGCCTGATGTTTGACCTTTAACCACTTTCCAAACTATTCACCCTTCCAACTATGAATTTCTTGACTCTAAGAAAAATTTCTTAGTAGAGTCTCTAAGGAAGAGAGATCTTCTTCCTTCCAGTTTTGTAGAAGTTAGCAGCAAAAAAATAAATGACAGAAAGCTTAAGACACTGGTATTTTTAAGATCAAATCAGCATGGAGTCGCCACTAAGGAATTTCACCTTAGTTGTGCAAGAATGCACTAAAATAATCTATCAAATAGTTACTAGCACTGAAAACCTTGCAAAGCCTTATAAATCAGACCTTCCTCTTCTTAAATCAATCAATCACAATACACCCAAAGTGTATGAACTACTAGTAAATGGAAAAAGGGGAAACAAAACTTGAAACCCTTGTTTAAAAAACTTGCAGATATGAAGCATAGAATGATATTTTAACAATGTAGCAGCTCAAAAATACTTAAATACACAAATGTTCAAACTCCTCAAATACCTCAAAAATACCAAGAAATTCCAAAAATTCCCCGACAACGGCGCCACTCGTGTTGGTATCCAAATTTGTTCTCCTTTTCAGTCTGAGCAACACCATAGATATATTATGGAGCTTAAAGATAGATTAGACCATGTTGTATGTCATTGGTAGTCAGGAATATGGTCTAGCTAGCACTCAGGTTTGTCAAGAAATGGATAGCACTCCAATAGGACTTGATCTTGTCCTAGTTATTTTAGGTTGTGCCTTGCAACCAAGGTAAGAGGACCTATTTTGTAACCTTGTAATGGGGAAGGAGATGAATATTTCCTTCTCTTTTCTTGAAATTCTGTGATGGAGACCTTGATGAAAACATGATCAACACCAAGATGTCACTTCTCAAAACATGGGTATGTTCTCAAAACAAGGCAAATGTTACTAGAGACATTGGAAATCTTGATTTGTTATGCATACTTTTGCAAATGGATTTTGATCTGTTGTAGGTATACAAATGCAAATCAGGGGTAGTATATGACATGATCTTTGTTGTTAGATGATTTTTTCGTGGGGGATTGACAAGACAAATTGGGATAGATCAGATCTTTGGCAACCACTACAATACTTGAACAACTATCAGATGAAATGCCTAAAATAATTAGGTTGTTATTTTAACCAGAAGAGGCACAAATGGAAGCCCAGGTTGCACCCTTCACACAATCTTTGAGAATTCACCACAAAATCTTGAAGTAAATAACTCAATTAAACAAAAAAATCCATGATCAAACCACACCTAAGGTACCCCCAAAGGCTTACAAGAGATCTCTGCAGTCAAGGAAGGTAAAGTGATTTTTAAATTTGTTTATCTCTTTATTAGATGAAGGATCTTCTGAACATGAGATTGCCAAAAACAACTAAAGTATCAACAAGAAATGGAGATTTTGTGTGATTTCTAAATACTTTTAGTGCAAGATTGTAACAAGAACAATGAAAACTATTTGCAAGCATTTAAAAAATGATAACAAACATCATATTGCCCAAAGAAAACATAGATTTAATTCAAAACTTGTTAGATTCAATAGCAGGGGAGAGTTACATGAACAATATCAGAAGCTGTGTGATGGATATACACTTGTAACCAACTCACATACATGAATTTCCAACACATGAGACATTAACCTGGTTCTTTGGTGGATTTTTATAGAAAAAATGAGCTTTCTCTCAGAAATTTTCCCCTAATTTTCAACTCCCTCTTTAAAAATTTTCTCCAAAATGCCCTATATACCTCATGACACCTTGGATCCTTCTTTCCCAAGCAAAGAATATGCCATGGGATAAATTTTTTTGCAACAAATCCTCATGATTCAATGAAAATGACAACAAACTGAAAAACACTCGCATGTTTCCAGGTGCACCAAAAAGATTGAAACATTAAAAATATCTTGAATAATTATCCATCCCGGAGGCATGTTTTTCATCATTGAGGCATGAAGACACCTCCTACTCATCATTTTCACCTTTTTACCCTTTTAAAACTACATCTGCAACTTTTGATTTTGTCATTTCACGTGCTTGCTTGGGCTGGGGCAAAATTATTCTTCAAAAACATCACAAGTCAAAGAATTAAGCCATGGAAATGATGCCCAATGTTCATAAAAGGCCAAGACAACACAAAATCATATAATATTTGATGAAACTTGATGTAAAAATGTGACTTTCAAATTTCTTAGAGCTCCCATGGTGGCCAAAAATGAAATTGCATAACAACCGTTGATCTTACATCGACCTTTAATATTAGCCCTCCACGTGGAAGATGCAATCCAAAAATACACTCAATATTACCTTTTAAACTTTGGATAAGGTAGGAAACATGTCAAAATATGATTGGATTAGGCCCATGCCTTTAAAAAATGCATTTGCGACCTTTTTGAAAATTTCGAAAATTTTGACTTTTTTTCTCCACCCCTCCACCTTTGAAATTTGGAGCTGACACGTGGCATATGGTGGGCCCCATCAGGATCGTGCTTCAATTCTGCACATTTTGAAATTTTTTGGAAATTGGAAAAATTTTCACTTTTTGCCCCGCGGGCCCGCACCTCCGAATTTTTGCTTGCCACGGGTCCCTTTGTGATTCGCTAAGCGGGCTAGCGCATTAAATTTTGATTTTGAATATTTTTGGAAAAAGGGAAAAATTTCCCTCCTGCCTCTGCTGGCCCCGTCAACCCCACCTGACTCTGTTGAACACGTGTCCACCTGTGATTGGCCCAGGGTTTTTGGGCCAAAAATTTACTTTAACCCTTTTGTGAAAAAGGAAAAAATCCCCTTTTTCCCTCTGGAGACCCACCGACCCGGTCTGTGCCACCGTGCTACCACATGTCCTCCTCTGATTGGAGTAGGGGTAAAACAACTATTGTAAACCTTAAACTTAGAGCAAAAAAACTCTAAGTCGCCCCCGCGGCCCCGCACTTCCATTTTGAAACTTCTAGGACACGTGTTCTCTCCCTGATTGGTTGCGGGGCTTCAGACCAAAATTTGGACTTTAAAAACCTTCACAAGACTAAGGTCTAAAAGCCTTATGTGAATCTAACCACCCACCATCTTTCCTACCAATCAGATCATGCCACATAGGAAATTTTGGAAAAAAAAGGGGCCTCAGGCCCGAAAATGCCCCATTTGCCTCGAAAAGGCAAAAATGAAAAATTAGAGCGCCTCCTTGCCTTTCCACAACCAATGTAAACCCGCCACATTGCCAATACCTACTGAGGATAAATTTGGCACGAAAATGACACCCGTCTAACTGTCAAAACGTAAAAAATTCTAGGGATGCCCTAGAATTCAATTTTTTCACCAAGGATGGAAAAATTTTCGATTTTTGAAACAACTGAAGCATGATTTTACAACATTTTCAGCCTTGGGATTGGATTTTCAATTACAAACAAATATGAATTGATCAAATTCAACTTCCTTTTTCGATCTGGAAAAGGGAAAATTAAATAGCCCATAGAAATGGAAAAACAAGCGCATAAAAGGGGCAAACTTGGAATATTTCTTTTAAATTAGGGCAAAAAAAGAAGTTTGTGAGCATTTTGAAGCATTTCAATCAGGGGGGATAAATTGCAGGTCACCAATTTGAGAGATAAAACATTTCTGAGTAAAACTGGAAATGAAAAATTAGGGCACACTATGAAATCTCAGAAATGGCACCAACAGGGGGGATGGAATAATTTTATATCTCTTTTCTTTTTCACAAGGATCTCTCTCTCTTGAATTCACAAAATGACCAATAACTAAGAAATTTTAGAAGTTCAGAAGATTCAAAAGCTAATAAGATCCTCAAAGGAGGAGCTCATTACAATTTATAGAAGAGGAGAAACTCTTCATCTTCCTTGTGACCTTTCATATGTCCTATTTTTTACTTTATAATATTCAAATTCCTATCAAATATTAAGTTCCTTTTCTAAAAACATGGTAACTTAATTTTTACATCATGTTTCTAAAGTCGCTTTTAATTGACTTAAAGACATATTAAAAAGAATGAACACTAACGTAAAATTAGAATAATGGAGAGAGAGAAAGTTAGGGGGGAAGAAAAGAGAGAGAGAGAGAGAAGGAAGAAGTAGAAGAAATAATCATGTAGAAGAATGAGGTGCTCCAACAGACTTGATCTCACTTCTTGTTTGGTCTTGATATCGCGTTGCTAAGAAGACCTTTATTTCTCCAAATTCCTTACTAAAATGAGCCACTGCAGGTTCCACTCTGTCGGCATGGGGAATATGTACACAACTTAGAGTCTCATTCCACCCATCATAAACACCATTGACATATTTTCACTTTCCAAACCATGATGGATGATTTTCTGTAATGAGTGTAATGGTCGCACAAATATCTGTTAGGAATTCTAGGGTATCCTTATTGAAGGATAATGGATCGCCCACTTCTTTTTGAACATATTATTTAAATGGCCTCATCAACTCATCATCTTTTGTGTCCTCTCCCATTACATGCACTCCAAGTTTTTTAATTTGGTAATTGATACTATCCTCCAACTTCTATGCTTGTTCCTTTTTATCATCCAACTGGGAAATGGATCAGTTGATTAATTCAAACCTGATTTATAAGGCCCTTTCCCATATGCGTGACAAGTCTTTAGAAGGGGTGCTAAAAAAATTATTACTAATTAACTCCTGAGAGTGATTTTTTCTCATTTCATTCACCAGTGGACACAGAGGATCCCGGTGATCCCTTTATTTCTCCAAATCTTCTCTAAGCACCCCCATCCTATTTACAGTTACACACATGTAGGTGAACATTTTGACTTCCTCTTGGAGAACTAAATTTCCCTTTTTAGAAATTGTGTTGATCCATTAATTATTATCTCATCCTTTCACCATGATAGGAATCACTAAGGCACTCGGATCCAATCGGTGTTGTATATAGGATTAAAGGGTTTACACATGCTCTTTTAGGTCATCAATATTTTTCTTGTATTCTTTGTTCCTTGCCAAAAACTGAGTGGAAGACTGCTAGTACATATACAAATCCCCTTTAATTATCCTTATTTCATAATAAACCAGTGTCATTTAGTCTGCTGGATTGATCACCTTAGGTTTGTCTACCTCGATATACTGGTTACATGTTTCTCCATTGTAGAACCATGGGGCTGTGTGCATGAATTTTTTTTTTCTTCCCTTGGCCAATGAGGAAATTACCAATAAATTAGGGACCAAGACCTGTTAGACAATATATGTATCAGGTGTTATTGTCTCTTGCATCCAAGGGAACATTTCATTAGATTCATGCTCTAAAATAGGCATATCAACCGTTCCCTGCTTGGGTGGAGGAGGCATATCTTGGACAAGAGAGGTAGTAGTATGGAAAAGTGGTGAGGCCTCTTGTGATAGTTTAGAGATTGCGTCTTGAACTTCATACTCTTCTTCTACTTGTGTTTCCACCACTGGGTGTTCCTCTTGCAATTCTGCAACTAGGTATTCCTTTTGCATTTATGCAACTGGGTGTTCCTCTTTCCTGGATCTCTTTGGTGACTTTTTCGTGAGATTAAATCTCTAATTCTGTGGCTTTTCTCTTTGAAATTCCTCCATAGTTTCTTATACTTGAAGTAATTTCCACCACTTTAGATGATGACTTCTACGAAGTTTTTTTCTAACTCATGGGGATACCTTGTGATTGAATGACTATGGCTCTCTTTCTTTGGAACAAATCCCTCATCCTCCTGACTACTTTCTCAATTTTTTCCTTGATTTATCTTAACTCGTGAATGTGCTAATTAACTTGAGGCAATGGGGAAACCTTGATCACCACATAGTTAGGATCATACATTTACGTTCCTTCATCTTGAAAAATATTCTCATACAAAGAGAGCTGAAATTTCTTCATCTCATCAACTGTCATCCTCATGTGATCCTTCTTGCGTAATTCAAAATTGTTGACAAACTTGGAGCAATAGTCCTCATTTTATAGATCATGGCACAACTATAGGATATGAAATGTATCTGGATCAACTCGTATGTCAAATTTGGGTCTAACAATAATGGAATACAAAGCCAAATGTATGAAGGCAACCTCTAAATAAGATGCATAATTTGCATTCTTACACGTGAACACATTAAAAGAGATGGGAAATGAGGTCAGCTTCTTTTTTTACTTCTGAGTTTGTTGGTAACCTGTGTGAATTTCCTTCAAAGCTCAAATAGCACAATTTGGTCACTAAGGTATTTGGAAAACCTTAGGGGAGCTTGGCTAAAGCCGACAACTCAGAAGTAGGAGAAAGTTGAGAATCGTATGAAATAGGAACCATATTTTTTATTAAGGATGTCACTTGTGGTGATATCCTCACCTCTAAATCATCCTCCAAATTTCATATCACATACATCATGAATGCATTGTTCATGTGGGTGAAGTGTCTATGAAATTCTTCCATTACTAACTAGGAAAGGTTCTCGAACGCTGAGACTTTGGAAGTAATGTTATGGGTGAGAGCCAATCCCTTAAATGACCTCGAGCTAGCAATAAAATAGACCAAGTAAGAATTCATGTGGAACTTATTCTTCATTGGCACTTGGAGTAGTTACAAGTGTAATTTGTCACTGATTATCTACCCCCAATGAATCATTTGTTTTCCTTCAGTCACAGTTATGAGGAAAAGAGCCATCCAATCCTGAAATTCCTTCATACTTACTTCTCCCACCACCCTAATGAGAAGAGTGATTGGATCCAAATAGCCTTCAAAATACTCACATCTCGAAAGTGTTTTGGGCATCCTTGAAGGCTTTCTTCCTGTCTTCATCCATGACCCTAATGTAACTCCTTGTAGGTATGCGTCCATTTTCTCCCACTTGTGCCTAACCTTCTCCTTTGTGATGACCACCATATTAGGTGATGTAAAAATTTTCAAGGTGGGTGAGATGGTTTTAGGGGCTAGGAATTCAATTACCATGACATTTTCAGCTTGAATTATTCATGTGTCAGGCTCATAGTTATGTGATCAGGCCAAGACCAACTCAGTGCTTTATACAGACATGGTGTCCCGCAGCTGTGAACAACCCACTTGTGAATACTTGATATTCGATATTCCCTCTTTCATTTTCCATCATGTGAGTTTTTTAGATCATTGAAACCATATAGGATACATCACTTTCATCTATCTCATACTCAGAAGATAAAGGTTGTCTTAGTTTTATTCTTGAAAACTTGAACTTCTTTATTACTCAACACTTACTAAGTCTGGGAAGGGTGACTTACTATTTTTAGTAAGTGACAGAAAATGCTTCTCCAAATTCCAACTATAGATGCCAACTTGAATTTCCAATTCCTATTATGCTCCTTTTGTGAAATCCACCTTCTGGAGTAGCTTACTATTTTTAGTAAGTGCCTATGAGACAACTTACTATTTTTAGTAAGTGTGAAAATTTAGCTCTTTCAAACCTCAATTAGATATGAAAACTTGAATTTCTTCTTTTCCCTATATTCCTCTCATCTTCTGAACTAGATTGTTATTTTTAGTAGGTTCTTATAAGACCACTTACTATTTTTAGTAAGTGTTAATTTTTGACCAAGGTGACCTTTCCGGTGATTTTTTCCTGTGATACTTCTTTTATGTTCACTGTCTCCTTCACAACTTATTCAGATGGTGGATTACCCAAAATAGTGGTCTCCCATGTAGAAATATTACTATTTTTATTAAGTATGCTTTAGGTGATTAGATCACGAGGAGGTCAAATATTTTTGCTATGGGTTTTTTCCCAATGTCACCCCTGTGAAATTTCAGACTTACCCACTCGCTAGTTTGTGAGATTTTAAAACTTGATATTTTTGCCTAGCTATGGCTATGGGCATGACATCCATTAATGGAGCTTGAAAATTTTAGGTCCATTTTTCTACCTCAGATCGTGATGGAAATTATATTTTTGATGTGATTTTTTTCTTCTTGTTTCACCAGTGATCGCCGGTTGATCGAGAAATGATCTTTTCATTTTTGTTGCACAAAAAAGAGGATTTCATTTCTACAAAAAATAATTGCTGCAAATGGGGAATCTGATGTTGAGTTTTTTATGACCTATGAAAATAGTGAAGATAGAAGAAAACCTTGTCTTGATCCATTGCCCTAGTTTACATGTTACACAAATTTCTTCATTTGGCAACTACGAGGATTTTCATGTGAAATTATTCATTTTCTTCTCTGTTATTCATTTCTTTGATCTACTTTTCCATTGATATTTTTTTTATTTTCAATGTGAGGAAGTTATTTTGGAGCTGGTTGGTTGTAACAATGGTGGTTTGGACATGTCTAGAGAGAATTCTCCAAAGTTTTGATAGGGTGTAGAGTTGTGGGGAGATGAAACAAAGATGCAAAAATGCTAAGTCCTGACTTGTATGTATTAAAAATGAAAACACCATGGGCTGGGTGGATTTTTGTGTCCTTGATGTCCCTTTAGCTAAAGGGATGAAATGGATGTGAAATCACCCATCGCACCTCATCACAACACTTGGCGGGATGCGACTGGTTGAGCATTTGAGTGAAAAAGCTTGAGGAGAGCACCTGGTGGTAGAATTTTGGGCGTATGGAGAACCAAAAGGTAGAGCTAGGGATAGGCACATTTTTTCCTATGATGTACCTTTATCTAAAGGTAATAAAGGGACATGATTTTCCACTTTGTGTCAGGTTGTGACACTTGGCGATCATCCGTGCAGTGAGAGGAATGGCTTTGACTAGCTCCTGGGGGATGAATTTGCAATGTGGAGGGTCGCGTTGGTGTCTTGGGGGACAAAAATGGCTAGGAAAAATTTATCATCCCTTATGTCCCTTTGTTAAAGGGACAAAAGGGATATGAAATCCTGCTAGGCTCCTGAAGCTGACATGTGTCCATTTCAAAATTTGGCTAACTGCAAGAACTCTTACCTTGAGAGTGAACTTGTGAAGGACATATCTGGAGTTCTCGGTGGAATTATTTGACAAAATTTTATATGATTCTAAATTTAAATTTCCTTTTGAATCAAATGTTGGGGGTTGTCTTAGCTCTTAATTTATCCATTTGGGCCCTAAAAAATTGGAATTTTGTTCTAGCTATATGACCGAGAATGAGAAAAACTAGATGTAACCATATTACGCCTAGGTATTATGAAAAATATGATACCACCATCTTATAGTGCTCTTAATTAAATTTCTATTGATATCTTGTTTAGCTCCCAACTCCTTATAAAAATCCTAAAATTGCTTCTCGAAGCTGAGGTGTTTTTTTAATACTGTGTTGCCTAGGCCTGAGAACTCATTTCTAGTGGAACTACCCCAAAAATTTCAAATATTTTATGAATATTCTAAAATATATTACCTAATTTTCTTGGAAATTTATTTCATCTCCATGTTGAATTATACTCCTTTGTTCTTCTCTAGGGAGTGCACTAGTCCCATGAATGCCAGTGGTAGTCCTTCCCAAAACTGCTCAAAACTTGGCATTCTTCACATACTCCTAAAATCACAAAGGGGGGATGAATTTTCATTCCTAAAAACACCTAGGATACTGAGTTGACATTCATTGGAGGGTCATTGGACTGACTGGGTAAGGCCGGTATTGGGGATGCCTTTAGAGGGTATGGTTTTGATTTTTTTTGACATTGTGGTATCGTTGTCCCACCTTCGGATATATTTTTCCTCTTGAAAAAATAATAGACAACATACTGTTTGAGGAAAACCATTATTGACTCACCATGTGTGTTTCTGATATCTACCTTTCATTGGTTAGATTGCTCAAAAGGAATCCGCTCTAATACTAATTGTAGAAAAAAAACTTATACTGAGGGGGGGTGAATCAATATTATTTGTTTTTTTACAAATTTAAAATTTATCATTCATAACATCACAAATTAAATAATATATAATAATTTCACAAACACATTTATGATGTGGAAACAATTTCAGGAGAAAAACCACATAGAAAATACTTCTTGGAGATATTGTCTAAATCTAGCTAGTAAATTAATTATTTTACAAATTTTTACAGGCACAAACCTACTGAAGACACCAATACCCAATGAATATCACCAAACCATATTAATTCATGAACACCAACTCATTGGAGACACCAATCCCTAAGGCCGAGTACCAAATCAACTTAATTCATGAGTATCAACTAACTAGAGACACCAATCCCCATAGCCAAACACCAAATAATAAATTCAAAGATCCACCTACAATACTTCCTTCTTCAACTTGATAATGACATTTAGATTATTCTTCACATCTTCCTGTTGTTTTTGTACACCCTCAATTTACAAATTTCTCATGCAACACTCGCTCTTTGTATTTCTGTAGCAACTTAACATTCTAATTTGCTTGATTTTTCTGTTCCTCTTTCTTCATAGATCCTCTTGATATAAATTCATTAATAAATCCTATCTTATTTCTCTCTTTGTAACATTTCCATTTTAAGAATTTAGAAACAAGGAATTTTTTTACATAATGTTCTTTGTTCTAAAATTACATAATTTAGAACACACATTCCAATGCCAAACTATCTCATAACAGAAAACCATATGCAACTGTAATGACTTGGTGTAACATAATCTCTCATTCCATGACTCGGTATTAAACCAATCTCTCATGTTACTCAGTAATGTGTATACAACATATACTTGGTTCCTTTACCTTTTTAGGGTACCCAAGTGTTTTTCTTAAGATGCCTATCTGAATATCTGTTACCATATTCATCTAAAATCCTTCTTATTAACTAGGTGACATAGGACAACGTAACAACAACTTTATATACTTTGGTAAAATATTTTAAACATTTTATCATGTTTACATTCCTAGATGACATACTCATCAATGGAATAAGTCCTTCACCACACTTGTTCTGTTATCTAGAGTGGTCTTCACTAACTTATGTCAGTCCCACTTGATTCAAATTTTAACCCTAGACAAGGTTAGCAACATGCCCTAGTGTGGAGGACTACTCATCGGTGACTAAGGGTACATAGACATACTCAATTGAATTTCATTCAATTGGGTGTGTCTAGTTATCCTAAGTCAACGTGAGTTGACTCTGACAATAGATCATGCCCCTATCTTTGTATAGGGAAGAACTGTGATCCAGTAATGCAATTATGTTAGTCAAGTTGAACAAACTATGTGGGGTGTTGAGACATATCAACTGCATTGTAGTATCCTCGTAATGACTCCTGTCATTACAAAGATACTACGTTGAGTTGGTGTGTGTCAACATCCAACTAAGTTCCCCATCATGGACGAACATACCTTATTTAGAAAATTTTAATATCTCATTAATCACTTCATTAAAGATTAATTACAAGCTACGACATACTGATTTGATTAGGACATTTAACCCTATAAGGTTTTGAGTTGTACTAATGTGAGGTAGGTATACAGATAAAATATGCTTCCTAACCCATTTAATTACAAGCTTGAGTTTATCATTTAACTAAAACAACTTGTATCAAGAAATGGCATAATAAATCTTATAGTTATGAAAGTGTGTTAATTAGATCCTTACTTATTTATGCCCTAGCTTAAATAAGTCCATTTTTTTTCAAATCTTTATTTTAGACTTCAAGGAGATAAAGTCTAAATTTTCATTTAATTCCTTTTAAAACTTTCCAATTTAAGATTAAGGAAATCTGCATAAGGAAGCACATATATAACCATTTACCTACATGTTCATTATTATTTTAGCAAGATCATAACTTATGTCTTAATGAATGATCTCAAGGGAATCTTCCCCTTTTTCCTATATCATGGGCTAATGCCCATTTATGAAAACTGAATTCATATGTTCCATATATTCATGATTCATACATACTTATATATCTTAAGAGATAAATCATAGTTTCATGAAGTTATTTATAGATCTACTAATTTATCTTACTAGTTGCATCTCTTTAAATTGAGATCTACCAACTAAGGTTTTATTTTCGTAACTCATAGTTTCTTTTTATAACATAAGGTCTATTAAGCTCCAATTTCATATCCCTTAAATACTTATTATGATCTCCATCATTCATGATATTATTTAATAATACATCCCATTTCATGACAAGAAGGTATTACATTAAAGTATTGTTTTTAACAATAAACACATCTTTTATTCATCAAGAAGGAGTGATACATTCACTAAATCCAAAACATATCAGATATTTCAAGTGTCAAAACAATAGTACCAAACCAATTCTTATTAAATTTTCCTTTTTCCAACAGGTACATCTCAAATAATGAAACCACATGTAATCATAATAAATATATAATTCCTTTAATAAAACAAATGTAACTTTCTATATGTCTTTCCCCTTTCATATTTTATGAAGTCCATCTGTAAAATTGTTAGCAAAGGTTCAGTTCATTAAACTGAGCATGATAAGCACTATAGCATTAAAACGTTGTGATTTTAACTAACTGTTTAATAAAAATAACTTTGTTGTTTATGAAATAGTCAAGAAAACACAACCAACATAACAGAAAGACTCATCAAAATAATACAATCCAATGAAAGAAGAGGGAGAGATATATTTTTTAAAGTTTATTAACAAGTAAGGTTTAGTCAATCAGCCTATCAAACCCCATCTTTTCATTTTAAAACTCATTTCAACATGCTAGAAATAAAACAACAGAGTTAAAGAAGAATAACATTTCATCCTAACTTTACCTTCACTACCAAGTAATCAATTAAGTTCCTTCAATCAACTAAGTCTAGTTATGAAGAAGAAGTATAAAATACATAAGACTATCTTTCAGATTTAATTCAACTATTTGGGTAATAATGAATATTGACTTCCATCTAATTGTCTCACTGTCTCAGATTCATCCTAAATCTAAGATACATTAATCATAAATAAGATCATACATAAAAGTAAGGTTAACTAAAACATCATAACCATTAAAGTAACCCTGATTGAAGCATCCCAAAAGTCCTAGGCTCGGATTAACATTTAATTCAAGTTAGAAGTTAAAGATAACATCATTCAAACCCTATTAAAAGTAAAAGGTTTCTTCTAACAAGTAAACAAATAACATTCAAGCCTCATATGAGATACATAATCATTAATATTAATGAAAGGAGCATATTGGATTAAGTTGAGAACTTATACAAGGCTCGATATTCCTTCTAATCATAACATAAACTTATCCTTTGTTTCCCTAAGGAAATTAATACACTATGTCCTATCATAATGCCAAGAGGTAATATAAGCTAAAACAGAACTAGAGAAGGAATAGATTCAACAATACCTTAGTGAACAATTTCCCCATCCTAAGATTAAAGAGGGAATGAGTGAGATTACAATCTCCTCATCTATCCAACACTCTTATGAAGAATTGTAAACATTTAATAAACAAAATTAAATTGACAAGACAACACAAATAATCCCATTTGAACAACTCACATCAGGTGCTAAAATAGTTAAGGAAAGATCACATACGACCCAAATCAAAATCAAAATAGAGATTCACCTCAAGTCTAGAATTGGATGAGTACAACAAAACCAGGAGAAATGAACATAAATCAAACATCCAAAATTTTCCTTTGGTCATTTCAGGAAAGAAAAGTTCAAAAAGCATGATTCCATCAAAAGGATAAAAGAATCAATTCAGTTCCCTAAAAGCCTAGTGAAGGGAGAAAAGAAAATAATAGAACAACATTCAAAACCGAAAACAAACCTCCAATGATTTCTACTATTTAACAAAAAGAAAGATAAGCATTCACGCTTTCCCCAACAAAGTGTTGATATTCAACAACAATCAAAAGTTAACTCAGATCCAAAAAGATCCGTTACAAAGCTCAAAATCCCTACGTGTTATAAGATAACATGGGAAGTATACATTAAGAAAAAATCATCCCTAGCCGATATGTGATCTAGAGTACCTTCAATGAAAAGAGATAATATACAATCGATACCCATAATGGGTTTTCATTCTAAAATGCTAAGTGGGTATTCCACTGACAACTCAAAATTACAGAATGTTAAAATAGAAAGATGTTTTCCACGTATATTAGCAACAACATCCACAAGTGGTATTTCCCTTGATGTCTACCCAAGAACTCCTTCTAAGTTCTTTTAATGAAACAAAAAGAGGACATACAAGTTGAAATCAGAGGATTTCTTCTCAACCATACTAATGTTCAAGACATGCAATTCTTAACATAAGTCTTTCCTAATCAAGAACAATGATGTTCTACAAGTCAGAAATAGAAAGGAAAACATACAGCAAAAAGGAAAACAACAAGATCTCAAGAAATGGTCCAGATATCTATACAGTTTCCTATCTCAAGTCTTCCAACAGCAATGAAAGGAAACATTCTAATACTAATTCTCTATATCAAACAAACTAAGATACATACATTGTAAGAATAACCTTTAAATAAAATCTCACCCAACAGACCTCAGCTCTATTTTAAGCCTCAGTTCAAAAGATTAAAGCAAAAACTAGTTTACTCAGAATTATGTAAACTAAAATCCCTGAGATGCACTTTCCACTATCAAAAACAAAAACAATAATGCATTCAGGAAAACAACAAAGATACCATTGAAGCAAAAGAAAATTCGATCACATAAATAAACCCAGAATATTTTCTCAAGAGAAGAGTTGTTTTTATGATACATTTAAATAAAAGCATAAGAATTAATGGAGAGGGCCTATCATGCCTGATATAGCTCTGGTTTCTCTTTTTCTTAGAAAAATATCCAAGCAAAGATTCAATTATTTCCCTTGAAATTCCAACAACTCACAAAACCTTCTTCTTCTCCTTCTTATAGTTTCCACAGTGTCAATTTCTTCATTCAAACGCCATGTAAGGAAAGAGTTTCATGCAAGGTTTTGAACTGAAGTACAAAAACCACATGTAGAGCTCAAGATCAAAAAACCAAATGACCACAACAAAAACCAAAAGCCATCTTTCTCCTTCCTAGGTGATTTCACCATTTTCAAAATATTAAATGTAAAATAGGACTATCAGTCCTTCCACTTCTCCTGCCACCACCAACTCTAAGTTTGGAAATGACTAAGTTCAAATTTGCATGCAACTACAACTTGGTTGGAGATTCCAACTCATTCCCCCAAATTTCCTCATGCCTTCATCCAAATTTGGCAATTCAAAGAGATAAGCCCAAATTAATTCCTCATAAATTTCTAGGATTTTATGCCACCGACCTCCTCCTTTCTATGTCATCCCATATGACCCTTTTAGGTTAGCCAAACATTAGGTTAGGTTTAACATTAGTTTAGGAACTAACATAGGTCCTTAGGTCTAAGTCTTTAGTCTTAGGTCCCCCCTTATTAACATCCCTTATTAAAAAAAGAACTTAGTAACTTAGGTGAGGTTATACTTTAGGATAAAGTTCCTAATTTAAGGAACATAGTTTAATTAGGTTCTAGTTTCATAAAAAATTTGCATCTCACTTTAACAAAAGGAAGAACCAGATTAATACCTAAATTCAAGTATGAAGCAGAGATTAGATCATTCATGACCTTCATATTGTCAAGTCCAAGAACCTTTCAAACTGTCTAGCTTGGTCTTTATGACCATAAGGTTTATAAATTAGAATCATACCTTGGATCAATGAAATTGATCCAAGGTAATGTTGTTCTGGATCCCCATGAATTATGAAAACTAAAACTCAACTCCTTATTCCCAAGTAGTTAATTTTTCTAAATAAAAAAATGAATTACTTCATTTTATACTAAGCATAATCATGGCAGAATTGTACCTATTTCAGCAGATAACATCTTACCTACTGTAAACATGATTTCATAGATCATAAGAGTACACTATCTTAAGACAAGAATCATATGTCATCATTTGTACCTTCCAAATAGAAGTCGTCATAGATATCAGCCATGTTAGATGTGTTACATACCTCCCTCCTAAAAACATCATCGTCCGATGATTAACTTAGTCCCAATTCTCAGACAAGAAAAATAATCCTAATTATAGTTCTTTCATCCATAAGTTCATAAACAGAAAACTAGAGTTGAGAATTTTAAATTTCCACAATTTATTACAGCATCAAAGTAGTTGTTTCAGTACTAAAGAATATAGTATCTTCCCCAAAACTAGAAGAATTATTGCTAAGTTCAAAACAAGGTCTTCATTTATTATCAATCAACAAAATTAATTCTGTTCAAATAAATGAGGAAAAGTAATTTTCATATCCTCAAGGTTTTCCCATGTTGCACTTTCTTCATTAAACTAGTCCCACTAGACCTTGCATTGACTAATTTCACGATTTATCAAGTACAACTGAGTGATTTTATAGCACTCTAATGGGTTCAAACATGATTATTCCTGGGTCTTGGACCTGCAAGGAATCCCAATTTAACACATGTGATAAATCTGAAATGTATTTCTTAAGCAAAGAAATATGGAAAACATCATGCATTCATGATAAAGTAAAGTGGTAATGCTAAACGATAAGCTACAAGATTAATTACTTCAACTATTTCAAAGGGTCCCACATAACGAGGTGATAACTTGGCTACCTTGCCAAAGGTTATAGAACTCTTTTTTGGCTTAACCCATAAAAAGACCTTTTCACCCAGTTCAAATTTCTTATCAACCCTTTTCAAATCTGCATAATTTTTTTTCCTATTTGCTACTTCTTTTAAATGTTCACAAATCATTTTAACTTGTTGTTCCATTTTAGTAAGGATTTCAGGTCCAATTACCTCTTTGTCTTCTATGTTATCCCAACTAACTGGAGTTCTACATTTCCTTCCATACAATGCTTTAAAAGGTGTCATTTTCAAAGAGGCATGATATGTATTATTATAAGAAAATTCAACTAAAGGAAGGTATTCTTCCCATTTTTACTGTTGATCCATGTAGTACATTCATAACATATCTTCCAAAACCTAATTAACTCTCTCAGTTTGACCATCTATTTCTAGATGGTATGCTGAACTAAAATTCAGTTTAGTCCCTAAGGCTGCATTAAGCATTTTCCAAAATCGAGATGTCATTCTAGGGTCTCTATCTGATATGATCAATTTAGGTACTCCATGCAATCTAAAAATTTCATGCACAAATATTTTTTGCTAAAATAGGTGAATCCCTCCTTAAGATTACCAAAAATAAAATGTGCTACTTTTGTCAGTTTATCAACAACTAAAATAACATCATGTTTATTTCTTGACATTGGCAGCCCTTGAACAAAATCCATGCTAATTACCTGCCACTTATATTACGGTATGCTATGAGGATACAATAAACCATCTGGGTGCATATGCTCAACCTTAACACATTGACATTCTAAGCAGTGTGTCACAAAATTAGTTATGTATTTCTTCATCCCTTTCCAAAAGTATTGTTGTTTTATATTAGCAAGCATTTTCATAATTCTGGGATGTCCTGAGTAAGGTGAATTATGAAATTCCTCCATTAACTTTTTCCTTAACTCATTTCCCATAGGTATATACACTTGTTTATCATATCTCAAGATTCCTTCATTATCGAAAGTGGAAACCTTTATATCTTGTGTCATTTGGATCTGATAGCAAGTGTTGTTTTTACTTGCTGAAAGTATGAATCAGATTCCATGATAATTTTTACCTCATCCTTAAATTGATTTCTCAAAGTTATAAGTGCAAAATATGTTTCCTACAACTTAGTGCATCTTCCACTCTATTTTCTTTATCCTTTTATGTAACTTATGTCAAAATCATATTGTGACAAAAAATCTAACCATCTTCATTGTTCTTGCATTCAGATTTGGTTAAGTGAAAATATACTTCAGCCCAAGATGATCAATTTTTAATTCAAAAGGTCTTCCCGAAAGATAATGTCTCCATACTTGAAGTGCATGTACTATGGAAGCAAGCTCTAGGTCATGAGGAGCATAATTCAACTCATGTAACTTGATTTTTCTGCTCTCTTATGCAATAACATGTTCATTTTGTAGTAAAATACCTCTGAGTCCTTCCCTGGAAGCATCCGTAACTACCATAAAGTTTCCATTTGGATCAGGTACAACCAAAATAGGTGCAGATGTTAATTGATCCTTAAGATTTTTAAATGTTGATTCACATTTATACTCCACAAAAAATTCTTATCTTTCTTTTGCAATGAAGTTATTGGTGCAACAATTTTGAAAAGTCCTTTACAAATTTTCTATAGTAACCAACAAGACCCATGAAGCTTCTGAATTCATGTACATTCTTAGGTGCAGGCCATTCAGTTATTGTGAAAATATTTGATGGATCTACTGCTATTCCATCTTTACTTATGACATGTCCTAGATAGTGCACTTTTGTCTCATAGAAAGAACATTTGGACAACTTACCAAACAATCTTCTTTTCCTTAAGATTTCAAGTACTATTTTCAAATGCTCATGATGCTCATCAATGCTTTTAGAATATATGAGAATGTCATCCAAGAATACAAGTACAAACTTGTCCAGGTATTCTTGAAAGATATTATTCATTAAATTCATAAAATTTGCAGGTGCATTTGTCAAATCAAAAGGTAAAATTGTAAATTCATAGTGCCTCATACCTTGTCCTAAAGGATATTTTGTGAATATCATTCATCTTTGATTCTTAACTGATGATACCCTGAATGAAGATCTATCTTATAATATACTGATGCACCATGCATCTGATCAAATAATATCATCAATTCTAGGAAGTGGATATCTATTTTTTATTGTTTATTTGTTTAACATCCTATAATCAATACACAACCTAAGTGTTCCATCTTTCTTTTTCACAAAAATTACCACTGCTCCCCAAGGAAAAACACTCGGTCTTATCAAACCCTTAGAAAATGGTTCTTGTAACTGTGCCTTAAGCTCTACTAGTTCAATTGTAGTCATTTGATACGGTGCCTTAGAAATAGGCTCAGTTCCTAGTTTGATCTCAATTATGAAATCAAACTCCTATTTGGGCAGAAGACCAGGTAGTTCTTCCAGAAACACATCGCTGAAATCTCTTAACAGCAGATATTTTACCAAGAAAACACTATCCCCTTCAGTTGTTTCAGAAATTTTTACTACATACAAGGTGCAACCTTTGTTTTTGGCCTTTTTAAGATGCATAGCTGACAATTTTCTAACTGAAATCTCACGTTTTATCCCTTGGATATTTTTGTTTTCTACAGGTCATCAAGACAACTAATGTGTTTTTCAAAATAGTCTACTTTAGCCTTATGTTCAGCAAGCTAGTTAACACCTATTATGACATCATATGACCCCAAAGGAGCAACATAAAGATCAAATTCTATGGAAAAACTAGGCAAGTCTAGGACTGCTCCAAAAATACATTGACTAATTGTGTGGACAACATTATTTCCATAATGTACAACCCAAGATTTTTCCATTTTTCCATCTTTTCTTTTTAGTTTTGAAGCTAATTTACTAGAAATAAAGCATTCAATAGCTCCAGTATAAAAAAGTATAGTAACAGGCATACCAAATAACTTACCTGGCACTTCTATAGGTGTAACTTCTTTTCAGCTTGTTTATCAGCTACTGCAACATGTATCTTATGTTGTAGATTGTTGTCATCTTTCCTTAGAGGGAACTGATTTGCATAATGATCTTTGCCATAGTTGTAGTAGCCTCCTAGAGGTCCTCTTTTAGGCTCAAATTTATTTCCAGTCTTGAAATTTTTGTTCTTTCCTCCATAGGATTTATGTCCATTATTATTGTTCTTAATGAAATTGTTTCGAACATTTGCAATAGGTTTATTTGTTGTTTTTTTCTTACTATTATCAGCAAAAAAATTATTTTTGGTACCAAACTTCTTCCATGCCCCCTTTTTGGGTGCAAGAGATGAAGAAGAATTAGGAATTTTCTTTCTGTTTTCTTCCTTATGGGAAGAGATTACTTTTAATTTTTGTTCCTGCCGAATGGATTTTTCTACAACCCCTTCCATGGTGGTTGGGTTGTGAACATCTACTTCACCCCCTATAATAGGGTTTAATCCCATAATGAATTTTCATATTATGAACTTCTCGTCAGTTTGATATTGAGGTACATACTTAAGAAGTTTAGTGAACCTCTCCCAGTACTCTGTTACAGTTAAATTTCCTTGAACTAAGTTTTAAAATTCAGTCATCTTCTAATCATAGTAAAGTTGTGGCAGCCATCATTTCCTAAATTAAATTTTAAATTGATCCCAAGTAATGCTTGATTCATCAATATTCAATTCAGCCTTATGGTTTTCCCACCAGGAAGATGCCTCATGGGAAAGATGATAAGCTCCCCATACTGCTTTTGTTTCCTCTGAGAAGTTTCTTATTGCAAAGTACTTCTCCATTTCACTGAGCAGTTCTTAGCTCCATCCCCCAGTGTTGTGCCATCAAACTTAGGTGGACTTATCCTTTTTATATCATTTTTGAGTTCAACTGCTAACCTTTCCTTTTTATTTTTAGGCTAATTAGGTACATTTGCATTAGCATTTGCAGCATTATTATTATCAACACCCAAATTCCCAACATTGGCGTTGTCCACAGGAGGTGGTTGATTGTTATTACCAAGTATCTTCTTCCTCCTCCTCATTACCCATAACTTTTTGTTCAAGTACATCCAGAAATATATCTTGTGTCCAATAGGGCAGTAAGGATCTCATCAAGTTTTTGGGTGGTAGCTTGCCTCTCCACCTTGGGGTGGGTTATTTGCAGCATTTCCCCTTGTTCTAACCATTTTTTTAACAAAAAAATTAAGTTTTTATCATATTATGGACACAATAGGTCCAAGAGCTGAAACCTTCAGCTTTGATACCAAGATGTAACATTCCCATTTTAAGACTTTAGAAACAAGGAATTTTTTTATTTTTTTTACATAATGTTCTCTATTTCTAAATTACATAATTTAGAACACACATTCCAATGCCAAACTATCTCATAACATAAAACCATATGCAGTTGTAATGACTCGGTGTAACACCATCTCTCATTCCATCTCGGTATTAAACTGATCTCTCATGTTACTCAGTAATGTGTATACAATGTATACTTGGTTCCTTTACCTTTTTAGGGTACCCAAGTGTTCTACTTAAGTGGCCTATCTGAATATGTGTTACTAATATTCATCTGAAATCCCACTTCTTAAACTAGGTGACATAGGACAAGCCAACCAGTAGCTTGTGATACTTTGGCCAAAGATTTTAAACATGTTTATCATTCAATAGATGAACATACTCGTCAACAAAATAAGTCCTTCACCACACTTGTTATTTTATCTAGAGTGGTTCTTCACTGACTTCTGTCAGTCCCACTTGATTCAAATTTTAACCCTAGAACAAGGTTAGCAACATGCCCTAGTGTGGAGGACTGGCTTGTGGTGACTAAGGGTACATAGACATACTCAATCAAATTTCATCGATTGGGTGTGTCTAGTTATCCTAAGTTAAATGTGAGTTAACCCCGAACACTAGATCATGTCCCTATCTCTATATAGGGTAGAACTGTGATCCAGTCATGCACTTATGTTAGTCAAGTTGAACAAAACTATGCATTTTAGGTGTTGAGACATATCAACTGCACCCATCTAGATATCCTTATAATGAATATTGTTAATTACTTCAAAGATAATTACAGTATGTATACTGGTGTGTGTCAACATCCAACTAAGTTCCCCCATCTAGATGCAACATAATACCTTATTTTGAAAGTTTAATATCTCATTAATCACTTCATTACAAGATTAATTACAGCTACGCCATACTGATTCAATTAGGAAATTTAACCTATAAGATTATGAGTTGAACTGATGTGAGGTAGGTATGTAGATAAAATATTCTTCCTAACCCATTTAATTACAAGCTTGATTTTATCATTTAACTGAAACAACTTGCATCAAGAAATGACATAATAGATCTTATAGTTATGAAAGTGTGTTAATTAATTCCTTACTTATTTATTCCCTAGCTTAAATAAGTCCCTTTTTTTTAAATCTTTATTTTAGACTTCATTGAGATAAAGTCAAAATTCCATTTAATTCCTTTTAAAATTTTCCAATTTAAGATTAAGGAAATCTGCTTAAGGAAACACACATGCAGTCATTTACCTACATGTTCATTATAATTTTAACAAGTTCATATCTTATGTCTAAATGAATGATCTGAAGGGAATTTTCCCCTTTTTCCTTATGTAATGGGCTGATGCCCATTTATGAAAACTAAATTCATATGTTCCATATATTCATGATTCATGCATACTTATATATCTTAAGAGATCAATCATAGTTTCATTAAGTTGTTTATAGATCTACTAATTCGTCTAACTAGTTGCATCTCTTTTAAATTGAGATCTATCAACTAAGGTTTTATATTCACAACTCATAATTTCTTTTTATAACATAACAGTCTATTAAGATCCAATTTCATATCCCTTAAATACATATTATGATCTCCATCATTCATGATATTATTTAATAATACATCCCATTTCATAACAAGAAGGTATTACATTATAAGTATTTTTTTAACAATCAAACACATATTTTATTCATCAAGAAGGAGTGATACATTCACTTAATCCATATTTTTTTTGAGATTTCAAGTGTCGAAACAATAGTACCAAACCAAATCTTATTACAACTTCTTTTTTCCAACAGGTACATCTCAAATAATGAAGCCACATGTCATCATAATAAAGATATAATTCATTTAATAAAACATATGTAACTTTCTATATGTCTTTCCCCTTTCATCTTTTATGAAGTCCATCTACAAAATTGTTAGCATAGGTCAGTTCATTGAACTGAGCATGATAAGCACTATAGCATTAAAACATTGTGCTTTTAACTAATTATTTCATAAAAAGAACTTTTTTGTTTATGAAACAGTCAAGAAAACACAACCAACATAACTAGAAAGACTTATCAAAAGAATATAATCCAATACTTGAGAAGAGAGAGAGAGAGATGTTTTAAAGTTTCTAAAGTTTCTTAACAAGTAAGGTTTAGTCAATCAACCTATCAACCCCATCTTTTCATCATAAAAATCATTTCAACCTGCTGGAAATAAAACAACAGAGTTAAAGAAGAATAACATTTCATCCTAACTTTACCTTCACTACCATGTAACCAATTAAGTTCCTTCAATCAACTAAATCTAGTTATCAAGAAGAATATAAAATACATAAGATTATCTTTCTAGATTTAATTCAACTATTTGGGTAATAATGAATATTTCCTTCCATCTAATTGTCCCACTATCTCAGATTCATCCTAAGTTTAAGATGACATTAATCATAAATAAGATCATACAGACAAGTAAGGTTAACTAAATCATCATAACCATTAAAGTAACCCCGATTGAAGCATCCTAAAAGTCCTAGGCTCATATTAGCATTCAATTCCAATTAGAAGTCAAAGATAACATCATATAAACATTATCAAAAGTAAAAGGTTTCTTCTAACAAGGAAACAAAGTAGCATTCAGGCCTCGTACAAGACAAACAATTGTTAATATTCCAGAAAGGATAAGATTGGTTTAAGTTTAGAACTTATACAAGGCTCGATACTCCTTCTAAGCATAACATAAACTTCTACTTTTTTCCTAAGGAAATTAATACACTAAGTCCTATCACAATGCCAAGAGGTGATATAAGCTAAAATAAAATAGAGAAAGAACATAATCAATACCTTAGCGAACAATTTACTCATCCTAAGATTGAAGAGGGAATGAGTGAGATTACAGTCTCCTCATTTGTCCCAAACTCTTATAAAGAAGAGTAAACATTTTATAAACAAAGAAAACTGAAAAGACACAAAATAGATCTCTATTTGAACAATGCATATCAGGTGCTTAAACAGTTAAGGATAGATCACATACGACCTAAAATAAAATAAAAATAGAGATTCACCCAGGTCTAGAATTGGATGAGTACAACAGAACTAGGAGAAATGAACATAAATCAACATCCAATCTTTTTATTTGGTCATTTTAGGAAATATAAGTTCAAAAAGCACGATTCCGTCAAAAGGATAAAATAATCGATTCGGTTCCCTAAAATCCTGGTGAAGGGAGAAAATAAAATAATAGAACAACAAGTCCAAACCGAAAAAAACTTACAATGATTTCTACTATTTAACAATAAGACATATAAGCATTCAGGCATTCCCCTACAAGTGTTGATATTCAACAAAAATAAAAAATTAACTTAGATACAAAAATATCTGTTACAAAGCTCAAAATCCCTATGTGGTATAAGAGAACATGGGAAGTATACATCAAGGAAAAATCATCCCTAACTGATATGCAATCTAGAACACCTTCAACAAAAGAGCTAATATACAATTGATACCCAAAATGGGTTTTCACTCTAAAACGCTAATTGATTATTCCACTGATAACTCAAAATTAAAATTTAAGTTAAAATAGAAAGATGTTTTCTAATTATATTAACAACAACGTCCACAAGTGGTATTTCCCACGATGTCTACCTAAGAACTCCTTAAAAGTTCTTTTAATGAAAATAGAAAGAGGACATACAAATTGAAATCAAAGGATTTATCCTCAGCCATACTAATTTTCAAGACATGCATATATTAACATAAGTCTTTCCCAATCAAGGGAAATGATATTCTTAAAGTTAGAAATAGAAAGGAAAACATACACAAAAATCAAAACAAAAATATCTCAAGAAACGGTCCAAATATCCATACAATTTCCTATCTTAGGTCTTCCAACAATGATGAAAGGAAACATTCTAAGCCAGATTCTCTGTATCAAGAAAAATAAGATACATACATTGCAAGCATAACCTTTAACTAAAATATCACCCTACCGATCTCGGCTCTATTTTAAGCCTCAGCTCAAAATAATCAAGAAAAAACTAGTTTACTCTGAAGTATGTAAACTAAACTCCCTGAACGCACTTTCCACTATAAAATGAAAACAATAATGCCTTCAGGAAAAAAAAATACCATTGAAGAAAAAGAAAATTCGATCATAGAAATAAACCTAGAATATTTTCTCAAGAGTAGAGTTTTTTATGATACATTTAAATAAAAGCATAAGACTTAATGGAGAGGATCTGTCATGCCTGATAGAGCTCCAGTCTTCTCTTTTTCACAGAAAAATCTCCAAGCAGAGCTTCAATTCTTTCCCTTGAAATGCCAAAAACTCACAAAACCTTCTTCTTCTCTTTCTTATAGTTTCTATAGTGCCAACTTCTTCATTCAAATGCCATGCAAGGCAAGCGTGTTCATGGAAGGTTTTGAATTGAAGTGTAAAAACCACATGTAGAGCTCAAGCTCAAAAACCATATGACCACGGTAAAAATCAAAACCCATATTTCTCCTTCCTAGGTAGTTTCAAAATTTTCAAAATGTTAAATGAAAAATAGGATTTTCATTCCTTCCACTTCTCCTACCACCTCCAAGTTTGGTAATGACTAAGTTCAAATTTTCATGGAGCTACAGCTCGGTGGAGATGCCAACTTATTCCCCCAAATTTCTTCATGCTTTCACCAAATTTGGAAGTTCAAAGAGATAAGCCCAAATTAATTTCCTCATAAATTACTAGGAGTTGATGCCACCGACCTCCCCCCTTTCCATTTCGTCCCATACGCCCCTTTTAGGTTATCCAAACATTAGGTTAGGTTCAACATTATCTTAGGAACTAACATAGGTCCTTAGGTCTAATTATTTAGTCTTAGACCCCCTTTTTAACATCCCTTATTGACAAAAGAACTTAGTAACTTAGGTTAGGTTATACTTTAGGATAAAGTTCCTAATTTAAGCAACATAGTTTAACTAGGTTCTAGGTTCATAGAAAATTTTCATCTCACTCAACAAAAATAAGAACCAAATTAATTTCCAAATTCATATATGAAGTAGAGATCAGATCATTCATGACCTTAGTACAGTCAAAGTCCAGGAACCTTTCAAACTATCTAGCTTGGCCATTATGACCACAAGGTTTATAAATTAGAAGCATACCTTGGATCAATGAAATTGGTCTAAGGTAATTTCATTCTGGATCCCCATGAATTATGAAAATTGAAATTCATCTTCTCATTCCCAAGTAGTGAATTATTCTGCATAAAAAAGATGAATTGTTTCATTTTATATTAAGCGTAATCATGGCATAATTATACCTATTTCAGCAGATAACATGTTACCTATTGCAAACATGATTTCATAGATCATAAGATTATACCATCTTAAGACAAGAATCATATGTCATCGTTTGCACCTTCCAAACAGAAGCCATCATAGATATCAGCCATGTTAGAGGGGTTATACTCTTCTTTTTATTTTCGAGATGGAATTATAATACAATGAGCGCTCAATTGATTGTGTAATTCAATCAAATTATATATTGTGTTTATTTCATGAATAGATATGAATTTTCAATTAGTCAACATCCTTTTGAATATTTTACTTAGGTCAACTTTAATATACTTTGAAATTTAAATATTTGAAGTTTTTTAAAGACTCCCATAGACTTCCCCTATTTTTTATTGGTCACAAGGTATTTCATGACCCTCACGGATAATTATGTACATTATGTACTTTTTCCTTCATTGCGTAGATATCCTCCTTTTTATCGCAACACTTGATGACTTCTGCAACTTTCTCTTCGTTACATAGCATATATCCTTTGTTTAGTTGTATTATTTTAGACCAAAAAAATACTTTAGTATGGCTCATCATCACATGAGGAACTACTATAACCCACGATAAACCATAGACACCATTCGCATTCAAAACCCACACAGAACTATAGAAACCCTTGGAGAACTTAAAAATATGTGAAGAACTACAGACATTTTCATAACATTACATAACCCTCAAAACACTAGACAAAACCCATAAAACACTATAAAATAGTTTTCTTTTGTAAGCAACATGTAGAATTCAAATGAAATCATCTTTTTCATAAAGGTCACACATCAATAAACATTGATTGCAATATTTCTAACATAAGAGACACTTATCAATATTATTTTGACATCAATGACAATATTTCCAACATGTTTTCATGTTCTTCCTTATAAACTGTAAGCAGAGGAAAAACTTTCAATTAGTTAAGAAACCTAAAAATTTGTCTAAGTGTAAATATTTAATCCGAGTTCAATACCAAATCTAATCATTAAAAAAAGTTGGATAATGAAAATAAAATCTCTTTAAAGGTAGAAACATGGATTCTATGAATTTCTATGAATATCAGGAGGGTCCCCATCTAGATTGAATCATTTAAAACAAGTGGGGGAAGTTATGAAATAACACATGGTGACTCAATGGGAAAACTGCCACCATGTATTTAGAACTTAGATCTCTTGATTTCAATTTTTTTTAATAAAATAAAATGAATTCAAAGCTGAGTATCTCCAATGTAAGAATGCCTTTCAAAAATTAATAACTTAATCATATTTAGTGGTATATTAAATCATAATAACGAAGAAAGAAATGTGTGTGTAATGGGTTCATTAACCCTTTTCTATATTGAAAATGTAGTCATTTTGGGATGAAAGGATCATTTGATAGCTCAGTAAATAGTTTTTATTTATTTTTATTTTTTTTTGGATGGTTCTAAGGGGGAATACTTAGGTATCTCTCTACTACCATCTAGGAATCCATAGCCCCGAAAAAGATACATTTGTCTCCTTTCATGGCCTTTCTCCACTATCAATCAAGCGTCCATATCTCTAATGGAGGTTTCCATAATCACATTTTAAAGAATTCATTTTATATTGGTTGATTAACATGTTTTTAATTCCTTATTTTAGCAGTTTAGGAACCAAGTTAGTAGATTAAGGGTTTTGTCAAATGAGATAATTTTAGGCACCCTCTTTGACAATAAACAATACCAAGAAAAACAAATTTAGTTTTTTTCTTTATTTCCTTGTGAAGCTCTTCCTTTTCAATGGTTAGAACATTTATAAAATACAATTAATACTTTGGGTAATTCAATTTTGTTAAGGATAACTTGATTCAAAGATACTAAGTTTCATTTTTACATTCTTTTATCAACATTTCATGTTAGCCACTTTTTATACTTCTAAACACAATCAAATATTTCAATAAGTGCTCAATTTATTTCTATATAAATGCAAGGCAGAAAAACATAAGAAACAAATTTAAAAATGAAATAAAATTGTAAAAATGCAAAAAAAAACTAAAAATATCAGCTAAACTAAGAAAACAAAGAATGTAAGAAGGAAACTAATATAGAAAGCAAGAAACACATGAAGGGAAACTAAAATACCTACCTAATTAGATCATTTCATTGGGACTTGTGAGAGGTTCATAGAGAAATAATGGTTTAGGAATTTACCATTGATTGGAATAATTACTTGTTTCCCTTGTAAATAGTTCAATCTAAAAGTGTTTTGGTAAGGCCAAATCCACAATAGGGAGAATTTACTATGTCACCCTTTCTTCTCATGAGTCTTGTCCCATATAAGCACTAAATTTTGTATTTTAAATTTTTTAAATTTATTCATCTTAGCAAACAACCTCTTGAAAATATCTTGATGCATAATGAAGTTTTGTAGGTATGAATGTCTTGCATCTTCCATTTGGAGAATGTCTAAAATTATTGCTTCAATGTTTTCTTCTCCTTCCATGTACTCCTGCATAAACCCATAGGTTAGCAATCTAATGGTGATTGGGAAGATATGTTATTGTCTATAAACCAATAAAAGTGGATAAGACTTTAGATATTTCTTATAACTTGTCCTATTATCCAATAGTACATACTTTAGCAAAGAATGCCATTCTCTTGATCCTTTTATCTATTGATTTCTTGATGGCACTAATTATATTTTTTTGTTGACTCGGCCACTCCATTACCTTGGGGATAATAATTTTATGCAAAATTGATTATTATCTTATTATCATAGGCCAATTCATTGAAATATGAATATGAAAATTATATCCTATTGTCAAAAATGAGGGGGAAAGGATAACCAAATATGGTTATGATGTTCTCCTCAAGGAATTGGATAACATCCAATGTCCTGCATTTTTTAATAGCAATAACTTCAGTCCATCTTGTGCAATAATTTTGTGGTAGTTATGAAAAAATAACGTCCATCTAATGAATATGGAATAATGACCCCAATGAAATCCAAGCCCCATTGTGCAAAATTTATACTCTTAATCACTAGTTGCAATGGCATAATTACATGTGTTTCTTTGCTAGCGAAAGTTTGGCATTTATGAAAACTCCTAAATTGTACATGACCATCCTTGAATATAGTTGACTAATAATAACCATGCTTTAAAATATTATGAAAATATATTCTACCAAATTGATGAAACTTCCAATCTTCTCATGAAAAGTGTAAATGATATCAACAACTTTTTATTTGGAGACACACCTAAAATAGACACATTTATAGTTATTTCTATAAAGGGCTCCTATTTTTATCATAAAGTGAGATTCCTAAAACCTAAATTCTCTAATTTATTTTGTATTTAAATTAGGTGGACATGTTCTATATAACATATAATGAATTATATGATTGTACCATTCATCGCTTAGCATATATTCTTTATCCACTTACATGATATCAATTATTGGACTAACATTGGCCATTAGTTGTGCTAAGCCTTGACCTATAACCATTTTTTCTAATTTTATTTTTAAATAAAATTATTGTTATTTTTTCATCTTCTTTCTCCTAACTCATTTTATCATAGCATCAACTTAATGGACAAGTCTACAACAATTACATGCACTTTTCTTCTAAGTATATAATGTCTAAACTTTTTCACTAATTTTACGAAGGAAAAGGATTTATTTTACATCATAGAATAGTTGATTTGTTCATCCTTCAAGTTTTTTATCATAAATGTAATTTGATTTTCACTCTTTTTTTACTTCTGAGTTAGCACAATAGTAATGGTATGATCAAAAGCACAAGAATAAATATTTGGATAACTCGGGGCGATCAAAACTGGTGTTTGGGTGATTGCTTCCTTAATATCTCAAAAATAGTTTTCATGCTCCATGGTCTATTAAAATTTTGAATATTTCTTCAACATAACATTTAATGATGTGTCAACCTCAACAAAACTAGAAATCAATTTTCTTACAAAAAAGATTTCAATGCTTTTTTTTATTAGGTGGAATAATGTTTTAAATACTATGAATCCTACCTAAATATAACCTCTTTCATGAGTAAATTACTAAGAAATTTACCTTTTCTTACAAAAATATATTTTTCTTGGGATTTAAATAAATCCCATACTTTATGCACCTTTTGGGTAAGTGCAGCAAGTCGGGCGACAATTAAGTGGACATCAAATCTTGAATTTTACATCAAAAACAAAAAAACATCAAATTTAGTCTTTCCGCAGACTTAAACCTTGCCAAAAAGTCAAAAATATTTCATAAAAATGGTACCATTGTGTAGGGGAGACTGTTATCTTTGTAGAAATATTGATTTTAAAGTGAATAGAATAGGATAAATATCATTTTATAATTTTTTACTAATAGTAGGTCTTTAAGACACTTTTTCCCATGAATGTTTATGTCTACGTTTAAGATTGTAAAGTTTGATTCACTTGTCAGAATGTGATAAAACTTATACCATCCCAACCATGGTGAAATTATATACATGTTCAAAAAAATTTATTTGATTTCAATATTTTTTGTTGAAGTTATCATGGGGCAAACAGAAAGTGCTCTATTTTCTTTATGTTTTCAGATCACTTTCATGGAAAAAATCATACAAAATAAAATATATCCCAAGATAAATAGCGACATCTAACTTCTCACAAAATGAAAAAAATATATATCAATTTTTCGTCATCCAAATCATGGGCAAACGGACTGCAATCTTATAGGCATTTAAAAAAAACCAAGTCATTGAATTTTGAGTGTTTAATATAGCTAAAATTTACCATTTTGTAAAAAAATTAGTAGTTTAGAAACTATATTTTGGATGTTACAATTCATATTGATATGAGTTTTTATAATTTTGAGTGTATGCATTTCAAATAATCCCTACAAGTTGATATTATGTTGTTATTTGCAATATGACGTCCACTTATGACCCCTTTTTTGTCCCCCAACTTGCTGAACTTACCCTTTCAAGAACCTTTTGCAAATTTACAACTTGATCAAATTTGTCTTTAGAAAACACAGTCATATCATCCATATAAATGATAAAGTACTTACCATTAAGACCTTTATAAGTTTGATCATTTTATCTTTGAAATGTTGCATTGACATTGATTAAACCAAAGGGTGTCCTCTTATAAGAAAATGTTCCCCATTTTGTGGTGAAGGATGTTATGATCCTATCCTCTTTGTTTACTAACATATAATTGAATCGTAAAAAATCCATTAGAAAAATACATCATTTCATATCTGTTAATAATTCATATGACCTCATCAATAGAAAGAAGGGGAGGATTATCAATTGATGCTATATTTAAGTTTCTAAAATTTACACATAGTTTTATCTCCCCATTATTTTTTCTGACATGCACAAGGTTACCTACCCAAGTTGAGTGTGTATCAAAAAAAATAATACAAGAAGTTAGTAATTTCATGACCTCTTTGTGAATAAGAGGTTTCTAAGAGTGAATTCCACTAGTTTTTTCCTTTTCCTAAAAATTATATAGATTTTTATCAAAGTTATAATGTGGGTGATAAATCAAGATTCAAAAAATTTCAAATCATCATAAGACCATGAAATGGACATATTTGAAACTCTTTTAGAAACTTTTTCACCTTATCCATAGCTACATCTGAACATTCTAAGCCATCATTCACCAATCTAGGCTTTTATTTAGTGTCTAGGTTTATTTAATCATAACTTTTTTTTATCATTTTCCTTAGGTTTAGCAGCACTCTAGACTTGTTGATCAGAATCAAACATTGTTTCAAAAGAGATCATCCCCTTAGGATTCATATTCTCCTTCAAATTCAAAAACACCTTTATCATTCAAATCATCCATATCCTTCTCATCTATAATTAGAGATGAAAAAACATCAGAGTTATTTAAAAATTGAATTACTTTTTTATCATCAGTAGATACCTAAAAAATTATCTATGTTATCTAGTATCTGAAGGAACTGCAACCATTCTCAACAACCCATTATAATATTCTCCAACTCCCAAGTAGGTATAAGCGTAGAAATAGATGTAGCCAATCAATCAACCTCTTAGATTGTTGTTTCCTAGGTACAAACAAAATGTTAAATGCCATAAAAAATATTCAATTAGATCCCAAACTCTATATTTATATATTTTATGATAGGAATGTTTGCAGTGATATTTTATTCTAAATTGGTTGACAACAACCTCAAAATCACCAAAAATTGTTATCATTTTAATATTATGTATAATGGAAAATTGTAATCCTAACAATAAAGCTTCATATTTGGCCAAGTTGTTGGTGCAAGAGAATTGTATTTTATATAAGGAAGAGTAATGATGTTCTTTTAGGCCTTTCAAGATTATTCCTACCCCAATTCTATATTTAAAAAAGGAACCATCAAAATATAAAGACCAAAAACCTAATTTGTCTTGGTTTTCTTCTAGAAATTTTGGTTTGTCCATGTGTAAATGTGTATGCTCCAATATAAGTTGAGAAAACTTAAACTTCTTTATAATGTAATTATACTCAGTGATCATATTATTTAGTTTAGGATCCCTCTCTATCCTAATATTGTTTTAGAATACATCTCTAAGGAATCCACATGACTAATCCCTACTCAATAACATGTCATATGCCTCAGGGATCTCCAACAACCTGAATGTCAATGAATTTATGAATTTTAGGCTCAGATGTAAATTACTTATGAACATTTAGAATCTCTTCAATCACCACAACCTTGGATTTGTCTAATTTTACAAATGCCCTATCTTATTGAATTGGGATAAGGCCAAGTTTCTTGTAAATGCTGGAGGGCATAATGTTTATAGATACTCCACAATCAACTATGAAGTTGTGCATTTTTTTTCCCAAAATATTATAAGAATAATAAGGATGGGTGAAAATTCAATTTTTATCTTATACAATGAAAAATTGAAATGAAAATGTTTTTGGGGTCCTCTAGGGGGTTTTACTATCTAAAGATTTCAACAATAAATCTCATTGTTCTGTAATTTGAACCATATCATACAAGGTTATGTTTGCTTTAATATTTTTCATGTCCTCCATAATATTGTAACTAGTTTTAAGCATAATTGAGCTATTGTGTTGCATGGAATAATAGTTCCCCTTTAGAGGTAGAGCGGGAATTATTCACCTTTGGATCCGGTGGAGTAGTGCTAACATTTGGAGATGATGATGTTGTATTGTTAACTCTGTTTCTCAAAGTGTAGTTACTCTTTTGATACTCCTTAAAATTGTGAACCTCCTTTGTAATTGCTTTAGGTTTTATTTCCACCTAAAATCGAAAATAATAAGTCTCCTCCATCATAGAAGAGCTAGGTGTTTTGCAAATGTCAAACTAGTTAGATGAAATAGGAATATAACTTGAATTTGGAATAATTTCAAAGTTGTATAATACATTTTGAAAGACTTCAAAGGCATGAAATAACTCCAAAAAATCCAACTCACCATACTTAGATGTATTGTCAACCCTACACTAATTAGGAAAAGTAATTTCACACACATTAATTTCAAAACATTTTATTTGATGAAGATTCATCTTGATTGTTGTTATTCATGTTAAATGGATATTATTATACCTTTGGTAGCTATAATTCCTTTGTGGGTTAACTTCATTTGCATTACCTACTTGTCTTTGGATATTTATGAAGGATTGGCCCAATTTTCTCACCATTATTTAGATTGAATCCAATTCAACCTTATAATTTTCTTGGTCTTGGGTATAGAGAAATGTTATTATTAACCTCGAATAGGACTTGATTATAATTTTATGGTGGGTAAATGAAAGGAATAATATTAAAAAGATCTTGCTTTTGATTTGGAGCCTTGTAATTGATGGGAAAAGAATTTAGAAACAAGGTTTGTATTGGATTTGGAAGATTATGGTTAGCTTAGGCAAATTCATTGAGATGTACATTCTATAAAGAAGTGGCGGCATATCCTTTGAGGTGATTTTTTTTTTATTAATTTGGATAATGATGCAACCTAGAATTTATTGTGAATAACCCAGGAAAGCTGGCACATCACTCAACACTTAAGCTGAGTGCTCACCCAAAGCACGCAAATGCACCAGACCCCTCTTTAGAGTTGTTTTGTATAGAATGTTAGCATGATGATACGTACACATACTCAGATTCATAATTAGTAGTAAAATACCCACAATGCATAAACCAGATCTAGATCTTAGATTATATGAAATACAGAACTAAACAATAACTATGATAAGATTAACCATACAAGAGCCAAATTCAGTTATGTCTAATGCCATTATCGAACCAATATAATCCATTGCATTAAATACTTGTAAAACATATAAGATCTTACACTATATCAATATCTCTATTAGTCATGTGCGTGTCAAAACCAAGAACACAACTCTACAATAATTCACCACTCTAAACTACACAAATTAATACATATTTATAGGGGTGGGGAATTTCCCTTCACCACCCATGTACTTCTCAAAATAGGTCACATGCTAATAATATCCATGTGCCTTTACAATAGTATGCATAACATGCAAGTGCTCTAACAATAGATGTCCTATAGTTAACTCCAAGTGGAAATCCTATTATTGACTTAAACTATGCATGATGCTTATTTGCCACTTGTTCCCATAATACCATTTTGTGGAGCACAAGTCATCATATCTATGTGTTCTCCACACGTTATCTCCAAAAATAGTCCTTATCCAAAAAAATGGCTAATTCTTGATCAAATTTTTTCTTGCATGCATTTACTTTCCCATCTTCATGCGCCTTTAAATGTGCCTTGTTCCTGCGTGCATATCCTTTGTGTTTCTTCTCCTCAGAGAACCATTCTTTCTACTCAACATTACCCCACACTAATGTACATTTTTGTCCCAGAAATGGGAATTCTTTCTGATTTCTCCAACAATAAAGATTAAGTAATGAAATAATAAATGAAACCCTATATAAAAGAATTAAATTTACTCTGTAGCACCCTCTTCTTCAACTGGAAGGATTAACTATTGATATTTGGTTTTGATTTTTGGCCTCCAAGGTCTTCCAGTCACTTAGCGCATTCCTTTTTTTATCCATAATATCAGTGACTATGACATCCAATTTGTCTTGTGTGATCTTATCTTTCTCATTTTGTAGAACCCAGAAAACATTAGCCATACATGTTAGCATTCTTTCCATGAGATCCACCTTTTACGTTATGAGTTTCCCCATCTCATCAATTCTATCCTTGTGTAGATCCTGAGTTACATCAAGGGCATCACACTTTTGTTTTACTAGTGCTAATATTTCTGTATGCACCCAAGTGTTTCATATTTCATCACCTTCATAACTTCATTGTCCTCTTTTATAGTTCTCGATCCTTATTATTGCTTCTAGTGCCACACATAAATTGAGAGCTTGGTCATATTTCTTCATCTCATCTTTCAAGGTTTGGAGTAAAGCCTCATAAGTTGATACTTGTCTAACACTAGTGGCCCTTTCTCTTGTTACTTCTTGTTTAGAATCTTTTAGTGTGGGCATCCGAATTGGTCCATCATCTAACACCAAATTGACTAAAGTGCATAAATAATGCATAGCAGAAGGAAAATTTTTAGGAGTGTGAGATTCTAGATGAGGCCTTGTTTTAAGAATGTGATCATCAAGCTCCTCAACCATGCTAACGAAGGCCTCATTCTTTACTTGTTCTTATTCCTTCTCTTCTTTAAGTTCTTTATCTCTATAATTTTATCCTTGTTATCTTCAAGAAGCGCTTGAATGGTGGCAACCTTATCAATGTTCCTCCGCGCCACCACAATAGATACCTTGACCAAGGCATTTTTTACCTTCCCATCAGACATTATAGTAGGTTTTATTCTCATGTGCCTACTCTATGGTACCTTATTCACTTTGTGCGAGACACAAGACTCTTTGCACACATCAAAATTTGGTTCATCCATATGAGTCTGCATGGACAAGTATAATTACTTCCTTGTGCATGTAGTAGCCATATATGGAACCATCAGCTCCCACCCATATAACTCTTTAAGGCCTACATTGCTCTAAAAATAGGTGCAAACAATTTTTCTTGTCTTCAACATAGCCCATATTAGGGAAAACATATTCTTCACTCGTCCTCTCTATTTTTGGTTACTTGGCCCCTTAGGAACCTGGACACCATGGTCTAGAGTTGGCCCTTCTCCTTCTTGAGTAGTAATGGGAATGTTGGGTAGCTCACCCACAACTTCCTCTACTTCTTTCATCCCTTCCTCATCATCTCTCATCTCCTAATCCCAGGGCTCTTTAGCATCTTTAGGTTAAAACCAAGGTTCTTGGTGCACTCTCCCCTAACTTCTCTTCCTCATCATCTTTAAGCTTTAACTTTCTTCTCTTCTTTTTCTTAGGGGTGTTTCTTTTTTAGTGGGAGAGTCGAGGTGACCTTTGTAAAGGTTGGGATGTCCCTGTGCCTTGGGTTCTAGTTCTTCTGAGAATGCTCTTAAAACTAGCATTCCTCACGGAATGTGCTTTCGTCCAAGTCTTCCTCTTCTCCTTACTATTGTGGAAGATCTGCGCACTCACTTTTTTATTTGTCAGTGGGCTACCTCCGCCCTATATGGTCCAAGCCTCCACTATCCTTGTTGATTTCTCCTTCCTCATCTTCCTCTAAGCTTGAGGAAAGCTTTGGAGCTGCCACATCTTCAACTATATGTTTTCCTTTAGGTGGCCCTAGGAGCATGAACTCATTCTCCATGTACTTTCAATTTTCCATCATAGGCTTAAGATGGAGATAGATAAGCATGGCTCCACTATCCCCAATAGTCAAGCTTAATGGATTCATACTTATGACATTAGAAATAAACCTCTCAATGTAGGAAAATTGACCTGGATAAACATAATTTTTCCCTAAAGTTTGGTATTCACAGTCTACCTTGTCTACCTTGTAGCTTAATAGGTGCGCATCTATAAACATGTGTACTACTTCTTGGAATAATCATGCTATGAAGGCGTATGGTAGTTTTCACTAGGTACTCTATGTCTCATCCTTAATTGTAAACCATGTGATGCAAAAATGTTGATATACTGCAAATTGCATGGCCTTTCCCACCACTGATGGTGTCTCCTTTGGGATATGTTATTCCTCCTCAAATTCCTCATGAATTCGGTCATACCATAAATTTTCCCTTTGCTTGAATGGACCACTCACTGATCCTTCACACAAATAATTTTCAAACCTCTCTACGAGGGACTTCCTTTCCACAGGGTATTCCCATATTTTATTGTTTGGCCCATCAAGCACTCCAATTTCTACAAACACAAGTGATAATAGGATAGTGCTAAAACTTATATTCTCACCTGTGCGTGCTTCCTCAATAATTATATCTATTATGTATCTAGCTAAGTTGTAAACTTTTCCTTATGAAATCTTCTTATCAATGTGTAGCCACATGGTGTTCACTTGTGACCACCTTTCCTGATCATTTAACTTGGTGAGTAAATGTGTGGCTACTTGTATCACAGGGGGCTTCTCTAACTTGAAAATATCTATCTCGTGAGGACCATTTGTATATACCAACTCCTTGATGGTGGAAATGATAACTACCTTGTCAATTAGATCACTACTAACCTCTGACCATGTGCTTTTTAATCCTATCAACATATAAATTAAGGGTGTTGTGATCCTTACCCGCTGCCTAGCAAAATAGATGAAGTCTTCATGAAATCTTCTCATTAGCCACCGGTATAGTTTTTATGGTTTTCCAAAGTATGGGAGTTCATACAACTGGTACACCCCTACCTTCTTGAACAACTTCTCTCCATCATCATCATATATTGGCCTGTTATAAACTGTTCACTTGTTGGTCTTTCTATACATCAATGTGTTTAATTCCTCCTTGTTCTTAGTGGTACGATGTTTGTAGTCACACAATTTGCACCTGAAAATATGGGAATACCAATCCTATTTGATAATTACTTCTTTTGGATACTGCATTTCTGAAAAATTTCTCTTGGTAGTATCCTCGACCTTGATTTCTACCTTCTTTTTTCCTTTTGTTCCTGATCTAGGTAAATTCCTTAGTGCCATGATAAGATAAAGTTGTGAAATTTTCCTCTATCAAGAAATCTCTTGTGCCCTAGCTCCTTCTCAACTCTACCACTTTATTTCTTCTCTCTGCATGCTTATTCTTTACTCAAACCCTTCTCAAATGGGGACGCAAGCCAATTTTATGCACAAATATTCTCTCCTTGCCTGGATTCACATCTCTCTGCACCTTAACGTGTTTCTCTCAATTCGGTCACAACTAGCTCACTTCGAATACTTGTGGTTGCAAAGGTAGAAATGAACCCACATCATGTCTTTATTTAGAGTTACAAAAATTTATCACATTTAATACTCATTTACCTACCACTGATCCTCTCATTGATTGACCATTTTCCCAATTTTTACATGATACACCTACGTGCCACAACTATAACCTTCTAACGTGCCTTCCTTCATTTTAGCTACATACCTCCTTTCACGTGCTTCCATGTGCCGAATTACCTCACCAATTTTCCTTCCTCTATTAGTTTTTATGGCCACGACTTACCTTGCATTATATTTTTCATTCATTCATTCATTTCTAGTTATGGACTTTCTTAGGAGAAATTTTCTTTCTAACAACACCTTTTCATAGTATCTACAATTTTTAACAAGAGAAATCACTTATAACAATATTTTCTTATGTGTACCCATGTTTGAATGACAACCACCCCATACCAATGGTATGTTTAGTCCTCTATGCATAAAACAGTTCAGATTGTAATCAGCTTCTGGTGCAGAAACACGCTTATTACACACAACACTAAACTAAATTGACAAAGCATAGCAATGAAGAAGGAAACACATTAAAGGAAATACAGTAAGGGAAATCTATACTAGTTGAAAATACTTCCTTATTACAAACACCAAGAAGGCTTATTTATAGTATGGTTTCAGCCTACTCCCGTTGAAGTAATTGGATAACTGTGTTCCATCAAGTGCCTCTAACTAGAAAGTGCCTGACTCAAGTATGTGAGTGATAACATATGGTCCCAACCAATGCACCTTAATATTTCTTGGGTGGCTTAGAAACTATGAATCATAAAGAAGCACCATCTTTGTAACCTCAAGCTTCTTGTCCTTGATGTGTTTGTTGTGTCATCCCTTCTATCCCTCATTTTCCTATTATTTAAATCTAATGTGCTATGATGCACCTCTCATCTCGTTGTATTAATTTATCAATTCTTTCTTCCAATGCTTTCTCATCATCTAGACCTCCTACACATGCAATAGGAAAATAAGGTAACATAAATTCTATGGGAATAAATACTTCTATGCTAAACACCAACTGAAATGGTGGGGCCTTATTCAACCTTTTGTATTTTGTTTAATATTGCCAAAGTACAACATAAACTTTATCATCCCAATCTTTCCTTCCAACATAAATTTTTTTTGTCAAGGTCTGGCTCAATATCTTATTGAAGGCCTTAGGAGTCCCATTTTCTTGAGGGTGATAAGGTGTGGTCTTGTGGTCTGTGACCATAAACTCATTCAAAAATATCCTGATTATCTCATTCAAGAAATGTGTGCCCCTATCACTTTTCAGACTCAACAGACATCCATACCTAGTAAGAATATTTTCCCATAAGAACCTTGTTGTTGTATTCATTGTACAATCCTTTGTAAGTGTTTCTTCTGCCCACCTTGTAAGATAATCTATACACGTGATGATGTAGCGTGATCCATTTCTACATGCGAATGGGGAAATAGGACCCAAAAAGTCTATTTCCCATTTTTCAAATGGCTCTGCACTAGTAATAGGCCTTAAATGCATTTCATCTCTTTGCCTAGGTTTTCCAAGGCACTGGCAGTGATCACACACCTTACAATACTCCTTGTAATCCTTATATAAGGTTTCCCACCATAACCCTGTGAGTAAAATATTGCATGTGGTGGTGTCACCTACATAGTATCCGTATACAATACCTCCATGAACCTCTTCCATGATTTCCATGCACTCATGCTCTAGTACACACCGGCACAATACTTCATCTTTTCCTAGTTTGTATAGGTCATCATTGATCAACATGAAAGGTGTAATGTGAATTTCAAGTTGTTTCTTTCCCAAGGCTTTCATTCCTTCTTTCGCCATACCTATGTGTAAAAATACAACAATATCCTCCAATTACGAAGGTGCGTGGTTTAACTTGTATAACTATACATATGACATTGTAACTTCAATTTTTTATGCATTCTCTTCTAATTTAATTCTTGATGAGTGGTTTTGGATAGAATTACTTTTAGATAGATTTACCACGAATGTAAATTCAAACTCTTGGAATAAGATAACCCATCGGCATATGCACCCCTAAAAATGGTCTTATTTACCAAGTATTTCAATGTCATGTGATATGTATAGAACACAAAAAGGTGTTGATAGAAAGTACTGTCTAAAATTATGTAGCACATAAATCATTAAAAAGGCCTCGTACTATGTAGTTATATAATTTTGTTTGGTAGGAGTCAACTTCCTACTAGAAAAAAATATGGGATAATTGATAATACCTTCTCTAGGATGAGTTAATGTTGTGCCAATGGCCATGCTAGAGGTGTCCACATGCATGTGAAAAGGTTGGTTCCATGAGGGAAAGTGTAGAATAAGCACTGTAGTAATCCTCTCCTTTAATACTTCAAATGCACGCTATTGCGGTTCTCCCCAATAAAATGTCCCTTTTCATTTTAATAAATCCTCCAAGGGTGGGGAAATCTTAACATATCCTTTGATAAATTTTCTATAATACCCTGTGTGGCCAAATAATCCATGCACCTCATTCTAAGTAGTAGGATCCTCCATGCCTAAGATGACTACAATATTGGATAGATCTACTAACAAACCCTCCTTACAGATGATATTCCATAACAAAGTTCTATAAGGTGTAGCAAACACTAACTTATTGATGTTTAAAGAGATGCTTAACTATCTACACCTCTCAAATATTAATCACAAATGGTCACAATGATCCTTGACAAGCCCATATACTATCCAATCATCCAAGTAAACCTATAATAATTTGTGAATAAAATCCTAGAATGTTTGAACCATAATGCACAAAAATACTGCAGGTGCATTATTTAGTCCAAAGGGCATCACCGTGTATGCAAAAATTCCCCATTCAATGGTGAAAGTAGTTTTCTCTTGATCCTCCTTTGTAATTCTTACCTGATGATACCCAAAGAATCTATTTGTAAAAGAGTAAATTTCATGCCCTGCAACACCTTTTAATATTTCCCTAGTGAAAGGTGTAGGAAAAGGATCAATCACACATGCAACATTCAACTCCCTATAGTCCACACAAATTCTAATCCGGCCATATTTCTTTATATTGATTACCATGAGGCTAACTCAATCTGATTCTTCTAAGGGCTTAATGATGCTAGATTTCAACATCTTGTCAATTTCTTATTTAACTTTTACACACATGTTAGGGTTCATCCTATAAGGTCTCTTCCTAACTAGGTGTTAACCTTCCTTTAACTTAATCTTCATCTCACCCAAAGACACATGCAATCCCTTTAACTCATTGTAGCCCCTAGGAAATAAGTTCTAGAAATTGCATAGTAACTCAATTATCTTAGCCACTTCCTAATCAGACCAATAGTCTCAAAATATGGCCTCCTTAGGTTCAACATCTATGTCAATGTTCACTTTATTAGTCTTCATAGGTTCATGACAGGAATAAGCCTGCTTATCCACACTGTCTAAGACTTCGCCTGTACCCTTTGAATGATCTATGTCTAGAATTTCTACTTCTTCATCATCCACTATGTAGACCATTTTTCTTTTCTCCTTCTCAAGGAAAGCACACTCAATTAATTTAGCATCTTTCTCATCTACTTCATCAAAACACACTCCTAGGTCTACCTCACTAAATAAATCTCGAATGACTTCTTTATCCTTTGCACTATCTCCCATATTCAATCGCTCCATAATTCGCAATGCCTCTTTCACTTGAGGTTTAGTGGAGAAGTAGTCAAAAGTATGGATCATTCCTACAGTTAATCCTTTCCAATTTCCACTCTCCCTATTCAGCTCCGCATAAACATACCAAATGTGTGCACAACCTCACAAGGTGAAATAAAGTTTATGCACCCACGTCGAAGGTGGTAAAGCTTCATGCCCCTCTATCTAGAGTCTCTCACACTGCTAAACGTGGTGCTAAATAGGATGATTACCATGATATGTGTAGATTTGAGTAGGCACATTGCTCCTGAGAAACTAGGTTGTTAGATCAATTATCACTTCATTCCATTCTATTAGATTATCCTAGTGAACCATCCACCAGTGTGTTATTGTCCTACGATGGGTATACACTAGCATATTTGTTTTTTCCACTTGATTCTTCCACTATTCTTCCATAGTGCATAAGAATACCTCTAGGTCTCATTTTCCATTGTACTAGGGTATAGATTTGTTGCCTAATCTCCTAACAAAGCATGACCTACTTACGCAAGCAAATGTGCTTCTTACTTTTCTCCCAACCATATCATAGGTGCCATGTGCCTAATTATCACAAGAAATACTTGTAGTATCACTAATAGACTATGCATCTTCCCACTGGAGTATTCCTTCCTTAGATGGCTTAATTACTTATGGATCTCGAATGACATGCACATAAATACTATTTAGATCTTCCTCACTCAAAGGTTCAACATAAGGTGCAGATTTCCCATTTTTCAAAGAGATAATGAATTGTTCTTCCTTGTTCTCAAAACTTATATACCCCTTGTTGAACCATAGATCAACATTATTTGCATAACACTAAGGACACCCAAGTAGAGATCTCTACTGTGGGAAGATTTCTAATTTTTCCAATCCTATAACCTCAAAGTCCCCAATGAACTTGGCCCCTTGTATACTAATGGATGCATCCTTTAAAAATCCTATTGGAGTGGCATTAATTTGATTTGCCATAAAAAATACATTAGAGGATGGCTGTAATGGAGGTCTTCCCATCTGCACCCATGCATCTAAATTAAGAACATTAACTTCCGCGCCTATGTCAATAAATATATTTCTCAAAATCCACCCTTCCAAAACAACATCCAGAGTGATCTCTTTGTCATAATCTAAGCTATGAGGGGAGTGATTAGTGTGTAGGATCTGCCTTCCATTCTCAATACATGTGCGTGGAGTGTTTCCCTTTAAATAATTCCCTAATAATGGAATAATATTTTTTTGGCACAACATATTGCATACCTCTTTCAGATCATCGACATTTGATTGGACCATCTCTGCTACCTTATTTTGCTCCAACTTCTGTGACTGTTCCTATAAACATTTTATTTCACCCTAAAGATTTCTGAGCACCTCCATGGTTTCCTGATAAACCTCCTTCTGATATGTAAGATTTGGGTATCTTGCATGTAAAACCTCCTCCCTAGTAATGGTAGGATTATTTTTCAATGTTTCTCTGGTACACGAAGCTTCAGAGTGTGTAATAATTTTCACAAGTAATACCTTAGGTTCTAGTGCCAACTTTGGCATCCATTGGTTTTCCATGGTGCACTATATTCTAACCATCCTTGCACCCTTTTTCTCTTGTTTATGCTACTTGCTAAGATGCTCATATAAGTTTGGGAAATCCTCATAGATATAATTTTTTCCACACAAAAAAAGTAATATTCTAAGGACATTCACACCTGTAGTGGTCAGGACATCCACAAGTATAACATGTTCCACAAGAAAACTCACCTCATCCACCACCATGGCCTCGACCCTTGAATCTACCACAATATCTTTGACCTCTACCATGACCTCCTTCAAAGATCCCTTCATTCTAATCATAGTTCCCTTGAGTTTGATCATGATCATGGTGCTCACTTTTACCTTTAGAGTTATCTAATACTCCTATCTTTCATACACCAATATTAATGACATCATGGATTTGATCAATCAACCTACATTATTCAGTATTGTGAGTCATGGACCATAAAATATTACTGTAGCAAGATATGTTCTTCCTTATCGTGTGTTCTAAAAATGGGCAACGGCTTGCATCATGGTCTAAATGATATATCTTGTAGTCTGGAAACAATGATTGTACTTATCTACAGGGACAACTATCCTTAGTGTACCCCTCTACTTCAAAATATTTACACGAAATCATAGTGTGTGTCTTGTACATAACATTGGCCAATAGTTTCTCCAACTGCTTTGTCATAGCTACAATCTAATCTTCCAGGAATGAGCTCACTCTAGTGTTTATACTTACGATTTCCTCAACACATAATGCTACTTCAAGTGCTTTGCATAGATCCGTATATGTCTTATGTGACAGTGTCATCCTAAAAGTTGTGATCAAACCTCTGATGAACCACTGTGCATGTTATCTTGCATGGATATCATAAAAAATTTTAGACAAAAGCATTTTGAAATGGACATCATATTCCTGAAAACTCTCAGTAGTTCCCTACTTAATATCCTTGAGCACACTTATACTCTTCTACTCAAACTCATGGATATAAAATTCCTTAAGGAAAGCATCCCGTAATGTTATATAGTCTACACAATTCTAATCAGGGTCAAACTTCCTGTACCAACTGTGTGCGCATCCTTGTAACGTAGTTGCAAACTAATTTTACTTGCACTCAGAAGTTGTGATCCCTTTTACATGCCACAGTATCTCACATATATGCACATGTTCAGCAACATCTTCTATTACCCTATACTCTGAAAGATGAAGTGACATCTCCATGTAAACATTATGGGGTTGGTGAGGACTATGCCCACTGGATCCAAAACCTCTTATGTTACCTCCGCCCCCAAATCCACTAGATCCACCAGATCCCAAGCCACATGTTTCTCCTAATCCTCTACCTGTGGTAAGAATTGAACCATAGGATGCACTTCCATGTGTCCCAATAGTGGTACTAAACTAACCTCCTACCATCTATGAGGTGGTAATATTCTAAGAGGTGAGTCAAAAATTATGTGCTTGTGAGTTTTTTGCCAATGACATGCCTGAAAAGGTACCTCCAAATAACAAGGAAGATGTCTACCTAGCCAAAGATTTACTTTCTATTTTATTCACTCCTATTATTCTAATACCCAAACTAGCTTGTTGACTACTAGTTGTACTAGAAATTGTAAAACCAAGTACAAAAGATAGGTTGCTAGGTAGATTCAGATGTGCACCCATAGCCCAAATTGTCTCTGTTGGCCTCTGTCATAAGAAGCAGATGAGGGTTCCTTGACATGCTTTTCTAGATGGGCGAGTTCTAAATGCTTTGGCTCTACACCCTCTACATGAGCTCTAAATCCTTCGTGAGACATCTCTCTCCTCAATGCCATTTGTTCTACAATCTCACGTTGCTTTCATAAATCCATCTCACGCACCTCATTATACTTAAGCCACCTTTCTTCTCTTTTACTTTCTAGCGCTAGGTTTTCCATATTTCAACAAACCATTTCCTACTCCTGCGCGTGATGGGGTTTAGCTATCCATCGACTTAACTTCCAAATTCAGGGTTACCATCAAGATTTTGATCGTTAGTGGAATGCCTTGCAGATAGGTTCCCCTGGGATAACGTAAAAATTGAAACTCAGTTACCTCTAGGCAAGAATAAGTGGAAATTGAGTACTCCAAAATATAGTTATTCAGAACACCATAGAACCAAGTGTCCATAATGTGCCTCCAAATCAAATCAACATAATAGAGGGCCTAAATTTCTTCTTGATTCTAGACAAGTGTGTGAAACCTCCAATTAATTTTAGATGCATAAGAAACTAGCCTCTGGTATAGCTCTATCATAAAGATAACAAAGAAAATTTCATATAAACAGTCATATAAGTTTTACTCCACCCACGTACGTGCATCAAACTCAGATCCAGTGTTGAATCTCCAAGTGCATTCTTCTTCCAAATCTACTATCTAGTTCTCAATAGTTAATGTGTTCAAATGGTACGCCTTCATCATGAAACATCCTAGAAGCAGCTAAAAAAGAGGTCCTGACAATGGAACCAATGATGCAACCTATAATTTTATGTGAATAGCCCAGGCACGCTGGCACATCACTCAAAACTTAAGATGAGCACTCACCTGAAGCACACAAAGGCACTAGGTCCCTCTTTAGAGTTTCTTATACATAATTTTAGAATGATAATACTTACACATATTCAGATTCACAATTAGTAGTAAACTACCCACAGTGCATAAATCAAATCTAGATCTTAGATTGTATGAAAGATGAACTAAACAATAACTATGAAAAGATTAACTGTACAAGAGCCAAATTTAGTTATGTCTAATGCCATTATCCAACCAATATACTCCATTGCATTAAATACTTGTAAAACATAGAAGCTCTTACACTATATCATCATCTTTATTAGTCATGTGCACATCAAAACCAGCTGCATAACTCTACAATAATTCACCACTCTAAACTATGCAAATCAATACATATTTATAGGGGTAGGGACTTTCCCTTCACCACCCATGCACTTTTCAAAATAGGTCACATGATGATAATAGCCATGCGCCTTTATAATAGTATGCACAACATGCAAGTGCTCTAACAATAAATGTCCTATAGTTAACTCCAAGTAGAAATCCTATTATTAGCTTGAACTATGCATGGCACTTATTTGTCGCTTGTTCAAAAAATACCATTACATGGAATGAAAGTATTCATCTCTAGGTGTGCTCCACACATTATCTCCACAAATATTCCTGTTGATGCAAAATCACAGCACCCCTAGATGCAGATCAAATTTCTAGGTTGATCACTTAGGCATCCAGTGTGATTGCATAACATTGAATCCTTTCTCCAAGTGTGGGACTTGAAAATGAGAAAATATTCTCCAGAGAAGGCTGGTTCCTATTCCTCTGTTCAGATGCACCAATGAAACGCAGAGGTTTACCCAAAAAAGCCTAATCTAACTACCAAGGAGACAGGGAGAGAGAGAAATGCATAAAAATAAACCTAAGCTACGGAGGTGATGCACCGAGGAATGAAGAACATAAGCTTTGCAAAAATAAACATAGACCATATAGATGCAATACCACACCATGCACAGGTAAGCGAAATGCAATGAGAGATCAAAATGACAACAACGAATATATGAGAGGATTTAAATTTAATCACAGACATATATATTGCTCAAAGGGTCGATTCAGTACATTGCAATGGCCAAAAGGAAACAATGGCATTACAGTCCATGTGGGAGGCTTGAAAACTCCACGAATTCTCTTGTAAGCAGGAGAGAAGGGAGGGGTTGCAAAACAAAATGTCCAACGCTTAGAAAGAAGCCCCTCCTTACAATTTATAGGAAGAATGAGAGAGAAAAGAGAGAGGAATTTGAAATCTGCCCCAACCACCTCCAGAATGCACTTAACTCATCTCATCATGGCAGAAGCGGCGGATCATGTCAAAACAGCGGGCTGCCTAACAGAAGCGGCGAACTGTCTGCTGCATTAAAGTTGTTCGTTGAAGCATTAATTCTTCTTATTATTTCATTCCAGAGGCGTCTTCTAGATTTTCTCTCTCCAATCTAGACCAAAATGCAAGATTGACCCTGGAAACGTGTAGATAATTTCACCAGCTTTCCGTTGATATAAAGAACGTGCAAATCTGAGCTCTGGATCGAAAGTTATGTCGATCTGAAGATTTAGGGCACGGAATAGGTGAAAACGGATTTTTTGAATTTCTTCCCACGCTCTGCCACCTAGATGACACGTGGCAAGCTCTGATTTGCTGAATGATTCTCTCTCCTCTGCTTTTCGGTGGGCTTTCCTTTGAAATCTCCTTGTGGGCCCTAGCTAGGACACGTGGCATTATTTCATTGGTTTGGATCGGTGCTCGAAAACTCGCCCTTTGACTTTTTGACTTTTCTCATGTGAGGACACGTGGCAGCTTCTGATTAGTCCGCGGGCCTGCCAGCTCTTTCGCGCCCTTCGCGTCTTTTTGTCTCGGATGTCCCAAACCATTTGGGACAAAAACCTCCGATCTACCCGAAATGGGCTTCCTTGTCCCTCATTTGGCCGATGACACGTGGCGCAATTTTATTAGCTTTCGGCTTTTTCAGCTATCCGCGTCCCGCGCGTCCCTTTATCCCATTTTGCTCAGTTCTCCTTATGATGGTTTCGGGCGAACCATCCGGTTCGCATCCATTTGTCCCACTTGTCCCACTTTGCTTTGGACTGTCTGGCCCTTTTTCGCCCGGTTCGGCCGGTTCACGCGTTTTTGGCCCGCTTGTCCCACTTGCATCTTTCTCAGCAGTTAGCCAATTTTTCCTCTCTTTTGACCGGATCGGCTTTTCACGCCCGCGCGTACTTTTGTCCCAGATGTCCCGATTGCTCCTTGGGCCGCCTGGAGGCTTTTCGGCCGATCCGCGCATTTCTGTCCCAAATGTCCCGATTGTTCCTAGGACTAGGACTTAGCCGATTTTCACGATTTTTCCTGGATCAACGTATTTTCCTTTCTGCAACTTTTGATGCATGTTATCGAAATTTACCGTGGGGGGGTGAAATTTTGACAACAGTTTTGACGACTCAGCGGGGTCAATTGCCTACCAGGTAGAAGATCAGTGGCCTTTTAGTAATCCATTGGGCATGGAGTTATAAGCAATAACCTGAAACGATCCTGATACTGCAACTTCTTCTCCAGCAACACCCTGAACTGTAGAAAACAACCTGAGAGCAGCGAAACCTGTGCCAAAGCACTCAGGGAAATAGAAAACTAACTATAATAGGACAATGTGCATACGCACTTAGAGGAATTAAGAAAAATCTAGACTAATATTTACAAGGGTAAAACATTTCTCTTAGTAGCAATGTTTAAGATAGATTCCGTTAACCGGAATCGGAAGTTCCTCTCCATCCAATGCAGACAATTGGAAGGCATTACTATTTTTGCATCCCGTAACCATGTAGGGACCACTCCAGATGGCATCAAACTTGGAATGCCTTCCTGGTTTTTCCCGATCCGCATCCCATTTCAGAACTAGGTCCCCTTCCTGGAAGGTCCTTGCTCTAGCTCTCTTATCAAACCACCTTTTTACTATGGCCTGATCCTTTTCAATCATCTGAACTGCAGGTTCTCTGATTTCTTCTAATTCCATCAATTCTGCATACCTGACCTCCATTGATTCGAACTCAGATAACTCAAGCTGCTTCATGAGCTCCAAGGCTGGTAATTCTAATGATATAGGCAATACTACCTCCTTCCCATAAACCAACTTGTAGGGAGAATTACCTGTAGACCTCTTTGGTGTTATTCTGTCAGCCCATAAGGCTGATTTTAGCCTTGTATGCCATGTTCTTTTATTTTCATCCAGAGTCCTTCTGATGATTTTTAGCAAATTCTTGTTTGTGGACTCTGCCTGTCCATTACCCTGCGGGTAATAATTTGAAGAGGTGCTCAAATAGATTCCATTCTTGACAGCCCATTCTGTAATTTTTGAACCTATGAATGCTAATGCATTATCTGATATGATGGTGGCCGGCACGCCGAACCTGGTTACTATTCCTTCATAAAAGTCTAGTATACTAGACTCACTTGCCTCTTTGAGCGCTACTGCCTCGGTCCACTTGGTGAAATAGTCTGTCGCTGTAAGAATCCACTTGTGGCCTTGGCTCGAATTGGGATTGATGACTCCAATGAAGTCCAATCCCCATTGCATGAATGGATGATCTACTGAAATTGGACGAAGGGGCAGTGCTGCAAACCTTCCTTTCCCTGTGAAGAATGCACATTTCTTGCATTTCTTAACCCATGAGTAGCAATCATTGAATACAGTAGGCCAATAGTAACCAGCTTTCATGATTTTGAGAGCTGTTACTCATGGGGTGAAATGGCCTCCTGCCTCCCCGTCATGGAACTCTTGTAAGATCCTCTCAATCTGACCTGTCCTAATGCATCTCAATAGAACACCGTTGATGTCTTTTTTGAACAAAACACCATCAACAAGCACATAAGGAACTGCTTGCAATCTGAAATACCTTCTTTTTGCTTTGCTCATTTCTGGAGGGCACATGCCCATCTGTAGGAAATGTATCATACTATGAGCCCAACAGGGAGTAGACACATCATCATTTTCCTGTTTTTGATCATCTTGTAATAGCAGGACAACATCTTCTTCATTTTCTGCGTTGTCTGGTTGTTGGAAGCGAGCTACTCACACAGACCTTTGCCTCTTACCAGCTTGGTGATCTTGATCTCAATGTCATACTCCATGACACGGGTGATCAATCCTGCCCTTTTCTCATTCAAATCTTTGTTGAGGAGGAAGTCCTTAACCCCAGCATGTGAGACCAATAACTGGACCTTGTTGTTTGAGACTAAATGCTTGAATTTCTTCAAGCTTCTGATTACTGCAAGCACATGCTTTTCAATAAAAGAGTACCTCACTTCGCAGTCACCTAGGTTCTGGCTAAAGAAGGCAATTGGCTGCTCATCATTATCTTTGTTCTGCTATACCAGAATGGCAGAAATAGTGTCATCGCCTCCAAATGCATAGAGGATGAAATCCTTGGAAAAGTCTGGGTTGATGAGAGTGGGTGCCTGGGAGATGGCGTCTTTGATTGCTTCAAAACTCTCCTTGCCTTCTACCATCCACTTGAAAGCCATGCTTTTCTTTAACATTTTGGTGATGGGCTTGACAAGGGCTGCAAAATCTGGAACAAACCTCCGAACAAAGTTTATCCTTCCCAGGAAACTCTGAAGGGCCCTCTTGTGGCTTGGAAATGGTAGAGATTTTATGGCCTTAACCCTCTCTGGATCGATTGCTAATCCTTCTTTGGAGACAATATGGCCAAGGAGTTTTCCCTCGTGAGCCAGGAATATGCATTTTTTGGGATTCAATGATACCCCAAATATTCTACACTTCTGAAATACCTGCCTCAAATGACAGAGGTGATCCACTGTATTTTTTGAGAATACAGTGATGTCGTCAAGATATATCAAAACTATTTTATTGATCAACCCCTTAAATGCCATATCCATTGCCCTTTGGAAGGTGGCTCCATCATTTGATAACCCAAATGGCATTTTTTTTAGGCATAGGTTCCCCATTTGGTGGTGAAAGCCGTCTTGAATTGGTCATCTTCTTTCACCATCACCTGATTATACCCTGAGTAGCCATCTAGGAGGGAGAATCTCTCTGAACCGGATACTACTTGCAATATTTGTTCCATTGAAGGGAGTGGGTAATGATCTTTGAGAGATGCCCTATTGAGGTCTCGGAAGTCCACACACAACCTGATTTCTCCGCTCTTCTTCCTGACCGAAACCAAGTTCGCAACCCAGCTTGAGTGCTTGATAGGGAATATAATGCTTGCCTCGATTAGCTTGTTAAGCTCTTTCTTCATTAGAGGCTCAATGTGAGGGTTGACTGGTCTCTGCTTTTGCCTGACGGGCTTGGCATCTGGATCCAATTCTATGGTATGTTGTGCCAAATTTGGATCGAATCCTTTTAAGTCCTCATAGCTCCAAGCGAAGACATCTGGAAATTCTTGGCAAATTTGTATGAAATCTGATTTCTCTTGTTCAGTGGCCACTTTTCCAATTTGAAGTGTTTTGCCTTCCCCAACCAGAATTGGCTCTGAATCCTCTCTTTTGACCTGTATGTTTGCCTTTTCCTCACGGAATTGGTCGTTAGGGTTGAAGATAGACTCCAATGTTACCAACCCTTTAGGAAGCTTGTTTGTCCGCAGCTGCACTACTTGATCCCCATACTGCTGCTCTAATCTATCCTGATTCCTAGCTAAAAATTCAGCTTCTTCTTGTAAGAAATTGACAATCTGTTGATCATTCTCAAACACCTGCCAGCTTGTGTTATTATCTTGAACTGCTGGCCTTACAACCACATGGATGTGTGGCTGCATTTTTTCTCTTCTGATGTTGTCAACCACATCAAACGTTGCTCCAACTGCTGCGAGCCTATCTGCGGCTTCATTTTTCTTCCTGGGTATGGACACAATGTTGAAAGCTTCGAAATCCTCAATGAGGTCCCATACCCTATTCTTGTAGCTCCTCAGCAAGTCGTCCTTTGTAGCATGTTGTCCCTTAACTTGGTTGATGATTAGCTCGCTATCTACAAACACCTGCAAGTTCTTTATGCCCTTTTTTCTGGCCCAATGAAGTCCATGAATCAATGCTTCATATTTAGCTGTGTTATTTGAACAAGAAAACTGGAAACTAAAAGCTGAATAATACTTGATGTCCTGTGGTGAAATCAACACTGCACCGCCTCCAGAACCTTGTCTGCTTCTCGAACCATCGAAGAATAATCTCCAGACTTTGTTTTCATCCTTTTGTTCAGGCTGAATGATGTCGGGGATGGGTGAATTTTCCTCGTGTATACAATACACGCCCAATTCAGATTCTTCAATTTCCTTGTATGGGTCAAATTCATGACTTTTGTTTTCCCATTCATCCAAAGTTAAATCAGGAATTCCCTCGACCTTAGTACTTGTTTCTAGATCACTTGAACACTCCTCTTGATCAAAAGCTGAGCAATTTGCATTGATAGGACTTGGTACATAAGGCTCAATATGGAAATTGGCAATTGGTTCTGACCTGATTGTTTCTTTGGCTCCATACCTTGTCCTAAAAATCATGTGTGACCAATATGCAGATAAATATCCACCGATTTTCGCAGTAAAGTCTCTTGATAGACACAACGAAAAGAGTGGCGGAAGGTCAATCACAGACACATCTTGCAAAAATGTAACATTAGGACAAGAATGTAGCGTTAGGCTTAACCCCTTGATGACTCCAACAGTCCCTACTACCGTTCCATATAGCTGTACTACTCCTTTCAGCACTGGCTCATATTTCAAACCCAGCTGATCCGCTATTTGCTTCGGCATTACTGAACTACTGGCCCCTGAATCTAACATGTAGTTGTGTACCAAGTGGTTTCCAACAATCAATGAAACATAGAAAGGCGGAGGCTTCAATTTTTTCCTTGTCTGGTCCCCATCGTGTTGCACTACATTAGTGAGAACTTTCTCATGTCCCTGGTTTGATACATTCATGGCAGACCAATTAGTCATTGCAGCTTGCAATAAATCTCGTTGTCCTGGGATCGCCAGTGATTCCCACATGGAAATATTCACATGTGTCTTCTTCATTTGATCGATGATGTTGAAAGGGGATGAACCATCCTTTTGCTATCCCTTACTTGGTACAAATTTTTCTTGAACTTGAACGGGTGCATGTGTTGCTACAACAGGGACCTTGGTTTGATTTTACAGATTTGGAGCTGCGTTTGGTCCACTGACCCCTTGATGTGTAAGAGTGGGTTGAGGAACAACTGGATTAGATGGTTGTCCCTCTTCTATGCTTCTCTTTTTTGACCATGTATTGACAACCATGCCTTGAAAAGGCTGTTGGTTAACTCCACATAAGGCTTCCGTTTGCCAATTTTCCAATGTGGTTTCTGTTGGAGGTCCTTCTTGTTGTGTTTGTTGCTGTTGATTCTCCTTCTGGCTTGGATCTTGAGCAACACCAATGGTTTGCACCATCAAGGCCTGATTTAGTGCACCATTGAAACATGCTGACTGATTGTGAGGTAGATTGCAAGGGTAACACCAGTCGTACTCCTGTGCCACGTTATTTTGTGCTGGTACTAATGCCTTAGAGGCAGATATGGCATTTGGATTATAGGGTTGGAAGGGTCTATTGACAGGAGGCCTTGTTTGATTCATGTTTGCAGCTGGATTAGGTGGCCTTTGAGGCTGATATGGCTGCCTATTAGGTTGAGCTTGAGACTGATACGAAGGTGTAAAACCTTGAGCTTGCTGTCTCTTGAGTGTGACCAGCTCATTCCCTAAATTTTGGAGTTGTTTCATAACTTCTTGAAGCTCATTTGGGGCATTTGGAGATGAAGTAGAAGCTTCATTTGAACTCTGATTCCTAGGAGTGAGAATAGGAGCTAAGACAGGTGCTTGACCAGTACTTGGGCTTTCTAAACTTGGATATAATGGCATTTGAGGCCTAGGAGCTAGCTTGCCAGCTTGAATCAGACAATTTTCAGCTCTAATGGCAATACTATAAGCAGCAGGGATAGTTGTGCCTCCCATAGATTGAACCAACATAGAAATATCAGAATTTAAAGCTTTAAGGTAGTATAGAAAAGAACCTCCTGCTGTTGGCCTGACTGCTACTGGAATTCTATCCCAAGATCTTTGAAATCTGAAGTTGAAGTCAGTTAGCTGCTCATTGGAGGCTCTCTTGATGGTTGTCAGCTGCTCCAAAAGAGACAAGTTGTCTCCCTTCTCTCCAAATTGATCATGAAGTGCAATACACAGCTGATTCCAGTTTGTGATAGAGCCAACTCCAAGGCTCCTAAACCATTGCAATGCTTTCCCCTTGAATGAAGACGCCAACAATTTGACAGCTACTTACATCTCATCGATCTCATGGATTGCACAAATGTTAGCAATGTCCTTGACATGATCACCAGGGGTGGTCTGATTTTCTCTAGTAAAGTATGGAATGTTCTTCAGTGCTGCAACTGGGATTGGATTTTGTGCATTGAGAGCAAGTGGGCTTCTACCTGTGAAGTTGACATAGGGGTTCACTGGTTGTGCCATTCTGATTGGTCTTAAAACCCTTGTATATTTGAAGAAAGGCCTATCAGGTGGAGGAGTTGAGAGAGTTCTGTTTGGTGGAGATGGAGACCTTTGAATCCTTCTTCCTCTTTGCCTTCTTCTTGGAGATAATTGTAGGTATTCAAACAACACTTCTTCTTCTCCAGCTCTTGACCTTGTGATTCTTCTCATAAGATTTTAAGCCTGTACTGCTGAAACCAGTTGATCTTCCCCTTGGAGTCGCCAGATATGCAAATAATAGCTCTTTTTAAGCAAGAAAATTGCAGCAGATGCATATCAACTTTGCTGCAATAAAGATGAGACCTCTGGTCCCACCGGGCATGCCAAAACTGTCGATGCAAAATCACAGCACCCCTAGATGCAGATCAAATTTCTAGGTTGATCACTTAGGCATCCAGTGTGATTGCATAACATTGAATCATTTCTCCAAATGTGGGACTTGAAAATGAGAAAATATTCTCCAGAGAAGGCTGGTTCCTATTCCTCTGTTCAGATGCACCAATGAAACGCAGAGGTTTACCCAAAAAAGCCTAATCTAACTACTAAGGAGATAGAGAGAGAGAGAAATGCATAAAAATAAACCTAAGCTACGGAGGTGATGCACCGAGGAATGAAGAACATAAGCTTTGCAAAAATAAACACAGACCATATAGATGCAATACCACACCATGCACAGGTAACCAAAATGCAATGAGAGATCAAAATGACAACAACGAATATATGAGAGGATTTAAATTTAATCACAGACATATATATTGCTCAAAGGGTCGATTCAGTACATTGCAATGGCCAAAAGGCAATAATGGCATTACAGTCCATGTGGGAGGCTTGAAAACTCCACGAATTCTCTTGTAAGCAGGAGAGAAGGGAGCGGTTGCAAAACAAAATGTCCAACGCTTAGAAAGAAGCCCCTCCTTACAATTTATAGGAAGAATGAGAGAGAAAAGAGAGAGGAATTCGAAATCTACCGCAACCACCTCTAGAATGCACTTAACTCATCTCATCATGGTAGAAGCAGTGGATCATGTCAAAACGGCGGGCTATCTAATAGAAGCGGCGAACTGTCTGCTGCATTAAAGTTGTTCATTGAAGCATTACTTCTGCTTATTATTTCTTTCCAGAGGCGTCTTCTAGATTTTCTCTCTCCAATATAAACCAAAATGCAAGATTGACCTTGGAAACGTGTAGAGAATTTCACCAGCTTTCCGTTGATATAAAGAACGCGCAAATCTGAGCTCTGGATCGAATGTTATGTCGATATGAAGATTTAGGGCACGAAATAGGCGAAAACGGATTTTTTGAATTTCTTCCTGCGCTCTGCCATCTGGATGACACGTGGCAAGCTCTGATTTGCTGAATGATTCTCTCTCCTCTACTTTTTGGTGGGCTTTCCTTTGAAATCTCCTTGTGGGCCCTAGCTAGGACACGTGGCATTATTTCATTGGTTTGGATCGGTGCTTGAAAACTCGCCCTTTGACTTTTCTCCTGTGAGGACACGTGGCAGCTTCTGATTAGTCCGCGGGCCTGCCAGCTCTTTCGCGCCCTTCACGTCTTTTTGTCCTGGATGTCCCAAACCATTTGGGACAAAAACCTCTGATCTACTCGAAATGGGCTTCCTTGTCCCTCATTTGGCCGATGACACGTGGCGCAATTTTATTGGCTTTCGACTTTTTCGGCGATCCGCATCCCGCGCTTCCCTTTATCCGATTTTACTCAGTGCTCCTTGTGATGGTTTCAGGTGAACCGGCCGGTTCGCATCCATTTGTCCCACTTGTCCCACTTTACTTTGGACTATCTGGCCCTTTTTCGCCCGGTTCGGCCGGTTCGCGCCTTTTTTGCCCGCTTGTCCCACTTGCGTCTTTCTCAGCAGTTAACCAATTTTTCCTCTCTTTCGACCGGATCGGCTTTTCGCGCCCGCCGCGTACTTTTGTCCCAGATGTCCCGATTGCTCCTTGGGCCGCCTGGAGGCTTTTCGGCCGATCCGCGCATTTCTGTCCCAAATGTCCCGATTGTTCCTAGGACTAGGACTTAGCCGATTTTCACGATTTTTCCTGGATCAACCTTTTTGCCTTTCTGCAAATTTTGATGCATGTTATTGAAATTTACCCTGGGGGGGTGAAATTTTGACAACAATTCCTTATCCACAAAAATAGATAATTCTTTAGCAAATGTGTTCTGGCATGCATTTCCTTTCCCATCTTCTTGTGCCTTCAAATGCACCTTGTTCCTATGTTCACATCCTTTGTGTGTCTTCTCCTTAAATAAACATTATCTCTACTTAATAGATAGCTTCATCCTATGTAACTATCAAGTTAGTGATGTTTTGGCACCATTTTTAGAAGACTGAGGTCATAAGATCTAAGGAATTTTTTTAAATTTCTAGTGCCAATTCATTTGTGCATTTGTATGGTTGGTTATTCAGGCTATAAATATTTTGTAATATAGCTAAAAAAATATTTTATGGGTTCTTGAACATCCCTTTGCAGGGTGGTGAACCCGTGATATAAGACCACTTGACTAGTGATTCTTCCAAACTAGGTAATAAAGATATCATGGAAATTTTTCCAACTAGTGATTACGACCTTTGGTAAATTCAAGAACCAATCATATGTTACGTTTGTTAGATAAATTGGGAAGAGTTTACAAGACACATCCTCATGTGTTGCATTTAATAGTGTTATAGATGATTTGAATGTTCTAATATGCTCCTCGACTAAGAAATTGTTGGTTGGGTCAAAGAAAGGGAGGTATTTCTCTAGATTTATTGGAAAATAATGGAAAACTCCATTGATATTGATGGGAGATCTTGTTAACCAAACCATTGTAGGTGATAAATAAGAAGATGAGTTTTTTTGCCTTGGGTGAGATAGGTGTATTAAAATATTTAGGATTATCTTAAGGGGATTTTGGGATCTTAGATTTGTACTTTTCCTAACATGTTTTCCTACTTGCAATCAAAGAAACATGAGATAAACCTTTGTTAGAACTAGATATGGTCACAATTTTAAGTAAATCTAATTTATACACTCAAATTAGACAACTAATTTTAAGGAAGTTTTGATGAAGAAAGTATGTAAATTATGATTTCTAGAATTGAATTGTGATTTATTTAACAATTATGTTTTGGGAAGGCCCTCCTTCTAGCGTCATCTTTTTCCTTATTCTCATTTATGCATACAAGTTACTGTATAGGCTAAATCACACACTTTGAGTATATTTCTAGTCCTGAATCACATACCACTATTCATATGATTCCTAAGAAAGAAAAGTATTGATTGACTATTTTCTTTGGCCTCTTTATTTTCTTATTTAGTCTCACACAGCTTCTTTCCTAGTATGACTTTCAACACTATTATTTTTCTGACTCTTGACACTAGTCCCAAGCTAGGGCATCAGTACCTAGGCGCCTCTATCCCCTCTGGGCACTTTTATCTCTTTGTATCTTGCTCACATCTTTTGGGTCTTTTCTAGCGGTTGAGAATATTTATTTATTACTAGTCGGCATTTTAGTGGTTAATTATGAAATTTAAACAAAAGAAATGGAGAAATGTCTCGGTTTTTGGGGTCAGTCTACAGCCAACACGTCAGTCCCTCGTGTGATCATAATAAGGGACTAAGCACTAATCATATACTATTCTCACCTAAGGTTACATCCAAGAGTATTTAAGAATCAATCTAGGTTCACATAAGGGACAAGGGGCTGCATTATTTTGCATACACTTCATAAGAGGGGAAGTTCATTTTTCCACGCACACATTTATTTACATCTTCTACATATAGATAGTTTTTTCTATTCAAGTGCATCTAGCACAAGAGCTACCTAGGGCACAATTCTGCATAAACACACGCACAAAACTCCATGGAGTCTGAAATGTAGTGCAGTGCTCAGATCATAAGTTCACTTAGTCAGGTGACCACCAATGTCATTCCAAATCCCCATTTTCATCTTTTTATTTTTAGGATTTGATATGTTTTTGGGTTTTATAGGTGCTCTTTCTCTTTGTAGGTTTCAGGTGAATTTTGCAATCAAGAAGTGAAGTACAAGTGATTAAAGATGACATCCAGTGAACATCTCGTGACCCTATGAAACTAGTTTTCTGAGGTTCTGAGTAGTCATCGATGCTCAGAGAAGGTAACAGGTTCCTCTGAACCTATCCAGGTTCCCTAGTCCTAGCATTCTCAACATCTCTACATTTTTCTAGGTATGATTATGACATCCTATTTTCCTATTTCACTAGTTTTCCAACTCCTCACAGCTTCGGATTTATTATGAATCAGCTAAGTATATTACCCTCTCTCTTATAACTAGGGTTTCATATTTTTTAGCTTACTTGTTTTGGTCAAATCTATATTTTATTGCATATATATTAGCCTTATAACTTAATTAGAAGCTAATATTTATATTTCTATATTTATTAGATTATTTGGTGAACCCGAATCCAAATACTCTTGGATCCTTTTGTTTCTTATTTCATGGATTCTAAATATCCTCAAGTCTCTTTGTATTAATTGCTTCAACTGTACTCATCTTAACAAGAAGATGTTTGAAAGGTTGTATGCATTACCTACCTCCCTCTTGATTCACCACCTCCACAAATCAGTTCCATATTTGATCATTTATCTGATGACTTGCTTGGTCCTAATTCTAATCAATCTATTTGTGTATTTCAAGACAAAATTTAAACTATGGAATCAATGATTATATCTCTTAAATCTAAAATCCAACATCTTAAGAATGCCTCTTAGGATCATGCTAGTTTTTTCTTCTCATCCTCATTCTATGTCTTCTGCATGTGCTCATATTAGTGAACCTAAAATATTACCATTACGGGCACCTCTCAAGTTTTATCACAATACTAAGCACCATGACATTCTTATTGCACTCCTTAATCATCAGTTAATAATCTTTCCATCTACTCATTTATACCCTCCTTATCGGATGGTCAATTATCAAGGTCTCCCATTTTGTGTTAATCATTGAATCAAGATACATAATGACAATGATTGTTATGATTTAAAACAAATAATTAAGCATATTGAGCATTAAGGTTTTATCTCCTTCATTGCATAATTTTTTGTTAAATGGTCCTCTCCAATTTTTACATCTCAATGTGTTCATAAATCTGATTTGTCTATGTCTAATGAGCATAATGCCATCACTTCTATTGTTCATTCTTCATCCAGTCAAGGGCTACTTATCCAATCCATTCCAACTTGTTATCACCTCTCAAGGTATGTCATCCATAACCTCATCCTAAGCAACCTCCTCTAAAAATCAACACAACACCTTCTCCTCTCAATTATTTTTTGGCATCATCATTACCAAACAAGAAACCACTCACTAAGCAAGACAATAAAATTCTAAATGGCCTCTTTCGAATTCCTCCATTCGACCCCACATCCATCCCTAACTCTACCCACCATTATGATACCAGTATTATTCTTTACGATACATGTCAAACTGCATCACCACCGCAATGTATTTCTTACTTCATTACGTAGTTCTGCGTCACTTACCTACTTGGGGGACATCATGTTTATTATGTCTCTCACTTGTACCATTTCAATTCTTTCTTCGAGTAGAGTCTTTCACACATGTCTTGCACATCTTGATACACTTTTATCATCATTACCCTATGAAACACTCTCATGTTATGGTTCACACTTGGCTGTTGAGGGGACACTACATCCATGTAACTCACATCACATCACATGTTACATTTCACACTCTACACATTCACGACACATCTTTCTCACATACATTCAACACGACTCACTACCCTATGACATAATCTTGTTCCAAAATTCATACTTTACTAATGAGGGTCTCGATCTAAAATGAACCTCACCACAGTCACTCACTCTCTACACTCTACACTTTGATTATCATATCCTTCTAGCGCACAATTCAAACCATTTATCAATGATGCACTCTTGTTCTATGGTTCATTCTTGACTATTGAGGGGTTATGTATAAATTAACATCATCACATGCATACTCATTCACATTGACTTAGGGGGCATCCTACTCCTATCACATTCACTTTACATTCCATTCCATCTCACTCATAACATATTGCATATCTTGGTTATATTTACTCTTTCTTACATATGCTTACATGTACACTTTTTACACATGCTAGACAAATACATTATATGTCATTATCCCTTTCTATATACACGTGTGTGTTCACTTTCCTTCTATTTATGATCACATAATCTATACAGATCATTCTATGCAACATGGATGCTTATCACAATACTTCTTACCAGTCCCGCAGAAGGATCCTAGAGGCATCCAATTTTGTATACACTACAGGTGTTATTGTTTCATTTCTCATAACACACTAGTATATTGGATTATACATGATTTTACATATTTTCTATCTTTCTAACATGCTAATGGGTGCTTCATGTGAAAAAAATTTCTTACAAGAACTATTTTCTACCATGGTTGTTTGATATCTTTCTTGTCACTATTTTTCATTACTCGCTATGGTATGCCATTTTTTTGCAGACTTTGCCCTTTTTCTTGTGTGAACACTGTATGTTTTTTGCCACTTTGGCCTTGATTGTATTACAAAATCGTGAGTGATGTCCCATGTCTACAACCCCCTTTTTGTGTTCTATATTTTCTTCTTGTGTATTATCTTCTTTCTTACTAGCTTACATATTGTCTTATGCATGTGTATTCATCTGATTTGTACTAACACTTATTTTCCTAGCCACTTTGTGTGTGTTTGCCTTATTTTCTACTAAGCACATTCCCTCTCCCCTATAGGGTATCAGTCATAGTTCAACAATGTGCCTCCTTTGGGCCGCATTCTTCTTGTGATGTTGCATGCACCCCAAATGAGGGGGGCATCATTGGGTGAATCAATCACCCCATACATTAGTTTAAAGTCACATTTCAGTACTAGTACAACATAGTATTCAATAATAACAATGGACCAAACCCTAACTTGGGTCCTCAACAAAACACAAACACTAGTGCCTAGATATAAATAGTAGCACCTAGGCACCCCTGACCATTCCTAGGAACCTATGACTAGGGGAAAGTTACATAATTTTTCTAAGTTTGGCATAGTTCACAATAGTTTATATAACGACTTTTATAGAAAATACATAGTCCTTTAGCACTTGACATGCATGCATTACACCTTATTTTCTATTTTCATGTTGGATTGGAGTAGATCAAAATGGATCAAATTTGCACACACCATCTGCAGTGGTGTTTATACTTCGGGAATAAGTTAAAGGTTGGAGAATAACACTAGAATTTTCTCTCCACAGTTCTTTCACACTTGGCATGAGATTGCCTAAAAAAATCATACTTGGCCCAACTAGCATGAGATCACCCAAAAAAAAATTCTTCTACAAAATCGTACAGATCATGCTTTCTATATCTTTCACTCATCACAGATCAGGTGTACATGTTCCTTTTTACATTTTCACATACTTTTTACACACTTTTTACTCATTTGGATCAAAATTTTCATATAAATATATTTGACTACTCATTTTCTCCTCTTTTGTATGTTTTCCTTATGGAAAGAAGCAGTCACATCATCCAGCATCAAGTGACATCAAAAACAAGTACAATGCGACATCAACACATACGTTTTCACCCCTAGGGTTATCATCATATTTTTTGTACTTCCTCTTCTCTAGCTTCTAGGATTCACTTTTTTTATCACTCCACGCTTTTTCTTGTCTCCTCAGCACACTTTTCACTGTCGATCTACATGATTATTAGGTACACATCTCTTATCTACTTTATTTTATCAATAATTTAATCAACAACATAAAGTAGGGGTAAATGTAGAAACTAAATCATGCACTTTGGGTATATTTATAGTTCTAAATCATATACCACTATTCATATGATTCCTAAGCAATAAAAGTACTAATTGACCATTGTTTTTAGCCTCTTTGTTTTCCTTTTTGGTCTCACACACCTTATTTCCTAGTATGAATTTTAACACTTTATTTTTTCTGACTTTGGACACCAGCGCCCATCCGGGACGCCAGTGCCCAGGCACCCCTAACCTCTTTGTATCTTTCTCCCATATTTTGGGTCTTTTCTAGCCATTGGGCATATTTATTCCTTACTAGTCATCCTTTTAGTGGTTAATTATGAAATTTAAATAAGGGAATCATATAAATAAAAATCTATGTGATCATAACAAGGGACCAAACACTAAGCATCTAGTATCCTCACCTAAGGCTGCATCTAGGAGCATTCGAAGAGCATTCAAGCATCCATCTAGCTTCACACAAGGGAAAAGGGACTGCATTCTTCTATATACACTTCATAGGAGGGGAATTTAATTTTTTGATGCACACATCTATTTACATCTTCTACATCTAGCTATCGCTTGCTATTTAAGTGTGTCTTTCACAAGAGCCACCTAGGGCACAATTCTACACACACACGTAGAAGTACATGGAGTTTGAAATGTAGTGCATTGCTTGGATTGTAAGTTCACTCAGTCAGGTGACCTCCAGGGTCAGTATGACTCCCCATTGCATCTTTTTCTTTGTAGGATTTGATTTGTTTTGGGGTTTTGCAGGTTCTCTTTCTCTTTGCATGTTTTGGGTGAATTCAATAATCAAACAAAAAAGTATAGGTGATCAAAGGAAACATCCAGTGAACATATTGTGACCTTGTGAAATTATTTTTCTAAGGTTATAAACAATCACATGTGCCTAGATAAGTTCCTTAGTGCCCCTAACCATGTCTAGGTGCCCTAGTCCCAACATTCGTAACATCTTTGCAATTTTTTGGGTTTGATTGCGACATCCTGTTTTTTATTTTCACCAATTTTATAGCTCGACATAGCTTTAGATTTATTGTGAATCATTTAAGTATCTTACCCTCTCTCTTATAACTAGGGTTTGATATTTTTTATCTTAATTTTTTCAATCAAATTTGTATTTTATTACATATCTATATCAATGTTGTAACTTAATGAGAATTTAATATTTATACTTATACATTTATTAAATCAGTTACACATAAAATGGAGAAATTTCATTCTCTTATGTCCTACTTGTTTTAGGACCACAAAATTTGATTCAATGCATACGTTGTAGGATATTAGTCATTTAAACCAAAAAAGGGGTGTTTTTTTTTGGGGGGGGGGGAATGGATCGTTTTAGCACCACTCCTTGCACCTTCTTCACCTGATTTAACTTTGAAATTTTCCTAAACTAATCTAATCTAAGGGTGTTTCTCAAATTAAAAAAAATGAAAGGAAGATTGGAGAAAAAGATAAAACACCTAAAATAGATGTGGTTTAAATGTTTGATGCTTTATTTTCATAAATATAATGTTTTTCTTGTTAACCAGGAGCACCAAATATAGTTTAGACTAAAATTTGAACATCACTGATATAGATACTCAAAGGATATGTAGAACTTAGCTGAACTAAAACTTAGATCTACCAATTAAATTCCTAAATTATGCATATATCTAAGTAATCTAGTCTAAATCATGTTATGGTGATTTACTTCAAATTTTCATGGCACAATATAAATACCACCTAGGAAAACATTTAAAGATGCATCAAACATCAATAACTGTCAATACATAAATTTGCATTAGAAGAGGTAAATGAGAATGTGGAAATATAAACTTAAATGAGTTAATGTTAAAATTGGATTTCCTTTATTGATCAAAATAACATCCCCAATTTTTATAAGTGAGGCATATATATTTATACAAATGACAACCACATTTCACCACCTTCATTAGGTTATGATCTAGATTCCTTCCCTAATAGTTGGCTATGCAAAAAATATCTCAAACTCACTCAACATGAGAAATACCCTATAAAAATGACATTTTTCTCTTGAATATAAAAGATTCCAAAGTTTAGGTCAATTTATATACTCCCTGTGTTCAAATTGGAGGGAAAATGTGCTCCAAATGAGGAGATTTTGTTTTGATAATCCATGATGATGAAACTATAAGGGAGAATGGATAACAACTATTTTTGGGATAACATACTATTTTCTATTCTGCAATTGTCATCATTTTTTTTGTGCAACTCGAAAATGGTTGACTATGCCAAACGATTTTAAATTGTTCAATTATTTTTGGAGAAGAACAATCCAAAATGAAAAGTAATAAATGTAAGGAGAACCACATGTTATTCCCTAAAAATCATGTTTTATTTCATTTTTATAAGGGCTAGATGAACCTGTGAAACACTAATTTCTTGAAAAGTACGTGGTGTACTAGCATCTGAAAAGTCCTTGGAGCACTAGAATTTGAAAATTTTGTGGAGCACTAGAATTTGAAAATTTTGTGGAGCACTAGAATTTGAAATTTCCATGGAGTACTGGTGTTTGCAAAATCTACAGAGCACTAAAATTTTAAAATTATGTAGAGTACTGGCATTTGAAAATTCCATGAAGAACTAGGTATTTTAAAAGTCCACGAAGTAGTGGAATTTTGTTTGTTATGTGGCTTTCCAAATTACATGCACTTAGTATGTTAATGATTCACACTTAACCATTTATTTTTCTTATGTCATGAAGGTCATCTTACATTGTTAAAATTATCATCATGCTTCCTTTATTTCATGGGCTACGTGAACCCATAAAAAACTAAGTCCCTAAAAACTTGCAGAACATGAAGTTCTTTGAAAATTGGTGGAACACTAAATCATTTGTTTCATGGCTTCTAGAATTATTTTAATCTAACTCATCTTGTTTTTCCTCATGGTACCTCATGGTAAATTTTTCTTTCATCATAGCTTCCATTGAGTAGACTACATTCTTTACTTCATGGAATTAACCAATTCCATGGAATGCCATTTTATCCAAGTATGCATAACACATTTTTCAAATTTCCACATTACTTCACAATTTCAATTGATTTTCCACACAAGACTAAGTTTTGATAATGCCACAAAATAATAGGTTTCGAATTCTATGGATGTTGATAATTTTCCTTCTGAAATTTAAGAATATTTCAAACTTTTAATTAGTTAAGAAACCTAAAATTTTTACTAAGTATAAATATTTAATCTTAGTTCATTACAAAAGTGAATCAATAAATAATTTATTGTGAGTAGTATTGTTAAAACTATTTCTTAAATTATAGGAGCTTTCTCTCCTATATATATTTATATTGTAATACGAAAATTAATTGTGTGAATATACAGTGAAAGTTCTGTGTAAAACTGATCCAAATATATTATTTGGTATCAGAGTGATCTATGTTTTGTTTTATCTGTGTACAATGGAAGTCTAATGGATTTGTGGGGCAGCCTTATTGTTATTCGACCCGGAATGGATTTCATTATTTTGTGAGTATTTGAACGCAAACATAAATTAAATAATCAAAATATGAATGTACATATACCTCCCTTGATTTTTGGATATATTTGTTGAGATGTGGATGTCCTGAAGGATTGTACTAATGGTGTCCATAAATTGAGAGAGGGTTGTATCGATTCAATGTTCTATTCTTCTTTTAAATTTAAGTTTAATAGATCCATGTAACCATAATCTACGTAGGGTCTAAATGTAGATTGCCCACACTTTTATAGATTTAGTTACTTGTTGCTCATTACTCATAGACATATGGTTTGACAAGATTTGATATGTTTTGGACATTACATTAGGAGATTTGATCTAATTAGTGCATGTCCATGGACTTTTAGGCGTATAACACCAATGTCTTGCTTGATACATTATGTGTGTTTAGCATTATCTTATGATGTCATGGATACTAATTGATCACCTGATGTTGTTTTGGAACACAAGCTATCATTGATAAATGACTCAGTTTGTTACATGTTGGGATTCTATGATATACACTTGATCATTTGTATCATTATGACTAACTGTAAACTAGGAAAAATACACTACTAACAAGGAAATAAAATACCAAAAATCATACCTCCTCCTTTGCACGTTCCGTAGTGAACCTCAGAATGGGGTAGGAAAATTGGATTGAGCCCTGATTATGTGATATGTAGGTTACTTTTCTTCAAGACAGAGCAAGACCTTCCTGTAACAACGATCCTCTTACTTTGCACCAGATGGGAAAAAAGATTATGGATTTGGGGTGCTTCAGAATGAGGCTATTTGGGCATTAGGACGAGGCAAGAAGGATGTTCTTTGCTCAAAGGATGCAAGAACTTAGATAAGGCAATTCAAGCTTATTCTCCATGTGTTTTTAGAGGGGAGGGGGTAAGGTTGTATTTATAGCCTAGGGCGAGTAATTAACTTAAAGTAATTTAAGTAATCATGGTTTGAAAATGTGGGCAAGATTAAGTGAGTGGTTTGAAAATGTGGGCAAGATTAAGTGAGTGGTTTGAAAATGTGGGTAAGATTAGATGAGTGGGGGCCATGAAGAATGGGTGAGGATTTGAATTTGATATTTTTAATTCATAAGTGGAGGATTTTAGGTGAGTGGGGACCATGAAGGGTGGGTGAGGATTTGAATTTGAATATTTAATTCAATAGTAGAAAAACATGGAGAATAATGACATGTGGTGAGGATTGGGTTATTTTTTAGATTTTGAAATGGATAATTAATCAAATTATATTTGTTTAATTAGAAGTGTATTTTTGTGAGAAATGAGGTAAGGGGAATTCAATTGATTTAGGACAAATGTGAAATTATGGTGTCTACATTTGCCCCTCTTTGGAAGGGTACTATGAAAGTAGTGTCCTTTCAAAGAAAGTAGACGAGTATGGGGGAAGAATTCAATCTAATTTTCTTTAGAACCAAAAGGTAGAGCGAATGTTTGTTGGGGAGAATAGAAAGTGGTGAGTGACGGATGTCATAGTATCCTCCAAGACAAAAATGTCACAAGAAGATGTGATTATGGATAGATGTGGTGATGCCCCCTCGAGAGAATTGATGAGAATGAAATATACGATAGAGCTCTCGAAAAGAAGAGAAATGAATTTTGCGGAGAAGAGGACGATAATGGAGTGGAAGAGATTAGAATGACTGCACGATGTAAATGGAGAAAGGATTCAATTGGCCTTGAATGCTAGGTGTGAGGGTGTGTGGGAAAGAGAAAAGGGAATGGATAGGATTGGGGGTTGATTACAAGAAGAGTAAGGGAGATAGGGGAGGGGTAAAAAAGGAATGGAAGAGGTAGAAATAAGAGAGAGGGATGATAGGGGAAGAAGGAAATGATGAAGGAAAAACAAGGAAAAAATAAGAAAATGACAGAGTAGAGGGTGAAGGGATAAAATAGAGAGATGTGCAAAATGAAGGAAGCAACAGAGATAGTAAAGAGGGATGCGTGAAAGTGAAATAAACGATAGAGTTGATAAAAGCAGGAAACGGGAAAGGATAAATAAATAAGGAGAAGACATGAGGTGGGAGTAGGGGGTGAAATGGATGAAAATAGAAAGACAATGAAAGAAGAAGTAGAACAGAGAAAAAAAAAGAAACTATGAGGGGCGAGGAAAGTGTGAAAAAGAGGAGAGAAAAGAAGAGAAACAGATACAGAATGAACGAAAAGGTAGGGGTGGTAGAGAAAATGAGAAGTGGTCAGAACAAACGTGAAAATTAGGGGAGAGGAAAGGAAGATAGAACAAATACAAGGAGAAGATTGAAGGAATCGTGTCATTGCGAGGAAGAACAAGGCAAAGAATATGGAACAGACCGTATGGAGATGCATGTGGAGGGTGGTATGATAAAAAAGATAGGACAACATTGAACAACTAGGTTATCGATGGGGAAGTAAGGAGGAAACGTGATGGAAAAAGGGGAAGGAGACGATAGAGGGGAAGGGAAATAAGACAAAGGGTAGGAGAGAGAAGAGGATAACAAAGAAAATGATGTAGAAGGAAGGGAATATAGAAAGGGGATAATAAGTGGAACGTGAACAGTATGAGGAATGTAAAGAGAAGAAAGAGGGGAGAAATGACACAGATTCAAAAAGAGGCAGAGATGCATGAATTGAGGATACTAGGATTACGAGAAAATAGACAAAGGATGTATGATGAAGACAGTAAATATATTGAAGAAGGTGAAGAGAAGATGGATAGATGGGTAAGAAGTGACAAGAAAGAGTGGAATTGGGGGAAAATAATAGGAGAGAAAATAGAATGGGGGATAGAAGAGGCAATGTCAATGAAGGAACGTTAGGGAAAGTTCACTAATAATGAGTGATCAGGAAGGGTGGGAGAAAAAATGAAGAAAAGGAGAAAGGTAATAAGGATTGAAAATGGTAACACCAACAAAGGGACATTAGGGAAAGCCCACTAATAATGAGTGGTGGGATTAGAGGAGGGAAGGAATGAAGGGAAACTCTAGAAGGTCCAAGGGAGTGAACAAGGTCATGCAAAATGAGGATTGATGATTTTTAGGGAAATTCCACTAACAATTATTAGCATGGGAAAATAAGATGATGATGAAATCATGATAGAGGAATGTTAACAATAATGGTGAACACATGTGTGGGTAGAAATGTGGGAGGATTTGAGAAGATAAAGTGGAAAGAGTAAAAATGGGAGGGATGAGTTGGTACTAGGTGAAAGTGAGGAGAGGATGTGGGAGATGAGAACGAACGAGGCAAGGATGAAGAAACAAGACACGACAAGAATGGGAAGAAACAATATGAAAGATGATGGATCAAGAAGGGGAAAATGGGGGAAAAGAACATGATTGTATATGAAAGAGATGAGACCTATGTTGTAAGATGATAGGTGGAGAAAGGATAATGGTAGGAGGAAAATGTGGTTGGTAGTAGAGACTAGGTGGAAGAATTGATCAACAAAGTGAATGAAGAATGAGGTGAGGGAAAATTTCATAATGATGAATTTAGCGTAGGGAGGAACTGTTGATGCAAAATCATAGCACCCCTAGATGCAGATCAAATTTCTAGGTTGATCACTTAGGAATCCAGTGTGATTGCATAACATTGAATCCTTTCTCCAAGTGTGGGACTTGAAAATGAGAAAATATTCTCCAGAGAAGGTTGGTTCCTATTCCTCTGTTTAGATGCACCAATGAAACGCAGAGGTTTACCCAAAAAAGCATAATCTAACTACCAAGGAGACAGGGAGAGAGAGAAATGCATAAAAATAAACCTAAGCTATGGAGGTGATGCACCGAGGAATGAAGAACATAAGCTTTGAAAAAATAAACACTGACCATATAGATGCAATACCACACCATGCACAGATAACCGAAATTCAATGAGAGATCAAAATGACAACAAATATATGAGAGGATTTAAATTTAATCACAGACATATATATTGCTCAAAGGGTCAATTCAGTACATTGCAATGGCCAAAAGGCAACAATGGCATTACAGTCCATGTGGGAGGCTTGAAAACTCCATGAATTCTCTTGTAAGCAGGAGAGAAGGGAGGGGTTGCAAAACAAAATGTCCAATGCTTAGAAAGAAGCCCCTCCTTACAATTTATAGGAAGAATGAGAGAGAAAAGAGAGAGGAATTTGAAATCTACCCCAACCACCTCTAGAATGCACTTAACTCATCTCATCATGGCAGAAGCGGTGGATCATGTCAAAACGGCGGGCTGCCTAACAGAAGCGGCGAACTGTCTGCTGCATTAAAGTTGTTCGTTGAAGCATTACTTCTGCTTATTATTTCATGCCAGAGGCGTCTTCTAGATTTTCTCTCTCCAATCTAAACCAAAATGCAAGATTGACCTTGGAAACGTGTAGAGAATTTCACCAGCTTTCCGTTGATATAAAGAACGCGCAAATCTGAGCTCTGGATCGAAAGTTATGTCGATCTGAAGATTTAGGGCACGGAATAGACGAAAACGGATTTTTTGAATTTCTTCCCGCGCTCTGCCACTTAGATGACACGTGGCAAGCTCTGATTTGCTGAATGATTCTCTCTCCTCTACTTTTCAGCGGGCTTTCCTTTGAAATATCCTTATGGGCCCTAGCTAGGACACGTGGCATTATTTCATTGGTTTGGATCGGTGCTCGAAAACTCACCCTTTGACTTTTTGACTTTTCTCATGTGAGGACACGTGGCAGCTTCTGATTAGTCCGCGGGCCTGCCAGCTCTTTCGCCCCCTTCACATCTTTTTGTCCTAGATGTCCCAAACCGTTTGGGACAAAAACCTCCGATCTGTTCGAAATGGGCTTCCTTGTCCCTCATTTGGCTGATGACACGTGGCACAATTTTATTGGCTTTCATCTTTTTCGGCGATCCGTGTCTTGCGCGTCCCTTTATTCCATTTTGCTCAGTGCTCCTTGTGATGGTTTCAGGCGAACCGGCAGGTTCGCGTCCATTTGTCCCGCTTTTTCCACTTTGCTTTGGACTGTCTGGCCCTTTTTCGCCCGGTTCGGCCGGTTCGCGCCTTTTTGGCCCGCTTGTCCCACTTGTGTCTTTCTCAGCAGTTAGCCAATTTTTCCTCTCTTTCGACCGGATCGGCTTTTCGCGCCCGCCGCGTACTTTTGTCCCAGATGTCCCGATTGCTTCTTGGGCCGCCTGGAGGCTTTTCGGCCGATCCGCGCATTTCTGTCCCAAATGTCCCGATTGTTTCTAATACTAGGACTTAGCCGATTTTCACGATTTTTCCTGGATCAACCTATTTGCCTTTCTGCAACTTTTGATGCATGTTATCAAAATTTACCCTGGGGGGTGAAATTTTGACAACAGTTTTGACGACTCAGCGGGGTCACCTGCCTGCCAGGTAGAAGATCAGTGGCCTTTTAGTAATCCATTGGGCATGGAGTTATAAGCAATAACCTGAAACGAGCCTGATACTGCAACTTCTTCTCCAGCAACACCTTGAACTGTAGAAAAAAACCTAAGAGCAGCGAAACCTATGCCAAAGCACTTAGGGAAATAGAAAACTAACTACAACAGGAAAATGTGCATACGCACTTAGAGGAATTAAGAAAAATCTAGACTAATATTTACAAGGGTAAAACATTTCTCTTAGTAGCAATGTTTAAGATAGATTTTGTTAACCGAAATTGGAAGTTCCTCTCCATCCAATGTAGACAATTGGAAGGCATTACTATTTTTGCATCCCGTAACCATGTAGGGACCACTCCAGATGGCATCAAACTTGGAATGCCTTCCTGGTTTTGCCCGATCCGCATCCCATTTCAGAACTAGGTCCCCTTCCTGGAAGGTCCTTGCTCTAGCTCTCTTATCAAACCACCTTTTTACTACGGCCTGATCCTTTTCAATCGTCTGAACTGCATGTTCTCTAATTTCTTCTAATTCCATCAATTCTGCATACCTGACCTCCATTGATTCGAACTCAGGTAACTCAAGCTGCTTCATGAGCTCCAAGGCTGGTAATTCTAATGATATAGGCAATACTGCCTCCTTCCCATAAACCAACTTGTAGGGAGAATTACCTGTAGACCTCTTTGGTGTTATTCTGTCAGCCCACAACGCTGATTTTAACCTTGTATGCCATGTTCTTTGATTTTCATCCAGAGTCCTTCTGATGATTTTTAGCAAATTCTTGTTTGTGGACTCTGCCTGTCCATTACCCTGCGGGTAATAATTTGAAGAGGTGCTCAAATAGATTCCATTCTTGACAGCCCATTCTGTAATTTTTGAACCTATGAATGCTAATGCATTATCTGATATGATGGTGGCCGGCACGCCGAACCTGGTTACTATTCCTTCATAAAAGTCTAGTATACTAGACTCACTTGCCTCTTTGAGCGCTACTGCCTCGGTCCACTTGGTGAAATAGTCTGTCGCTGTAAGAATCCACTTGTGGCCTTGGCTTGAATTGGGATTGATGACTCCAATGAAGTCCAATCCCCATTGCATGAATGGATGATCTACTGAAATTGGACAAAGGGGCAGTGCTGCAAACCTTCCTTTCCCTGTGAAGAATGCACATTTCTTGCATTTCTTAACCCATGAGTAGCAATCATTGAATACAGTAGGCCAATAGTAACCAGCTTTCATGATTTTGAGAGCTGTTACTCATGGGGTGAAATGGCCTCCTGCCTCCCCGTCATGGAACTCTTGTAAGATCGTCTCAATCTGACCTGTCCTAATGCATCTCAATAGAACACCGTTGATGTCTTTTTTGAACAAAACACCATCAACAAGCACATAAGGAATTGCTTGCAATCTGAAATACCTTCTTTTTGCTTTGCTCATTTCTGGAGGGCACATGCCCGTTTGTAGGAAATGTATCATACTCTGAGCCCAACAGGAAGTAGACACATCATCATTTTCCTGTTTTTGATCATCTTGTAATAGCAGGACAGCATCTTCTTCATTTTCTGGGCTGTCTGGTTGTTTGGAAGCGAGCTACTCACACAGACCTTTGCCTCTTACCAGCTTGGTGATCTTGATCTCAATGTCATACTCCATGACACGGGTGATCCATCCTACCCTTTTCTCATTCAAATCTTTGTTGAGGAGGAAGTCCTTAACCCCAGCATGTGAGACCAATAACTGGACCTTGTTGTTTGAGACTAAATGCTTGAATTTCTTCAAGCTTTTGATTACTGCAAGCACATACTTTTCAATAAAAGAGTACCTCACTTCGCAGTCACCTAGGTTCTGGCTGAAGAAGGCAATCGGCTGCTCATCATTATCTTTGTTCTGCTGTACCAGAATGGCAGAAATAGTGTCATCGCCTCCAAATGCATAGAGGATGAAATCCTTGGAAAAGTCTAGGTTGATGACAGTGGGTGCTTGGGAGATGGCGTCTTTGATTGCTTCAAAACTCTCCTTGCCTTCTGCCGTCCACTTGAAAGCCATTTTTTTCTTTAACATTTTGGTGATGGGCTTGACAAGGGCTACAAAATCTGGAACAAACCTCTGAACAAAGTTTATCCTTCCCAGGAAACTCTGAAGGGCCCTCTTGTGGCTTGGCAATGGTAGAGCTTTTATGGCCTGAACCCTCTCTGGATCGATTGCTAATCCTTCTTTGGAGACAATATGGCCAAGGAGTTTTCCCTCGTGAGCCAGGAATATGCATTTTTTGGGATTCAATGATACCCCAAATATTCTACACTTCTGAAATACCTGCCTCAAATGACAGAGGTGATCCGCTGCATTTTTTGAGAATACAGTGATGTCGTCAAGATATATCAAAACTATTTTATTGATCAACCCCTTAAATGCCATATCCATTGCCCTTTGGAAGGTGGCTCCAACATTTGATAACCCAAATGGCATTTTTTTTTAGGCATAGGTTCCCCATTTGGTGGTGAAAGCCGTCTTGAATTGGTCATCTTCTTTCACCATCACCTGATTATACCCTGAGTAGCCATCTAGGAGGGAGAATCTCTCTGAACCGGATACTACTTGCAATATTTGTTCCATTGAAGGGAGCGGGTAATGATCTTTGAGAGATGCCCTATTGAGGTCTCGGAAGTCCACACACAACCTGATTTCTCCGCTCTTCTTCCTGACCGGAACCAAGTTCGCAACCCAGCTTGAGTGCTTGATAGGGAGTATAATGCTTGCCTCGATTAGCTTGTTAAGCTCTTTCTTCATTAGAGGCTCAATGTGAGGGTTGACTGGTCTCTACTTCTGGCTGACGGGCTTGGCATCTGGATCCAATTCTATGGTATGTTGTGCCAAATTTGGATCGAATCCTTTTAAGTCCTCATAGCTCCAAGTGAAGACATCTGGAAATTCTTAGCAAAGTTGTATGAAATCTGATTTCTCCTGTTCAGTGGCCACTTTGCCAATTTGAAGTGTTTTGCCTTCCCCAACCAGAATTGGTCTGAATCCTCTCTTTTGACCTGTATGTTTGCCTTTTCCTCACGGAATTGGTCGTTAGGGTTGAAGATAGACTCCAATGTTACCAACCCTTTAGGAAGCTTGTTTGTCCGCAGCTGCACTACTTGATCCCCATACTGCTGCTCTAATCTGTCCTGATTCCTAGCTGAAAATTCAGCTTCTTCTTGTAAGAAATTGATGATCTGTTGCTCGTTCTCAAACACCTGCCAGCTTGTGTTATTATCTGGAACTGCTGGCCTTACAACCACATGGATGTGTGGCTGCATTTTTTCTCTTCTGATGTTGTCAACCACATCAAACGTTGCTCCAACTGCTGCGAGCCTATCTGCGGCTTCATATTTCTTCCTGGGTATGGACACAATGTTGAAAGCTTCGAAATCCTTAATGAGGTATGATACCCTATTCTTGTAGCTCCTCAGCAAGTCGTTCTTTGTAGCATGTTGTCCCTTAACTTGATTGACGATTAGCTCGCTATCTCCAAACACCTGCAAGTTCTTTATGCCCTTTTTTTTGGCCCAATGAAGTCCATGAATCAATGCTTCGTATTCAGCTGTGTTATTTGAACAAGAAAACTGGAAACGAAAAGCTAAATAATACTTGATGTCCTGTGGTGAAATCAACACTGCACCGCCTCCAGAACCTTGTCTGCTTCTCGAACCATTGAAGAAAAATCTCCAGACTTTGTTTTTATCCTTTTGTTCAGGCTGAATGATGTCGAGGATGGGTGAATTTTCCTCGTGTATACAATACACGCCCAATTCAGATTCTTCAATTTCCTTGTATGGGTCAAATTCATGACTTTTGTTTGCCCATTCATCCAAAGTTAAATCAGGAATTCCCTTGACCTTAGTACTTGTTTCTAGATCACTTGAACACTCCTCTTGATCAAAAGTTGAGCAATTTGCATTGATAGGACTTGGTACATAAGGCTCAATATGGAAATTGGTAATTGGTTCTAACCTGATTGTTGCTTTGGCTCCATACCTTGTCCTAAAAATCATGTGTGACCAATTTGCAGATAAATATTCACCGATTTTCGCAGTAAAGTCTCTTGATAGACACAACGAAAAGAGTGGCGGAAGGTCAATCACAGACACATCTTGCAAAAATGTAACATTAGGACAAGAATGTAGCGTTAGGCTTAACCCCTTGATGACTCCAACAGTCCCTACTACCGTTCCATATAGCTGTACTACTCCTTTCAGCACTGGCTCATATTTCAAACCCAGCTGATCCGCTATTTGCTTCGGCATTACTGAACTACTGGCCCCTGAATCTAACATGCAGTTGTGTACCAAGTGGTTTCCAACAATCAATGAAACATAGAAAGGAGGAGGCTTCAATTTTTTCCTTGTCTGGTCCCCATCGTGTTGCACTGCATTAGTGAGAACTTTCTCATGTCCCTGGTTTGATACATTCATGGCAGACCAATTAGTCATTGCAGCTTGCAATAAATCTCGTTGTCCTGGGATCGCCAGTGATTCCCACATGGAAATATTCACATGTGTCTTCTTCATTTGATCGATGATGTTGAAAGGGGATGAACCGTCCTTTTGCTGCCCCTTACTTGGTACAAATTTTTCTTGAACTTGAACGGGTGCATGTGTTGCTACAACAGGGACCTTGGGTTGATTTTACAAATTTGGAGCTGCGTTTGGTCCACTGACCCCTTGATGTGTAAGAGTGGGTTGAGGAACAACTGGATTAGACGGTTGTCCCTCTTCTATGCTTCTCTTTTTTGACCGTGTATTGGCAGCCATGCCTTGAAAAGGCTATTGGTTAACTCCACAGAATTCTTCCGTTTGCCAATTTGCCAATGTGGTTTCTGTTGGAGGTCCTTCTTGTTGCGTTTGTTGCTGTTGATTCTCCTGTTGGCTTGGATCTTGAGCAACACCAATGGTTTGCACCATCAAGGCCTGATTTAGTGCACCATTGAAACATGCTGACTGATTGTGAGGTAGATTGCAAGGGTAACACCAGTCGTACTCCTGTGCCACGTTATTTTGTGCTGGTACTAATGCCTTAGAGGAAGATATGGCATTTGGATTATAGGGTTGGAAGGGTCTATTGATAGAAGGCCTTGTTTGATTCATGTTTGCAACTGGATTAGGTGGCCTTTGAGGCTGATATGGCTTCCTATTAGGTTGAGCTTGAGAGTGATACAAAGGTCTAAAACCTTGAGCTTGCTGTCTCTTGAGTGTGACCAGCTCATTCCCTAAATTTTGGAGTTGTTTCATAACTTCTTGAAGCTCATTTGGGGCATTTGGAGATGAAGTAGAAGCTTCATTTGAACTCTGATTCCTAGGGTGGGAATAGGAACTAAGACAGGTGCTTGACTAGTACTTGGGCTTTCTAAACTTGGATATAATGGCATTGGAGGCCTAGGAGCTAGCTTGCCAGCTGTAATCAGATAATTTTCAGCTCTAATGGCAATACTATAAGCAACAGGGATAGTTGTGCCTCCCATAGATTGAACCAGCATAGAAATATCAGAATTTAAAGCTTTAAGGTAGTATAGAAAAGCACCTCCTGCTGTTGGCCTGACTGCTACTGGAATTCTATCCCAAGATCTTTGAAATCTAAAGTTGAAGTCAGTTAGCTGCTCATTGGAGGCTCTCTTGATGGTTGTCAGCTGCTCTAAAAGAGACAAGTTGTCTCCCTTCTCTCCAAATTGATCATGAAGTGCAATACACAGCTGATTCCAGTTTGTGATAGAGCCAGCTCCAAGGCTCCTAAACCATTGCAATGCTTTCCCCTTGAATGAAGACGCCAACAATTTGACAGCTACTTGCATCTCATCGATCTCATGGATTGCACAAATGTTAGCAATGTCCTTGACATGATCACCAGGGGTGGTCTGATTTTCTCCAGTAAAGTATGGAATGTTCTTCAGTGTTGCAACTGGGATTGGATTTTGTGCATTGAGAGCAAGTGGGCTGCTGCCTGTGAAGTTGACATAGGGGTTCACTGGTTGCGCCATTCTGATTGGTCTTAAAACCCTTGTATATTGGAAGAAAGGCCTGTCAGGTGGAGGAGTTGAGAGAGTTCTGTTTGGTGGAGATGGAGACCTTTGAATCCTTCTTCCTCTTTGCCTTCTTCTTGGAGATAATTGTAGGTATTCAAACAACACTTCTTCTTCTCCAGCTCTTGACCTTGTGATTCTTCTCATAAGATTTTAAGCTTGTACTGCTGAAACCAGTTGATCTTCCCCTTGGAGTCGCCAGATATGCAAATAATAGCTCTTTTTAAGCAAGAAAATTGCAGCAGATGCATATCAACTTTGCTGCAATAAAGATGAGACCTCTGGTCCCACCGGGCGTGCCAAAACTATCGATGCAAAATCACAGCACCCCTAGATGCAGATCAAATTTCTAGGTTGATCACTTAGGCATCCAGTGTGATTGCATAACATTGAATCCTTTCTCCAAGTGTGGGACTTGAAAATGAGAAAATATTCTCCAGAGAAGGCTGGTTCCTATTCCTCTGTTCAGATGCACCAATGAAACGCAGAGGTTTACCCAAAAAAGCCTAATCTAACTACCAAGGAGATAGGGAGAGAGAGAAATGCATAAAAATAAACCTAAGCTACGGAGGTGATGCACCGAGGAATGAAGAACATAAGCTTTGAAAAAATAAACACAGACCATATAGATGCAATACCACACCATGCACAGGTAACCGAAATGCAATGAGAGATCAAAATGACAACAACGAATATATGAGAGGATTTAAATTTAATCACAGACATATATATTGCTCAAAGGGTCGATTCAGTACATTACAATGGCCAAAAGGCAACAATGGCATTACAGTCCATGTGGGAGGCTTGAAAACTCCACGAATTCTCTTGTAAGTAGGAGAGAAGGGAGGGGTTGCAAAACAAAATGTCCAACGCTTAGAAAGAAGCCCCTCCTTACAATTTATAGGAAGAATGAGAGAGAAAAGAGAGAGGAATTCGAAATCTGCCCCAACTACCTCCAGAATGCACTTAACTCATCTCATCATAGTAGAAGCGGTGGATCATGTCAAAACGGTGGGCTGCCTAATAGAAGCGGCGAACTGTCTGTTGCATTAAAGTTGTTCGTTGAAGCATTACTTCTGCTTATTATTTCATGCCAGAGGCGTCTTCTAGATTTTCTCTCTCCAATCTAAACTAAAATGCAAGATTGACCCTGGAAATGTGTAGATAATTTCACCAGCTTTCCATTGATATAAAGAACGCACTAATCTGAGCTCTGGATTGAAAGTTATGTCGATCTGAAGATTTAGGGCACGGAATAGGCGAAAACGGATGTTTTGAATTTCTTCCCGCGCTCTGCCACCTGGATGACATGTGGCAAGATCTGATTTGCTGAATGATTCTCTCTCCTCTGACTTTCGGTGGGTTTTCCTTTGAAATCTCCTTGTGGGCCCTAGCTAGGACACGTGGCATTATTTCATTGGTTTGGATCAGTGCTCGAAAACTCGCCCTTTGAATTTTTGACTTTTCTCCTGTGAGGACACGTGGCAGCTTCTGATTAGTCCACGGGCCTGCCAGCTCTTTCGCACCCTTCATGTCTTTTTGTCCCGGATGTCCCAAACTGTTTAGGACAAAAACCTCCGATCTGCCCGAAATGGGCTTCCTTGTCCCTCATTTGGCCGATGACACGTGGCGCAATTTTATTGGCTTTCGGATTTTTTTGCGATCCGCGTCCCGCGCGTCCCTTTATCCCATTTTGCTCAGTGCTCCTTGTGATGGTTTTGAGCGAACCGGTTGGTTCGTGTCCATTTGTCTCGCTTGTCCCACTTTGCTTTGGACTGTCTGGCCCTTTTTCACCCGGTTCGGCCGGTTCGCGCCTTTTTGGCCCGCTTGTCCCACTTGCGTCTTTCTCAGCAGTTAGCCAATTTTTCCTCTCTTTCGACCGGATCGGATTTTTGTGCCCGTCGCGTACTTTTGTCCCAGATGTCCCGATTGCTCCTTGGGCCACCTGGAGACTTTTCGGCCGATCCGCGCATTTCTGTCCCAAATGTCCCGGTTGTTCCTAAGACTAGGACTTAGCCGATTTTCACGATTTTTCCTGGATCAACCTATTTGCCTTTCTGCAACTTTTGATGCATGTTATCGAAATTTACCCTGGGGGGGTGAAATTTTGACAACAGGAACCTGATGTAAGACTATCATGTGACAGAAGTGGTTAAGTAAGATTTCCAAGTGAGAAAAACTAGAGATGACAAGTGGGCAAGCGATAAGTGTTTTTTGCGAGAATGGAAAAGGAGGTGAAAGGATGTGATAATGGGGAATGCTGAGAAAAAGCGATGGATGAAGGGTGTGTAGTGATGGGGAAAGACAATAAGACAAATCATCCTTAAGAGGGACCCTTAAGTGAGATCTCCATGCCGCATGAGTGGTTAAGTAAGATTGCTAAGAAGAGGATGGTGGTAGTCATGGTAAAACGATCTGATGATGGGGAATGAAGAGAAAATATGGATGGGATAATGTAGAGTGATGGGTGAGTGTAAGATGACATGTCATGCTTAAGAGAATCTCTTAAGTAATATCATCATTCTATCGAAGTGGGTTTGTAAGATCACCTAACCAATAGGGATGATATGAAAGGAGAATGACAAAATTGTATTGGGTACAGGGGTGGAATGCTTGGTTGAAGAAGATGATTGCAATGAGAGGCAGGAGAAATAAGAAGGGGGAAATATGATGTAATGGAGGAAGGCCATATGGAAAATCATCCTTAAGAGGAATTATTAAGTAATATTTCCATGTGGCCGGAATGGTTAAGTAATATCACCAAGATGAAGAAGAATAAGAATGATGATAAAGTTGGTGGGAATAGGGTATGAAAAAATGGACTGAAGGGGAACCCTCAAGTGAATTTTCCATATGATGAGAGTGTGTGAGTAGGATGACTGGGCATAAGATGGATTTGGGGAAAAAATGAGAAAAAAGTGAGTAATGTATGCCTGAGCAGAAGAGGATACGAGATGAGGTGATAACAAGGAAGAAAGGAAAACAAAGGATTGTAACGTGAATGGATGAAGGAATATATATAGTGAAGGATGGAGAGTGTGAGGGAAATCATTAATTAGGATGCCCACATGGGGAGAATAATGATGCGAGAATGAGAAGTAGAAGAGGTGGAATGAGAAGATGTGTGTGGTGGTGATTGTTGTTTGATTAGAGGGGAGGTGGTGAAGAATCTTGTACAAAGGTATGATCTTAGGAAGAGGGTAAACCTCCACTAAATATCCCATATAGAAGGGGTTATTCAATAATATTGTCAAGCAGGAAGTAGAAGAGTGAAAGGAAAGAGTACAAATGGGTGAGAGGGTATAGGAACTGTGAGAAGGGTAATATGGGAATGACTGGCAGAAGAGTAAAAATGAGGAGCGAGGATGAATGGATCAAATACATGGTGATCATGGAGGGGGAGGAGGAGCTGTTGGATAATGAATGCTACTTGAGTAAAATCAAGTAGGATTCATAAACTGCAATGCTCATCAAGTAGGATTCCCAAACTAGGGAATATATTAGTATGAGTGAGTGGATGGGGTGCAAAGTAAGATGTTGATCAAGCAAGAAGATAATAACGTGATGAAAAGCATGTTAATTTTAATATAGCACATAACAAGATGCATCGTGATATTAAAGGTCACGATGACTAGATTGTAATATGCATGATAGTATAGACAAGGGCCATCAAAAAGGTTTGATGCCCTAGTATGATATGCAAATGGAAGATAACATAGAAAGAAGCCATCAAGAAAGTATGATTCCCTAGTACGATATGCAATCTGATAACATAAGAATATTAGAGAGAACACTAGGATATGTAGAATCAAGATGCCCCTTGTAATATAGCAAGATACAAAAAAGTAATTAATAATTTGTAACTAATAATGCAACACAAGAGCCAATAAACATGTCCCTAATGTGTTCCACAGTGAGGATTGATCAGATGTTCCCCCAAGTAGGGGTACAAGGACATAGACAAGTATTGGGTCATTGTCCTCAAACAAGGAAACAATGAGAGCCAAATTTTCCCCAAGCGAGGATTCATGCGAGGAGAAGTGGTTTGAATTTGGTAGTCATAAGGTGATTGGATCATTCGTTGGGAATAATAGTTCAAAGGTTGAATTGTGTTGGTTATTTTAGAGTTTTTTGAAATTTTATGGAGTTTACAATATTTTTATTTGGGTTTATTATATATATTTTTTCCTTTTTTGGAGTTTTTTAGATTTTTGATGAGTGTTTCTAATGTTTTTTTGGATTTTTGACGATTGTTTCTTCTTCTTTTTACAATTGTTGGATTTTTTTTGTTTTTTTTCTAATGTTTTTGGATTTTTTTTATGTTTTTGGATTTTTGAAAATTTTGGAATGTTGTTGGATTTTTGGATTTTTACACTGTTATTGGCAATTTAGGGACCAAAGTGCAGAATTATTTTGAGAGGTGATAAACCAAGATATTATACACATGTACCCATGTTCCTCATGGAAACTCATGCTCAGGATAACACAAATTCTCATTCCATTGGCAGAATATGGTGGTGATGATATGATGAAAAGAAGTCCAACTCCATTCTTGACTCCACATAACTAGTAAGATGTTTGGGCTCATCACCAAGAATAAAGAAGGACGCGGGAGGTAGATAATGAATATAGAGACAAATGATAAAAACAATCCCTTTGGGAAATTATGACTCAATTCTTCATAACATTACTGAATTGGTTTCAAAAATGGCTTTCACTTTATGAGTCATGTACTAGACTTAGACAGTTATGTGGCCTACTGATTGGTAAGATATGAGGTGAAGCGATAGTTCTCTCTTCACTTAGGCATCTAAATTACTTCTTTGGGGATTCTATAATTGTAATTACTATAAGATTTTTGTATTTTTGAAATAAATCCCTATTCCTTTCCCCATGCTACTAGTGAGAAGCAAGGGCTCATCACCGAAGGCAAAAAATAGGTGAGTGAATTTCTTTTTTGTCTTGTTTTTTATTTTTTATTTTTTAATTTTTTATTACTTTTTGAATTTTTGAATATTTTGCAATATTTTTATGCTTTTATGAGAATGACCCTCTACGATTTGTCCCATGCCACTTGTAAGAGGCAACGGTTTATCACCGAAGACAAGATGTAGATGAGTAAGGGCACTTCCTCCATTCACAGTCTCACACTACCAGTAAGAAGTGTGGGTTCAAAACCAAAGACTATGAAGGAAGAAAGATATGACAATGAATTATTCATAAGTTATTGAATTGGTGGAATTTTTACAATAGTGCTTTGTATTTGGGAAGGAATTTCTACCCCCAATCTCAACTCCACACAACTAGTAGGACATGAGGGTTCAAACACCGAAGACTGAGTTGGATGACCAAACGAACTGGGTAGAGAAGTTTAGAGCTTTGGTATGAAAGATAGAATGTCTTTGAAGGGAATATGTTACCATATGTAAGATTCTAGGTATGACCATAGGTGAAATCGACTGAAAATGGAAGATATGATAAGAATTATGACGCTCACAAGCTTAATAGGATCTATATTAGCACTTGTCTTCTAATGATGAATATGAAGATGTGATTTTGATAAAGAAAAATATCTTCCAATTGAAATGAATAAATTTAAATTATTCAGAGATAAGAAAGACAGAAGGAACACAATACACATTGTTGTTTCCTAGAATAGTGAACATCTCAAGGATAAAATTTCTTTAAATGAACTACATTCATTGGTTCATCAAGATCATGACCATCTTTAGTGGGAAGCTTATAGGCTTCAGACCCAAATTGAGTTGTAATTATATAGGGTCCTAACTAATTAGGCTCAAATTTTCCTTGTTTTTTCTCACTCTTTAGTGGCATTCTTTTGATTTTCTTTTAAAACAAGGTCACCGATTTCAAATTCTCTGGGTCTTACCTTTTTATGATAACTGTGTTGCAGTCAGTTTTGATAGACTTGAAGATGATTGAGAGCATTAAGTCATTTTTTTATCAAGAAGCTCAAGATCTTGAAGCTGTGACTGTCGGTATTTATCCTCATTAATTACATCTTTAAGGGAGATCCTCAAGGATGGGAGTTATATCTCAATAGGTTAAAATGGATTCACAACCATAAACAAGGGAAAATGGTGGTGGCTCCGGTAGGCGTGCGGTAAGATGTATGGTAAGCCCAAAGAGTGGGGTAAATTTGAGTATGAAAATTATGTCCATGTGTGTTGACAATATTTTCCATGATGGATTTTAAGCTCTTATTGGTTGCTTCCTCTTGACCATTACCCTGAGGGTAAGTAGGGAGTGGACCACTTAAGTTTGATGTGAAAACATTTGGCTAGGTTCTTTACATCCTAGTTTTTAAAATGATTTTCCATTATCTACGACCAGAGTGGATAGAATGCCAAATCAACAGATGAGATTATTAAAAATAAATTTCGATATTTGGCTACTGGTAACATAAGTGAGAGGCATAGCTTCCACCCATTTAGTGAAGTAATCAGTAGCAGTAATGATGAACTTATGTCCATTAGACGATGTTGGTCTTATTTTACCAATGAGGTCAAGTCCCCATTGAGAGAAGGGTCATGGTGTGGTTATTGATTGTAATACTTGGGAAGGTGCATGGATAAGACTTCCATGCTTTTTGACATGCTTGACATAATTTGACAAAATGACATGCGTCACTTTCCATGGTGGGCCAATAATATCCAACTCGTAGGATTTTCTTGGCTAAGACTATACCATTCATGTGTGCTCCACAAATACTGGAATGGAATTCAACTAGGAAACTTAAGGCTACTTCCTGATTAAGGACATCGGAGCAGGGTGCCATCATATCCTTGTTTATAAAGAGTTTCTGTTAAAATGGTGTAATGAGAGGTGCGTTGTGCTAAAGCATGTTTATGCATTGGTTTCATGTCAATAGGAAATGTTTTATCATGAATTAAGGTATAAAATATCATGTTACCAAGGATTATTTGGACCCAAGATATCACATACCATAGTGTTTTTAAGAAGATCATAGGTAGGCATTAAGAGATACTCAACGAGAAAATGTGTCTGGGGTTGACTAGATGTGATTTCTAATAGGGATCCAATGGTTTTCATAGTGTCGACAGATTTATTACAAATTCTATGGATTTGATCAAGGCTAATTAATCAAAAATAGCTTTAAAGACTATCCACAATGTGTTTATATGGGATAAGTTTTTCATCCTTGACCTGGTATTCATCAGTAAATTACTTGATGATAAGTAAAGAATCACCAAATACAACTAATTCTGTAAGATTCCAAGATATAGCTAGTTTTAATTCTACGATTATAGCTTCATATTCTACAATATTGTTGGTACATGGGAATGCTAAGTGAAATGATTTAGGGATAACGTGTCTGCTAGGTGTGATAAGAAAAAATACTAGCCCCTGAGCCATGGAGATTACAAGATCCATCAAAAAATAGAGTGCAAGATGGCACGATGTCTATGTGTAGAAGATCTTCATCAGGAAATGAAAAATGAAGTGGTTCTGTGCCAGGAAGGGGTGCCTCAACAAGTTGGTCTGCAAGGGCCTATCCTTTAATTACCTTATGTGGAACAAATTCAACATTGAATTCACTAAGTAATACGACCCAACTAGACATTCTTCCCATGAGAATGGTTCTGGGTAACAAATACTTGAGAGGATCAATTTTCACAATCAACTTAGTTGTGTGATTGAGCAAGTAATGACGTAGCTTATGAAATGCAAAGGCGACCGCTAAGCATAATTTTTTGATTTGGGAATAACATACTTCATGCTCAATAGGTGTTTGACTAAGGTAATATACAACATGTTCTTTTGTTTGATCATTATGTTATGTTAATAGAGCTCCTATGGGATGTTCAGTGGTAGATGTATAAAGAAATATGGGTTTATCAGTAGCTGGTGACATAAGAACAAGTGGGCTAGAGAGCTATTCTTTCAACTTAGCAAAAGAGTCTTGGAAATCGTAGTTCTTGTGAAATTGTGCATCTTTATTGAGTAATTGGTTGAAGTGATGGCACTTATTAGCCAATTGTGATATGAAATGCTGAATAGATTATATTTTTCCCTAAAGACTATGTAATTGTTTTAGGTTTTGAGGAGGAGGCATTTCCATAATGGATTTGAATTTTGCAGGATCCACTTCTATACCTCTTTATGAGACAATAAACCCTAACAATTTACCAGAGGTCACTCTGAACACACATTTCTTTGGGTTAAGACGAACCTTATACTCGCGTAATCTATAAAAAATGCGTCTCAACACATATGGATGTCCTATTCATGTTTTTGACTTTGCTAATATATCATCAAAATAATCTTCCATGATATCATGTAACATATCATGGAAGATGATAGTCATTTCTCGTTGATAGGTGGAACCAACATTTTTCAAGCTAAAAGGTATGACCTTATAACAGAAGGTGCCCCATGGTGTAGTAAATGTTGTTTTATGTTGATCTCATTTAGCAATACGTAAATGATTGTAACCATAAAATCCATCCATTAAGGAAAGCATTTCAAGGCTTGTCATAGAATCAACAATCATGTCTATATTTGACAAGGGAAAGTCATCTTTGGGACAATCCTTGTTGATGTCTTGGAATTCTATGCATATTTCGATGCCAGGATTTTTCTCGGTGATGGGAACTATGTTAGATATCCATGCCGAATAATCAATGGGTCTGATAAATTTGTCTTCCAAGAGTTTCTCAAGTTCAGCTTTGACAATCAATGCAACTTAGGGATGCATTTTGCGTAGTTTTTGTTTTACAGGTTTTGCATCTGGATGTACCACAATATGGTATACTACAAGATATGGGTCCAGTCCTAGCATGTCCTTATATGTCCATGCAAATATATCTTGGAATTCAATAAGGAGTGTTGTGAATTCCATGCATTCTTGGTCAGATAGACCAATATCGAGTTGTAAATTTTTTGGCTATTTGGTGGTGCCAATGTATATGTTTTTATTTTATTCTACATGAATTTTAGATGTATCCATTTTAGAGAATGATGCTAATGGTTGATGTAGGTCATCAGTGTCGGGTGTTTTAGGGCGGTTAGTACAATATTTTTGTGTGTAATGTTGGGAATTTTTATTGATATATTTGTTGGATAGAGTGGCGGTGAGATTTTGACTATGGTAAATCCTTTATTTTCATTTCTGATCCAAATTTTCTGAGGGTGAAGGATCTAAATATTTTATCTCTTCGCCAAAATAGGATGATTCATTTAGATTGATTTCAAATCATTTTCTATGGTTGGAAGTAGGGATTTGGTTGCGAGTTCTAAGGAATTCTTCGATAGCTTCATTATTTTAGAACATGTCCATGACCGCATGATGTGGTTGGCCAATGGTCTATGAGAGTCAGATGTGTAGGCTCAAAATTGATGACGTTAATAGATAAATGTTCAAAGTAAAGACATGTTTCAACGAGGTCCTCAAAAAGGCTACGTGGAGACCTAATGTCACTATCAAAGATGGTGTCATCGTTATCACTTGAAATTATCATGGGAGAAACATGAAACACCTTGAAACCTAGACCATATTTACCATAATGTTGTGTGCAATTGATCAGGTATAAATGAACTTGTTCATTGGGACTGAGTCATTTACCCTTCCATCACATGTTTTTCATTATTCGATGAGCTTTGGTAAATTGAGGGGACTTATAACATGGAGCAAAGTTTTCATTATATATTCACGATCTTGAAGAACTTGGAATATGTTTGTTGTCAAAATAACTAAATTTTTTCCAAACTAACTATCCCTTCTCAGATGTGGAGCATTAGGTTTGTTATAGCTATGTGGGGATTTTTTGATATAAAAAGAGTCTACCATATTTCTAAATTGATACTCACTGCATCTTATGTCAATGATTTTTAAATGTGTGGGATGGTGGACCAATAGGTACCTCATGTGGCGGGGAAGTCAGTTTGGTAGTTTTAAAAGATAAAGAGAATGGGTTATAAGAAGAAGGGGGTCGATTGAAGGATGAATTTTGGTTATTCACAGGAGAAGGTAGCTTAATAGAAGAGGTTTGGTTGGATGAAGAAGGTTGGATAGGTGAGGAAGAAGATGGTGTGGTGGAAGAATAATTTTTTCTGGAAGAATAATCTTGATGAGTGGAAGAAGATGATTGATTAGTGGGAGGACTGGTGGGATATTGTAGACTAGCAGAAGATAATGGATTGGAAAATGTGTTTTGGTTAGAAGATGATGGTTTCAAATCATTATTAGGGATTTTATCAAGATCAATGCGTTTTTTGTTAGGAATTATGTGAAGTGGAGCATAATTATCCATTGATGGACAATAGTAATCATCTTGATACCGTCCTTCAAGGAATCTATAATACTCAAATGGTTGGGGATCCGTACGTAACGTAAATTCCTTGTCCAAATGAGGAAATTTAATACATTGGTGGAATGTTGATGGGATGGATTCCATGTCATGAATCCATGATAAGCCGATGAGAATGTTATATGCAAATTCTACATCCACCACATGACAAACCATGTCTAAGGTGATGGATCTAGCTTGGAAAGGCAACGTGATTGTGCCTTCAGAATTTCTCTCGCTATTATCATACCCATGAATGGTTATGCTATTGTTTTGTAAATCTTTTTTAGTGTAACCTAGACAACGTAAAAGTTTCATGGAAAAAATATTCAATGCGGATCCATTGTCAATTAAGACGTGCTTGATCTTACAATGAGTTGCATAGTCCTCGATGTATAAAGAATGATTACTAGAGATGTTGGGATTATAAAGGTTAGCGAGACCAAAAGATAAAAGGGGATTGGGGACTGTAATATGTGCAATTAAATTATGGAATTGTTGTGAATTAATGTCCTCAGGGACATGAGGGTTATTCAATGTTTGCATAAGGATGTGTTGTAGTGTGGGAGAATAATTAAGTAGTTCCATGATGGAAATTTGTGTTGCAGTCTTCTCTAATTGTTTGACAATATTGAATGATGGCGTAGGTTGTGGAGATTAATTGGTGGTGGAATTAGATGGTGGATTAAAAGGTGATGCGGGGGATGAATTGGATGATTGTTTTGTTGTAGGGACTGTCGACACTAAAATTTTCCTCCATAATTTCTATTTCATTAATGTATGTATTAGGAATAGGATGTTGTTAAGTATAATTAGTAGTAGCGTCTTATAGAAGATAACGGCGCCGTCAGTACGGTGCCGCTAATAATGTGGAGTACGGTAACAGTCAAAGTACAATAGGAATGTTGTAAAAAGTAAATATTTGTCGTAAGTGGTCCGATAATGTTAAAATGTCAAAGTTTGGGTAATTAGAGAAGTAGGGTCTACATGATTAGGAATTAGAAATATTATATTGGTAATAAAGACAAGGAGTGAGGTCATAAATATTTTGTGTATTTTATTTGTAAAAAGTCTAAAAATGTGGAACCCATGTAAAATGATAAGGTTTATCTTATCTTAACAGATAAGCTTACATGTACAGATAAGAGTTAAGGTATGGAATATGATTCGTCAGAGTGGATTTCTTATCCTATCTTAGAGATAAGATGGATAAGCCTGGAAGTTCTATAAATAGAGAGGCCACCCCCCTCATTTATCATAGAAGGAAGTAGTGAGAAATATTGTAGGAAGTGTGCGAAGGAAGCCATCAGTTTAAAGGTGTGTTGAAGAAGCCATTAAGAGGTGTAATTGTAAAGTTTCTCCCATAGTCTTGGTGAAAGGAAAGTGAAGTCAATAACACTTGAAGTACCTCATGGGTGAGATTGTAACAGTTTCATGTTAATATTATAATTTATTTTGATATTTCAGATTTGTCATCATTCTGTCTTATCATAGTCGATGGTATTCTTGTGTTATGTTGTTGTTTTGTTTCCAGATTACATCCACCAAACTAAAGGCTGTGCATTAGTAAATAATCATAGCACGAGGAGTTCCCGGTGAAGAATTATCATAGTGCCAGATTGGTGATGACATTTTGGTTCCGTTGCCGGGACCATTCCTCGTTGGTGGATTTTCTGGAGAGATATTCCCACTTAGTCAAAAATCAATTGGAGGGTAACCTTGTTTTTACTGTGCATAGTAGTTACCATGGTAAAGTCATTTTTGCCATGAATAGTAGTTACCATGGTAAAGTCATTTTTGCTGGGAATAGTATTTACCATAGTAAAGTCACTTTTTACCATGAATAGTATTTACCGCAGTAACTTCACTTTTTACCGTGAATAGTGTTTACCACAGTAAAGTCAGTTTTTACCGCAGTAAGTCAAGTTTTACCATAGTTTACTGTGGTCATTTCTATTTTACTGTAGAAAGGTGTAAAGTCACTTTCTAGTATAGTGATTCCAATTATTTGTGCACATAAGTCTTGTTGATTGTACTTGTGGGTTGGTATTTCACGGTGGTTACTTTTGAAAATGGGAAAGATTCCTATTTTTTCAGCTCAATCTAATGAAGATGCTTCTTCTTTCATTCAAGAGTTTAAGCGATCTTGTATTTGTAATGGCCTTATAAGAAGGGAACAATGGACTGAATTTTTTCCTACCTTTTTGGATGGTTCAACACTTAGGTGGTTTGAAACAACTAGGTGATAATGTGAAAAATTCATGGGATTTATTAACTGAAAGTTTTCTTGAAGAATTTGGTGAACAACAGAAATATGCAGATCTCATGATCGAGATCATAAAGCTATCCCAAGGAGAGAAGGAGAAGATAAGGGATTATCATGCTCGTGTTCTAGAGCTAAGGAGGAAGCTCGATGCCCAGATCCGGAAGGAAGGATTAGCGGATGGGTTGATGAATGGCATGGATAATCTCCTCTGTAAGCACTTCATTCTTGGGATGAAGCCAGAGATCAGACAACGAGTGAAGTATGACCACCCAGCTACCATTGAACAAGCAAAGGAGATTGCAAGAAGGAAAGAAGAAAGCATGGAAGAGGAGCCCAAAGAAATTGTTGCTAAAGTAGAGCCTACACCAGCACCTTTGGTCCAGAATCCACAACCACTCCCGGTGAGCACAAATATTTCTCCTAGTACATCTACTGAGTATGAAGATCTGCTCAAAAAGATGGGTCAGTTAACTATTAATATTCTTCAAGGAAAGAAATTTAGTTCTCAGGGAGGAGATAGAGGTCCAAAAAGAAATATTTCTGAAGTTGTTTGTTATGGTTGTTATAAAAAGGGTCATTATAAGTATAATTGTCTAGATAGAGCTTCTACATCTGGTAAAGGAGATAATGATAAAGGAAAAGCACCTGTGAATTCTTTTGATGTAGTAGATAAGAGCAGAAATAATGAAGTAGATGTGTTTGTAACAAAAAGAAAGAAAGAAAAAGATAATCAAGATGGAAATGATCCTAAGAAGATGAAAGAAGAAACTAGTAAGAAACATAGGAGAAGAAAGTTGGGTGTGCAGGATTTTCTGATTTCACAGGGGCAAGGACCATACTCCATCTTGGAAGATCTGTCCAAAAGGCCTGCAAATATTACATATGGTCAACTCTTGGCTATGTCTTCTGAGAAGAGGCGGGAGTTGCGAGGTGGACTCAATGCTCAAAGAAGGAAGGAGGTTGAGGTCCCTGTTTTGGAGGCAGAGGCAGATCCCTATGCTCCACAAGCTGAGGTATTATGTAATGGTATTTCAATTCATGATGTCTTAGTTGATGGAGGTGCTGCAGTTAATGTAATGACCGAGTCTGTAATGAATATGTTGGGTTTAAAAATTGATCGCCCTTCAACACTTATGTTAAGGTCATTAAATAAAGGAAAAACTAAACCAGAAGGTGTAGTTTCAAATGTGGCAATATCTGTTATGGGTGTTGTATGTGTGGTAGACTTTCAGGTGATGAAAAATGGTACTATTGTGTACCCAATGCTGCTGGGAAGACCATGGCTAAGGAGAGTTCATGCAAGAAACTACTGGAATGAAGGTTTCATGACACTTGGACGTGGTAGAGAGAGGGTGAAGATAAATGTGATCCCTCGACATCATAAGGCAGAACCTGTGGATTCAAGTGATGAAACTGATGATTGGACATCCTCTGATTACTCTAGTACCAGTGAAGTGGACACTGAAGATGAAGAAAGTGAGGTGGATGTTTCAGTCATGGATATCCTTCCAGTCACACCAACTCATGACCCCATAAAATTATCTGAAGAAGAAGTTGATGATCGTCTCCAACAAATAAAGATTGGTGATGTTGTGATGGAGAGTGAGAAGGAATCCTACCTCCAGCTCTTTCGAAGGTACATACACCTATTCACTTTTGATTACAAGGAACTCCATCAAGTAAGTTGGGTAGAACATTGTATTGAGCTGGTAGATGGTGCTAAGCCCATAAAGCAAATGCCATATAGAATGAATCCTAATTTTTCCAAGACTGTAAAAGAAGAAATAGATAAGTTGCTTGATGCAGGATTCATATTTGCTATGGAGAATTCAGAATGGGTTTCTCCCATTGTGATCTCAATAAAAAAGAATGGGAAGCTACGCATTTGTGTTGATTACAGGAAGCTCAATAAGGCAACAAAGAAGGATCATTACCCTCTTCCATTTTCAGATCAGATCTTGGATGAAGTAGCTGGCCAGGAGTGCTATAGTTTTGCTGATGGATATAGCGGCTACAACCAAGTTCGTATAGCAGAGAAAGATCAGCTGAAGACCACATTCACCACTCCTTGGGGAACATTTGCTTATAGAGTTATGCCTTTTGGGTTGTGTAATGCTCCAGCAACATTCCAGCGTTTGATGAATAGGGTGTTCGAACCCTACATTGGGACCTTCATCAGAGTATTTCTGGATGATTTTTGCATCTATGGGAGCAAGTTGGACCACCTGCACCAAATGGAGACAACATTTCAAAGGTTAGATGAAGCACAAGCCTCACTAAACCCTACAAAGTGTGTCTTTGGATGTTCTAAAGGTGTTTTGTTAGGGCATGTTGTATCCAGAGATGGTATTGGTACTGATCCTGATAAAGTTTCAAAAATCAAAGATTTACCATTTCCTATGAATAGAAGTAAGTTGAGATCATTTTTAGGCCATGTGGGTTACTATAGAAGGTTCATCAAGAATTTCTCAAAGATTGCACAGCCACTAACCCAGTTCTTGAAGAAGGATGTTACTTATGAACCAGGAAATAAGGCGCATGAAGCTTTTAGACAACTGAAGGAAGCCCTGGTGTCTTCACCTGTTTTGAAGAATCCAGATTGGAGCAAGCCATTCATTGTGTACACTGATGCCTCAGATGCAACACTAGGAAGTACTTTGAGCCAAAAGGATGAAAATGGGAATGAACATCCAATTTACTTTGGGAGCAGACAAATGAGCAGTGCTGAGGTAAATTATACTGTAACTGAAAAAGAGGCTCTGGCTATCATTTTTGTTGTAAAGAAGTTTAGAAATTACTTGCTAGGGAAAAAATTTCTAGTTGTAACAGATCATCAGGCTCTAAAATATATTGTAAATAAGCCTAACCCATCAGGGAGGATAGCAAGATGGATAATTTTGCTACAAGAATTTGAATTTGATATTATAGATAGGCCAGGAAAGAAGCATGTCAATGCAGATGCACTCTCTCAAGCCTATGATGGTTTAGGATCATCTTGTGATGATGATGATTTCCCCGATGCAGCCTTGTTATCCCTTGACACAATCCCTAGTGAATACATAGATATTTGGAATTATCTGAATGAATTCAAGTTTCCTGATGGTGCCAATGTAAAGACTAAGAGAAAGATTACTCAAGCCAGTCGTCCATATTCTATTCTGCATGGAGTATTATTTCGAATAGGACCTGATGGACAGTACAAGAGGGCAGTTGGACGTGATCAAGGGAAGGAACTGCTAGAAGAATTCCACAATGGTACATGTGGAGGGCACTTCTCTGGACAACTTACAGCAAGAAGGATCTTGGATGCAGGTTATCACTGGCCCACTCTTTTTAAAGATTGTTATAATTATTGTAAGACATGTGATATTTGTCAAACACATGGTAACCGTAAGACTTCATCAGCTCCATTATGTCCTATTCTTCCCCTTGGTCCCTTTGAAAAGTGGGGAATAGACATTGTAGGTCCACTTCCAACTACATCATGCCAAAATAAGTATATTGTAGTTGCCACAGATTATTTAACCAAGTGGGTTGAAGCTAGGCATTGAAAACAACTTCCATGGATGAAGTGGCAAGGTTCATGTATGAACGCATTGTCACCAGATTTGGTTGCCCATTAGAAATTGTAACAGATCAAGGAAGCCACTTCATTAATGAGGTGGTAGAAGCCCTAGTCAATAAGTTTTCTATTAAGCACAGGAAGGCAACAACATACAAGCCAAGCACAAATGGACAGGTGGAACGAACAAATTTTGTGTTGTGTCAAATTCTAGCAAAAGATGCAGCCTTGCAGGTACATAAATGGGATAAAAGGATTCATGCAGCATTGTGGGCATATAGGGCAACATCAAAGTCAGCAACAGGATACTCCCCATTTCAGTTGGCCTATGGCATTGATCCAGTTCTTCCTATTGAGTTTGATATTCCCACTGTGAGAGTTATGAAAAATGAAAGGATGGATGAAAGTGATTCAGTAAAAGAAAGGTTGGTACATCTTCATTTGCTGGAGGAAATGAGGGAAATAGCAAAGGATACAAGCCATAAGAAGAAAATGAAGCAGAAGGAATACTTTGATCAAAAGATCCGGTGGTCTCCATTTCATGTGAATGACTTGGTTCTAGTATATGATTCCAGATACAAAAAAAGAAGACAGAGAAAATTTCTTCCAAAATGGATGGGGCCCTACAAAATAGCAGCTGTGCATGAAAATGGTACGTACCGACTGGAGGAATTGGATGGCACTCCCATTACGAAATGGGTCAACCACGACAAGTTGAAGATTTTCCAAGCACCAGAATAGTCTACTCCGAGGACGGAGTAGAAGCTAGGAAGGGGGAAGATGTCGACACTAAAATTTTCCTCCATAATTTCTATTTCATTAATGTATGTATTAGGAATAGGATGTTGTTAAGTATAATTAGTAGTAGCGTCTGATAGAAGATAACAGCGTTGTCAGTACGGTGCCGCCAATAATGTGGAGTACGGTAACAGTCAAAGTACAATAGGAATGTTGTAAAAAGTAAATATTTGTCGTAAGTGGTCCGGTAATGTTAAAATGTCAAAGTTTGGGTAATTAGAGAAGTGAGGTCTACATGATTAGGAATTAGAAATATTATATTGGTAATAAAGACAAGGAGTGAGGTCATAAATATTTTGTGTATTTTATTTGTAAAAAGTCTAAAAATGTGGAACCCATGTAAAATGATAAGGTTTATCTTATCTTAACAGATAAGCTTACATGTACAGATAAGAGTTAAGGTATGGAATATGATTCGTCAGAGTGGATTTCTTATCCTATCTTAGAGATAAGATGGATAAGCCTGGAAGTTCTATAAATAGAGAGGCTACCCCCCTCATTTAGCATAGAAGGAAGTAGTGAGAAATATTGTAGGAAGTGTGCGAAGGAAGCCATCAGTTTAAAGGTGTGTTGAAGAAGCCATTAAGAGGTGTAATTGTAAAGTTTCTCCCATAGTCTTGGTGAAAGGCAAGTGAAGTCAATAACACTTGAAGTACCTCATGGGTGAGATTGTAACAGTTTCATGTTAATATTATAATTTATTTTGATATTTCATATTTGTCATCATTCTATCTTATCATAGTCGATGGTATTCTTGTGTTATGTTGTTGTTTTGTTTCCAGATTACATCCACCAAACTAAAGGCTGTGCATTAGTAAATAATCATAGCACGAGGAGTTCCCAGTGAAGAATTATCACAGTGCTGGATTGGTGATGATAGGACCCATATTTTTTTTGTCTAGTCGTGATTGCACAGTTAGTTCTGATCTTTATAGTTGCCATTAAGTCTTGGTCATAGTCTATGGTTGAAATGACTGAGTCATAATCGAAATTGTTTGATGATTGACCCTTATCTTTTGAATTGTTATCGTGGTCAGGGAAGGGATTTTTTAACATGTGAAGTTTTTCATTAGGTGTTTTTGTCTCAGAATTTTTTTCAACTTCTATGTCTCCATGTTCAACTAGGTCTTGGATGTAATGGCGGAGTTGCATGCATCGATCTGTAAAGTGTCCTTTTATATGATGGTAATCACAATATTCATTATCATTATACCAATTTCATTTGGGTTGTCCTTCTTTGAATGGTTTTACGATGGGATATGTAATCAGATTGGAATTTTCCAAATGATGAAAGACACTAGATAGACTTTCTTCGAGAGGAGTGAACTGTCTTCGTCAGTCCTGAGAAGGAACTTCCTTTCAAGGGATAATGATTGGTTGTTTGGATTTTAATGTATTGATGGGGTGGTTTTGAACGTTTTGGACATGGTAGGAATTAGTAATGTCATTGTTGAAGATATTTTGATTCCGATTAAAGAATTTAGATTTGTCTGGGTTCTGAGGGGTGTCTCGAGAAGGTTGGTTCCTAAAGTGTGCTTTCAGTAATCCCTTAGAAATTAAGGATTTTTTTTATTTGTGTTCCCTTTTCGATGATTTCCTTGAAACTATTTAGACAATGCATTTTCATGTGGAATGATAATTCAACATTGAGATTAGGAACAAAAATTATAACTAGTTGTCTCTCAGGTACTAAGAGCAAAATTGGCTTACAATTCCTCGCCATCATTGTAAAAAGGAGGAGAATTTTTTGTTTGGACTTTTCCTAGTGTTACAAAGATCAAGCATGGTTATTTCTAAGTCTAAGTTATAGGAAAAATGTTTGATGAATTTCTCTAATAAGTCTACGAATGTCGTGACTGACCCTTTGGGAAGATGGAAAAACTAGTCTAAAGCCTGTCCTCCTAAAATTTGGGGGAATAATCGTAAAAGGTATGTGTCTTGATAGGTAACTTCCTGAAATTTCATGTAAAATTCCTTGACATGTTCACTGGGGTCACCTTTGCTTTTGTATTTATCAAACTTCAGGATTTCAAAGGATGACGGAAATGGTAAGCATGATATCTCTGTATCAAATGGATAAGGACACATTTCTACAAAGTTGAATTGTTTTGATTATTTTTGTAGTCCCTGAATGGTGTCTTTCATATGTTTCCATTCTTGTGTGAATGGAGAGGTGGGGGATGGTTTATCAAAAATGTTGTGATTATTGGAGTGTAGATTGGGGTCTTTTAATCTTTCAGCTCTAGTCATTTCTTCCTCAAGTTTATTTATTAAGTCTTAGATTTTAATGAATAAATCATTGGTTGAAGATCCATTTAGATTGTTTGGTATTTCATTATTATAACTTGTTTCACCATTTTCAATAAGTTTGTTTAAACTTTATGTGCCAAAGTCAGGGGTAATTTTTCCCCCATGGCTAGGATGAGTAACAGATATTAATTTTTGTTTTGTTCTATCACCCTATTGACTTGTTCTTGTTCTTCATTGGTGAGTTCTAGTTGTGCGACTTCTTCATTGTCATTTTCATGATTTTTACTATGTGTGAATACCATGATGAAATGTGTCTGATTAAACTGAAAAGTTGGTAGAAATTTTGAGTAGGTGCGATTAAATGAGAACTGAAATTACTTTGGATTTAGCTCAAATAATCTTGTGATGACTGATAAGGAGAGTAACTCAAAAAAAGGTATCTCAATATGATGGTGATGTAACTCAAGATGAGTTATTAGGTAATTTGTTGCACGTTGTGTAGATTTGGCTTGAAAAAGCTCTGGATTGTTGACAGGGAAAGTAACCCGTACAGGTTAATCTCAATATGGTTGTGATAAAATCAAAATTAGTTATGAAAGGATTTGTCTTGGATGTGATTTGGATAAACATGATGGTGGAAAAAATAATGAGTGAACTCAAACAAGTCACCCAATATTAGTTTGATATAGCTGGAAACAAGCTATGAAGGATGTTTTGACAATTGAGATATGGGGAGTGAATCCTAGTCACTCAATATCAGTTGGATATAGCCAAAGACAAGCTATGGCAGATGTATTGTTGGGTGAAGCAAGCTAATGAAATTGGTGTGATGTTTTGGTCTGCGTTGTTAGATTGTTTAGATGTTTTTGCTTGGTATTTAATTGGTCAAGAAATTATTTTTTTGTGGAACACAACTAGGGTTTGAACTTTTACAATGACCACATTGATATCAACCAAGATTTATGATAAAACAATGCTAAACCATTTTTGTTTTCAAAAAGCAAGAAATCATGTGGATCCAATTGTTTTGGCTTAGCAGGTAAATTATTCAGAAATGATCATTATTTCTTACAATCATACAAGTATGTTGTGGAATGATGGATGCAGGCTCTTATTACTCCAAAAAGATACATCCTCCATATACCTTAGTCCTGATATACCTAATTATGTATGGGGACAAAATTGGTACGGAGAATCCTTAGAGCACTCGAGGAGACTCACCAATTCTTACTTTCCTATTTCGGAGTGAATCACTACGTCTAAAACAGGTTTTGTGAAAAGGTGGAAGGTGATGGGGGAGATGAATGGGTATGGTGTCCTTATAACTCCTTGAATATTTACAAGGACGATGCCCAAGCTTTGTTGTTACAGCTATTTAGGCGTGACTCGCATGTGCCACATGCCAACATTACCTGTAAGTGAAGAGCAGTGGGTGAGGTAAATACCGAACGTTGTGATGAGACTAGGTCTCAAAGTGTAATATAGATGCAAATGTTGTTGGTGCATGGTAGTCAAGTCCACGTCACCGGTGTAGCTTTGGTGGTGATGAAATCCACCTCGACTACGTGGTAAAAATAAAATGATAAAGTGATTAAATGCAAGGTTCTTTCCAACTTGAAATAAATCACTAGCAGAAAAATAATTACGTACCTGAGCGTGCTAAATTTTTTTTGTTTCAACAATTTTATTTGAATGGTGGTACTTTTGCGGGATTTTTTATGTTTTTTTGTTTTTGTGATTTTTTTAATAATATTCTAGCAATATGGTCCTACAAAAAATAGATTAGTAGTTATCCTGCATAGACAAAATGTTTAGAAAATTGATCGTGGTTGTTTTTGATTTTCCAGATCGCTCAAAGGCACAGGAAAAGAGCATACACAACCAACGACCGAACAAATATTAATAATATGACAAAGTAAAATAATGATTGAAATGACAATTAGAAAACAAGGCTAGAGGATCCTGCAATGTTAGAACAAGAAACTAAACAATTGTGACCATTTTTTATTTTCCAGATCGCTCGAAGGTGCAGGAAAAGAGCATACACGGATACAATTGAATAGAGATTTGTGTAAAATTTTAGTAATTATTGTCAATTAATTGTGATTGCGAAACAACAATAACTGATTATCTTCACAAAAAAGAAAAACAATGAAAGAAGAGCATTAAAAAAATGTTACCAGAAGTGTCATCTTGGAAAATTGGAATGTAAGGAAAAAAAAATGTTTTACGGAGCCGGGGTGGCCTCCAGTGTGCAAAAGACGATGGGGAATGCGGACCTAATAAGTGTGGCGAGTGAGGTGTTAATAGGTCCTATATCGTCGAAAAGGGTCCTGCAAGAAAATGATGAGTAGTTTGTACTTGCACATAGGATTAGTAGAATGATCACAAAAAATAATTAATTTTGATCACGAAGCGGTAAAAATCAAAAAAGTAAGTTGATAAAATAAAATGTGAAGATTGTGGTTTTTAAATTTTCTAATGTTTTTGTAGTTAAAGACAATAAAGTAAGCAAATAGTTAACATGAACGAGTCAAGATTAACAATTTGTTGGGACCGAAGTAATATAAACACAACCAACTAAGCATTCACATGACCTAAATAAGAATAAGAGTGAGCAAGTTAGAATTCATTAAAAAAAAAAAGAAAAAATATTAAAAAAAATATTAAAAAATGTAGAGCGACCACCGAAAATGTGTGTGAACCAAGGGAAGGTGATTCTAAAGTGGACTTATATGCCAAAAATGTGGACTGTGAAGGAGGAAAAGACAAATTGAATGGAAAAATATGAACATAGATATATGATGGGATATTGACTAAAAGGTTGGACGTAAAAGGTAGACTCAATAGAACATAAGGAAAGTGAATTTGATAATGGAAGGAAAATATGGGTGAAGGACCTAAGTGTTAGTCTGAATAATAAATCTAATTGAAAATGTAGAAATAATTACGTAGGAAATAAGACTGAATAAAATTTATTAGATGTTTACGTTTATGAAATGATTTAAAAGTGGAATGTCATGGATATGGATGGAAGATCGGTGAAAATCATCATAGAGTCAAAAATATTTCAACCCATTTGTCTCCTAAATTAACATATGATCAGGGTATATAAAAAAAATCTCCAAAATAGTTTAACCCACATACAAATGTAACGTCCAAATCATTGAAATCTATGCAAAAATGGCGTACCCATATTTCAACTTGCATCCATGGAAAAATTGGTGATAAAGTGGGATTTGACAAAATAGTGGGTCCTCGCCACATTTGATTCCATAGTTGAAATTGTACTAGGTGTTATATACAGTGCATTTGAACAAAAGAATTGCAAGGAAAATAGAAGATGTGAGATGAGAGGGTGCAATTCAGGTGTTTAAAACTTACAAAGATGGGTTGCAAGTTGCAGGACATGATATCTAGAGTCCAAGACATACTGCTATGAATTTCAGAATGTCAAAAGAGAATACTATATGTGGTAAAAATAGTATAATCTATATAAAGAGCATAGGAGCCAAGCCAAAGAGTCGGGCAGGCCTGGAAGGCACGATGTGGGTAGTCTGGTTATAACCAAAAAATATGTATTTTGGGCTTAGTTGATTCTCCGCTAAAAGCTTGTATTTTGTGAGAGTGGGAAAATGTTTACAACATATGGGATTGGTTGGGGAAGGGGATGGACATGGAGAGAGTTGGGAGTGTTCGGTGGAGAGGATTTTGACTTGGGGCTCGAGGGAGAGGGCACGTGTGGAGCCTGGTTTAGGGGGGCGGTGAGATGTGGGTAGTCGGGTAAGGGATAGCCTGCGGGAGTGTGAGGAAGGCGATGGATGTGGAGATAATTGGGTGTCCACGGGGAAGGAAGATAGGTGGTAGAAATGAAGAGAGAAAGGAATGTGAGGGAGTTCAGCATGGAGGGAGTGGGGGTGGAGGATTTGTGTATGTGTGGAGGATGGAGGAGTAGTCGGAGGTGGGGAGAGCTCACAAAGGGAGAGGGAACTGGCAGAGTCGACATGGGAGGAAGGACAGGGGTGTGGGATGGGGGAAGAGTTGGATGGAAGAAGGAATATGGGTGCGATGTGGAGGAAAATGGGGAAAGGATTCAAATGTGGAAATGGGGGAAGGAAGTCAGTTGGAAGATAGTGGGGTATAATGCGGCCTAGGATCTAGGGAGGTGTGATCGGTGGGATATGGAGAATGGGAGAAGAGATGAATTGGAAGGAAGGAAACGAGATGGGTGGAAGGGGAGTTAGGACAAGGGGTCGATGTGAAGGTTTGGGAAGCGAGGATGATGGGTAGGTATAGTTAGGATATGTAAAGTTTTACTTTATGTTATGTAAATAAATAATATATATATGTTTATATCATAAGCATGAAAAGCTATATAGATGTGAGATTGAAATGAATAGACGAGCTAAGAAAAATACTAAATATATATATTTTGTATTATTTTGAGTTGTTTTTTAAATAATAATAATCTTTTTTGTTTTGTTTTGTGTGTAGATTTTAGACAGAGAAGACCATATTAATGTAAAATAAATTTAAAAACTAAAGGGAATATTAAACATATAATAAGAGTATACGCTACAAATTTTTAGTATCAAATTAAATTGATCAGAGGAAACTTCAAAATGACTTTCCAGATCGGTTTCCCATACCAAAATTTGTTGTCCACGGTGACCCATGAGTAGTTAGAGCAGGGGATGAATGTTCTTTCTACCAGACACCGAGCACTATGAAGATCAATGAGATGAGGAGAGTCATAATGTCATTGTTACTATAACCTACAGATGCACCACAAGACACCGCACAACAAAAACACTACCCACAATGTGAATGTTAACCAAAGAAGGCTATAAGGCATGGAAAAGGAGATAATAATGAACAATAATAAACAAAGGATGGATAAAACCACTAATTGGGAAATCAATGGTAACATATCAAAAGTAACAGGGCGTGCCAGAATGTGAGATAGGAAAAATACACTACTAACGAGGAAGTAAAATACCAACAATCATACCTCCTCCTTCGCATTCTGTAGCGAACCTCAGAATGGGCTAGGAAACTTGGATTGAGCCCTGATTGCTTGATATGTAGGTGCTTTTCTTCAAGACATAGCAAGGCCTTCCTGCAACAACAGATCCTCTTACTTTGCACTAGATGGGAAAAAGGATTATGGATTTGGGGTGCTTCAGAATGAGGCTATTTGAGCATTAGGACAAGGCAGAAGGATGTTCTTTGCTCAAAGGATGTAAGAACTTAAATAGGACATTCAAGTCTTATTCTCCATGTGTTTAGAGGGGAGGGGTAAGACTGTATTTATAGCCTAGGGGAGTGATTAACTTAGAGTAATTTAAGTAATCATGGTTTGAAAATGTGGGCAAGATTAGGTGAGTGGGGACCACGAAGAATGGGTGAGGATTTAATTTTTTAATTTTTAATTCATAAGTCAGAGGATTTTAGGTGAGTGGGTACCACAAAGAGTGGGTTATTTTATTTTGAATTTTTAATTCAATAGTAGAAAAACATGGAGAATAATGACATGTGGTGAGGATTGGGTTTTTTTTGGATTTAAAATGGATAATTAATCAAATTATATTTGATTAATTCGAAGTGTATTTTTGTGGGAAATGAGGTAGGGGAATTAATTGATTTAGGATAAATGTGAAATTAGGGTGTCTACAAGAATAATTAAATGGGATTAGTGCTCTATATGACTTAGATCGGGATAGTGTGGGCTTAATTAATCAATTGGGGATAAGATAATATACCTTGATTATCTTGTAGAAGTTTTTTATAGGTGTTTTTAGGGTAAATTGATGAGGTTATGAAGGTGATTTAGAGTGGTATTTAATTAATGAAGGGTCATTAATTAATATAAGAAGGGGGATGTCTAGTTAATTAATAACATGTTCTTAATTAACAAATGAATGGGATTTCAATTAATGAAATATCATTAATTAGTATCCAAAAGAGGGATATCATTAATTAATGGAGGGTCATTAATTTATAAATGAAGATGGGTATTAGTATGATTTTAGTGCCTTTAGACTAAGTCTAATGTGGTGGACTATTTTTTACATTCTTTTGTCTTTGTAAGGGTGTTGCATTAGTGGTACCCTTTTAAAAGAAATTAATAAACACAAAGGGATAATAGGAGGGATGATGATACTGGTAGGAGGATTCCCCCTCAAGAGACCATGCATTGATAGAATAAGTGGATGGAATCTCAAAAGAGGATAAAAGAGCACAGCGAAAGGATAATTTCCTAGAAGCATGGAAAATCTAAATAGACAAGAACTTGGAAAATGTTGACTGATAAGCCACTTTAGTGGTTTTAGGGAAGTGATCGATGGAACAACTTCACAAGTTGGATTACTATTTCAAAAATATATACATGTTAGGATAGATGGTTGATAAGATAGAAGATTATAATGTTTGATTAAAGTGATATAAAATAGAAGGATGAAAAAAAAGGTAAAGGGGTGGGAGATGATGCTTGTCTTTCACACCGATATGGTTCTTAACAACCTTTATTTGATATTAGCATAAAACAATAATTACTATGATATGAAAAACCATAATACCATTATTTGTAAGATGATATAAGAATGACTCAAGAGTAAAGTACAATGTAATATAGTTAAGTAAATAAAAAAGAAAATAAGTACAATAGAACACACTCAAAAAAAAAAGTTTAATGAATGCATTTGATTTTTATCATGTTTAATACCCAAATGAGGAAGTTTTTTCTTTTGAGAAATTAAAAAAATCCCAAGCAAAGGATACACACAAAGGAGATAGATGGGGGAATTATATGTACAAAGAGATGAAAAAAATGAGCCATAACTTTCTTATTGAAATGACATATGGAAGAGAAGCCTTGAATGGAAAATGATGTCATTGGTTGGTGAGATGATGATGGGGTTTCACCCCTATATTAACCACATGATTGAGTAATAGATACAAGTTTTGATTGTTTCTAGTTTTTTTTTAATTTTTTTCGATTTTGTTATGATATATATGTTTTTTGGATTTGTGAAAATGTTTGTAAATTTTGATATTTTATATATGTTTTTGGAATTTTATAGATGTTTTTAGAGTATAATATTTTATATATGTTTTCAGATTTTTTGGATTCATGAAAATGAAAATACTATAAGCAAGGCGTGGTCAGCTAGTTTCAATACCTTTTTTCCCATTTTCCAAGATACATGGTATAGGTTACATGTTGAATTTGGATTGTATGATGCCCAAGCATAGTGTGAGATGCAAAAATGGAAAATAAGAAAATGATATAATGAGGTACAAGATTGATTATTGAAATGGGGGGAAATTTTCCCCATACATGGTAAAACTATAGCATATGCACATGGATGTTCTAAATGAACCAAAAATAAAGTGTGAATTTATATGAATGGATATGAAAAAAGAGCTTAAATATTGGAAATGAAGTAAAGAAGATACAAAGGCACATACCATGAGACAAAATATGAACTAAATAAGGAGGGTGATCAAGTTCCAAAGAACATTTGGTAGCATACTAGTAATGTTTCTTGTTGAGATCCATTTTTTATATGTGAAAGTTTTTTGTTTCTTGAAGTGAATATTTAATGAGCAGTAAGTGAAAAAAAACTAGCCAATGTATAGGAATGATTTATTTTGATATTTGATGGGTGAATGAAGTACACAAAAGAGGTGATCCATACATTACTTTACCATTAGTCAGACATTTATAGCCTCAGCTGAGATGTATCTAATTCTAGTCACAACATTACTCTACTATCAGCTAGCCATCCATATCCCTGATAGAGATACTGGAAACACCCCTAGAGAAATTTTTGGTATTGTGTAGATTTTTTTTGTTGAGTTTTTGGTTGTTTTTATTGGTTTCTAAAAATATATTCATCTCTCTCAATATTTTCGAAATGTTAATAACCATTAATGGCTAGAGGAAAGGATGCAAATGTGATGGTGTTGATGATATTCAATAGTGTCAATAGATATGCCTAGAGGTCTTTGCGACACTCTTATTAATTTTATGATAAAGATAGGATCTCTAAGAGGACAATTTTTATTTAATTTACCAAGGAATTGAAATAACAAGGTCAAACAACTACAAAAGAGATCATTGCCTCATGATGAGTGTTGATAAAATAATCAAAAAATCACCAGAAGTATGAAAATGAGGGGTGACATATAAAAGGATGAAAAGATAGGAAAGAATATTTATGTGTATGTAAGGCCTAATTATGTTTTTTTGATGCCTTTATTTTGATTTTTGATTTTGGATATTATGATGTTTATGATTTTTAATATTTTGATTTATTTTTATTTTGGATATTTTGAATGTAGTCCTTTTTTAACCCACTTAACTGTTATGTGCACCGGCACTTTATCCAGTTAGAACTAAATGCTCACCAGAAGTGCGTGAAGCTACTAGGTCCCTCCTTCACTCTAGCTTGTCAAGATGTTAGCATGATTGTTCATGATTACCATTATCAAAGTATACATTTAGATGTAGATCATTACAGACATCATAAGGAAACACATGCAATAAGAAAAATTAATAGATTAGATAAACACTAAGATCAATTACACCATGTGATCACCATATTGAGACACATAAATTACCAAAATCCATCCACAATGATCTATTAATAACCAAAAGATTACATAGTAGAACCCGAATACATAACAATAGTCACCAGAGAGTCATGTGCACTAGAACATTAGAGCAACATAACTCTATTACATCATGGGTTACCAAAACAATGGAGTACAAATAGTATATATATATAGGTGGGGTCTTTCCCTTTACCTCCCATGCATCTCAAAATAACATGCATGCTAAAAAATATACATCATGCATGCTTTCCTACAACGGCTAATAATAGACCATCCTATAAATAACACTTCCTTTAATCCTAATATTATCTTCCATGCATGTGTTCGAAATGCAAGTTCCTTCTCCAAAATAGAACTTATATGGCTGCCAAGTCTTGATGCCTTTATCTTCTGTTGGAGTAGCACTTCATTTGCTTTTCCTATTTTTAGATTGCTTCTGGAAAATAGCTAAGTCCTCGATCAGAATGCGAGTCCCACGTGCAATCCCTACTTATCCTTCCTACGTGCTCCTTCTCCCATGTGTGCATGTTTATCAATTTGTTACTTAGTCATTTTTCCCCATCAAACATTACCCCACACTAGGTATGTTTTCTATCCTTGTCAACATAAAAAAATTTCACATAAAATAATTGTGGAACCTTATCCCAGAATGAAATAATAAATAATCAGCTTGTGCCAAATAATTTACAGAATTAATCTACCTTAGAAGGGAGGACACATGGAAACTCCTTAATAAAATTTTTATCCAATTATCTCCACCCTTCTAATTCTCTTCTTTCTTGTACTAGAGCATTATCAACAATTCTAGGGACCTCTGCAAGAGTTAAGTCATCAATCTTCCCCCTCAACTACTCTATCAATTCTTTCAGCTACTTGTGTTGTAGCTTTCACTGCATCTATTATGTGTTCTATTTGAGGGAAGAGTTATTTCAACCATTCCCTGAGTGAGTTTTTAAGAAAATTGATCACGTCCCTCTTCTGATCCACCTCCGCTAATATCTTCTCTCATCCCACCCCGTTATTCTTATGTTTTTCCTAGAAATCTTTCAACTCTACTTCATCCCTAACCACAAGTAAGCCCATGACATGATCGAAATCTTCAAATTTTTCATATACGACCTCTATGACTTGTACATCTTGGTAGATAATTAAATGGTACATAAGTATTAGTAGTATGTATGGATGCTACCAGCCAGTAGTGGACAATGGCAGTCCCGACATTAGTCAAGGAAGGTACCGGTGGGTGGCATTTTTAGCACTACCAGCCAGTTACACAAATAATATGGTGGAGCATTCAATCAATAGTAGGGTCAACGGTAGTATTTGTATGGATGCTACCTTCTGGTAGTGGGGAAAACATGTTACCGACTAGTTGCATTTATGTAACTTGTCAACACAAGGAAGAAAATACTACCATTCGGGAGTAGAAAATACTTTTTACCAGTCGAACGCACGAACAAACCAAGAATTATTGGGAGTGGTACATAGTTGGATCAACTACCAGTTTAATGAGATATGGAACCCATGGCCACCCATGTAAACAAAGTACCAAATTCGTATGGCTTCCCATACCTCTTTAATGCATCTTGTCGGTTGGTGACCCAAATTGCCTATATGTTGTAAAATTCACCTCATTTTGAGGGAATTCATTTTATTTTAAAAAGGAACTCTGTCAAAAAATGTTCCAGAGCTATTGTTAGCTAAAGGCCTCAAATTTGGGCTTATTGTAAAGGATTTTTCATTGTTCCAATATTGTAATGAATTGTGTATGTTTTTGAGCAATAAAATTGGTTTTTTATGGCTTTTCTTGCCCTAATTCGGGTTATATTGTATCTTTTTCCTTTCATTATGTTTTCATGTATATTATGTATGTTTATATCTCTTTGCAGGACCTTTACTTTGTTGTGATTTATGAATCTAGGGAACTGAATATTTTTTTAACTGTGGGCACTTCTACATGCCCTCTCCTACTTTAATTTCTCTCTATCTTTCACTCACATGGATTGTCTCACCCTTTCTTGGTGCATCACCTTCACTTAGAGTAGATTTGCTTTATGTATCCTTCTATCCATGTCTCCTTGGAAAACATTAGGGTAGGATTAGTTTAGTTTTCCATTTAGCACTAGGTTAGGAGAAGAAGTTGGCTTTCTCCATATGATTATCCTACTTGCAAAATCCCACATTGTAGGATAATCCCATGTTATGTAGGTTACACTAATTGTCTCACACACAAATCATAAGCAATCAGGGGGTGTTGTAATTTTTCACTGACATTTTTATCACCCCTAGTGGGAGAGAAGACAATCTTTCCAAATTTTTCAAGATTGGATGTGCATCTTGCCAAATTTTTATTTTTTGGAAGATTTGTAAAAGCACATCTGGTGACTCCCAGGATCAAATTTCAGCTTGTTCTAGAAATATTAGTGGCCCTAGTATATGGGAAGGATTAAAAATTGGTCTAGAGAAAGAGAAGGTGTCTTTGAATACTTGTAGTTATCACCAGGTAGAGGAAGGAGAGTACAAAGGTCTCCATCTCCACCAAGAAGATCATTATCCACCACTCCATCTGTTATACCCTTCCTTTAATCGACCAAAGTTCTCAAGCCAATCATAATGACACATCTACAAAAACTACCACTACCAAAAAACCCATTTGTTAATTTCACAGGCAGTAATCCACTTGCCCTTAAGACACATAATCCTATTCTGGTGGAAGTGTTGAAGAGCATTCCTTCACTGGGGAGAATCATACGACCCCATTGATCATATTCAATATATTTCAAACATTTGTGCCATTCACTAGATCAATGATATGGATGTTGTAGTGAGGCTCCATACTTATTCTATCAAAGGTAAGGTGTTACAATGGTTTAGGAGCCTAATAGTAGGGTCAATTAAAAATTGGGAGGTGTTGTGTTCAGCCCTATGCAACCAGTTTAGAAAGAAGGAAGATAATCTATCTTTTTTGGAATAGTTAACCACAATCAAGAGGGCCCCAAATGAGAAAATGTCTAACTTCAACTTTAGGTTACAAAAAATGTGGGATTGGATTCCGATTATCATGAGGCCAACAATAGAAGGTGCATTCCTATAATTTTTGAGGGCTCTAAATTCCTACATAGCTATGATGATACAATCAATGGGGGGAACAACAATACCAGGGGAATATGATATAGCTATTAGAGTGGAGAACTGCTTAATTCAAGTAGGTAAGATGGCACCTAGGCTACCTATGACTTTTTATCCGAAATTGGGGACCCTTCTACTAGTAAAGCACCTGAAATAGCCCCCATTCTAGCACCTAGAAATTAGAGAAATAGTGTGTTCTCCACTTCTTCTAGTACTTCCAAGGAACTCCAAGAAGTCATGAAGCAACTACAAAATTTGGGGAATGAGTTGGTGAAAATCAAAAGGTAGCAAACTCAAAGCTCTAGGCCTCCCTCTCAAGAAAAAAATCCAAATCCAAACCAAGGGTTGTCTCCAATTACCAAACCATTTCAACCTTATAATCTAAATGTAGTTTCAATGCCAAGCGCTATGCTTCTAGCTTAGAACAATTTTACACAAGAGTATGAATGGTGTTACCCCTGCAATCTACCTCATAATCAATCTACGTGCTTCAACGGTGCTCTAAGTCAAGCCTTGATGGTGCAGACCATTAGGTGGCCCAAAAGCCAAGTGAGGAATAAAATCAGTAAGTATCTTAGCAAGATAATCCTCCAACTGAAACCACACTATTCAATTGGCAGATAGAGGCCTTTCATAGAGTTAATCAATATCCTTTCCAGAGTATGGCTGCCAATACATTGTCTAAGAAAAGGAACATAGAGGAGGGGAAATCATCTAGTCCAATTATTTCTAAACCCACTCTCACTCAACAAGGAGTTGGCAGGAAAAATGTAACTCCTAATGCAAAAACACAGCCCAAGGTAGTTGTTGTAGCATCCCCCAATGTGCAAAACCAGCCCATGATACTAGTTATGGTAGATCATGTTGAACAAGAGGAAGCAAAAGGAAAAATTGCCTCCATTCAATAACATTTCTCAAATGAAGAAGACTAATGTCAGTATTTCCATGTGGGAGTCTTTGGCCATTCCAGGTTAGCGAGATTTGTTGGAAGCTGCTATGGAAAATTGGTCCCCTTCTAATGAGCCATCTAAAAATTAGGATAGGTTCTTACTAACACTACACAACAAGGAGAATTTCATTCAAGAAATAATGTGAAGCCTCCACCATTCTACATCTCATCGATCATTGGAGATAAGTTAGTGCACAATTACATGATCGACTCAAGGGCAAGAAGCTCAGTAATGCCGAAGCAAATCGTAAATAAATTGGGCTTAAAATATGAATCGGTATTAAGGGGAGTAGTACAATTGGATGGGAAAACAATAGGAACAGTTAGAGTGATCAAAGATCTAAGCCTTACACTCCATGCTTGGTCGAATGTCACATTTTTACAGGATGTATGAGTGATTGATTTACCACCACTATTTTCCTTGTTCCTTTCAAGGGATTTCACATCGAAGATTGGTGGGTACCTATCAGTTGATTGGTCCCAAATGTTATTTAGGAAAAGGTATGGGGATAAGGCTACGATCAAGTTAGAGTGGATTGCCAATTTTCACATTGATCCTTATGTGCCCAGCTCAATCAATGAAAATTGTACAATATTTGATCAAGAAGAATGCTTGGAGGCTCAAGAGGTAAACACAAAGGTTGGAAGCATTCCAAACCTAATGCTTGATGATTGGTCTCATAAGAGACATGATTTTGATCCATACAAGGGAATGGAAGAAGCTGAGTTGGGAGTTTATTGTCTACATGAAGAGAAACTTCCCACCCCGAACCTCACCAAGCCAAAAAATGAGGATGTTAATGAAGTGTGGTAATTTTTTTTAATGGTTTAAGAAGTAGGCAGGGTGTTGAAGGAGGCACAATGCTTTTGTCACCACAAGGTATGAAGTACTACTTAAATTTCCATTTTCAGTTTTCTTATTCAAACAATATAGCTGAGTATGAATCTTTGATACATGGATTACATTGGACAAGAAAAATAGGTATTAAAAACTTGTAATTTTTTTGGGATAGTGAGTTGATTGTCAACTAGGTTAAATGACAACATTTTGTTAAGAATGATCTACTTAAATCCTCTTAGTATCTATGGGACCTCATGGAAGATTTTTATGCATTCAACATTCAATCCATACCAAGGAAAAGGAATGAGGATGCGGATAGGCTAGCAATAATTGTAGTAACATTTTTTGTTGTGGAAAATATCAAGAGAGATAAAGTACAACCACATATTCATGTAATTATAAGGCCAACTGTACCAGATAATAACATAAGCTGGAAAGTATTTGAGAATGATTAACATATCATTATTTTTTTATAGGAGGAGGCTAAGTTATCAGCTAAAAATCAGGATAAGCTAGAGTAGTAGTATGGCGATCAAGTGGTCTAGCTACAGATAAAAAAAATTACCCAAGCGGTTAGTAACTCTAGAGTCAATTTTCAACCCAAACAACCCATTTTGAAAGGAGAAGGCCAACATTCAAGGCAAAAAGGAGGATTTTGAGCCCATTTTTGTTGGAGAGGGTAAAATGTTGCAAATTAGCAAGATGAGCAATGAACAGGAAAATTACAGCTTTGTGTAGCTTTTCCAAGAATTCTCAGATGTTATCGCATGTATCTGTGAGGATTTAAAGTGTTTAACCCAAAATTGGCACAACAAAATATTGAATTAAATCTGGAGGATAAGCCCTTCAAGAAAAAAAAAGGTCAGTCAATCCTCATATAAAGCCTCTCATGAAGAAGGAGCTGAATAAAATCATTGAGGAAAGTATCATTTTCTGATCAACCATTCGAGCTGGGTATAAAATCTGGTGGTGGTTAGGAAAAGGAATGGTGAAATCAGGTTGTGTGTATATTTATGGGACTTGAACAGAGCCTTATTTAAATAAAATAATTTATTCCCTTTTATGGAGCCAATATTGCAAGTTGTATCTGGTTCTAAAAGGTTCACGCTCCTAGATGGCTACTCTGACTATAATAAGATTATGGTGAAAGAAGATGATCAGTTCAAAATGGCCTGCACCACAAAATGGAACACTTACGCCTATATAAAGATTCCATTCAAGCTGTCAAACACCAGAGCTACATTATAGAGTGCTATGGATATGGAATTCAAAGGAATGATAAACAAATAGTTATTTTGTACTTATATGGCATCATTATATTCTCCAAGAATGCAACAAGTCACCTCTATCACCTCAAAAAAGTGTTCCAAAGATGCAAGAGATTCAGAGTGTCTTTAAATCCAAAAATATGCACATTCTTGTCTCATGAAGGCAAGATCTTAGGCCAAATTGGTTCTAAGGAGGGATTAACAATTGATCTAGAAAGGGTTGAAGCTTTCCATGCACTGCCATTGCCAAGTCATAAGAAGGAAATTCAAATTTTCTTGGGGAGAATGAATTTTGTCCAAAGGTTTGTGCCATATTTTTGCACTTTAGTTAAGACATTGACCATGATGTTAAAGAAGAACCTACTATTTAAGTGGACAACAGAGGGTAAGGAGAGTTTTTAGGCCATTAAGCATGCAATATCCCAAGCCCCAACTCTCATCAATAGAGAATTATCTAAGGACTTCATGTTCTATTCCTTCAGTAGTTCAGACATAATTTTCACAATCTTGGTGTAGCATATTAAAAAAGGTATCTGAACAATGGGTTTCCTTCTTCAGTCATAGCTTAGAAGAATATAAAGTGTGGTATTCTTCCATTAAAAAACATGTCCCTCGTTGTTATTAAGAGATTGAAGAAATTTAGACACTTGGTCTCAAAAAATAAAATTCAGCTATTGGTGTCTCATGCAGGAGTTAAATACTTCCTCTTGAACAAAGAATTAAATCAGAAAATGTTAGTCTGGATCCAACATGTCATGGAGTATGACATAAATATCAAGGTCACCAAGTTAGTCTATGGCAAGGTATTGTGTGAGAAGCTAACATTCAGTTAGCATGTTGAGAAAAGTGATGGAAAAGAAGTTTTTTTGGTTTTGCAAAATGATATTAAAAAAGCAGACGATAGTGTTCCTAATCCTTATTGGACTCGGGATATGCTGCATTTCCTACAAATAGGTTTATGTCCTCCAGAGTTGAGAAAATAAAAGAGGAGATATTTGAGACTATAGTCCATCCCTTATATTCTCATCGATGGTATTCCATTCAAGAAGGATGTGAATTCGGTCCTCTTAAGATGTGTTTGAGAAAATCAAATTGAAAAGGTTCTACATGAGTTCCATGATAGAGAAACTGGAGGCCATTTTCCCCCATGAGTAACAACCCTTAATATTATGAAGGAATTCTACTTTTTTCCTACAATGTTTAGTGATTGCTATGAATGGATTAAGAAGTGCAAAACATTTGCATTCTTTATAGAAAAAGAGAAGCTAGCAACACTTCAACTGCATCCAGTTTTAGTTGATCAACCATTCATGCACTGCGGATTGAATTTCATTTAGGTCATTAACCTAAACTCAAGCCTAGGCCATAAGTGGATTCTAACAGCAACAGACTACTTCACTAAGTCGATCGAAGTAGTGGCACTCAAGGAGGAGAATGAGTCTAGCATTCTAGATTTTTTTATGAAGGGATTATCACATGGTTTTGTGTTCTAGCCACAATCATATCAGACAATTCTCTATCATTCCTTGGTACTAAAATTTTAGAATGGTCTGTTAGGAACGATATTTATTTAAGCACCTCATTAAATTATTACCCTCAGGGTAACAGGTAAGTTGAAAGTCCACAAAATAGAATTTGCTAAGGATTATTAAAAGGAATATAGATGAAAATTAGTGTACCTAGCACACTAATCTCAAATCATCCTTGTAGGATGATAAAATCAATCCAAATAATTCTATAGCTAGCCCTGCCTACAAGCTAGTCTAGGGGAAAGAGGAAAAAGGCCTATATCACTAGAGTTACTGATATTGGATCTCCTAAAGTAGATAGAGTTGTCAAAGTTTGAGCCCATGGAAACCTGATATGTAAAACTCATGGATTTGAATGAAATGAGAGAGCATGCAATACAAAATATGAAGAAGGATCAAGCCTTGATTAAAAATAATCTTCACAAGAAGGCTAAGGCCAGAACTTTCCAAGAAGGAGAATTGGTTCTAAAATGGGATGCAGACATGGAAAAATTGGGCATGAATTCTAAGTTTTATGCCATATGGAGTGGCCCCTACATGGTCACATGATGCAAAGGTAACAATTATTTCCAACTATCTATGTTAGACAGAGAAGAACTGTAGATTCTAGTCAACAAAATCTACGTTAAGTACTATTACTAAACAAAGAATTATCACCCTTGTACATATTAGTTCAGGTTTCAATTCCTCTAAGTGCTCTTGCACATTTTCTTATTGTTAGATTAGATTTTAGTTTCCCTAAGTTCCTTTGGCACAATTTTTATTTCTCCTAGTTGTCTCGTTGAAAAAATTTAGTATGCCTCCCAAAAGGAATGTTTTAGAAACTCAAGGTTGTATGGAACAATTACAGATCTGAAGGAATTTCAAATGCCAAAAAGTTAAAATCAGATTAAGGGACAAATTTCATAATTTTAATACTCTTTTTCCTTCATATCAATCATGATTCAAGGTTCCAGTACCTCCACAAAGGTCAAAAGTAAGTCTCATGGAGCACCTTCCTTAAAATTATTGAAAGTTTTCTCAGGTTTTGAGCAGATGATCAACCCAAAATTTCCCTTCCTCATCCTCCAAATTGATTTCATTTCAACATATCATGGATTTGTGAGAAGATTTATCATTTTGTAGTATTTTGAGCATCATACAGAATGAGGATAATCAATTTCCAATGGTCTCAAGTTCTGGATAGGTTTCAATGTTCATTTACCAATAGGCTAGCAGCAGAGTTGAAGTAGGAAATAATTTCAAATTTTAAAACAATTGTTGACTTGAATAAGATATTTAGGATTTTATTATAAAATTTGAGGATTCGAGCAAGTGCCAAGTTAGTCCATGTTCATCGGTGCTCCAAGCAGGTCCTCAAGGAAAAATTCAAAGGTTCAGTCAGTTTTGTGCTATCAATAATGACTCCATGCGCAATGGACACAATCCTACTACTGGTCAGCCACATATAGCAGGTATATGTCCCTATGAGTCACCAAAATTGTTATCCATTCCCATAAGGAAAATTGGACACCAGGGTAGGACTAGACCTAAACACTGAACAAGGCCTTAATAGGAGAATCTAGGGTTAACAGGCACAATTTCATGTTTTGGGAGCATTGCAATGAGTCAAAGGGTGTGAAATAATTCAGAGGAAGTTTTTCCTCTTTTGGGTTTTAAAAAGGCTCGTATTTTCCTATAAGAGGAAAATGGGCCCTAGTGGGTTCACATTCGATCAAAATGAGAAAAAATTAAAAAATCAAGGCACATGCCCAAAGGCATTCAACTTAGTCTCCATTAGCCCTCTGGTATGAGAAAATTCAAATAAAATAAAAAATTCAAGGGAAAAATGTAAAAATGGGCCTAAAATGGCCATTGAGCTAAAAAGTAGATCGCTGAGTTGTTTAGCAAGCAACTCGGTGAGTTAAAATGGTGCATGGGAGGATTGAGCCTTTAGGTCACTCAGTGAACTCTAACATTAGGGTCAAGTTATGAAAATAGATGTTGAATATATCACTGAGCTACTCGGCGAGCTAGGTTAACGACAATGCTGACTAACGACTCAATGTAAGGAATGGCTCCCATTGAGAGCCTATCTGCGGGTTGAGTTAGTTAGTGTGCGGCTCTAGACCTCGCATGGTTGCATCAGAATTTGAAATAGGGTGATTAGATAGAAGGTCTCTCTAAGTAACTCAATGAGTTGGGGTGGTTTAAGTGGTAAATGCGGGTGACATGGGAGCTAGAACTCACTAAGGCAAGTTGGTGATGTAAGGGTGTTGAGCTATTCAGAAAATCCCACAAGCATGACACAACTGAGAGCTCAAAATGTGCTTATTGTAGATAAGTCAAGGTGGGATGCATGGGGGAAGCATTGAGATATACAGCTGGGTGTATATTTATGGGGTCAAAGATGGAGGATGACACTGGGGTGAAGTAGAGTAATTGAATTACTTGTATAATTCAGATTATTAAAAGCAATAAAATACCAAAGAACATAATATTATAGATAAATGATCTCAATATTTAAGTAGAATATCATAGCCATTTGGAGGGGGAAGCCTCAAAACCATACAATATGACTCAAATACTCAATATGATGATCAACTACTACCTACTAACCCCAATATATACTATTCATATGTTATGGCCATCACTAAGGCTGACCTACTAAGCATACAAAAGTATAAATGACATAATAAAATGATATGGTAAGCCACAAGTTGTCTACTCATATCCTAATACAAGCAATAGGTTAAGGGTGTAGCATGCCCTTCCCCTTTAAATAAATGTTTTCCTCAATGTTGAATAATCCTAGATGTTTTTGTAGAAAATGTTCATCCTCCCAGGTTACATCTTCTATGCTCAGATTCTTCCACTTGATCAGATATTCCTTAATGTCTCTGGTTCTCAGCCTCTTAGTACATGTTTGCAGAATCTTCTCTGGCTCCAAAATGATTCTTCCTTCCTCATCAAGTTTTGGTAACTCTGTCTGGGCTTCAAATTTATGTCCAATAACCTTCTTGAGGCAATAAACATGGAATACTGGGTGTATGTGTGAAGATTGAGGCAACTCTAGTTTATAAGAACACTTCCAATTTTCTGTAGAACCTGATAAGGGCCATAATATTTAAGAGCAAGTTTTTTTTCCTTTTTCTATTGATTTAGGGACATCTTCTTGAAAGGCTGGAGACATACAAAAACCAAGTCACCAATTTCAAAATGTCTTTCACTACGGTGTTGATCTGCTTGTTGTTTCATCATGTTTTGTGTGAATGCCAAATTCTCCTTCAAACTAGCCAAAACCTGTTGTTGATGTTGAATGTGTTCCTCAAAATCTCTGACCTTAGTTTGCACCCTCAAGGAAGAAGTGATAGAAGGTGGATGGTAACCATATAATGCTAAAAATGGGGTCATTTGAGAAGAGGTATGAAAAGATGTGTTATACCATGATTCTGCAAGTGGTAGCCATTTAATCCACCTTTCTTGCTTATCTGATACAAAACAATGTAGATACCCCTCTAAGAATTTGTTGACCACTTCTATTTTCCCATCAGTTTGAGGATGATAAGATGAACTGTGAGCTAGTGAGTACCCAAACATGAAAATAATTCTGTCCAAAAATTACTTGTGAAAATAGGATCATGATCACTTACAATTATCTTTGGGGTTCCATGTAGCCTTTGAACTGTCTCTAAAAAAATAGTTGCGACTATACTGGCTGTAAATGGATGTGATAGGGAACAAAAATGGGCATATTTTGTGAGCCTATCCACAATCACCAAAATAACATTCTTATCCTCTGAACAAGTTAATCCAGTGATGAAATCCATGGATGACCTCCTCCCATCTCTCGGCTAGGAATTGGTAAGGGTTGCAATAGACCTGATGTCTTAATTGTTTCCCCTTTGTTCTTTTAGCACACTAAAAACTCTGATATAAAATTTTGTACATCACCCTCGAGTCCTTCCCAAAATAATTATCTTTTTATTCTATGATATGTATTCAAAAACCCAAAGTGTCCTCCAACAGGCGAGGCATGTAGCTCTGCAAGAATCTTATACTTCAACTCATAATATTTACTCAAGTATAACTTGTCCTTGTACCATAGTGCATTACCTTTCCACTCAAATTTGTTAGATGTTCATAGAGCCTTGCTTGATATTCTGTATTAGAGATTGTGTATCCTTGTCTTGATCCCATTCCAATTTTGCTTCATCCACCCAATCGACCTTCAACATGGACATTCCACATAGTAAGGCATCTGCGGATGTATCCCTTCTAGACAACGCATCAGCTACTACATTTTCTTTACCCTTTTTGTATATGATTTCAAATTCATAACCACAACATTTTTGTTACCCACTTCTGTTGTTCCTCAGATGATAACCTTTGCTTCAAAAAGTATTTAAGACTATCATGATCAATTTTTACCTTGAAGTCTCTACCCATGATTTAGGGCCTCTATTGCTCGACTGCATAAAGAATAAACATCATTTCTTTCTCATAGACAGGTTTAAGATTAGATCTTTTCCTTTGAATTGACGACTCTCAAATGCAATTGGTATTCCTTCCAGCATTAGAACTTCTCTCAATCCTGATCTTGAAGCATCACATTCAACAATGAAGGTTTTTGAGAATTTGGGAGTAGCCAAAACTGGGATGTTGCACATGGCTTCCTTCAGTTGCTAAAAGGATTTAGTGGCTACGTATGTCCAATGGAAGGAATCCTTCTTTAGTAATGTAGTGAGTGGGGCTACTGTTCTACCATATCCCCTCACAAATCTTCTGTAGTACCCTATTAGTCCTAAGAACCCACGAATATTTTTGAGATTTTTGGGCCTTGGCCATTCCACCATAGCTTTGATCTTCTAAGGATCAACTTTGACACCTTTATGGGATACAATGTGACCCAAGTACTCTACCTATTGTACACAAAAAGAGCATTTAGATGGATTTGCATAGAGACTATGTTTCTCCAAAACTTCCAACACTTTATTTACATGTTGTAATTGTTCTTCCCATGTCTTATTGTAAATCAATATGTCATCAAATAAAACTAATACAAATTTCCTTTAAAATGGCCTAAAAACAATGTTCATCAAGCTTTGAAAGGTTGAGGGAGCATTTGTAAGACCAAAATACATTACCAAAAACTCATAATGGCACTTATGAGTCCTAAAATCTGTTTTATGAACATCGTCCTCTCTTATTCTAATTTGATGGTACCCCGAATGAAGATCTAATTTTGTGAAATAAATAACACCATGCAATTCATCAAGTAAATCATCAATTGTTGGAATAGGAAACTTATATTTGATGTTGTACTTATTGAGTTCTCTGTAATTTGGACACATCCTCCATGTTTCATCCTTCTTATGTACCATGACCACTGGTGAAGAATATGCACTCTGGCCATGCCTGATGATACCTACCTTCAACATTTCCTATACCATTATCTCGATCTCAATTTTCTGGGAATATGGGTATATGTATGGTCTGATGTTAGGTGTTTGGCTCCCTTGGAATCAAATGAATGCCATGATCATGATCCCTAACTGGTGGTATTCCTTTTGGAATTGCATCAAAAATAGATGAGTGAGCATCCACAATCTTCTGAAGATCGGGTGGCATTGAAGACTCTGTATTTTGTACTTCTATGGAAAATAGCTTTGCTATAAAGCCATCCACTCCTTTTCTGAGAACCTTCTGCATCTAATGAGAGATAATAATCTGTGGAGACTTAGCTACCATCCCATTCAATTGTATTGTCCTTCCATTTGAATGAAATCGCATGAACAATTCTTGGAAATTCATCTCAATAATACCTAAGGTTGTGAGCCATTGGACCCCCAAAACAATATCTACCCCTCCCATAGAAATAGAAAACATAGGTGAGTCTAACATGTAGTCTCCCATGGAAAGCTTGATACTATGGCACTTTCCTGTGACTTGACTGTCCCACCATCCACAATCATAACTTGTATTTCTGGAGCTGGGTAAATAAAACAATTGAGGCGGGTAGCTAACTTACTATTTATGAAGTTATGAGTACTCCCTGAGTCAATCAACACCATCACCTTCTGTTTTTTGAGATAGCCAATAACCTTGAGTGTTTGAGGAGTAATAATACCTGACAATGCATGGAAAGAAATTGTAGGTTGGTGATCCTCTACTTCATCTTCTACCGGTTCCTCAGCCTCTCCTATAATTTCAGCTTCCTCATCATCCTCATTACCTCCATCAATATAGAACAACTTCTTCTCAACACATTTATGTCCCGGTCCATATTTGCAATCACAGTTAAAACATAATCCTTTTGCTCTCTTTTCTTCCATTTGTTGAGGGGTTAGTCTAATTGGCCTAGCAAATGAAGGGGAAGAGATACTATGGTCTCTGGTGTTAATGAAAGGTGGCCTCCTACTACAAAGAATTTTTTCCTCTGCACGAGGTGCCATGATAATAGAATCAGAAAGGTTGATTGGATTAAACATCCATACCTCATGCTCGATGTGGTCCTTAAGACCCCCAAGAAACAAGTCATTCAAATTCTCTTCTAGAATATTCTCCACCCTTAAGGATAGGTTTTGGAATTGATGCACATAATCTTTGACTGATCCTGTTTTCCGTAACTTTTCTAATTGACTAAAGTAGTTCTCTAAAACACTGGAACTATAGTGCAATTGCAACTCCTCAGTAAAAACTGTCCAAGTGACACCTAGACCATTCTTCTACCTCTGAGCACATAACCAACGATACCAAACAAATTGGTCGGGTTCAAGATATAGGGATGCCAATTTCACCTTTTGTCCTGATGGTGTTTGATGTAACTCAAAGAAGTTCTCCATTTGATTTATCCAATTTAGGGGATCCTTACCATCAAATTTGTGCATATCCACTTTTGGCATCATATTCCGTGGTTGCGAATATGTTTGATTTTGATGGGACTGGAAAAGTGATCCAATATGGTTAGTTTGTCCATGATTATGAACTGAAGGTTCTCCTTGGTTGATATGGGCCAGATTTGGGCCATACTGGCTACCCTTTACATGTTGCATGATATCATCCAACCGATGATTGATTTGGGCTATGTCTCCTTTAGAGGCCATCTCAGATTGTACATTTCATAACTCATACTCAAGTTGGCTCACCTTATGATCAACTGAGGTAAACCCTAGTGATGAGGAATCTGTATTTACCCCTTTTGACTCCATCTCTTCAATCACTACCCCATCTTTATCTGGGGTTTTACCTGGAGTAACTGGATTCTTTTTTGCTCTTGTGGAAGGCCCCGCCATGATGTCAAATCTTAGGGTTTAGGGTTTCGATACACTTTCAGCCAAACAGGAAAAAACACAGAGAAGATACTAATACTATTTTTTTGAGATCTTTCCGAAAATGTAAAGAACTTGAAAATTTTCCAAAATTTGCACCCTAGGGAGTTATTTTATGAAAAACCCTAAATTTGTAATAAATTTTGAAAAATAAATTTAAAAAGTCTAAAATTTTTAGGGAACCTTACTTGAAATGCTTTGCAACTCTGGTAAAAATATCTCCTGCCAATTATCTTTGGTTCACAATACGTGGTGGAAACAAAAAATTAGGGTTTTTGCCCTAATTTTGGCCCAGATCGCAGCTCTGATACCACTTGTAATGAAATTACTTGTATAATTCAGATTAAGAGCAACAATAGAACACCAAATAACACAATATTTCAGAATAATGATCTCAATATGCAATTAGAATAGCTTCGCTACTTCGAGGGGACAACCTCCAAACCATATAATAAGACTCAAATGCTCAAATGATAATGAAATACTACCTATAATCCCTTATATATACTATTCATATGTTATGGCCATCACCAAGGCTGACCTATTAAGCATGAGAAAGTATAAATGATATAATAAAATGATATGGTAAGCCACAAGTCAGCTACTCATATCCTAATACAAGCAATAGGTTAAGGGCGTAGCACAAATCATCCTCCACATACTTTTTATCGACCACACTTGGCTTTATATAGATGAATTTTTTTACATACGCTATATTTGAAATTGCTAAAGTCATGGACATAGTCATTGTGATATCATATAATATCATTTTATCCTCATATGCACTCTTCTTTGGGTAAACCAGTGACTTGTGAAAAGTATGATTCTCACAATCTACCTTGTCTGCATCAATTTTGATCTTGCACGCTTCTGTAAACCTATCCACAATAGTTTAGAATTATTTGGCTGTGAAAAACAATGGTATCTTACACTAAGGTCCCTTTGTTGTATCCTTCAAATCAAATCGGCCAATACATAAGTGTTTATACACAACAAATTTTGCCTTTCCCTCTAGCTACATAGGTAGTTCTGTAGGAATTCACAACTATGCCCTAAGAGTATCACACATCCTCTCATACCACCTATATCCCTGAACTTTATATGTAGGAGTTATATTTTCATAGGTGTAATTGTAAAACCATTCTTCATTGGATTCATATTCCTCAAGGTGCTCACATATCTTATCATTGGGCCCATCTGAAACCCAAATCTCATAAAAGATTATAAGTAACAAGATATTCCAAAAAGTTATTTTATCACCTACGCAAGCGTCCTCAATAATCTCTTCAGTTATAAATCCCATGAGGTTGTAGACTATTCCCTAAGTAATTTTTCTAGCAATGTACAACCATCATTTCTTCACTTGACCCTGTCTCTCCTTTCCATTCAACTTAGTAAGCACGTGTGTTGTTATTTTGATCACAGGGTCATCAAGTTTCACAAAGTCCATTTCATGAATCCATCACTGATAGTTGAACTCCTTGGCACTCTTCTTTACTTCATCAACATCATCACAGTCTAAGGGGAGTTCTACACCTGTGCTTTGAAGGCTAGTAAAAATGTGAATCGATGATGTAGTTAAGTGCATCCTCCTTCTAGCAAAGTAGAAGAAATCTTCATGAAGGCATGACATTAACCATTGGTACAGTCACTCAGAATTTCCAAAGTATGGGAGTTCATAAAACTAAAGCAACCCTACATTCTACAAAATGTTCTCTCCCTCATCATCATATATGGTCTTTCCCTCTACATTTCTTTCTCCCATCTTCAAAACAAGCTATGTTGTAATCTAGAACGTATTGGAGTCTATTCAATGGTTGTAGTCACTTATATCCATTATGCATACATGGGATACCTAGTCTTGACCCATTAGTACTCCATCAGGGTATTGCATCTCCGAATACCACTCTTCCTGCAAGTCTTCTACTATGGGATTTTCTTTTCTCTTTCCCATTTCTTTTCCCTTTGGTGAAGTGGTTACCACCTTTTTGGGTGCCATTATAGCATGCAAATGAGTCAAACTTATACCTTACCTCTTTGTTGTGTCTAAAGTGTCATGAACCTCTTGTAATAATTTGTTCATGAATTGTGATTTTCATACCCACTTCCCTTTCATTGGAACTATGCCCCAATCATATAAACCCTAACTAGAGCCTTCAAAGTTTCTAAAAATACACTTCCATCCCACACCAAGCTCCAATTCTTCTTCTAAAATATATTTTTTACTTGATCATGTCTTTAATTCAATCTGGTTTATACATTCTCTAGCTTTTCACTCGATTTCACAAGATCTTGCACAATAATATCTCTCAAAACTACACAAATTCTTCGTAAGGTAAGGTAAAAATGAATTTACCCCAATTCCCTTTTATAGTTTTCCAAATATTTACCACATTAAATGCTCACCATAAACCATCGTATGACATATTTCTCACTTATTTTCCATTGTTTTCCTCTGCGCGCTTCAGTTATAACCTTCTGACGTGCTCACTACTTCTTAGGCCACAGAACTCCTTACATGCATTTCTTTGTGCTAAAGTACAACAACCCACTACACCTCCCACTTAAGTAGTTCACCATGTCACTTCCTACCTCACGTTATGGTGCACTTCCATTCTTCATATGTATTTTTTGTTCTGAGAATTTTCCTTATTATCACCATCCTTCTTATATCACCGTTTTTATTTCTTCCTTCCCACTCACCCTACAAATTATACATCTTTCTTCTAACATTATATGCACATCTCCATCCTCTTTGTCTTAGATCTTGATATAAAAATATTTTAATGTCATGCTTTTATGCCTAATTTACCCCACATGAAAAATATGTGCACTCTTTTATTCATGAAATCAATAAATAATATCATCTTCCTACGTGCAGACACATTTATTACAACGAAAAAAGAACTAAAAAAATAATAAAGCATAGAAATGATGAAAGGAAACTGTTGAGAAAACAGAGTTTGACACTACAGAGAGGGCACACAAAATATTTACATGTAGGAACACGGTGCATTTGAAGGCACATAAGGATAGGAAAGGAAATGCGCACCAGGACAAGCTGATTTGGGACTTAGCTATTTTCATGGTTACGGGCTATTTTTGGAGATAGCATGCAGAGAATACATCAAGATGGAGAATTGCATGACACTCAAATGATATTTTTTAGATGAGCATCTACTAAGTGCCATGCATGAGTTTGGGATAATATTATTAGCACAATTGCATGTGTGCATATTATTGTAAATGTGCATCGCTATTTTCAGCATGCGACCTATTTTGGGAAGTGCATAGACAGTGAAGGGAAATTCCCCACCCCTATAAGTATGTATTAGTCTGTGTAGTTAGAGAGATACACCAAGACACTATGTATGAGTTATTTTAGAGTTGTGCTGTCAGATCTGTTGCGCACATAAACTTATGGTAATGTTATATGATGTAATAAGGTTCTATGTTTTGCATTATTTAATATAATTGAGTATATTGGATGGATATGGTGTTAACATGACTGTAACTAGTTCTTGTATGATCAATCTTGTCATATTTATTGTTTAATTCATGATTCCTTAATATCTAGATCTGGTTATGCACTATTGAATGGTTATGCTCTGTGGAATATTTGTGCTTATTATGGTTCTGAATATGCTCTATCTTCAACACGTTAACTTCCTAAACAAGAAAATATAAAGAGGGGCTCGGTACCTTTGCGCGCTTTGGGTGAGCACTCAGCTCAGGCTGGGGTGATGTGCCAATGCACCTCAGGCTTGTTTGTGGTAGATTCTAGGCTACATCATTGGTTCCGTTGTCAGGACCTCTTTTTCAGTTGTTTTTAGGATGGTTTGTAATGAAGACGTACCAATTGACCCTAGCAAGTGTTGAGGAGTGGATAAAAGATCTGGAAGAAGAGTACACATGGAGATTCAGCACTGGATCTGATTTTGACGTGCATGCGTGGGTGGAACAAAATCTGTATGACTATTTGTATGAGATCTTCTTTGTTATCTTCCCAGTAGAACTATACGAGTGATTGGTTGCTTATGCGTCTAAAAGGAATTGGAGGTATCACACACTTTTCTAGACACAGGAATAATTTTAGGCCCTTTATTATGCTTATTTGATTTGGACATGCGTTGTGGATACTTATTTCTGTGGTGTTTTAAACACCTATATTCTGGAGTACTCAATTTCCACTTATTATTTCCCAGAGGTAGCTGAGTTCCAATTTTTATGTTATCCCAAAGGAACTTACTTGCAAGGCATTACAATCACAATCAAGATCTTGATGGTGACCCTGAACTTGGAAGAAAAACTGATGGCTAGCTAAACCCCACCATGTGTGGGGGCAGGAGCAGGTTTGGTGAAAGATGGCAGACCTAGTAGCAGAAAGGTAGAGAGAAAAAAGAGGCTTAAGTAAAATGATGCACACGAAAGGGAGATGGAGAAGAATTGGGATATTGTAGAGTGGATGGAATTGAGGAGAGAGATGGCTCATGAAGGATTTGGAGCTCACACAAAATTCATGGAGCTAGAGCATTTGAAAATCCCCCATTTGGGCAAGCATGACAGGGAAACCTCCTTGGCCTCATAAGGGAGCACACCAGTAGAGATGACCTGGGATGTGGGTGTGCATCTGAATCTATCTAGAAACCTAACCCTTGCACTTGTTTTTCTAGTATCTAGTACATCTAATAGTCAGTAAGCTAATTTGGGCAAGTAGGGAAGTAGGAGTAAGTCACATAGGAAGTACATCCATTACAGGGCAAATGTATTCATTGTTGTTTAGAGGTACCTTTTTAGGAACATCATCAGCAAAGAATACAAGCACGTAGAATTTTGGACTCACTTATGGGAGTAGTACCACCATGCAGACTGTAGGAGTTTAGTTCAATACTACTGTTGGGACATAGGGACGTACATCTTTTGGTCCACTTCCAGCTATAGGTGGAGGATAAGGGGGTATAGGTGGCTCTAGTTCTGGTGGATCTAGTGGTTCTATATCAGGTGAGTAGGGTCCACACCAACCCTAGAATATTTACATGGCAATGTATCTCCATCTTCCATAGTATAGGGGCATAGAAGATGTTGCTTAATATGTGCACATGTATGAGATAGTGTGGTGCACAAAAGGGATCACAACTTCTGAGTGTAAGGTAAGTCAAATTACAACTACATTATAGGGACACACACACACACACAGTTGGTGTAGGAAGTTTGACCCTAATAAAAATTGTGTAGATTATGCAACATTAAAATATGCTTTCCTTAAAGAGTTCTATATCCCTGAATTTGAGAAAAAGAGTATAAGCTTGCTCAAGGATATTAAGCAGAGCACTACTGAGAGTGTCCAGGAGTATGATGCCCATTTAAAAACACTTTTTTCTAATCTTTCTTATGATATTCATGCAAGCCATCATACACAATGGTTCTTTGGAGATATGATCACACCCTTTAGAAGGGAATTATCACATAAGACATACACTGATATGCATGAAGCACTTGAAGAATATTTGCACACTGAGGAAATTGCAAGTATAGACACTGGATTCAGCCCATTCTTGGAAGTACGGATTGCAGCTATGGAAAAGTAATTGGAGAAACTATCGGTAAATTCAACACATGAGATGCACACTAGGATTTGGTGTATAGACTGTGAAGTGGAAGGGCACACCAAGGATAGTTTTCCCAACAGGTCAGTGCATTCATTATTGCTAGACTATGAGATATTTCACCTGAACCATGACGCCAACTGCTTCCCATTATCACAACGCATGATAAGGAAGAATGTATCTTGCTATTGTAATATTTTCATGTCCATGACTCATGATACAAAAGACTTCATGTTGATTAGTTAGATCCATGATGCTATAGATATTGGTGTGTGATAGAATGGAGTATCAAATAACTCTAAGGGTGAAGGTGAGCACCAGGATCAGGATCACAATATAGTATGCTATGATTAGAATGAGGGGTGCTATGAAGGAGGATGTGGCAAAGGTTAAGGATACCATGGTGGATTCGGGGGTTGAGGTTGTGGTGGTGGATGTGGCAAGTTTCCTCACAGAACATGCTTTACATGCAGATCTCCTGACCACTACAGGCACGAATGTCCTCAAAATATTAATTTTTTATTTTTGTGGGAATATTCATAGCTATGAGGAATTCCCAGACCTATATGAGCATCTTAGAAAGTAGCATAAATAGGAAAACAAGGTCGTAGGGATGGTTAGAATACAATGTGTTGTGGATAATTAGTGGATGTCAAAGTTGGCACCAAAACTTGAGATATTACCTATGAATATTACTACGTGCATTGAAGATGTGTGTGACAGAGAAGCATTATAGCAGAAGCCTACCATCACTAAGGAAAGAGTTTTGCATGCAAGGTATTTGGATCCTACACACCATAAGGAGGTTTATCAAGAGACCATGGAGGTACTCAGAAATCTTTAGGGTGAAATACAATGTTTAAAGGAGCAATCACAAAAGATGGAACATAAGAAGGAAGCAAAGATAGTTTAATCAGATCTTGATGACTTGAAGGAGGTATGCAAAATACTGCACCAGGAGAATATCATTCCATCACTAGGGAATTGGCTAAACAGAAACACTCCATGTGTAGGTATTGAGAATGGATGGCATATCCTGCATAAAAATCTTCCCCCTCATAGCTTAGATTATGACAAGGAGATCACTTTGAATTTTGTTGTGGATGGATGGTTCTTGAGTAATATATTGATTTACACAGGTGCAGAGGTAAATGTGCCTACTTTAGATGCATGGGTACAGATGGGGAGACCTCCATTACAACTATCTTCTAATGTACTATTTATGGATAATCGAACTAAGGCCACTCCCATAGGAGTTTTAAAAGATGCATCCATTACTATACAAGGGGCCAAGTTCACTGGGGACTTTGAGGTTTATAGCACTTGCAGAAGTAGACAATTTCCCAGCTCTGCTTGGGCACCCTTGGTGCTATGCAAATAATGTTGATCTACGGTTCAACAAGGGATATATAAGTTTTGAGAACAAGGAAGAAAGAGTTATTATCCCTTTAACATATGGGAAATTTGTGCCTTATGTTGAACCTTTGAGTGAGGAAGACCTAAACAGGATTTATGTATGCGTCATTCGGGACCCAGAGGTGATTGAGTCACCTAAGGAAGGAATCCTTCAGTGGGAAGGTGCACAATCTATTAGTGATACCACAAGTATTGCTTGTGATAATCGGGCTCATGGAACTTATGAGATGGTTGGGCATGAAGTAAGGGGAATATTTTTGTGGAGAAGTAAACCTTGTTGTATTAGGAGGATAGGTAACAACTTTGTACCTTGGTACACTAGAGAAGAAGACCCTATGGTATTCATGTGTGACATGGAATAATAGTCGACAGACAAAGTTGAAAGAAGAAATATGTTAGCATATACCCTACATGGGATAGCAACGCATTGGTGGGTGGCTCACAGGGATAATCATGTAGAATGGAATGAAGTCAGGATTGATCTAACAACTCAATTTTTAGGAGCAATGCACCTACTCAAATCTGCACATATCATGGTAATCAAAATGTTCAACACCACGTTCAGTAGTGTGAGAGGCTCTGAATAGAGAGTTAGGAAGCTTTACCTCCTTCGTTATGGGTGCACAAACTTTATTCCACTTTACAAGGTTGTGCATGTGCTTGGTATGTATATGTGGAGCTACATAGAGAGACTGGAAATTGGTAGGATTTGATTGTAGGAATGGTCTAGAATTTTGACTACTTCTCTACTAAACCTCCAGTGGAAGATGCATTAAGGGTTATAAAGTGCTTAACTATGGGAGATAGTGCAAAGGTAGAAGAACTCATTCAAGATTTATTTGGTGAGACAGAATTAGGAGCACTCTTTGATGAATAAGAAGAGACAGATGCCATGCTACTTAAGCACACTTGCTTTGAGAAAGAAAAAGGAAAGATGGTCTACATAGTGGATGATGAGGAAGTAGAAGATTTAGATATAGATCATTCAATAGGTATGCATGAGGTGTTAGACAGTGTGGATAAAAATGCATGTGCTTATCATGAACCTATGAAGACAAAAAATGTGAATGTTGGCATAGATGTTGAACCTAAGGAGGCAATAATTGGGGATTATTGGTTTGACTCTGAAGTGGAAAAAAACATTGAGTTACTACGTGATTTTCAGGACTTATTTCCTAGCAACTACCATGAATTAAAAGGATTTCATGAATCATTAGGAGAGATGAAGATTAAGCTTAAGGAAGGTGCACACCCAGTTAGGAAAAGACCCTATAGAATGAATCCTAACCCACAAGTAAAAGTTAAGGAAGAAATTGACAAGATGTTGAAATATGGCATCATCAAGCCCCTAGAAGAATCAGAGTGGGTTAGCCTCATGGTCATCAGTATAAAGAAATATGTTCAGATTAGGATTTGTGTGGATTACAGGGAACTAAATGTTGCATGTGTGATTGATCCCTTTCCTACACCTTTCACAAAGGAGTTATTAGAAGGAGTTATAGGGTGTAAAATCTATTCTTTTATAGATGGATTCTCTGGGTATCATCAGGTTAGGATTGCATAGGAGGATCAAGAGAAAACAACTTTCACCACTGAATGGGGAATTTTTGCATATACTGTGATGCCCTTTGGTCTGAAAAATATGCACCTGTTGTATTTTTGTGCATAGTTGTTCAAGCATTCCAGGATTTTATTCACAACTTCTTACAGGTTTACTTGGATGATTGGACAGTGTATAGACTTGTTAAGGATCATTATGACAATTTGTGTTTAATTTTTGAAATATGTAGACAATTAAGCATCTCTTTAAACATCAATAAGTGTGTGTTTTCTACACCTTTTGGCACTTTGTTAGGGCACATCATCTACAAGGAAGGTTTGTTAGTGGATCTAGCTAAGGTTGTAGTTATTGTAGGCCTAGAAGAGCCTACCAGTCAGAGTGAGGTGCATGGATTCTTGGGTCACATAGGATATTATAGAAAATTTATCAAAGGATATGCTAAGATTACCATAGCCTTGGAAGAGTTACTAAAGGGAAAAGGGACATTCTATTGGGGAGAATTGCAGTAGTGCGCATTTGAGGCATTGAAGGAGAGACTTACTACATCACATATTCTGCATTTTCCCTCACGAAACCAACCATTTCATGTACATGTGGACACCTCTAGCACGACCATTGGCATAGTGTTAGCTCATCCTGGAGAAGGAATTATAGATCATCCTATCTGTTTTTCTAGTAGAAAGTTTGACTCCTGCAGAGAAGAATTATACAACTACTAAGCACGAAGCCTTGTCAATGATCTATGCACTACATAAATTTAGACAATACCTGCTAGCAACACCATTTGTATTTATACCGATCACATGGCATTGAAATAATTGGTAAACAAGCCTATTTTACAGGGGCACATATGTTGATGGGTGCTCTTATTCCAAGAATTTTATTTCACAGTTGTGGTAAAACCAGGTAAAATTAATTTTGGCCTAGACCATTTATCAAGAATTCAGTCAGGGGAGGATGTGCAAACAATTGAAGATACAATGCCAGATGCATAGTTGTATAGGTTACAACACATGCCTTCAAAATTGGAGGATATTGTTGTCTTTTTACGTATAGGTATGACACCTAGAAGGAATGAAATCCTTAGATAAGAAACAACTTGTAATTATCATGGAACCTTTTATGTTGATCATGTGGTGACCTATATAAGTTAGGCCAAGATGAAGTATTGCATTGGTGTGTACTAGAGCATGAGCACACAAATATCATGGAAGAGGCTCATGGTGGTATTGCAGGTGGGCACTATGTAGGTGATGCCACTACGTGTAAGATTCTACTCATTGGATTATGGTGGGAGACCCTCTACAAAGATTCTAAAGCATATTGTAAGGTGTGTGATCACTGTCAATGCCTTGGTAAACTTGGGCAAAGAGATGAAATTCCTTTAAGACCTATTCCTAGTGCAGATCCATTTGAGAAATGGGCTATAGACTTTGTGGGTCCTATTTTTCCAACCGCGCGTAGAACTAGATCATGCTACATCATCACTTGCATAAATTATCTTACAAGGTGGGCAGAAGCAACACCTACCAAGGATTGTACAGTAGCTACAATAACCAGGTTCTTATGGGAAAATGTTCTTACAAGGTATGGATGCCTGTTGAGCTTGACAAGTGATAGGGGTACACATTTTTTGAATGAGACAATCAGGATTACTATTGGATGAATTTATGATTGTGCACCATAAGACTACACCCTATCATCCTCAGGAAAATGGGACTGTTGAGGCCTTCAACAAGATTTTGAGCCAGAACATTGACAAAAAATTTGTGATGTTGGAAGGAAAGATTGGGATGATAAAGTTTATGTCATGCTTTGGGCATATAGAACAACATACAAGAGGTTGAACAAGGCCACACCCTTTCAGTTGGTGTTTGGCACAGAAACAGTTCTTCCTATGGAATTCATGTTACCTTCTTTGTGTATTGTGCGCATTAGAGGTCTAGCTAATGAGAAAGCATTAGAAGAAAGAATTGATAAATTGATATACAATTGGATGAGAGGCGCGCCATAGTACATGTTGGAGTCATAAGTAGGAAAAGGCTAGGCAAAAGGAAGGGCATGACAGGAACATCAAGGACAAAAATCTTGAGATTGGACAGATGGTGCTTCTTTATGATTCTAAGTTTTTGTGCCATCCAGGAAGCTTAAAGTGCATTGGTTGGGATCGTATGTTATCACTCATATACTTGAATTAGGCTCTTTCCAATTAGAGATGCTTGATGGAGTACAGGTTACCCAGTTACTTCAGCATGGGAGTAGGTTGAATCCCTACTATAAATAAGTCTTCTTGGTGTTTGTAATAAGGAAATGTTGCCATTTAGAATAGGTTTTCCTTTTTGTATTTCCTTGATGTATTTCCTTCTTCATCGCTATGCTTTGTCAATTTAGTTTGGTGTTTTGTGTAATAAGCGTGTTTGTGCATTGGAAGCTAATTACCATCTAAAGTATTTTTATGCATCAGAGGACTACACATACCATTGGTGTGGGGTGGTTATTCACAACTGGGTACACATGAGAACAAAACTATTACAGGTGTTATTTAAGTGTGGAAAGGAGTATGTTAGAAAGGAGATTTCTTCTAAAAGATGACCATAGATGGAGATAAATGAGGGAACAATATAACGTAAGGTAAGCAGAGGACGTGGAAACTACCAGGGGAAGGCACAATAGTGAGGTACTCGGGTGCATGGAAAGCGCGTTGAAGAAAAGTCTATAGTCAGAAGGTAGGAAGGAGCATGCTATAAGGTTATAACTGGGGCATGCAAGATGTACCACATGGATATTGTGAAAATGGTCAATTAATGAGAGGATTATTGGTAGGTGAAGGAGAAATAAATGCACTAAATTTTTGAAAATATATATAAGGACATGATGTGGGTTCATTTTTACCTTTGCGATCATAGGTATTTTAGCAAGCTAAGTGTGACTGAGTCCAAGAAAATCATGTTGAGGTGCGGAGCGTTGTGAAACCAGACTGTGGAGAGAAGACTATTGCACGCAAAGAGGCTTGCATGTCCCCATTGATGAAGGGTTTGAGTGAAGCAGAAGCATTGAGAAGAAGCTAGGGCATGTGGTTTCAAGCTAGGGCACGTAGATTCAAGCTAGGGTTTGAGTTTTCTCATTACAGATGACAAAAGGTAGGATTTTTATGATGGCACCGAAGAAATCACCTGTAGCAGGAACGAAAGGAAAGAAGAAGGTAGAAGTTGAAGTTGAAATTTCTCCCAAGAGAAAATTTTGTAAGATGCAGTACCCATAAGGAGTAATAGTCGAACAAGAGTGGGATTCCCACATCCGTAGATGTAAAATAAGTGACTAAAACCACCGTACCACTGAAAAACAAGGGATATTTGGATGATTTGTTGAATAAGAAGATGAACAAGCACATGGTGGAGGATATGTTAGTGTATGACGACATTGGGGAAAAGTTACTTAAGTAGGTAGGATTTTATCAGTTGTATGAGCTCCCATATTTTGGAAAATATGAACCCTTATACTAATGGACTTATGAGACAAGTCCATGAGGACTTATTTTATTTCACTGGATGAAGGGTTAGGATCACAGCGGCCCTAGTTTCGACACTAATAGGATTGAAGGGCACAGGGATAGACCTTGTTAGTGATCTGACTGATAAAGCAACGGTTATAGAAACAAGAAAGGAGTTAGGGTATACCAAGGGTCCACGTGGAATGGACATAGATAAACTGAAGAAGTTTCCTGTGGTGCAAGAAGTCGTGCATCTGCTCACCAAGCTGAATGACCAAGAGAGATGGTCACATGTAAACACCATGTGGCTTCATATTGTAAAGAAAATGTCTCAGGGAGTAGTATACAACTTAGCAGGCTATATTACAGAAACCATTGTTGAGGAAGCGCGCACAAGAGAAAAGATAAGTTTTGGCGCTATCCTACTTTCTCTTGTATTTTTAGAAATTGGAGTGCCCAATGGGCCAAAGAACAAGATCTTGGAGTACCCCTTAGAAAAGAAGTCCCTCACAGAGAGGTTTGAAAATATTTATGTGAAGGATCAATGAGTGGGCCATTTAAGTAGAGGGAAGAAATGTGGTATGACCGATTTCACGTAGTGTTTGAGGAGGAGTGGTGCATTCCCAAGGAGCTACCTTCAGTAGTAGGAAAGGCAGTATAGTTCATGGTATACCAACACTTCTACATCACGTGGTTTTCCATGAGGGATGGGACATGTAGCCCATGGTGTAAATTTCCCTATGCCTTCACAGTGTGCTACTTCCAGGCCTCATTTCACATATTCACTAATGCGTGTCATTTGAAATTCAACGTACAGAAAAGGTAGACTATGAAAACCACACCCTCAGGAAGACATGTGTGTATCCAGGTCATACTGCCTACATTGAGAGGCTCATTTCAGATGTTCGTAAGTATGAATCCAGTAAGCTTGGCTATTGGGGACAGTGGAGCCGCACTCGTATATCTTGCATCTTAAGCCTAGGCTGGATAATAACAAGTATGTGGAGACTGAGTTCATGCTCCCAAGGATTGCCTAAGGAAAAACATATATTAGAGAATGTGCCAGCTCTAAAGCCTGCAGCGACTATAGAGGTAGAGGAGGTGGAAGAAGAACAAGAAGATAGTGGAGACTTAAATCATAGAGGTTGAAGGTAGCCCACATATAGAGTGGATACTGAGTGCATGCAGATACTCCACCCCATGTGTAAGAAGGAGACAAGGACTTGGATGTGGAAGCAGTCCATAAAGAGCACCACTTTAAGAGGGTATTTAGAAGAAAAAGGACCTAAGGCATAGGAACTCCACATCATGTAAGAAGATCACCATGACTCTCCCCTCAGAAAGAGGTAACTGAGAAGAAGAGGATAAAGCTAAAGCTGAATGAGGAGGTAGATGAGTTTGCAGAGAGCTTGCTTAGGACACCTAGCGTAGCCATAATATGAGGAGGAGCCCAGAGATGAGGACATGAAGGAGGCAGAAGAAATGGAGCATAAGCAACCTCACATGGACATGAATACCTCACACATCAGGATATCGAAGGGCTAACTCCAAACCTTGGCGCTTAGGTTCCTAAGGGGCCAAGGACGAGGAGAACAAGTGAAGAATAGGTGATGCCAACTATGGGCTATGTTGAGGACACAATAAAAATCACCCGCACCCATTTTCAAAGCACAGTGGACCTGAAGGAGTTATATGGGTGGGATTTGATGGACCCAGACATGGCCACTACGTGTGTAAGGAAAGAGATGTCCTGGTCCATGAAAAATCACATGGACGAACCATATTTTTATGTATGCTGAGGAGTATTGTGTATCAAGAAGAGTGAAGAACGCACCTAAAAGTAGGAACATGACTATAAAGCCCACTCTCATGTCTGATGAGTAGGTGATAAATGTCTTGGTTAAGATATCTATAGAGGTGACACAGAGGAACATTGATAAGGATACCACCATAAGAGTGTTTCTTGAATATAACAAGGCAAAAACTACAAAAATAGCGTGTCTAAAAGGAGAGAAGGTTCTAGAACATAAAAATAATGAGGTCTTCATCAACATGGTAGAAGAAATTGGTGACTATGTCCTGAAAGAAAGACTGTGTCTGAAATCTAAGGTACCTTGAGAAGTGTCCTTCAGCTATACATTATATGCGTACATTAGTTGATTTGGTGCTTGAACATGGACTGATTTGAATGCTAATGCCAAAGGATCCTAAATAGGAAGCAGAGAGAGTAAGGGCCTCTGTGGTTAGGAATATTTTATCTTATAAGGCATTACTCCATACTTTACAGGATGAGCTGAAGAAATCAGATCAAGCTCTAAACATATGTGCAACACCAGAAGCAGTGATCAGGATCAAGACTATGATAGAAGATAATGAAGTTTTGAAGGAAATGAAGGATGAGACTTTAGGGCACGTACAAATATTGGCATTATTAAAACAAAAGTCATGAAGCCCTTACAACAACACAAAACCCGCATAAGGAGAGGGTAGATGAGATTGGAAAGCTCATAGTACAAAATATGGATCTTCTAGAGGGAAGGATGTCTGATATGGCCAATGTTGTCCTAGTACTACATAATGAAAAGGAAGAGATGACCTAGGATGAGTTAGAAGCCATAGCCATAGACGTTCTAGAGAAGACAAGAACCGTGCTGGATGATTGGAAAACATTGGAGGCTAAGATTAAAACATAATATCTAGATTTGATCCTCCCAGTTGAAGTGGAGGGTGCTGCATAAATAGAAGTCTATTCTTTGTACAGTGATTCTTTACATTCTTTCCATTCTTATTCTTTATTGTTTGGGAAAATCAAGATAACCCCATTTCTGGGACAGAAATGTACATTAGTGTGGGGTAATGTTGAGAATATATAGTATGACACTAAGGAGAGGGCACATAGAATATTCATGCATGGGAAAAAGGTGCATTTGAAGGTGTGGAAGGATAGGAAGGAAACGCGTGCATCAGGACAAGTTGATTCGGGACTTAGCCATTTTACATGGTTATGGGCTATTTTTGGAGATAACGTGTGGAGCACAAAACAGGATGAAGACTTGCGTGACATGCAAATGTTATTTTGGGGATGAGAGTCTTCTAAGCACCATGCATGAGTTTGGGATAATAATATAATTACTACTGCCAGTTAACTATAGGAGATCTATTATTAGCACACTTGCATGTGTGCATATTATTGTAAAGTTGCAAATGGTTATTTTCAGCATGTGACCTATTTTGGGAAGTGTGTAGGCAATGAAGGGAAAGTCCCCACCCCTATCAGTATGTTGTAGTTTTATATATTTAGGGAGAGACATGCCGAGACACTATGTATGAGTTATTGTCAGAGTTATGCTTGTTGGATATGATGCGTGCATAAACTTATGGTAATGTTATATTATGTAAGAAGCTTCCATGTTTTATAGTGTGTAATATAATGGAGTATATTAGATGGATAAGGTATTAACATGACTATAATTAGTTCTTTTATGATCAATCTTGTCATAGTTATTGTTTAATTCATGATTCCTTAAGATCTAGCTATGGTTTATTCACTATTGAATGGTTATGCTCTATGGAATGTTTGTGCTTATTATGGTTCTGAATATGCTCTATCTTCAACACGTTAACGTCCTGCACAAGAAACTCTAAATAAGGGCATGGTACCTTTGTGCACTTTAGGTGAGAACTCAGCTCAAGTAGGCTGATGTGTCAGTGTCCCTAGGTTATTCATGGTATATTCTAGGATGCATAAAAATATTAGGCAGGAACTAGAGGTTTAAACCTAGTTAGCTCGAACACGAGTGCGAAACTTTTGGGTCTCGTAGATTCATCAATAAACTTAAAGTTTATTCACTCTTTTAATTCAAAATGCTTCTAGATCGATCTTGCACATGCACAATCACCATGCTCTGATACCATATTATATTTAGTAGGGGAAATATAATCCACAAATCATAGATCCACCATTATATCCTAAGACTATAGATTATGGCATGCAGTCGATTAAGATAAAGACATAACTTGAAATAGATAGTGAATAACAGAGTTAAATGAGAAAGAGATAAAAGCAAATAATGAACAAGAACAAGAGATAGATAACACCTGATTTAAGTGGACAAACCTGAAGGAAAAAACTCCATTATAAATGCAATTTCGGTATTAAGAATTTTCATAAGTTTTAATCCAGCACTTCCACTTCACTCCTCATTATTTTCACAAAACTGCAAAGCTATTTCTCTTAATCAATTAATACAATACTCATGACCATCTATCTCATCTTTTATTTTTTCTAGTGTCTCACATAGTATGCTCTTCTAGTGTATCTTATAATATGATCTTTTGTCTTTAATATTGGAAAATACAAATCTAAACATTGTTAAAGCCAATACCAAGAGGGATCACCCACATCAATGTGTCTTGGTGAATCGGTCAGGTCACTTCACTCTTACCTATGAAATACCTGTTGAATATATTTTTATTAGACAAACTTTAATAATGTTGGGGCGTAGTGAAGTGGTTGATCCCACTTAGATATTATCAACATGGCCTTGTTCAACCATTTATAGGTTGTTATGCATGCCCAAAGAATAATTGATACCTTTTCATCCCAATCCTTTCTTCCAAAATCGCATATTTGTGTAAGTGTTTTTCCCAAGATTTTTTTGAAATCTTCTACAGTTTCATTTGCTTAAAGGTGATAAGGGGTAGTTTTATCATGCGCCACCATAAACTCTGCTATAAAAATTTTTATTGTCTCATTCAAGAAATGATTTCATCTATCACTTGTCAAGCTTAACAGGCATCCATACTTGCTAATAATATTCTCCCATAGGAACCTCATAACTATAATAACTATCATGAAATCCTTCATAGCTGTGGTCTCTACCCACCTTTTCAAATAGTCTATGCATGTGAAATATGTAGCATGCCTCAATCCTTGTGTGTGGGTGGTGCAATCGGTCCTAAAACTTCAACAACCCACTTCTCAAAAGGTTCCACACTTACTATGGGTCACCAAGGAATTTCATCTCTACTGTTAGGTTTTCCAATTCAATGACAATAATCACATACACTGACATATACCCTTAGTATCCTTATACAATGTCTCCCACCATAAGCCAATGAGAAGGATATTATGCATAGTCACATCTCCTACATAATGACATCCTATGATACCTACATGATCTTCCTCCATAATATCCTCACGCTCATGCTCTAAAACACACCTATGTAGGACCTTGTCTCTTCCCATCTTATGTAAGGCCCCTCCAATGAGATGGTAAGGCGCAGCACGAATAGAAATTTTTTTTCTCCAATTTCTTCATCCCCTCTGGAGCAAGTCTAGTGCATAAGAATATGGCTATGTCCTCCAAGTCTGTTGGTATGTGGTTTAACCTAAACAGTTTCCTATCAGGCATAGTATCCTCAATACTCTATGTGTCCTCTCCAGAATTGATACTTGATAAGTGATCAAGCCCCCAAATTGCTCTTGCCTAGCTTTACAACAACTTTGAAATCAAGTTCCTAAAATAGGAGTATCCAGTGGCAGATGCACCCTTACAAGACAATTTTATCAACCAAATACTTCAATGCCATATGATATGTATAAAATATTAATGTTTTGGCCAACAAGTACTATTGAAATTTGTGAAGTGTGCAAATCATCGACAATGCCTCGCACTCTGTGGTTGTATAATTTTGTTCTGCTTATGTCAACTTTTTACTTGCGAAGCATACGGGATGATCCACATTACCTTCTTTTGGTTGTTCCAAGACTATGCCAATAGTCATGCAAGCTGCATCAACATGTACATGAAATGGTTTGTTCCAGGAAGGAAAACATAAGATAGGAGCAGTGGTTAATCTTTCCTTCAAGGATTCAAACACCTGTTGTTGCGTGTCACCATAGTAAAACTTTCCTTTAGCCTTGAATAACTCTTCTATGGGTGCAACAATCTTTGCATTTCCCTTTATGAATTTTATGTAGTAGCCAATATGCAACAAAAATCCATGCACTTCATTTTGATTAGTAGGTTCCTCGAATCCCAAAATCACATCTATCTTTGTTAAATCCACTAACAATCCATCCTTTCAAATGATGTGCCCAAGCAAGGTGCCAAAAGGTGTAGTAAAGATACACTTCTTAATGTTAAGAGAGATGCTCAACTACCTACACCTCTCAAACATAAGCCTTATATTATCATAGTGATCCTTGAAAATCCCATATATAGTCCAATCATATAAATACACCTACAAACAATTATGAATAAATTCATGAAATTCCTACACAACAAGGCGTAATAATATAATTGGTATATTCTTTAGTCCAAAAGGCCATTACCATATATGTGAATTTTCCCCACTCAGTGATGAAATTGGGCTTTTCATGGTCTTTGCAAGTGATTTGAATCTAGTGATATCCTGAGAACCCATCTGTGAAAGAATAGATTTCACACCCTACAGCTCCCTCAAAGATCTCCTCTGTGAATGGTGTAGGAAAAGGATCCATGACACATGAGGCATTATGTTCCCTATAATCTACACAAATACAAATTCTCCCATCCTTCTTGATGCTAATAACCATGGGACTAACCCACTCAGACTCTTTAATTTGATGTCAAACTTAAGCATCTTATCAATCTCTTCTTTCACCTTCATGCACAAGTTTGGATTTTTCTTGTAAGGCCTCTTCCAAATAGGTCACTTGCCCTCTTTCAACTTAATCTTCATCTCACCCAATGAAGGGTTTTACTCCCTTCAACTCATGATAGCCTCTTGGAAACAAGTTTTGAAAGTCACGCAAGAGCTCAATGATCTTTGCTACCTCCTATTTTGACCAGAAATCCCCAATGATGGCCTTCTTAGGCGCATCCTCAGTGTCAATGTTGACATTCTTTATTTTCATAGGAGCATGGTATGCATGTGCCTTTTCATCTTTGAATTCCATTGCCTCGCGCACACCCCCTGTGTGTCTAACATCCAAATATTCCACCTCATCATCATCAAGTAGGTATACGAGCTTCCCCTTTTCTATTTCATTCTAGGTGTATCCCATTTGCATATATTCTATTTCAAACATTGTTTTGTGTGCCTCAGGATCAGGTTCTCCAAGTAATTAAAGCATGAGCTCTTATTCTTTTTACGCTATCCCCTAATGTGATACATTCATTATCTGTAGATCCTCATGTACAGGTGGCTTATTAGAAAAATAATCAAAGGTATGAACAATGTTTACAATCATCTCACGCCATCTTACAGTCTCCCTTTTCAACTCAACATGGACACACTATGCACACACGCATCCGACCCAGATGTGGAATAGAAATTATGCACCCAAAAGTTATGGTCAATAATGTCCTCCTTATCCATGTACACCCATGTGTCTCTCACAGATCATGGACATGTGACTAAGAGGTAGGATAATCTTCCCATCATACTCATATATAAGTGTATGTACATTACTCTAAGTGAACCTTGCTAGAAAAGGTGATACTCACTTCTCGCAACCCCAACAGAGGCTATCTCTGTGTGCTTCCCACCAACACACTATTACTATCACAGGAAAGGTATAGATCAGCATGTTCCTTTGATCACCTTCATTATAGCCACTAAGTTCTCCATGGTATGTAAGAATGAATCATGATTCCCCTCACTAGTATACCTAAGTACACTGAGTCGTGCCCATAGCCACCTAACCATACATGTAACCTAATCATCCTAGTGACCCTTTCTTTGACCTCGTGCCCGATCCATCTCATAATGTGTCCATGATCTCAATTGTCATAAGCAACACTAGTGAGTGTCACCCTAACAAAATGTACATCTTCCCACTGAAGTATGCATCATCATTAGTTGTTTCTCATATTCTCTAGGTCATGTAGCATTTTCTGTATATATATTCTATTAAGTCTCTTCTTCACTCAACGGATCAATGTAAGGATCTGACTTCCTTTACATCATTTAAAGGTATGATCACAGCACTTATCAACTTGTTATCAAAACTAATGTACCTCTTGTTAAAGTGCAGGTCAGCATTGTTAGCATGTAGCACCAAGGACATCCAAGTAATGATAGGAAAATTATCTTCCTCAGCAACCTCTAATGCCTCAAAATCCTCAGCATAAACTTGGCTCCTTGAATAGATAATTGAAGCATCTTTCAACACCCCAATAGGAATAGCTCACCCTTATCTTGTTCACCATTTATAGACACATTGGAATATGGTTGCAATATTGGTCTTCCCAAATGAGTTCCATGCATCTAAAGTCAAAAAATTTACCTTAGTGCATGTAATGTCAATCAAAAATGTTGTTCATTAAAACCATCCATCAACTCACTGCATCTAGAGTGATTTCCTTTTCATAACTCATGGTTCTACGGTGGAATATTTTACAGTGGAGTATCTAACACTCACACTTAACCTCTAATGCATGGTACCTTCTCATGCAGCCATTCCCCTATCAAAGTGGAATGACGTTATTCTCTAGTGCCATAGCATCTTGCATACCTACTTTAAGATCATCTACGTCTTTCTATGAGAGATCAACATTATTTTATCATTCTCTCTCTTATGTGCCTTCTCCTATCAAGTACACTTAATTTCTCCTTGAAGATATCTAATAACCCACTATGGTCTCCTGATAGACCTCCTTCTAGATGACGCAGCATCCAGATACTTGGCATGCATAACTTCCTCTCATCCTGAAGTGAGAGGCTTGGATTTAAAAGGCTCAAGTGTGCACACTGCTTCAGCTTCCACTCCGTTAGTTACCATCACATGTGTTGTAAATCATGGATCAGGTGTCTTCTTTAGGCATCCATTGGTCACTTTTTGTCGTGTTGCTACCTTGATCATCCCTATGTACCTTTTTCCTTGATTATTATTCATACATCATATCCTCATGATAAATATCAGGGCAGTCCTCTACCTTATGTTTTGCTTCCCAGACCATGATGCACATACCAAGTTCTAAGGAAACACTCGTACATTGGTAATGCTCTGGGAGACCCACAAGTGTAACAAGGTTCCACTATGTGAATTCTTCCTCTACCATCACGATCGACCTCAGCTTTTATATACTCCACTATGGAAGTCTCTAGTCTTGTTATCCCCATTATTGCACCCTTCCGTCAGGTTTTGTCCTTCTTGAGCACCTGAGAGTTGCTTTCGCCACACTATGTTTTTTCGTAATCCAGTATCAATAAGTTCTTGTGAATGTGATCTATCAGATCCCCATATCCTTGGTATTTTGAGTGTGTGTGTGTGTGTGTCATAGATCTTGTAATAAATAGATAAATTATTCTGATTTTAGTGCACTGCAAGAGAGGAAAATTTCGATACATCATGTTTCTTGTGATAAACTCTCACAATCCATTGTAACAATGTGTATGCACATTAGTCCTGCAAGGACAACAATACTTTGTGTGTCCCTCAACTTCACAATCAGTACACCACAATACCACTGCATGTGTCTCATGCGCTGAAATTAGCATAGAGCTTCTCCAACAGTTCTTATCCATTGTTGTTATATGTGCCTCATAGAAATAGGCTTACTCCAGTATCAACACTTTCAACTACTTTAGTGTGCATAGAGCTACTTCTAGATGCCTTACATGGGTCCACAAATAGTCTTATGAGATAGGGCCCATCTTTGAAATGGATTCAAAAATCCTCCGACATTAACCATTGTGTGTGCTGACTTAGGATGAATATCATAAGATAACTTTGGAATAACAGAGTTTTAAAACACGCATGTCATACTCCCTTACATTCTTCAAAAAAACCCTGCTTGATGTCCTTCAGCGCATTAATACTCTTCTGCTAAAAATATGGAATATGGAACTTAGTTATAAACACAGAGTACAAAGCATCATAATCTATTGTAGTTTGATGTGGGGCATACCTCTTGTACTAGCTATGCATGTGCCCTTGAAGAGTATTAGAAAACTAAATTTCTTTTCTATCTGATGTTGCAATTCCTTTAGCATTCCATAATAACTCACACTTGTGCACATGATTTGTTGAATCTTCAATGCCCATATACTTTGGAAAGTGAAGAGACATCTCGTAGTAAAATTTATATGGCTGATGTGGGTGTGGACCTTGCCCACCAGATCTAGAACCAGAGCCTCCATAGTATTTCCTCCACCTGCAGAACGACATGATTCTCTTGATCCTGATCCTCTTGATCCCCATGTAGTGGGCACCAGATGAGTGGATGTACTTACTTACGTCCCAACTGTAGTTCTAAAATGAACTCCCATGGTATGTTAAACTGAATGCACCCACTTTCCAATTGAACATAAAAAGATAAACAAAGCAAGACAATGAGCACACAAAAAAACAAATCAACAAAATAAAACCAAAACTGAAGAGAAAAATAAAGCAAAGCGTGTACATAAAATACAAGAATATAATACATAATGTTACTATCCATGATCAAATATCCTTCAATGTAAAACTTATCGGAGAAATAAAAAATGACAAAACCTGAGAAGAATGAAGAAATGTGTTTCAATCAATGATGAAAATAACACACTATAAGGTAAAATATCTCTTTCAATATGCATATTGAAAGAACTAACCTTTTCAAGATGCCTAACATCAACACTCAATAGCATTCTCAACTTGCAAACAAGTTATCAAAAAAATCCAAAATATAAAAATTATTTTTCACATTCATAACTATTTCAGATCCTTGAAAATAATTAGATTCCTAATTATTTGTTTCTATAATCTTCACACTTGCTTCCAGATTATTATACCCTTCATCCATGATTTTTGTGACCATTAAAAAATGAAACAAATCATACTCACTTTTAATTTTTGTGTCCATATTTAGAGCATCTACAAAACTAAAAACCTTGTAGTCAATTTCATAAATTAAATCATCAATAAGATGGAACTCTAAATCAGATCTTGAAGTAAGAAAAAATAGCTTCATATTCATTAAACAACCCTAATTTTTTACTTCCAAAGCCCTCAACCAAATCACAGAGATATGAAAAAACACACATCTAAAAATCAAAAATATTACTGAAAGAGGAAACATCCCTATTACAATAATCAAAAGTAAAGCTATCTGAGAATGTATCCATGACCAAATCAAAACTCTCATATTCAGTTTCTAATAAAATATCCAAAGAGTCTTCCACAAAATAATAAATAGGAATATCTTCATTTGAAAAAGTGTAATCCTCATAGGATGGTTCACAATCTAAGTCACAAGGGGATTCTAATAAAATGTTATATTGATGAAATATTTCATTAGAATATTTCATTATTTCATCATATTAAAGGAAGAAGGAGGATTTGTCAGGGAACCTTTCTTTAAACTCAACCATCAAAATTGAAAATTTATGACATTTTAACATATTATGATTAAGTTGAAAAACATGACAAAAATCTTGATGTTTACTTCGAATATGAATGAGTTGAAGAGCTTTGTCAAAATCTACAATCCCAATTTTATTAGCAAATGCCCTATGAAATTCTAGTAAAAAACCTATCCCAATGATTGAAAGAAATTTTTTCACTTGGTATGAATGAACATGGAATCTTGTAATATTTTGCAAGAAAATGAGATGAATTCTTTCCAAAAGATTCGGATTTCAGTTAACTTGATTTTCCACTAACTTGATGACATAAGTGTATTCACATATAAGTTATTTCAACTCAAGAGAAAAATAATAATCATGAATAGGTTGAGAAAATTGTAAAAGAGGTTCATGACTTTGTTGAAAATCAATGGTTAGTGCCTTTTTCTTTGAACTGTGATGATTATAAGGTATAGGAATTAACTTAATCCAACAGATTAAAGTGAAGTTATCTCCATGTCTAGATGTCATAGGAATATCAAGATAATCCAAGAAGAAACATTGTGTGAAGTATTTAAAAGAGTCATTTTCCTGCCAAACTGAATGAAGCCAAGATTCAAGCTTTAGGTGAGTTTGATTTTAAACAAGATAAATGGAAAATTTCCATTCTATGAAAAAAACACATGGACTAAAATCAAGAAAATAATCATCATGTAATAAATCATTAACAAAAGAATCAAACCTCAAATGATCAATGGATATAGGGGAAGTCATGGGAAAAATCCCTCATGACCAGCTATGGTCATTAAAATAACCACAATGAGTAGATAGTTAGAAGAAAACTACTTGTGAAAGAATGAATTAGAAGAAAAATCCCCGACAGATTCGCAAAAATTGTTGTCGATAGAAAATTGACCAACAAACAAATCAACCCTTTTACCTATCGTAAAGGTTAAAATGGAATTGAACCAGCTTTAATCATATAAGTGACTTAGAAAATATTATAAGTGTAGGTTATTTTATATCTTAAATCATTTATAAACAAACAAACCTAAGATTATGGGAATATCAGTTAATTCATTTAGAAAAAGAGATAATATACTCAATGTTATGATCATATAATTTATTGTTTAATTACCTTTATTTGACAGAGTAAAACCTATAGAGAAGGTAACCTCTTGAAAAAGTAAAATCCTTGAATAACAATTTTAACTCCTTTTATTTGTTTAACTCTGATCAAAATGTTCAAGGTCTTAAATGTTATAAATTATACAATGAACCCAAGAAAGAGATTGCTCTAAAAATCAATCCATAATAGACTGCCAAAATGGTTGTATGATCTCAAAAATAATAAAATATACACCCAAAAATATGTATATATTCACATAAACTTCAGAAATAGAAAATTATAAGCATGATGACAAGAAAACCAGTTTTGCATTTATGGAAATTCAATACAAATTTTCTAAAACAGCATATTTACAAAATATGATCAAAATCAAAGCCAAATAGGCATGATTCACATATGCCTTAGATATAAAATGAATAATTTTTCATAGCCGTTTCTGGATATATAAAAATTATACAATCGATTAGATAAGAATGTAATTTTAAATAAGATAATCAGAATAATAAAATTTAAAATGGATATACCTGTGAATTCAAATATCATTCTCAAAACCTCAAAAACAATGTCATCTAACACCTGAAAGTTCACTTGCTTCAGAAATTATTTCCACTGAATATATTTCAAAATGGAAATAATTGTATAAACTTGCAATACATAATTTCTTCCCCTTTCATCATCCTCTTCAAGTCTGTTTATAGCTTCCTCATGAGCCCATTTGATTTCAACTGAATATAATGCCATTTTAAATAAAATTATACTACTTTTTTTTAAAAGTGACTTTTAAAACATAAGTCTTATAAATGGACTTGGGAAATAATATAATGAAATAAGACATTTAAATGAGTTCAGGATGTCATAAAAAAGGAGGAGTCCACTAGACATCAAATGCACTATTAACTAATCACAAACTATTAAGCATTCATCATTAAATTCAACTATTATGTCATCTCCAAAAAGCAAATAATTGTAATGTCATCCATCATATGCATAAGTACCATATATATCAACATTAAAATGTTTGCCCATCACATCTCAGAAAAATAAACCAACCACATGAAGGTGAAGATGAGACCCCAAAAATGTACACCAACTTCAAAACTTTACAAAATTCATGTGTGGACATAGTTTAGGCTAGCTTAAATTTGATGTCCATGTGGTCGTTATTTTGCACTTTTTTTTTCTGCAGTGACAGACATTTTCCTGTCAAGTTTAACATAGTCAAAAATTCTTGTGTAATTCCAGAATGTTTATTTATGAACATTTGGGTAAATTTTCCAAATCAAAATTCCAAATATTGGATACTTTTGTGCCTTAAAAGATGATTGAAACGAACTCAGAATGCACTCAAAAGATATAAAATGCATCAAGAGTTATATTGTATCACTTCGAATGGAAACCATTATACTCAAACACAAAGTTTACAAGCATTATTCCTTATCTTTCTTAACCAATTCATCCACATTATAGCTCATTATGAAACTTTGATCTCCAAAAAAATTGAAATGCCATTGTGAGATCAAATAATGCAACTATTTCAAAAAATATTCACCTCTTAGTTGAACCATAATGCATCCCAACACTTCGCTTATTAAAAAAAAACATTATACTTCCATTACTTATTGATATAACTGTTATCATTTCCAAAAGGGAAAAATCAAATGAAAAATGATGTGGGCATGAAAGCCAAGGAAAGAAATAATAAACCAAAAATTAATCTCCATTTCGCATACATTAGGCAATAAGACATATTAATCAAATTTATTTAAAAATTACTCAAGATAGCTAAATTTATTTTAAGAATGCCACGAAACCACTTATGCAAAAAATTAATAATGAAATTAACACCTAGTGGCCCCCAGAAATCATGAGGAAAAAGAGTTTTTTCATGAGAGAATACAATTTTTGAAGAAAAAGGGGGCTATCTAAATTTTGGCAATAACAGATTGTTCATGATTACCATTATCAAAGTATACATTCAAATGTAGATCAGATTAAAAATAAGATCAATTGCACCATGTGATCACCATATTCAAACACATAAATTACCAGAATCCATCCACAATGATCCATTAAAAACTAAAATATTACATAGTAGATGTTGAATCCATAACAATAGTCACCACATAGTCATGCATGCTAGAACATCAGAGCAAAATAACTCTGTCACATCACGGGTGTCCAAAAACAATGGAGTACAACTTAGTATATATAGGGGTGGGGACTTTCCCTTCACTACCCATGCATCTCAAAATAGCCTGCATGCTAATAAATAGACATCGTGCATGCTTTCCTACAACAACTAATAATAGACTAACCTATAAATAACACTTGATTTAATCCTAATATTTTCTTTCATGCTTGTGTTTTAACTACAATTTCCTTCTCCAAAAATAGACCTTGCATGGTTTCCAAGTCTTCATGCCTTTATATTTTGTTTGAGCAACACTTCATCTATTTTTCCTATTTTTCAACTGCTTCTAAAAAATGGATAAGTCCTCGATTAGAATGTGCAGTCCTGTATGCAATCCCTATATATTCTTCCTGTGCACTCCTTCTCCCATGTGTGTGTGCTTATCAATATGGTACTTATTCATTTTTCCCCATCCAACATTGACTTTTATATTTTGGATGTTTTTTATTTTTTATTATTTTGGTTTTTGATATTTTGATTTTTATGATTTTGTATGATTTTATGAATTTTTTATGTTTTTCAAATATTTTAGACAGTAAGCAAAGGGAAAACTACAAAGAGAAATACTCATTCTATCATTAGGGGTGACAATGATAATGAATGAAATGGATAAATAATATTCAAGTTGGGATGTTAGAAAAATATTTAGGATGATGTAGGATGGGATAAGTTAGCATTGGTTTAGGATTTGGGATCAACATTGTCACACATTATTATAGGACCCAAAAAAAATGGTTGTGATCTATTTTATGAGGGAAACCAATATTTTTTGCTTCTTGTAATTGGCTCCAATCTCAATGGTCATTATGAGATCATTCTTGACGAGTGATTTGGATTTATCTTGCGATTTTTCTAGTGTAAAGGGAATCTTGAGTTCATTATTCGTGGATTTTTGGATTTATTTCCATACTTGATTTTTACATTTTTGTTGACTTTTGAATCACGTTCTATATTTTTATTTTGGATTTTATTTTATTTAATATTATATTTTTATGAAGAAACTCCTTTTTCTTCATATTATCTATAGTGTAATTATGATAGTCCTCAGAAATGTGGGTGCTAAATGGATGTTCAATATTGATGGGATGATTGTTCATGAAGATGGTGGGATTTTCAAAACTACTAGAAGAGGGATGATATGATGAGCTGATAGGGTGTGGTTTAAGGATTTATGGTAATGGGAAAGTACAACGTGACCTAAGAGTATAATATTATCAGAGAGTAGGAGGTGGACCAAGGATTGATGGTAATTGGAAAGTAGGAGGTGGCCCAAGGATAGAATGTGTTAGGAAAGTATGAGGTGTCCTAAGGATATATTATGATTTAGGGGATGAAATATGTGAGTGTTGACTAGGTGATGAAAGGATAGGAGATGGACCAATGATAGACTAAGAAGGTTTTATATGTAAAAGGGAATTGGGAAAATGGGAGCATAAGAGGAGGAGCATATGGTTGATTTTAAGGAAGGGGTATAACAAGTGTTTGGGATTTAAAATTTGGTTTATGATGGATATGATGTGATTGGGTGATTTTGACCTTGTTGTTTCGGAAAAGAAACTTGATATTTCTATAAAAATATACCTTGAAATATCTTTTCTTGTTTATTTTTTGAAATGGATGCAAATGTTGTTCTTTATGGGATTGGTGAGAATAGGATAATGTTTGGTTGAGGTGAATTAAGGGTTAAACATGGATTAGATTTGGATTGTTATATTGATATGTCTCAAAGACCATATTATGATTGTTGCATTGGGATGATTCAAGGATCAAATTCAGTTTGTATTTTGGGTATTTTCCTATTGGATTTCTTAGAATACACTTTATTATGGATATAAGAAGTGGTTCATTTTTATTAGATAATGAAAATAGGGTCCAATTAGATTTTTAATTAAGTGAATTTTGATTGACATATATTTTTAATGAGGAATGATAAATTTTGGGTGACTTGAGGTATTCTAGGATGAGTTCGATTAGGTGAGTCTTAGGCGCCTAAGTACAATTGGTTTTTAGATTGAATTGATTAGGAGATGAAGGTTGGGAAGTCAAATTAATAATGAGGTATGGGATGATTATCACTTATTGGTTAAGCTATTGGATACTTTTGAAGATGAATAGATTAGGATATTTATTAGATGGTTGAGCTAGTACGGGTTCCCTATTTTGGGAAATGCGAGGAATATCAAAATGAGGATGATAGCCAGTAGATAGAGAATTATATTTATCAAATAACATACCTAGTATGTGTGGGTTAAGGTGTTGGTTTGGAAGAATTATATATTTAGTCATAGATGACATTGTTTGATTTGAAATTTTGACCTAGATTATGTGATTAAACTATTTTTTTAGTAGAGAGCTCTAGGAAAAATTGTGTAGTATAAGTGTTGCCAATTGGAAAATTTTACATAGGTTTTGTCTTTGGTAAATACCACAAAGGATTATATGTAAAATTCTGCATGCTAACAATGTAGTTTCATCAATGAACCAGTTTGAAATGTTTAAATTTAGATGCCAAAGAGGGATGGTCTAATAATGATAGATTTTTGGTTGACCATGTTTGAAAATGAGGCTAAATTACTATAGAGTTTAGGCTATTGACATGTAATACATTCATTTTAACTTAGAAAAAAAATTTCCTTGTTTTATTAAAATAAGGTTTAAATAGAATAGAGTTTTACCTCTTGAGCTTTGAGAAATCAATTTTTGACTTAATAGAGTAACATATTTTAGTTTGTTTTCAATAAGATGTGGGGGATAGTCAAGAAAACACAACCTAAACAAATTTTGGCCACCTAACTAGGATTAAAAATAGTTTTCAAGGGCACCCTCAATATATCTTTTAGTATGTGATGTACATGTTCATGAAATTAAGAAGCGTTGTCTAACAATTTGTCTTGAAGGAATAAATCCCCCTTACCTTCACTCCATCCATTTTAGTGGAGCTCGACCACAAAAACTTGGTTATTATGAGGTTCAATAGATTCCTTAGGTATTGGAGGAAAATGCACCATTCACTTCATGGAAGCCACATAAAAAATTAATTCATCTCACCAAAAAAATACTAGTTCCCCGACATAACATAGGCTTTGTCTAAATGACTAGGTGATGAAATATTAGCCACCAAACCCTACTACGATAAAAAATTCCTAACTATTTCTAATTTTTAAGGTCACCTTATGGCACAAGGAAAGAGCGTATGTAGTTTATATGGGGCACAAACAAGAAATGAAAATGTGTAAGGGAAACAAAAACCCTAGTAAATGTGTTTAAGAAAAAGTTTAATCCAATATATACAAATTTCACAATCAAGTGAACAAAAGAAAACTATATTGTTAAACCAATGATAAATCTAATATTCTACTCAAATAAAGACATGTAATGCAATTTTTAAATTCCAAGAAATAAGATAATACAAATAAAATAATTCAAAATTAAATTATGAAATTTTGGTGTTTTGTTTTCTTTGATTGCTTGGAAATATTTTATTTCATTATCTATTATGAAACTTACACACAAAGTTTTAATAGTTTAGATTAACAAAAATTAACCCAATGTGTAAAGAAATTTAAAAAGGTAAGAGAATAGAAAACCTAAATATTCATTCATAAAGATGCTAAAATTAACATTTTGATGGCATAGATCATACCAATACCTTTCCATAAAAATAATAGAGTCATTTCGAGTCTTGGATCAAAATTATGGCCTCCAGAAGGTAGGTCATCAAAAGAACAAGAAAGTTCATTGCAAGGTGTCACAACTTTGCAAAAACTTGTAGAACTATGTGAGTTCACAAAAAAGTGTCATGAATTCACTGAAAGGTAAAAAATGTCTAATATTCACATGAAAATTCACCAGAGAGTGGTATGACTTCTATGAAAGGTGAACAACTACAAATAATCACATGTAAATTTTCCATAGAGTGTCATGACTTCACTTAAAGGTACAAAACTATGTGAATTCACTGAATGTTATCATGCCTTTGTTGAAATTTGAAAAACTTAAAATATTTGTATGAAAATTATCCATAGAATGTCACAACTTCACTGAAATGTGTGACTTTTATATAGAATGTAGTGATTTTTTTGAAACTTGTGAGTTCACTACAAAATGCAATGAATTCACTGAAACTATCGAGTTCACCATATGGAACAATGAGTTCACTGAAACCAACTACACATTGTTAGAAACAACCATATCAACTTCACTACTTACTAGAGCGACTTCATTGTTATACATGTGGTAAATTGTTTTAGGAAAAGTAAAAAATTAGAGGATTTTTCTCTTCAAAATTATATTTTGATAACATCTAACCTCCTTGTTACCTAAAATAACAACTCAACACTTCCAATTACCATTAAAGGAAAACAAAAACATGACATTAGAGTCAAATTTCATTAAAATATGCATGAAACTTAAAAAATAAATAAAATGCATGTGACACAAAGGGGAGTCAGTCCCACTAGGTGTGCCAAATGTATGCATGTAAAATAAGTAGAAATAAAACTAGGAATTAATAATAAATAAAAATTAATCTACACCTAATACAAATACATTAAGGTTGAGCCAAAAATAAATTAAAAAATAAGTTGCATAGTCAAAACATGAAAATGCAAACCTCCCTTAATTTGTGGATTTTCTCTTGATATGTAGATGTCCTCATTAAATTGATGTGTCCAAGATAAAGGTGTCATCAGGTTACTTATAAATGTTTTGATGGAGCAAGAGGTCCATCCAAATTGGCTTGATCCATATTCATATCTCATCTTTATTCTCTAATAAAGGGTTTGACAAGATTTCTTTCAAAGAAAAGGCATCAATGTCTATTCTAAAGACCAGGTGTGAACTGTCTTCAAAATACACTATGTGTTTTGGGATGGGGATACATGGTTACTTTAATAGTCATATCTTCTTAGGAAGAGTTTCATTCTCAATGAATGTGAGATAATGGGAAAGTAAGATTAATCTTGGATATGTAGGATAAATCTTATTGAGATGTTGAGCTCAATTACTTTAGTTTAACATGATATATTAAACTTGCTGGAAAAAACAGTAACCGACATTAGTTATGAAGGGACCGACATTGGTTAGGAAAGTAGGAACTGGCATCGGTTAGGGATAACTGACGTCGGTTACCTATGCGGGAGTGTTTTATTTAACTCTCAATAATTATGTCTAATTTTAGTATTAAAGTAGATCTATTGATTGTAATTACATGGCTAAGTGTCCTAAGTTTTTATAAGGTATTTATAAGCTAGAAAGATAGGGTTATAAGATAGAATTAATTATTATTGTGAAAATAATTGTGAGAGAGAGAATTCTTGGAGAAGGAGAAGCTTGAGAGAAAGAAAATATTGTACATCGTGAGAGGTGTGGAATATTGTAAATCTTCATTTTATATCTTCTAGAAGCTTTGGATAATGTATTGGCTTGTTTCTTGGTGGATGTAGCCCACACTGGGTGAACCACATTAAATTTGGTGTTGATTTATATATTTTATTTTGTATATTTATTATATTAGAATATTCATTTGTATTGCATGTATTCTTAGATCTGATATATTATATGTACAACCTTGTGCTAACACCAACAACTAGTATCAGAGCTTTATTTGAGGATTTTATGTGTTGACATATTTACTCACAGAGGATTTTCTAATTAAGTGGACGCTACAACAATGGAAGAAGAAAACAAATACAAGGTAGAGAATTTTGATTACTGAAATTATAAATTATGGAAGCTGTAAATTGAGGATTATCTGTATAAAAAGAAATCTGTACTTACCATTGGATGAAAAGTCTAGACCTGCGAAGATGACTATTGAAGAATGGAAGATTTTTGACAGAAAGGATTTGGGATCTATAAGATTGATTCTGGTAGCATCTATGGCTTCCAATATCATAGAAATGGCATCTACGGTAGAGTTAATGAAATCTCTTGCTAATTTATATGAAAAATCTAGTGCTTCAAATAAATTTTATTTGATGAAGAAACTATTTAGTTCTAAGATGCATGAAGGTGGATCTACATCTAGTCACTTGAATGATTTCTGATCTATTATAAATCAGTTAAAATTAGTTGATATTATATTTTATGATGTAGTGAAAGCACTCTTATTCTTATGTTCTTTGCCTGATAGTTGGGATAACTTGGTAATGGTTGCTAGTAATACAACATCTACAAATAATATTTTAAAGTTTGATGATGTGGTTAGTATAATATTGAATGAAGAAATTCATAGGAAAAGTACAGAGGAATCATCATCTGTGAATGCTTTGAATGTATAAAGTAGAAGCAGGAAGAGGGAGAGATCTAAGAGTAATAATAATAGGAAATCAAAGTCAAGGAATGGCAAATCTAAATCTAGAGGTAAGGTAATTACCTGTTGGAATTGTGGAAAGAAATGACATGCAAAGAAATATTTTTGGTCAAAGGATAAAGAGAACCAACACCCAGACAAAGGTAAAGCGGCAAATATTGCAGCAGAGGTAATGCAAGATGCTCTTATTCTTTCTTTGGATAATAGAATAAAAGCATGGGTTTAATATTTAGGAGATTCTTTCCATGCAACCCCTAATAAGGGTTATTTCAAAAATTATTGTAGTCATTTTTACTTCTATCACAAAAGGAAGAACCCCATGCGTGCTAGCCTATCACCCAACAGAAGCTGAGTGCTAACTCGAGGCACGCGTGGGTGCCGAGTCTCTCTTTTATGTGAGTCTAGAAAGAAGAATTATCTATGATTAGTGTAAGAGTATTTAGGAAAGAAGTTGAGACATACAAGAACCATAGGGCTCAGAATGGCCTCCAGATCCTTGTAGTCACTTCAGACCAAGTGCTTTAACATATCCCAGAACATATACTATAACAGAAAGAAAGATACAACCATTCATTCATATCATGCAAGGAAAGAGAACTCATATGAATGAAATATAAATTAAACCCATTGATATTCATATCTATTTATAACAAGTAACCTTAATATATTCATTGATTCATTACAGAGTGTCATAGAGTGCAGACCGCAGTCATGCGCATCACTAGACATATGTAGCCAAGCTAACAGAAAATAAAAATACAACTCCATGCTTAGTACATCCTTTCCTGAACCAAAATATCCACTCATAGCAATTTTGTAGAGCTTCTCTTACTCTTTAACCCTCCATTCACTATGTATATCTCTATCTCTATGTATACGTATCTGTGTCTCTTTTCCCCTAGAAGGAACTTATATTTATCACTTTCCTAGGACGCCAACTTTTCTTTCCGTGCCCTCAAATCTTTTGCCAAGTGTCAAATGTGGTCCTCCATGTGAGAAAGTTCCTTCAGACCTGATCTCTCCATTCCATCTCATGATGATCTTCTAGAAGATTCCATCTGGGTATGCTCTTTCTTGGGCCATCCTGTTGCCAGGTTGGCATCTTATCCATGAACAATCGATCACGCTTTTCACATGTTCTATCTTGGGCACTCAAATTGGCTAAGTCTTGAACCTCCTTTCATGTGTCTTGCATGCTATAGGATTTTCTCTTGCATGATTTTGCCTTGTGCACCATCCAATAACTAGGATCCCGCACACCAACGTGCCTTTATACTTGGTCAATAATCTAGGGCCCAACATCACTCCACACTATGCCTGTTCTCTGTCCTCAGAAACATTTTACTTGACCAAGAGGCAAGATATTTTATGGGACCAAGATGTAGACTTATACTTTACAAAAATGAATAAGGAATGAAAGAATAGGGGAAAGAATGAAGAAATGGGGGGAATTGACATCAATTCAAAATGCTGGGAAAGTTCCTTCACAGATCTACCTCTAGCTTGTTCCACACTTTGACCTCATCCTTTTCCTTCTGGCATAGGTCACCCATCAGGGTGCTTACTTCATCAAAGCTTAGTCCAATTCCCTAGGTGCCCAAAGTGTCCAAAATCTACTCCAATTCCTTACCCAGGTCTACGAGCTTATCCATTCTTTTGGTAATTTGGGGATATAGTTCCTTCAGTTGAGCCTTAATTGAGCTCCTTAAAACCTCAATTGCCTTTGATTTTTTTTCTACCTTGGTCAGAACCTTGTCCCTCTCTACCCTATTCCCTTTGTTCTTTTCCTGGAACTCTTTCATCTCTGCTTCAAGCATGGCAACCAAGGAGCTCGCCACCTTATCTCTATCTACGCATGTGTCATATGCAACTTCTACAAACTAGGTAGTGACCTTAATCTCCACGAGTACTTGGATGTACTCAGCAACAGTTTCTACTACCTTCAATCTGTCTTCCTCCTTCAAGCACACAGCCACTTCTTTTACATATTCCAGTGCCAAGGGTTGCCTCTCCAAAGTGACGATGCTCATTAGGTCTTCTAAGAATTCCAAGGTTGATGCATAGCTCTGAGGGATTAGAGTTAGGTTAGGGTACTTTAATACTATGGCACTCTTGATCGACTCCACCTTCTTTTAGATCTCCTGCACCTATACTTTTTCCTCCTTTAACTCGTGCCTTAACTGCGCATTGATTAATTCCTCCTATTTTAAACTCTTGGCCTTCTCTACTAGTTCTTCCTCCTTCTTCCCCAACTTTTCCTCCAATGCTCTGATTCTATCATTTCACACGAACAAACTAGCCTTGGTCTCAACCGCAACTTTGTTCAAAGTGTTGCATACTTGCTCTTCTGAAAGTTCCTAAGAATTTACTAAGGGGTTGTCTCCCTTAGATTCTAGCAGACTTTAAAGTCTGGCTTGTCAATGTGTGACTCGAATGCCCAAGAGAGAATCTTCTTGGTCTTGGGGTATGTGTCATCCTTCTCAAAATAACCCATGGCTATAATCCTTTCATTGGGTACGGTGCTCTAGAACTGTGTGCACAACACCTTCCTTGTGTCATCCACATAGCCCATTATTTGTCTCTGGTCTGTATGCAGAGTTCTCCTACTTGAGTGCGCGCATTTGAGGAAGCTAACTATTAGAGTAGGGCCTTCTAGGCTGTCATGCTCCTTCTCAATGCTCTCCTCCTTCCCTTCCTTAAGCACTATGTTTGCGTTACGCTCTAACTCTTGATTTACAAGGACTTCGAGCATAATTTTTGCTTCTCGCTCTAGTAACTCAGTAATCTACTCTTTTTTTAGGCTTTTGGATCCCTGCTCCTTGGCATCCTTCTCATCTAACTTTGTGTCTTTGGTTCCTTCCTCATCTTGTGTTCCCTTGCACCGCGCAAATACAAACTCTTACTTCTCCTCTCCGCTCTCTTCCTCCGAGTCATAGACACTAAACAGATGTGGCTCTTTGTATTTCTTAGGCTCTTCTTCCTCGTCACCACCCCCTTCACTCTCATCTTGTCCTTCCCCCAAGTACTTCTCCAAGCTGTTGGTCACATCCAAGTCAGCTTCTTCATCCACCCTAGGCTTCTTCCTAAGAGGTGGCTTCTAATCAGGAGATTCAACCTTTTCTTCCTCCTTCGACGACTCTTCCATGGTGGTGGGTTGTTTGGGCACCTCTACTTCTGGCATCTTCTCTTTCACCAGAGACTTCTTTCTCCATATGTAGGTGTTTGGCTTGGCACTTGTAGATGGCATGCTTACTATCTGAGAAATCAGCACACTTGGTTATCCTTCCTCTCCTCTCCCTCTCTTCTTAGACATCGGCTTCTTCTTCCCCAAGGGGTCTTCAGGTATAGATATTTCATTCTCCAAATACATGCCCTTTTCAAACTTCATCCTTATGCACATGTACACGCACGTCTCAGATCCTCCAGCGATAGGAAGAATTATTAGCCTAGTCATTTGGATCTCATGTGATACGTACTTCTCTATATACATGTGCTTTCCACCGGGGTAATTCAACTTCTTCCTCATCTCCCTGTGTTTCTGGTCAAGCCTGCCTAGTTCCACCCTTAGCTTATTTGATTCTTTAAATCTGTTTACTCCTTCTTAGAATTATTAGGAAGTGAACGCGAAAAGAAGCTTGCACCAAGGGCTCCATGATTCGTCAATAAGCTTGAATCTACCGAAGCAGTAGTGCTGGTACACTGCAAACTCATCTTCTCCCTTAGTGGCTACTGGGAGTTGTTCAGGGATCCTCCATTCTACCCCAAATGCATTCCTCAAGTGCATATACCACTTTTCCAACCGTGCTTTGTGGGGAGCCATCATTGTATCACAAACATACTTCTCACACCTCTTCACGGGTGAAGGCTCTTCGGCTGGGGTACTCCCACATGAACTTGTCTGAGGCATCTGGAACTCTAATTTCTATGAACACTATGGTGAGTAAGACATTTCCAAAGAGGATCTTGTCCCCTTCCTTTGCGCACTTAACAATCTCCTCTATAATGTACGCTAATAAGTTGTATATCATTCCCTCTGCAATCTTCCTGCAGACATGTAGCCAAGGTTTGTTGACCTGCATCCATCTTTCTTGGCCATTCAACTTACTCACCAGATGCGCGGCCATCTTCATAACAAGGTCCTTGATATCTAAGATATCATAGTACCGTGACCCCTTCTTGCAGGCATACTCAATGACGGTTTCTTGAATAGCCTCCTTATCGCCAAGGTCATCTTCTAGGCTATCTCCCTAAATTGTGAAATCAACTAGGGAGTCAAATGCATCTTGTACCCAACAAAGTGGAAGTAGTCTTCATGCACCCGAGGCATCAACCACTGGTACAAGTGATCTGGCTTCCCAAAATAAGGTAACTCATAGAGTTGCAATAGCCCTGCCTTCACCAATTTAACCTTAACCTCATCATCATATATGGGAAAACCTTCAGGTGTTCACTTTTTGGTGGGGTGTACTAATTCCAACGCCATTTCTTTCTCTATGGTGTTTGTGCAGTGATTATAGTCACTAACAGGTATGCTTCTCAAGTGGGATTCCCATTCCTTTCCCATCACCACCCCATCTAGGTATTACATCTATACATATCATTCTTCCTTTGTGTCTACTTTGAGTTCTGGTTGTTTTGCCTTAGCTTTACCCTTTCCTTTCTTGGGTGCCATGGTTGAGGTATTTTTATTACTCCTACCCTCACTTTGTTACTTTGTCTTTCTTCTCCCAACCTTCGATCTCAAATCTATGATATAACTCTTCTAAACCCATGCCCTAGTTTTTCGAACCCTAACTTGGATAAACTCTTCATAAGACAACATCTTTTCAACTCCTTTCACACCCGTGTAATTCCTTCTGGTTCGCAATCTCAAACTGGCTCTTCACATTTTAATCACACAGATCTTCCACACGATCGAATCTAAAAACCCTAGTTTATAACACTCACTTATATCTCTAACTCTTCATTAAATGCTACTTTACCTACCCCATACTTTGTTCATTTAATGCATCTTTTTCAAATAAAGTTTTTCTGTAGTGCCTTCACTCATGCACCCTTCCTGTGTGAAAAATCCTCCAACCTTCTAGCGCACAACCCAACCAACCTGACAAGAGACTCTTGCACGCACCTAACCTACGCTAAAGGCACTTCTTCTGTCCAGATTCTTGCTTTCACCTACCTCATGTTAATTTAAATGCACTTCCTTTTCCTTTGTACGTGGGATCTACCAGTAGATTTATCCTGGCACTAACCATTCTATCTTTTCTCTTCATCTACCTCTTTCAACTAGGCTACACAACAAGGATCTTCAACATAACTTCCTTGGTACTTTAATCATGCGCTTCTTCACTTTTCTCCACCCCACACTTAAATGATGTGTAGTCCTCTGTGCACTCACAAATTCTCCAAAAATAGCAATAAGGTTACCGGCATCTAAGGCACAAAACAACAATGCAAAAGGGAAACACAAGAAAGGGAAAATGCATAAAGGAAACTTCTAAACTAACTAGCAAAACTACCTTATTTACAAACACCAAGAAGACTTATTTATAGTAGGGATTCAACCTACTGCCATTGAAGTGTCTAGAAATCTTCGTCCCATCAAGCACTTGTAACTAGCATGCACCTGAATCAAGGATGTATGAGATTGTGTAGGGACCCAACCAATGGACTTTCAACTTTCCAGGATGGCATAGAAACTTGGAATCATATAGCAACACCATCTGCCCAACCTTAAACTTCTTGTTTCTAATATGGTGATCATGCTAAGCCTTTTGCTTTGCCTTTTCCGTTGTTTTTCTCCAATGGGCAAGTGATCGTCTCTCATCCAATTTCATTAGCTCATCAATCCTTTCTTCTAGAGCTTGTTCATCAGCTAAACCTCCTACACGTGCTATTTGCAGAGAAGGTAACATAAATTCAATCAGAAAAATGGCTTCTACACCAAACACCAATTGAAAAGGTGTGGCTTTATTTAGTCTTTTATACGTAGTCCTGTAAGCCCATAACATTGCCGATACTTGTCATCCTAATCTTGTCTTCCAACATCACATATTTTGGTCAAGGTATGACTCAGTATTTTGTTTAATGCTTCCGTGGTTCCATTCACTTGTGGGTGATAGGGCATAGTCTTGTGATGAGCCACCATGAACTCTAATAACAGGATCATCACGGTCTCATTCAGAAAATGTGTACCCCTAGCACTGGTCAAACTCAACGGACATCCATACCTCTTGATAATGTTCTCCAATAAGAACCTTGCCATTATTGTTGCCACATAATCTTTAGTTGGGGCTGTCTCTGCCCACCTTGTGAGATAATCCATACAAGTGATGACATAACGTGACCAAGTCCTATGCATTGTTGGTGTAATAGATCCCACAAAATCTATCACCCATTTTTTGAAAGGCTCCACGTTAGGGATAGGACACAAAGGCATTTCATCTATCCTTCCTAGTTTTCCAATGTGCTGACAATGGTTACATGCTTTACAATAATCTCTAAAATCCATGTATAAGGTTTCCCACCATAATCCTGCCATTAATATCTTATGCGTAGTGGCATCACCTGTGTAATGCCCACCCACACTTCCTCCATGTGCTTCCTCCATGATGGCCAAGCGATCATGCTCTAATAAACACCTGCACAAAACTTCATCTCATCCCAACTTGTATAAGTCTCCACTAATCAACATGTAGGGCATGACGCGTATGACCAACTGATTCTTTTCCAATGCCTTCATTCCATCTGGTGAAACACCTTCTTTTAAAAATATTGCAATCTCCTCCAAATCTGAGGGCACGTGCCATAATCTAAACAATTGGGCATCGGGCATTGCTTCCTCAATAATTTTCACATCCCCTCCTGAATCAATCCTTGACAAGATGATCAGGCCCACAATTGATTTTTCCGGGCTTCACTACAACGGTTAATTCAAACTCTTGAAACAACAACACCCATCAACATATGTACCCTTGAAGAACAGGCTTGTTTACCAAATACTTTAATGCCATGTGGTCAGTGTAGAATACAAAGGGTGTTGCTAGCAAATACTGTCTAAACTTGAAGAGCGCATAGATCACTGACAATGCCTCATGCTCGGTAGTGGTCTAATTTTTCTCTGCTAGTGTTAACTTTCTACTCGCAAAATAGAGAGGATGATCAACAATCCCCTCACCTAGTTATGCAAGCACTGCTCCAATGGCGGTTCCTGAGGCATCTACATGGACATGGAAGGGCTTGTCCCAAGAAGGAAAACATAAAATAAGCACGGTAATAAGCCTATCTTTTAATGTATCAAACGCCCTCTGCTGTGTCTGTCCCTAATGGAAGGTACTTTTGTGTCTAAATAGCTCCTCTAGAGGCACAGCGATCTTGTCATATCCTTTAATGAACTTCCTGTAATAGCCCGTATGCCTAAGGAATCTATGCACTGTGCTCTAGTTAGTAGGTTACCTTAACCCCACAATAAATGCAACATTAGTGGGATCTACCAGCAAGCCCTCCTTAAGTATGATATGCCCAAATAGAGTCCCTAACTGAGTAGTAAACACACATTTCTTAATGTTGAGGGATATCCTCAACTGCCTACACCTTTCAAACATTAATCTCAAGTTGTCACAATGGTCCTTAACCATACCATATACTGTCCAATCATCCAAATAGACCTAAATAAATTTATGGATGAAGTCCTAGAATGTTTGCACCACTATGCACAAAAAAACAGCAGGTGCATTCTTCAATCCAAAGGGCATGACCGTATATGCAAAACTTTCCCACTTGGTGGCAAAATTTGTCTTCTCCTGGTCCTCCTTTGCAATCCAGACTTGGTGGTATCCTAAAAATCCATCTGTAAAGGAATATATTTCGTGCCTAGTGAATCCTTCCAAAATTTCTTTAGTTAAGGGGGTCGGAAATGGATCATTGACACAAACTACATTCAATTCCCTATAGTCCACACAAATCCTAATCCGCCCATCCTTCTTGATGTTGATTACCATCAGACTTATCCATTCTGATTCTTCCACTGCCCCAATGATCCCAGAAGCTATCATCTTGTATGTCTCCTCCTTAACCCTCATGCATAAATTGGGATTCATCCGATAGGGCCTTTTTCTAACCGGGTGTGCACCATCCTTTAGTTTTATCTTCATCTCCTCTAAGGAATGTGAACGCCTTTGAGTTCATGGTACCCGCATGGGAATAAATCCTTAAATTCACGTAGTAGATCAATGATCTTTGATACTTCCTTCTCTATCCAGTAATCCCCAATAATAGCTTCCTTAGGTTCTTCTTCTAAACCAATGTTAACTTTTTTCATCTTTAAAGGGTCATGGCAGACATGCACGCGAGCATCTACATTTTCCACTACCTCACACGTTCCTACAAAATGGCTAACATCTAATCTTTCCGATTCCTCTTCATCAATCACATATACTAACTTTCCCTTATCTTTTTCCAAACATGCGCACTCAAGCTGTAAGTCTTCTATTTCCTCAACTTCTTCAAAGTACGCCTCCAATCCTAGTTTAACTAGTAATTCCAACAGCCTATCTTCCATTCTGGCACTAACCCCCATGGTAAGGCACTTGATACCCTATAAGGCCTTATCAATCGATGGCTTGGTACTCCAATACTCAAAGGTTTGAATAAGGTTAGCCATGAGCTCTTGCCAATTCCTTATCTAGTGGCATGTCTCTGAATGAATGTACCATGTGTGCGCGTAACCCTACAGTGTAGAATACAACTTGTGCACATAGAGGGATGGTGGAAAATCTTCCGCACCTTATCTCTAGACCTGTTCACACTCTTAGATATGGAAAGAGGCATGCTCCTTCCCATGGTACTCCTTGATGATGGTGGGTAGATTACTTCTAGAAAATATGACAGAGAGAGCAATCCTTACCTTACGCCACTCTAAAAGGCTCTCCCAATGTGTGGCCCAACAATGAGCTGCTGTGCCAAGCAAGACATAACTTAACATCTCCCTCCATTCCTTCTCATTCTTCCACTCAACTTCTACCTCTTACAGAAATATCTCAGGGAAAGCTCCTCCTGAATACTTGGGAAATTCTTTTCCTCCAAGGTGCCTAACAGTGTGCACCTTTGTTACCTTGGTCTCCGACCCTCTTAACTACCGTCCCATTAATTCATAAGTTCCATGTGCCCAATTTTCACACGCCAGGCTGGTGGTATCACGTACTAATTGAGCATCTTTAAACTAGGTAAATCCATTAGTAGGGTGTACCATCTCAGGGTCTCTGATTGAGAACACATAAATTTTGTCCAGAACTTCTTCCCCCAATGGTTCAATATAGGGTGTTGACTTCCCATCAACCAAGGGTATAATGACCCATTCCTCTTTGTTCTCGAAGCCGATGTACCCTTTGTTGAACCAAAGGTCTGCATTATTTTTGTAACACCAAGGGCACCTAAGTAGTGCTGGGAAATTTTCTGCCTCGGCGAGCACCAAGACTTCGAAGTCCCCAGTAAACTTGGCTCCCTGAATAGTAATAGATACATCCTTCAAGACACTGATGGACATTTCCTTAGTTTTTTTCCATGTAGAACACATTCGAAGATGGTTGTAATGCAGGTCTCCCCATCTGATGCCATGCATTTAAAGTTAGAACATTAACCTCTGCATCAATGTCAATGAGTATATTACTAAGGATCCATCCATCTACAACTGCATTCAACGTAATCTCCTTATCATAGTCGAGGTTGTGAGGGGGAAGGTTCGCATGCAATACATGTCTCTCATGTTCTTCTCTAGCACATGGTGCCTTCTCTCTTAACCAAGATCCTAGGAAAGGAATGATGTTCTCCTACCTTAGCATTTTACACACCTCCTTGACCTCATCCAGGTCATCCTTTTGCACCTCAACTCTCCTTCCTTATTCCTCCTTTCTAGATTGCTCCTTCAGACACTAGATCTCCCCTTGCAAGATTTAAATAACATCCATGGTGTCTTGATATATCTCCTTCTGATGCACGGGGTCTAGATACTTTCCATGAATGACCTCCTCCCTTGTAACCAGGGTCTTCAGTCTTGGTACCTCTCTTGTACATGTGGCTTCTACCCTTGTTGTTACCAAGACAAGCTCCAATCCTTCATCCTGTGTTACACAAGGAATCCATTGTATGTCTACCTTCTTGATGTTGACCATCACAACACCTTTTTCCTTCCAGTGCTACTGATTTATATGCTCAAATAATTATGGGAAATCCTCATAATTATGCTTCTTTCTACACCACAAGCACTGTAACATGTTCGGGCACTCACATTTGTAATGTTCTGTAGATCCATAGTTGAGACATTTTCCATGCGGGAACTCATTTCTTCCTCCATGGTTACCTCATCCACAAAATCCTCCTCAAAAACCTCTTCCACGCATGCCCCCATTTGCGCACTCCTCATAATGGTGATCATCATTTTTAGAACCACTAGTAATGTTGGTTTGGTGCACCACATGATCAATGGCCTCATGAATCTACTCAATGAGCCTATAGTCCTTAATATCATGGTTTATGGAGGTGCAAATCTTGTAATAACAAGATACATTCTTCCTGATCACGTGCTACAGCAAAGGACATCTACTTGCATCATGGTCCCCATGAAAAATCTCACAATCTACTATCACAATGCATACCATCCTCCAGGGGAAATTATCCTTAATGTGCCCCTCTATTTCACAATCTGTGCACCAAAAACCACTGCGAGTCTCATGGACTGAGTTCGTAGATAATTTTTCCAACTGTTTGGCCATAGCAGCAATCTGGGCCTCTAGGAATGGGCTAACACTAGTATCAATACTACCAACCAGCCTTGGCGCATAAGGCAGCTTCTAATGCTTCACGTAGATCTGTCAAAGTTTTATGAGAAAAGGCCCTTTTAAAAGGGGTGATCAATCCTCCAACAAACCAATGTGCATGCTGAGAAGGATGGATATCAAATGATAACTTAGACAAAAGAGTTTTAAAACACTGCATCATACTCCTACACACTCTCCACCATTCCTTATTGAATCTCCTTCAAAGTGCTAATGCTCTTCTACTCGAACTCAGGAATGTGGAACTCTACCAAGAACACATTCTTTAAATCAGTGTAGTCCACCACCATTTGATGAGGGTCATAATTTCTATACCAGCTATGTGTGCGCCCTTGCAACATGGTTACAAATTGACTAGCCTTTTGTTTTGGGGTTGTGATACCCTTAGCATGCCATAGTAGTTCACATTTGTGAACATGTTCTACAACATATCCTCAATGCACCTGTAATCAGGAAAATGCAGAGACATTTCAAAGAATACTTGAGGTGGTGGCTGGGGTCCTTATCCTAAACTAGAGCCTTGGTTTCCCTCTGGTGTTTCTTCCACCCCCTGATCCACCAGGTCCACCAGGTCCTGTACCTCCAAAGCCACCAGATCCACAAGGTCTTGAACCACTAGGTCCAATAGGTCCTATAAGAGTTGTGCTGAGCACTCCCATAGTCCCACTGAACTGTGCGTTGATGGTCTGTGATAATTCCCCACTACCACTACTTTGTCCCGCGCCACTCCCTAGAGGCGAGACTGAAAGCTTGTAGAAGAGACTTGCCCCTTGTCCAAAAATCCTCCTAATACTAGAATATGTGTAGCCATAGAAGAAGGGAATGTAAAATTGTATCTCCTAGGTGCAGATCTATCTCTTCCACTAGTTTTAACTAGATCAATACTTCTTCATTGGTTCTGGGAAACCAAGCGCCAGGGCTTGGTCACTGGGTGGGTTCAGATATATGCCAATGACTCTCCTTTCTCCACCCAATTAGCTCTCACCAAAAGCCAAAGGGATCTCCCTTATGCGCTTTCCAAGATGGGGTAGCATAGACTGCTCAGGTTCCACTTCCTCCACATGAACCTTAACTCCTTCCCGTCTACCATCTCATAGATCCATCACACTAGTAGCCTCACATTGTCTAACAATCACCCTTTCATGTGATTCATTATACTTGAGCCGTATTTCTTCCCTCTCCTTCTCTGTCAATCATCTGCCATCTTCCTCCACCCTAGCTTCCTTACCCAGTGCTCATAATGGTTTAGCCAGCCATTAGGAGCACCTCTAAACTCATGGTAACCATAAATATCTTCATGGCTAGAGGAATAACATGAAAAAACATTCCTCTAGGCTCTCACAGAAATTCAAACTCAGCAACCTCTGGGCAAGAATACATAGAAATGGCATATTCTAGAGTGTAGCTAGCTAGTACTCCTCTCCACCAATGATCTACATCATAGGTCCATGTCAGATCTACATCCTGCAACCTCTGGTAGTCTTCTTTGGTCCATATCCACAATCCATAATACCAACTTGATCTAGATGCATATGCTGAAAGCCATCCATATAACTCTACTGGGAAGCAAAAGAAGAATTTCTTGATATAGATCATGGTAGAGGTTCTCTTCTACCCATCTACATGTATTAAACTCAGGTCCAGTGCTGAATCTCTGAGAAAATTCATCCTCCATACTCTTGAACCATGATTCAACATTTTCCAATGTTAACCGATCCTTCATTACTCTTTACATAGATCATGATGCATGTTATATCCCACTACAACTTTGAAAAGAGGTCTCAGTAACAAAACCAAGATGTAGTCATTTTTACTTTTATCACAAAAGGAAGAACCCCATGTGCACCAGCTTATCACCTAGTAGAAGCTGAGCGCTCACCCGAGGCATGCGCGGGTGCCGAGTCTGTCTTTTATGTGAGTTTACTGTGAAACATCATGTATGATTCAGTGTAATGAGATATTTAGGAAAGGAAGTTAAGACATACAAGCACCCTAGAGCTTAGAACGGCTTCTAGATCCTTGTAGTCACTTCTAAACAGAAAGTGCTGTAACCGATCCCATAGAAATTGTACTAAAATAGAAAGAAAGTTGTACAATCATCCATACTCATAAACATGAAATGAAAAAGAACTCATATGAATGAAATATGTATGCATCAGAATCCATCAATGTTCATATCTCATTTATAAGCTAGTAACCTCATTACATTCATGGAGCCATTACAAAGTAGTCACGGATAGAGTGCAGACCGTAGTCATGTATTATAATTTAGGACTTACGTGGCTAGGCTCTCAAAATAAAGTTTATACCACCCCATACCCTTGTTACATCATTTCCTAGCATAATTACCACAACGTAACAGAGTTCTGCGTAGCTTCTCTTACTGTCTAGAGCTTCCCTCTACATATCTCTATCTATGTATCTCCCTCTTGTCTCTTCTCCCCCAGCAGGCAGCTTGTATATATCAGCCTTATCTGAAATTCCAACTCATCCTCTAGCATCCCCTTAGATTTGATCGCAAAGTGTCTGAAGTGTGGTCCTCAATGTGAGCATGCTCCTCTAGGCCCGAGCTTTCCACTCTTTACTCATGATGCATCTTCTAGAAGCTTCTACCGTAGGCATGCTCCTTCCTAGGCTAACTTGTCACCAGGCTGGCATCTTTATCCACTCCACATGCACAGTCGGGCACATGCTTTTCACGTGCGTCCTACCCAAAATGCCCAAATATGGCTAAGTCCCAAACCTCCTTGGATCATGTCATGTGGGGCACCACATGTTATAGGCCTTAAACCCTGCCCTGCATTCTTTATTCTTGCACGTGCCTTTCAGTCAACTGGAATCCTTTTGTGCCTATGTGCCTTTTTGTACTTAGCCAATATTTTAGGGGACCAATAGTCATATGTCAAACTAGGGAAATTTTTGGCTAAAGCTTATATGAAACAAGATTAATCCTATTAATCTAGTAGTTGACTGTAAAGTTGTTTTTGTATTTTCTGGGGGATCTTTTCAATGTCTTAAGGACTTATTAGTAAATACCTGGGCATTTAAATCATACTATGAAAACTTTATGTGCCAAGGAAACACACTGAAAGATTATTTCTGACAAGGAAACTCACTGAAAGATTTGGTTGAAAGGAAACACACTTTGCAGAATGGAAATAAAAAGACTTGCTTTTGGAAAGTAAACACACACAACTTAGAATAATTAAAAACGGTTGTAAGAAAAATAAGAGGATATATCGAAACACCTCTAGGAACAAGTTATACAACATCGTTTAACTAGAAGAATTAAAAGTGATACAAAATTAATAGATCTAATTTTTTTTCTTCAGAAAATATAAATAAAAAATAGCATGAATATCCCGTCCTAATGGGGGAGTGGGCCCTATGCTCCTCTTGAAATCAGGAATTTAACAACTTCAAATTCTCTCAAATAGGTAATGGCTATCAGATTGATAAAACATTTAGTATTACAAAACATATTGAATCTGTGTAGCATTATATCTATGGATAGCATATTCTCTGTTTTATCTCTCTATTTTGGGCCTATTTTTTTAATCTTCTGTAAGTCTAGTGCTTATATACTCACATGTGTGGGGACCAATCCATAGTTGTCTCTACGATTATGATGAAATTGAATCATGCCCAAAATAGATGCTGAATTTCAAATTGATGATGCTGATCAAACGACTGTAAGATAACTGTAGAAACTAAAATTAGGTCACACTTCCATTGGTCCCCTGTCAAATAAAAACCTTGAACACATACACCTAGCCATGGCCCCCTTCACCCCACTATAATATTAACTTAATGAATTTAATTAAATTAATTCATTATCCTCACCATATTTATTATTCAAATATCCTAAATGGGATAATGCCCACATATCCATCTCATCAAGCCACCTCACCCTAAGACCTATTCTTAGTAAGTTGTCATAACTAACTAAGACCTACCCAAACCCTACAAATCAAATGCCTATATTCCCTCTAACCACATTCCAGCGCGTTAGAAGGAAACTTCCATGCTAATCCACGAAGGTAAACGAAACGAGATCCTAGAAAATCAAGGGGATCTACCAAGCTTCGTAAACCTAGGAAATCCCACCCTAACCAACGACGGTTACCCTTAACCATGGCCGAGTTAAGCTGGAACCATCTGTTGGTTACAATTTAACCCCCAAAACAACCTTATTTTGAGGTTGGAACATTTATGAGAGATAATCACATCTTTTGAGAACCAGTGATGAAACCAGAGTTGTCATGCATGCAAAACTAGACGTTAGTATACACATCAGAGCATCCATATCCCAGTACCTAAAGCAATCACACAACCATCTGTCATTCATGGGATAATCCAGAGGAAGCACCAACACTATGTCAAGTTCTTTCCATTTAATCACCCACCATTACCAACTAGGCATCAAGCTCATACAAACAGTAGGTTTTGTTAACCAGCACTCATCTATTTATCATTTGGTAGATGCTTTTATGTCTATTATTAGCTTTCTTCTCTCATTTCCATTCCCTCATCATCTACCTCCATGCAAATTTGACCATATTTTTATCCATTCCCTATTGCACTTTCCCATACCTGGATCTTAATCATCCCTGTGCATATCTCAGGATCCATACGAATATTACCATTACCCTTCCTATCCTCATCTAATCTTCAGATCTATCACCCAACCAAGTTTTTATTGAGTTTCCTTGTACCCTGACCATACCGATTCGCTAGTTACCCATGACTGTCACCAGTTATCCTAAAATTATACCGGTCATACCATAGCGATGTTGGTCTCTGTGTCTTTTACCAGAAACCAAGAACAGAACTCCTAAACTTCCACCAAATACCCAAAACCATCCTAGAATATCACCATGACCAATATCTAATACCATGAAAGTGATCTTGACCTTCAGATTCAATCATATCCTAGCCTGTTGTGAACGAATGTTGCTTATTGTAGACGAATGAGATACCTAAATCATTTTAACTATAGTAGGATTTCCTTTATTTCTCAGCATTAATTTGCTTTAAATAGTGGATTGACAGTTTTTTAGCAAGTATCACACTTCTAGGATCTATCACATGCTAGGTAGTCCACTACATATATTGTTTAACTTTTATTTGGTGGTCTTGTGTATCCATTTTCAGGTAGTTCCTCCAAGCAAAAAGGAAGCTCTCATGAACAGATGTGGATTTAGAAGTCATACGCGTGCAAGAACCTACAACTAGCATTTCAATAGGTATTCCTCCTAACCCATTACCCTTATTTGTTTTGTCAACATTCGAAGAAACACATCTAGAATCAGGTGAAACAATTTGGCATGCACCCGGTGGGACCCATTTGGGGTTCTTTGAATTCTTTCATTTCTAGGTGAAAACGTTGTATGTTTGTTTCTTTTCTAAAAAGTTCTTACATTAAACTTTCTCCCCTAAAACCTTCTTCTCTTCTATTTTCTAAAAGCAATCATATTTTGGTGCTTTAAAATGAACATTTCTTCCCTTTCATTAGTATTGCATTAGTGAAAAAGCATCCCTTCTCCTGTTCATCTTTTTGTGTCATCAAAATCTAACATTTCGATTTGGGTTTAAAAATCAACTTCATTTCATTCTAGTTTTCTGCATTAGCTCACATTAATTGAGGGAAACCTATACGTTGGAAGTCATTCCCAGCCGATGGTTGAAAAATGAATCATAGAAATCAACTTTCTTTCTCTCTCTCTCTCTCTCTCTGAGTCTTATCCAAACACCACAAAATTGAAAATATACACATTCTTAAACATGACATATTTCCTGGTGGAAGCTGTAGGTGATCACATGATCATGACACAGTGGGCACCCAACTCACTATTTCTATCGAGTCATACTTCAGAGAAAATCCCGCCCCCACCATAACATACCTAAAATCTCTCCTTGTAGATCTCCTTCTTCATAGGAAGCCATCCTCAATAAAAAAACTCTATTCTACAAGTTCATGAGTCAGTCCTTAAAATTTCATAAGCTAAACAAACATAATAGAAAAAGCACTCTTAAGATCATATTTTTCTTAGTGTTTCTGTTTGAGCTTACGTTTTGAGGTCAGAGGTCACACTCTTCATTTTTCTTATTTCTCCTTGCATGCTCCTCATCACAGTTGGTGTATTCCAGCTTCATCTGAGTGTGCCTGGAACATATTCTCATCATTCTCTAGAATTATGGGTTTGATTCCACATCAAATTTTTAACTCACAACCACATTTTCTTCGTCACTGTTTCAATTTCGTAGTAACTGAGTGTCAGTCCAGCCACCATCGTTGGTTACCCTCTGACCGTCATCGGTTTCACCCAACTGGTGTTGGTTCCTCTGTCCATTTTGGTTAACCTACCCAAAAGGACACCTATTCACCTTCTTTGACTATTCAGAGTCTCTACCTCTCTTATCACATTCATTTGACCTGGTAAGTACCATTAACACCTTGCATACTAGGCAGATTATTGGCCTTTTACCTTGTTTTGACCAACTATCCATTTTTCACACTTGACTGACCAGTGGTTACCTGTGACCAATGTCAGTTTATCCTAATCGACATTGGTTATACTATGAAAATATTCTAGATGAAATTTTGTACATAATCCACCTATTATTGCACTAGTTTCTCCTATCTCTACTATATTTCTATGTGTCATTTACAAAAAGATAGTCCAACCATGATCAGTACCTTTTCACATGGTGCGGACGTGTCGAAGCAAAGAAAACGCCCTTATATTCCAGTGCCATTCATCAACCACTCCCCCCTAGTCCTTCACCACCTTCTATTTTATCATCCATGGATCTTACCCAACCTATCCCTATCGCCACAGGTGACGAGGAGTTCACACGAACTCCTTGACCAAAATCCTACTGCCTTGCAGTTTTATCTTTCCCACTCGTCCAATTGAGATGCCTTGGGTCAATTGATATACAACATGCCCGTATATATCCCCTTAAATATCATTCCCACTCCTGACATCGACCCCATCTGGCTCCATGCAACCCTCACCTACTTTGTCCACCTATCATTTCATAGCTAGGCGCTATACCTATAATGACTGCTACATCTACCACATCCATTGCACCCGCCACATCCACTATACCTTCACCAACCACCCAGAACACAAACTCATCCACCCCTATTGTCTCGCATATACTCTATATCTACACAACCACCGCTAGGTGTCGGTGACCCCTACCCCTTTTCAAAAAATCATCCTTTCTATTCAACGTAATCTTTAGCCCCCATTGCCACTAGGGTCACCACGACCCTTCCGCCTCCATATACACACTATCAACAGCCTCCTGTTTCATCTATTATTCACTCTGGGTACATACCCCCTATTTCATTTCCTTCTTCTCAATATACCTATACAGACAGGACCATATACTAGAATGCAACCCTTGTTACATGCCCAACACTAAACCTCTTATGCTACAGGAGGCACCCATCCATCACAACCTACTAATGACCTAATCAAGTTAATGATGGACAAGATGCAGACATTGGAAGCATCGGTTTATGGATCCTGTAACACTCTAACCTACGATGAGATTTGTAATGAGCCTATACATCCATCCATTCCTATCCATTCCATAGCCCATGCATTGGGAAATGCCTAAATTCAACCGTTTCAATAACAAAGAAGACCTGTAACAACATTTGTGAGTCTTTCAAACATGGGTGCTATCTGATCACCCATGATGATGCTTTGCTCTTGAGAACCTTTCCCATGTCTTTGACTGGATCCGCGTTAGACTAGTATAGTGGGTTTCATAGACACTCTATATTCTCATTTAATCAGGTAGCCCAAGCCTTCTTGGAACACTTCTCCATTAACATTGTTAAGAAGGTTACCATGAATGACCTTTACTTTACACATCTGTATGATGATGAATCTATCACAGATTTTTTTTTCTCATTGGCGTAAATCCTGATTAATCAACTCACATTCCAACTACTGCAAACCAAACTCATCGAAATCTTCACATGGGATTATGCTAGGCATATCTCACTGACCCTACAGGTCCAAACTTTCTGAACCTTCGAAAAAGCATTCACCATGACACAAAAGCTAGAGATTCAGGCCATCAAAGAGAAGAAAATCCAACTACGTAATAAGTACTCGACATTCAAGTTGAATGATCACCTCTTATTCTTCGAAACCACTAGAACAATTATTAAAAAGCTAAGGGAACAACTAACGTAGTGGTACTCAAAGTTGGCCCATCTCATCTATTAAAATAGGCTAGCCCCTCATCTAATCTCTCACCCATTCAGACTTTTCAATTCAAATGGGAACAATGGAAATACATCCCAATTGGGGAGCCTTATTCTTCTATCTTAGAAAAGGTCATTAAAGATGGGGCCATCACCCTTCCTCCTATGAAACCACACACTAGTTTTGGCCCTACTCACCCCACACCCACATGGTATAAAGAACAAAACTTCTATAACTATCATCAAGTAAAGGGTCATAGTGATAGAAATCGTACATCACTTTCAAAAACATTGTCCAAGAAATGTTGGAGAAAGGTGAGTTAACTGTGGATAATCCTAATGCATACCTAACAACCAAGACCTACACATCTTCAAGAAACCATTTCCTAATCATGCCCCTTCTGTATGATCATACTAGAGAGACCTCAACTGACGATAGCCATACCCGCAAGGTTCATGTTATTTTCAATGATGCATCCATTTCTTCCCAAGTACCACATATTCCTTCCATCGAGGAAATCCTAGCCTCAAAGTCCTCCACCTGCATGCTTGAACCTAATTTACCTATTCCTCACACCCATAAAGGAACACATTTCATCTCCTTCATCACCTACAGAGGAGCACCCTTTGTCTCCTTCCTCACTCGTAGAAGATTCTTCTGTTGATATCGAAACTACCTCACCTTTGTCGTCTCCACCTAGAGATTCTGTCACCCATGCGTTATTTCTTCAAACCATGGAGGATACATGTTTATTTCTTCCATTCCCATAGAGGAGCACCCATCATCCCCTCCACCTATAGAGGAGTACCCATCATCTCCTCCATCCATCAGAGGAGCACCCATGTCATCTCCTCTACCTATCCAAGGATCTAGTAGAGCTACCTTTACCTTTAGGTAATTATTCTCCATCAGCTACCCAAGATCTTGTAGACCTACTTTTCACTCTCTTACCCACGGAAGCCATGAAGCCAAAAAATTCCTCATCTCTAAGAAACATTTTATGGGAATTACCATTAGGATCCTCGTCAACCTTCACCTATAGACTGTGCCATTCTCGTGCTTAGCCGATCACTTAGATTATGTGGATAGAGCTTTACTTTGGGGGCATTTCTCATACTTTCATGTCTCAACAAAAATGTAGATGTCAGTTGCTGACACTTTCACTATCTACCTAAAAAATATTTTTGCCAATCAAATCGAGCACAACCACCTCTATCACAACTTCTTCCATGACACCCATCATAGCTCAACACACACCCTTACCCATAACCCATACATACATCTAAGTACTAAACTCACACTTACATCATCTTCCTCTACCTAAACACTATTACTACCTTAGGGGTCACCCCAACCACCAGTCTTATTCATCCACCTATCAAACTAGATTTAGCTACATCCTCCAAAGTCAACACAAAACCTAATCTGAGCACCCAAATAGAAGAACCAAGCCCATAGACCTCATACCCCAGCTATGCCAATCACACCTTCATCACCTTCAGCCATTTCTATCCATCTTAGGACCTCATCCTCCTAGCACGGTTAAGAAACCTTTACCCATTAGTAAACCAAAAAAAAAACAGCCCATTCCTACCTTGTAAACCTCTAAGCAACCTCCACCTACTAGTAAAACATAAACACAACATCCCATTCCTTCCTCACATAACCTCTAACATACCCAAGCACTTGACATGATGGCACCTACAACATCCTTACCACCCATTCCTCTCAATACCATTGGTTATCTTCTTCACTACCGACTACACTTCAATCTCTCTCCCTCACACCCCTTGCGTGACCTACGTCATCTACCTTCACAGTCACCTCTGTTATCCCTGTGGGTAACTCATGCCATCTTCTCACCATTTTCACTTTTCCCTCTAGATCTCATGTACACCAATATCACCTTTACCCAAGAAGGTGTAACCTACAGACAAAAATCTGCTACCCTCTAATAAGGCAGTCAAAACAACCATACACCCTCCTACCAGTTCATGTACCATACCCCTACCCAAACAAACATGACCAAAACCTAAGATCACACCAAAACCTAACACCGTAGCTTGACCCACTCCCCCTGCTTGCAAATACTATTCCTCAACAATCAGCCACACCTACGTCCAAACCCACTTTCACTTCCCACTGTGACCCACTAGCAGGATCCTATGACAAAATCTTAACCAACCTCCTTGAGACTTTTGTCATCACATTACCACCGGTCAGACCTTATGACCCTCTTAAACCCAAGCCAAAAAGGGTTTGATGACACTAAAATTTATGCCTACCATCATGTGCCAGGACACGATGTGGAGAACTTGCAAGGCTATTGAAAACCATTTCTTATCCAGTTATGTCCTCCTGAAGGAAACTTTGACGATGATGACCTTCTCGATGAGGACCTCATTTCACCAGCTCCCATTCCCACAGCTCCTATCCCTCACTGCCTACTCAACAACCCATGACCTCCACCCCCACATATCCTAGAACCACCTCTGATATTTGGAATTAACATGGTTTGTATCAATGATCTCACCAAACCTCCACCCAAATGTCAATGTGCCCAACTCATCCCACAAAGTTCCTTCCTGCCACTAGGATTTTTCCCTTCATGTCGTTAAACCTTTCAAGGCTCACCTACCTCGCCTATCTCCCCACCTCAGATCAACATGATCCACATTACCACCCATGCTGAGAAGGATACAAAGGAAAGGAAAAGGAAACTAACTCACCAACCAATCTTATACCCAACATATCATCTACACCCACACCTAAATTAACTATCCATGCGGCCCCACATATCCTATTTCTAATGGAGTCACACATCATGCACGATGCTAAAACAAATACACCAATCCCTCCTTCAAAATGTCCTTATATGACCTCATCCAAACCTCAGAATCCCATCGTTAAGCTCTCATGGAGGTCCTGCAATAAATTGAGGTTTTACCCAATGACTCTACACCCGTAGCCTCCATTATCACACCCCATCATGTCAGCCTATCTCACCAAATTTCTACCTTTATCCACACCTCAACCTACTCACCAAGTATCCTCCCTTAGCTTCTCAGAGGAAGAGATCACACCGCACTAAACTAGATGATCTAGACCCAGCTCTCTTTATCTCTATCCATATCAATGTTATACATGTATGACATATCATGATTGATGGGGGTAAAAGCATTAATATCTATTTCATCCCATGCATTCACTCAAATACACATACCTGATAATTGCATGCATAAACATCCTGTCATGTTGCGTTCATTCAATGATGCTATCACCTCTACACTAGGCACTGTCATTATCCACATTCGTATGGGCCCCCCGTACACTATTCCAGAGTTATTTTACGTCTTGGAGGGGGAATTCCAATATAACCTGTTGCTTGGCAGACCCTGGATTCATGTTCATGGGTTGTGTTCCTTCCACTTTACATCATTGTGTAAAGTTTGAACATGAAGGACACACCTATACCATTCTAACTGATCCATCACCTTTTAAAACATACAACATGCTTTACCGACCTAATGACGTGCTTATACCCATTAAGGCGTCTACCTCCACGACCACTACCACTTCACTTACACCTCCACTTACCAGTATAGCCGCTACCTCAACCGCACATGCCTCCTCCATTCCCACTACTGGCACAACCTCCATGGCCAACCCATCAGCCTCCCAGTCCATTAGCTCCACCTCAACATCGAACTCTGACACATCATCTATTCCAACTACCCACATACCAACCAGCGATCCCTTGGAAGGCATTTTTCAATGCCTCACTCTAGGGGAGTATCACATGTATAGTGTCAACACATTCCTTACTCCACAAGAGTATGGAAGTCTTCACCAACACCCTCATTATGATCACTATGTGTAGGAGAGTGCATCTCCTTTATGGTCCTCCCCATCTTCATACTAGTCTCACTTATGGGGGACTTGATACTATACACATACACACCCGAACCACTGTCACAAACCTGCCCATTTTCTGCTGATTTCCAGTCACTCACCAATAACCATTTTCCCCACACCTTCTTACACCGATGTGTGTGGAAGGGTTTTGGTTTTGGATTTTATGAGAAAGGTTGCCATATTGTTATTTTATATACTACCTACAAACATAACGACTGTAGTGGTATTAGTCTTTGCTGAACCACCTACCAAGAAGGCTCGCATTGAACTCATTGAGGACATCAGCCCTGTCTCCACCTTCACCATCACCATCACCACCTTCACTGACGAAGTCAATGGATCCAAAATCCATTCCTCCTAATATTTTTTTTATAAAACACCATCTCCTTAGGGCCTTTAACTTATCAACGTGAGGCTGGGGATCCTTCCTCTCTTCCCTTCCTGTATCTTGAAATGGTCGATGAAGATACACCTTTGATTAACGTTGTTCAATGTTAGGATGATGAATCTATACTCACCTACCTTGGTGTAAAAGAATCGTATATTCATTAGTCATTACCTTTTGAGACGTAAACCATGTTGAATGAATTGCAACTACCAAGATCAACATTCATACTCAAGAACGACCCACGCATCCTAAAGATTGGTCAATCTTTAGATGGTGCTGAACATAGGAAGCCATCACCTCTTTTCTCAAAGATCATAACCACACTTTCACTGGGTCTTACATAGATATGCCTTATATTGACCCCACCATAGTGGTCCACAATATCTTAACCATTCTTGATGCCAAGCCTGTCAAACAAAAGTTGAGGAAAATGCACCCTCGCATTTCCATTCTTATCAAAGAAGAACTTCAGTGCCTTCTTTCGGTTTCCTTCATATTACCCATTGATTATCCTCATTAGATTTCTAACATTTTCCCTTGTTTCACTCGGAATGTTTCGGCTTCTGGGAATAGAGTTGCTTCTATCCTTTCATTCCTTTTAGAAACAGATGAGGTTAGGGTTAGGAGGAATACCTGTTGAATGTCGAGATGGTGTGCGCGTACCGTAGAGAAAGATCAGGCTGACTGCGGAGAACTCCTTTTTGTCTTGGAAGGACTACCTGCAAATAAGAACACAAGACCACAAGATTTTGATTAAACAATAAATGAGGAAACTGCCTTGGGCCCAGGAAATATAAAACTTCCTTTCGAAGGTGGTCAGTTCCCCTGCTAATATGAATTAACACAAAAGACTGCAAAATATCAATTAAATTATTTTGTTGAACTGGGTAGGGGGAAAGGTTGGTTTTCTGGTTTTGATCAGAGGAACCGATGCCGGTTACTGATAACCGATACCGGTGGGTTATAGGATCTTCTTGGTAGCTATGGTGTTTGTAATGGCTGGTTTTTGGATGGTATTAGGAAATGGGATTATTAGAAGCAAAAGAATGACAGTTAGATGCAATGGCATGTTGGGTAGTGGATTCAGAAACGGATTTAGGAGCACTGAGATTCAAGAAGCATAAGAAATGTTATAACAAAGGACATGCAAGATGTGACTTACTAGTTTTGACCAAGATGCAAGTTGATCTCCTTGGTTGTAAACACTTCTAGTTTCTTTACTCGTCTCTGCTCTGTCAAGTGAAGATCTAGACTCTGTTCCTCACTTGCAATGCTCTTTGTTGATTTAGAAATCCTTTGACCGATCTCCAAAAATGAAATTCTGATCCGTTGTTTTGGTTTGGGGAGCCCATTTACAGGGAACCGATGGTGGTTGCGTAACCGACGGCGGTCGAGTAGGAACCGGCATCGGTAAGGAAAAAGTAGGCTATTTTTAGTAAAATAGCCTACCTTCCCTGATTTTCTCCCGAGAGATCAGTTGCGGGCTTGGTCAAGTGGCTAGAAGGTCGGCTTTGGTTGCGAGTAAGAAGGCATTAGTTATGGATGTGAGTCTAGACCAAGTCATGGGTCTTAATTAGGTTAGTTTAGGGTTAGGGCTAGGTCATGATGAGGTGGCAAAGTGAGGTGGCGGGTAAGGTATGTGGATTTATCAATTACAAGGTAATTAATAAATAATTGTGTAAAGTTTAGGTAATGAGGTTAGGTTGCGAAATGGGATGCGGGTCACAAGGGGTCGTAAGACACAAATTTGGTGTCTACATTAGCCCCTTATTGTCGTGTAGCTTGTTCTGTAAAGATGCGTGGACAATAATATGAAGTGGTTTCTGATGTTAAGGATATAGGTAATCCCCCTCAAATCTATCACAGATTGAGTGAACGGGAAATCAGGGATAGGGTTGATACAGGGTATATGTTGTAGAGAGGATGGTAAGGTGGTGGGGTAGGTCCAAGGAAGCAGATGCATGTTGAAATGCAATAGTATGACTAGGGTACATGATTTGATGAGCAAACCAGCAATGTACAGGCAAAGGTCGATAGTTTATCCAAACAAGGGTGATATAATCCTGGTATCCAAGGCATAGGAAGTAGCTCCAAGGTATATAACAGGTAAGGTACAGGAACGTTTAGGCATGTTCGGAAGTACCAAAAAGGTTGGTTTGGTTGAGATAAACTTCACGGTCTAGGTATGGGGAAAGTTGGTCGACAGATCAAGTCAAGGACCCTAATCATGCTAAAACACGAACAGGTGAGCTCGATTGAACCAAAAACTACCGGATGGGTGGATAAAGTGTATGGTGTTGATTTTGGGTAAGGTATGGAAGTGGTACGGTCGTGGGTTGGGCCAAGTTGTTGGGTGGCGGCCTTGGGTCAGGCCAAATAGTGAGGGCAAGGCCTTGGGTCGGGCCAAATGGGTAGGTTGAGGCCTTGGGTCGGGCCGAATAGGTAGGTTGAGGCCTTGGGTCGGGCCGAATAGGTAGGTTGAGGCCTTGGGTTGGGCCGAATAGGTAGGTGGAGGCCTTGGGTCGGGCCAAATGGTTAGGGTTGCGGCCTTGCGTCGGGCCAAATGGTTAGGGTTGAGGCCTTGGGTCGGGCCAAATGGGTAGGTTGAGGCCTTGGGTCAGGCCAAATAGGTAGGGCGGGGCCTTGGGTCGGGCCAATTGGTAGGTTGAGGCCTTAGGTCGGGCCAAATGGTTAGGGTTACGGCCTTGGGTCGGGCCAAATGGGTAGGTTGAGGCCTTGGGTCGGGCCAAATAGGTAGGGCGAGGCCTTGGGTTGGGCCAATTGGTAGGTTGAGGCCTTAGGTCGGGCCGAATGGTAGGTTGAGGTCATAGGTCAGGCTGGACAAGTGAACAAATGTTGCGCAGCAAAGGTGGATAGAGGCGATATGGGTGAAAAAGAGGCAAGGAGTAAGTAAGGGCAAAGAATGGGGTGAAAGTTGGGTAGCGAACCGATGTTGATTCTACATGACCGACATCGGCTAAGAGACCGATACCGGTTCCTTAGGGTAAAATGAAACCGACATCGGTTAAGGTCGAAAAACCTATAAAAAGAAAAATACAGCCTTTCATTGTCACTTTTTGTTATTTGCAATCCAAATCGACTTGTCTGACGTGGAGACTTGGGATTAGAGGCTAGATTGAGTGAGGTGGAGCTATTGTATTGGCGGAGAGAGTTGATAGTGGGCCCGATTGAGGAGGAGGTAGCAGGTGATTGGCCAGGGACCCAGTAGATCAGGATTGGAGCCATGGCACAGGCAGGAGGAGCTGGAGGGGCTAGACCGCCACCACCCATCCCACCACGATGATGTGTCGTCGTATCGGTAGGTTCTAAACTCGTGATGTTATGCATTGAAATGGTTATTAGGCTAAATGGGGGGTTTGGGTAGGAATTTGTATTTTGTAGGAAATAATGAGTAAATGGAGGTAATTTGAGAAAGGGAGAGGGTAGATAGGTTAGATAGGCTAAGGTGGGTAGGTGGGTAATTTTTTAGGGTTTTGGGTGGGTAGATGGGTAGAAATAGGTAAAAAAATGGGTTTTGGGGGCCGCGCGGGGGTTCGGCTCCGGGAGAAGACAGTGACCGATGTCGGTCACTAAGCGACCGACATCGGTCGCACAATTTTAGGGAAAGGGAGGGTTGGTGACCGGCGTTGGTCATGTATCGGCCGGCGTCAGTTGTGGGTTTATGTAGGGGTTAGGTTGGGTTGAGGGTGGGTGCGGGGTTGGGTTGGGTTAGGTGTGGAGAAGGGTTAGGTGTGGGGGTTAGGTTTTGGGTTTTTGGGTTGGGTTGGGTTGTGGGTTTTTGGGTTGGGTTGCGGGTCGGTGTGGGGGTTGGGTTAGGGGTGGAGAAGGGTTAGGTGTGGGGTTAGGTTTTGGGTTTTTTGGGTTGGGTTACGGGTCGGTGTGGGTGTGTGGGGGTGGAAGGTTGTTAGAGGGGGGCGGTAGAGAGTCAGGGTATGGTCGGGGGGATACAAAAGGGGGTTTAGATGGTAAAGTAGATGTTATAATAAAGAGTAGGTCTAAGAATGTGGGTTGGTTTTGCAGGCACGTCAGCAGTTGACGATGCGTGATAGGATGCCTCCACTATTGAGTCGGATGAGGCCACACGTATCTGCGGCACATTGGGCCATCATGCGCAAGGTGGGACTCGGCGGGGTCCAGAGGTACAGAGCGATAGAGAGGGATCACAGCCTGATGGTCACCCTCATCGAGAGATGGGATCCGGCGGCCAATGTGTTCCATCTTCCGACTGGGGAGATGACCGTCACATTAGAGGATGTGTATCGCATCCTGCGGCTACCGATCGAGGGAGAGGCAGTCTTCCAGGTAGATTCAGAGACTGCCATGGACAGCATACTGCAGGTTTTTGGGGATGCAACCGCGCTTCTTACGTATCATAGCGCGAGCATTGGATATGGTGACATGTACCGCGCACACAGACATGAGACATGGCTTGCCGTGTTGATGATGATAGGGATCACCTGCTTTGCCCTCCCGGATTCAGAGGGAGGCCGCTTCCCACGAGCATTGATGGGGGTGCTATTGGAGATGGTGGAGGAGCACACCTGTTTTGCATGGGAACCAGTGTATCTGGTGCAATTATATAGGGAGTTATGGGGCTATCGCCGGAGGAGGCGATTTGGTATTTGTTCTACATTTTTGTTGCACTGTTGGGCATACGAGCACATCGTATGCATCAGGCCAGTAGGGCTACCCTAGCAGCCAGGGCCACAGGTCGTATACCGATATGGCTTTCAGAGGTGGTTGGGAGTCGTGGGCCAGCCGCGAGTAGTTGTTGCAGGTCGGGATGTGGCCTATTATAGACACTTGCTAGAGGGCCTTACAGTAGTAGACATTGTATGGAGACCCTACAGAGGTCACCATCCTGGCAGAGGAGCCCGCGTACAGCTGCGCCTGATCCAGTATACATTCTGGATAGCAGGACGGAGGCCGGGAGAGTACGAGCGGATACCCCTAGAGAGGGTACGCAGGCAGATGGGGCTACGACAAGACGAGCCACCTCCCTTCCCTCGGTACAGGAGGGATGATGTAGAGGCCCCACTGCCAGCGCCATAGCCTTGGGATCTAGACTGGGTAGCGGAGAGACTAGCAGGTGAGGGTGTGGATGATGCCGGGTGCACGGGAGCATACAGGGTGTGGTGGGTTGGTCAGAGAGCAGTGAGGATAGTACCGCCTGCGCAGCCAGACTTGGCTGCAGTTATAGGAGAGAGGGATCAGCTCAGGGGTCAGGTGCAGCTCTTACAGGGGCAGCTAGCTGCTGCGCAGGCACAGATAGGGGCCTTACAGGTGCAGCTAGCCCAGGCTCAGGCACAGGCACAGGTAGCACCACCACCAGCACCACAGCCACAGGTGCAGGTACAGGCACATGCAGCACCACCACCAGCACCACAGCCACAGGTGCAGGTTCAGGTACAGGCAGCAGCAAAGGTACCAGCACCACCACCAGCAGCGGTACAGCCACAGCCCCAGGCACATATATAGGTAAAGGTACCACAGCCACAGGCACCACCAGCGGCACCCGCATAGGCAAAGGGGGCACTGGTAGTAGGTGTCAGGGGACCAGCCCCAGTACCTACGGTGGCTCGAGAGCGTTACATGGAGGCTAGAGCGGAGGCCCGATATTATCAGGATATTCTTGATGGTACCGGGGCTGATTATCAGCCCTATGCGGCACATAGAGCAGAGACCTCTCGGAGCCAGAGTTCTCAGGGAGGTGCAGCCATAGCTGGAGGGTCCGTCACAGGCAGGAGGCGAGAGGCACCACAGGGACCAGCAAGGAGAGGTGCCGAGGGCGGTGGGGAGAGCTGAGGGATCCCAGACATGGCTTTTTTATTTAGAGATGGGTACCGGTCTGCGAACCGGGTGTATTGATAGAGGCCTGCGTGCCTATGTATTATTCATGTATTCATTTATTCATTTATTGTATACCGGCCTGCTAGCCGAGTAGGGTTTGTATAGTGGATACCGGCCTGCGAGCCGAGTCGAGATTTTTTTACAGTTATTGCGGCCTGCATGCCAGCTTTGGTGGATTATGAGATCACAGAGGCCGCGATGTAGGGCACATTGTATTTTTGAAAATTGGTATATATATATATATATATATAGATGATGTTTTGATCCATATGTAGTGTTCAAAAATGTGTTTAAATATTTTGTTAATGGTTTGCTAATATATAATGTATGATAATTTTAGTGGGCATGTTGATAGATGGATGATGTTGATTGTTTTGTTTTTGTTTTTTTGTACGTATATATGAATGACATGTGATGTGATGAATTGTTGGTTTTGTGACATTGTGATATATGTAACTGATGAGTTGGATTCAAATGATGTAGAGATTGATAGTTTCTTGAAAGTCGTAGTTGATGGTTGTGTATTTGTATAAAATAAATGATGTTTAATGAAATTGTAATGATATGATGTGTGGTGGATGAAAAAATGTGGTAAATGGTGTGGTTATGCAGGAAAGGAGGCGGGCGCGACAAAAATTTAGGTGAGAAATGAAGAAAAGAACGCTGTTGATAAAAGGTAGGTGTGTAACCGATATCGGTTAAGGAACCGATATCGGTAGCTGTCAGATCGATATCGGTTAAGTAACCGATACCGGTTATTTAGGTATGAGCTTTTCTAAAAATAGAAAAGATAGGGTGGCAACTTAAGTTTTAATTTTAGAGCCATGCAAGAGGTTAAATACACGAACGCGATGCTTTTTGACGACTGAGACAGGTATTTTCATGAGAGATTTGAGTGATAAGGAGAAGAGAGACAGGAATTTGTATGAGAGATTTGGGTGATAAGAAAAGAGACTGGGAAGGTGAATGCGATCGGAGATTCAGAAAGTAGAAAGGTGAATTTGAAAAGAGTGGTGATAATGGCAGGACAAGGAGAAACATCCAGCAGGCAGGGACAAGAGGGAAGAGAAGGGCCACCTCAAGCTACTGTAACCCCAGAGGTAAATGTTTTGGTTGTGATTTGATTTTTGCATGTGTTATGAATAAGAGATTAAGTGGGTAGATATGAAGAAGAAAACATGATAGCAAGGGTTATAAGTGAGGTAAGTGTTACGTGGTAGGTAATCACAGGTTTCGGGTATGTCTATGTATACAGAGAGGAATAAACGAGAAATTTAATGTCGTAGATAGGTGTTTTAGGCAAGATGTATGTAATTGACAGTGACCGGTAGTGGTTAGGAATAACCGGTATCGGTCACTCAACCGATATCGGTTATGTATAACCGATACCGGTTACTGGAGAAATTTCCAGAATGTTTGAAAAACCTTGACGGATTGAATGGTTGTTTGTTGTTGTGGTGTATGCAGGAAGAGGCAGGATTGAGGATGAATGATAGTGTGCCAGCGCTGTTGTCACGAATCCGAGCGGATGTAACACCAGCTGAATGGACATTGATAAATCGTTTGGGGTTAAGTGGAATCCGCTATTATTCACGAATCGCACGTAATCATGCTATGTTGCAGGCATTGATTAAGAGATGGAATCCCGAGACAAATACCTTTTATCTGCCAACAGGGGAGATGACAGTAACATTGGAAGATGTGTTTCGGATTTTGAGACTCCCTATTACAGGAGAACCAGTATATCAGGCACTACCTAGTGCGGCACGGGGAGCGATAACAGCAGTATTTGGTCCATACGCACGAGATTTGACACAGTGGGGTTTATCTTTTACATATGGGGTAATGTATGCAGCACACCCTGAGGAGACAAGGTTAGCAGTGATATTAATGATAGCGGTAGGGTATTATGCGTTACCGAGGGTGGAAGGGGGAAGATTTCCAAAGGCATTGATGTGTGTTATTTGGGAGATGATAGAAAGGAACGTGACTTTTTCATGGGCACCTGCATATTTGGCGGAGCTATACAGGGGTTTATGGGCTTGTAGGCGAAATCACAGAACGACACTGGATTTTTCATACTTATTACACTATTGGGCCTATGAGCACATTGTTTATGTGCGACCAATAGGCCGACCCATCCAGTCAGGAGAAACCGGAGTGCAGAGGTTGGGATTCAGACGATGGGTCCAGACAGAACAAGAGGCCAGATCCCAAGCCGTGACGGGTGATATTGAGTATTACAGGCAGGTATGGGAGAGAGTGATGGTTGCGGATATCTGTTGGAGGCCATACGGGAACTATATGGTGACAGAGAGCATAGCTGAGGAGTTGAGGGGTGTAGAGCGATTGAGGTGGATCGCAGGGCACAGGCTGGGTGAGTATGAGAGGATTCCTATAGATCGCGTGCGGTGACAATTTAGATTTGTGCAGGATATACCCCTGGATTATAGACCATATATGAGGATCGACGCCGAGGCAGCATTCTCACCTCCCCGGCCAACACCTCCAGAAGGGCCTGAAGAGGTAGCAGCCGATCGCAGGGTAATGGATGCGGGAACGACAGAGGCCTATAGATTATGGTGGGTAGCAGAACTGTGAGGTGTACGTCAGCATCCTGACATAGTGGTGATTATAGCAGAGAGGGATCGTCTGCAGCGTTTGGTTCAGCAGCTCCAAATGCAGGTGAATGAGACAAGAGGATTGTTAGTGGTTGCAGAGTCACGGGTGGGGAGACTAGAGGCTGGAGTCCTCCATGCGAGAGGGCGTATTCATATGTTACAGGAGAGATTGGCAGATCAGTGGGCGGTACCAATAGCCGTGGTACCCTTGAGGACAGAGAGACCCGGTGAGAGGGGTCGACGATCACGATCATCACCTAGTTCGGGATGAGGCGTGAGGGTCTGAGTAAATGTTAGCAAGGTATAAGAATAAATAAGGATGCCGACCTGTGTGTCGATGATAGAGAAGATGTATTTGTTTAACATCTAAATAAAACTGAATATGTATGTTGATTTGAGTTGCGATAATAATAAGATTGGTTTGTGTTTTGATTTTCGGTGTTTTGAAAAAGGATAAAGAGGACTGTGATTAAATAAAAATACACAAAAATATTTATATTCACCACACAAGATAGGTTATGGTATGGGATGGTCGAGCTAACCTTGGGAGACCCCATGTCTCCGAAGTGCTGCCTACATAGCCCATTGCACAAAGCAAGGAGGGGCCTCAGACCGATGTAGTTCTCCCTTAGGACCAGGGAGAGATGAATTCAGGAAATTTGGGTATGGTTAGGCAATTTGTTGGTTGATAAGAATTTGATGTTGATAGGGTAATGTTGTTGGTGTTGGTAAGGTATGGGCGATGTTGATGTAGGTATAGGTAAAGCGAAAGTTAGCTTACCCAAATAGTAGGGAACCGTATCCTGATTAAGGTCAACACACAATCCTAGAGTCGAGCAAAAGAGGCAAAAGTGTCCCGTAGTTGAGAAGAGCTAAACAAACCACATATTAACATAGGATGAGCTTGAATCCCTAGGTACCTTACATAGGTGAGAAGTCGATAGGTGAAAAGAGTTGTATAATCACAATATATCGGATATACGTCACGTCCCTTGAGTTGAAACAAATGGTGAGGTGAGGTGGATGATATAGCTGAGGTACGAAGAACTTATTACAAAGTGAGTGTTCTGACGAAAGAGAACCTACCCTAAATAGACAAGTCCATGACTCAAAGTCCCTTTGATGAGGCTTTTCTTTTATTGAATGCAGACTGATCGATGCGGGAAGTCTACAAGGGATATTGATTGTATTATTCTTGAGGTCTTCACGAAGCTGATCAATGCAGGAAGCTTCTGATAAAGGCTGACTGTGTATAGCTGTCCTTCGAGGGAGCAGTCTATTTATAGTAGCAGATATGATTGTAATGCATAGCTGTCCTTCGGGGGAGCAGTCTATATATAATAGCAGCAATAGTTCGGCATATAGCTGTCCTTTGAGGGAGCAGTCTATATTTAATTTAGATGACTAGATGTTCATTTGGCATGAAGCATCTAGTTTAGTAGGAAGTTTGACTCAAGAAAATCCCATAAGAATACGGCTTATTTTAATACTTTGAAGTCATGGACTAGACTAAAAAGGGGAAGGCATCATCAAGGGGAGGTGAGGATCAAACTATGTGAGCTTGATTGTTATTATGAAGTGTAGGAAACATAGTGTATGTAGTGGTAAGTGAGCTCAAGGGACGAATGGCAGGTAGATAAGAAGTGATATAACACTAATTTCAACAGTAGAATGGTCGAAGATGCAAGGCATTAAGGGGTTCAGGCTCAGGTTTACCATTAAGCGAAGCTAAACGATAAGTACCAGATCCATAGGTATGAGTGATTATATAAGGCCCAATCCAATTGGGAGCAAATTTTCCTCGTTTTCTCTTTTCTAGTTTGGTTACATGTTGATTATCTTTGAGAACAAGATCACCAACCTTAAAGGTACGCTCATGAAGTCGCTTATCATAAGCACGCTTAATGTGTTTTTGATAGATTTGAAGATGATCAAGAGCTGTAAGACGGCGTTCGTCAAGAAGCTCTAATTGGGCTAACCGCTCTTGGCGGAAATCATCGTTGGTGAGAATATCCTGAAGAGATATTCTAAGGGAGGGTATTTGTATTTCGAGAGGCAAAACAGCCTCGGTACCGTATACCAAAGAAAAAGGTGTGGCATTAGTAGAGGTATGAATGCTAGTACGATAAGCCCAAAGGGCAAAGGGAATGTGATCGTGCCAATTTCTTCCGGATTCATTGACAACTTTCATGAGGATTTTGGTTAGTGTTTTATTAGAGGACTCGGCTTGCCCATTGGCTTGTGGATAGTAAGGTGATGAGAAACTAAGTTTGATACCCAAAGTTGTCACAAAGGTCTTGCAACAACTTGTTTTTGAAAGATTTTCCATTATCTGTTATCAGGCGATGAGGAACACCAAAACGACAGATAATGTGGGTGGTTAATGAACTCGACAATTTTTTCTTTTTTGATTGAAATGAGTGGAATAGCCTCCACCCATTTTGTGTAATATTCGGTCGCTGTGATTATCCAACGGTGACGTTGTGAAGAGGTTGGATGAATCTCACCAATAAGGTCTAAACCCCATTGTGAGAAGGACCAAAGATCTCGAGCGATCTGGAGCGGGTGGCTAGGAGTATGTTGAAGGTTGGCATGTTGCTGACACATAACACAACGCTTAACATATTTGTAGCAGTCGTTATTGAGAGTAGGCCAATAATAACCAAGGCGAAGGATTCGTTTTGGCCACGGCAAGGCCGCTAAAATGTCCACCACAGATACCGTCATGGACCTGTTGGATGGTATGAGTGGCCTCCGCGCCAGTTAGACAGCGAAGGAGGATGCCATCAAAGCCACGTTTATAGAGGAGTCCCCCCATGACAACATAACGCGAAACACTTTTAAGAAAAGCACGTTTGCCGTTACTAGTAAGGTTAGGTGGGAGGACAGAGATTGTGAGGTAGTCGTGAAATTGGTGGTACCAGGTATCCTGTGAATTAGTAGACACAGTATTTATCATACAAACTACCGGGGTTGAATAGGATGGGGCAAAAATTTGTTGGACCACAACGAATAATTCAGAGTCAGTTGGCACGGCGGGAATTTGCGAGGCTAAGCAAGCCATAGTATCCGCAAATTTGTTAGTGGAGCGGGGAATGGTTTTGTATAGAATAGTGGGTAAATAAGGCTAGAAGTGAATCCACGTAGTGTTTGTATTTTTGAAGTTCCTCGTTTTTGCATTGGTAGACGCCCATAACCTGATTGACTACCAATTGAGAGTCACCAAAGATGTTGATAGATTTGATACCTAAGTGTAACACAACTTGGAGACCCAGAACAAGGGCCTCGTATTCCGCTGTATTATTAGTGCAAGGGAAATCAAGTCGGAATGAAAGAGGCATAGGTTCAACGTTGAGAGGAATGAGAACAACGCCGGCTCCTCCACCGCGCTGGCATTTAGATCCATCGAAGAAGAGGGTCATTGGGTACGACTCCTCCGTGAGGGAAAGAGTAGCGATGAGTTCGTCAGGAAATGTGAAATTGGTAAATTGTTCCCCCGGTAAAGGAGCTTCTGCAAGTTGGTCTGCGATGGTTTGTCCTTTGATTGATTTCTGGTGGACAAACTCAAGGTCGAGGTTGGCGAGAAGCATGAGCCATCTAGCAATGCGTTGGTTCAGATGAGGTTTGGCATACATGTAATGGATGGGGTCTGTATTGGTGATGACGAAAGTCTTGTGATTTAGAAGGTAGTGTCGGAGTTTGGTGGCCACGAATGATAGGGCAAGGCACAATTTTTCTACATGTGTGTACCTAGTCTCATAGTCCACCAAAGTACGACTTATATAATAAACGGCTTGTTCGTGATTCTCAGAGTCATGATGTGCAAGCATGGCTCCTACAGCGTGGTCGGTGGCGGAAAGGTAAAGGTAGAAAGGGCGGTCGTCTTGGGGTGGGATAAGCACGGGTGGCTGCAAGAGATAGGATTTGAGAGCTTCGAAGGCTTGGTGACATTCTTCGCTCCATTGGAATGCAATATCCTTTTTAAGGAGGTGATGGAAAGGTTGACACCGATCCGAGAGTTGGGAGATGAAATGTCGGATAGATTGGATCTTACCTTGTAAACTACGCAATTGTTTGAGATTTTTGGGTGGGGGCATTTCTATGATAGCTTTGACTTTAGATGGATCGACCTCAATGCCACGCAAAGAGACGATAAATCCAAGAAGTTTTCCCGAAAGAACACTAAAGACACATTTCTTCGGTTGAAGGCGGACAGAATATTGTAACAGGCGATCAAAAATAATTGTTAAAACATCGAGATGTTCACTACGATGTTTAGACTTGCCGAGAAGATCGTCGACATAGTCTTCAAGGATAGTGTGCATAATGTCATGAAAAATGTAGGTCATAGCCCGCTGATAGGTAGCACCAGCATTCTTAAGGCCAAATGGCATGACACGATAACAGAAGGTTCCCCAAGGAGTTATGAAGGCAGTTTTGTGTTGATCGGTAGGGGCAACCAAAATTTGGTTGTATCCTGAAAAGCCATCCATGAGAGAGAGAATCTCATGACCTGTAGTTAGATCAACAAGTTGGTCAATGCTAGGTAAGGGGAAGTCATCCTTAGGGCAAGCGAGGTTAAGATCCCAGAAATCTGTGCATATCCGAAGTCCCCCTGTCGCTTTAGTGACAGGTACGATGTTAGAAATCCATTGAGGATAGTCAATAGGCAAGATGAAGGAAACAGAAAGGATTCGTTGGAGCTCCTCTTTGACCAAGAGAGCAATGCGTGGATGCATTTTTCTCAATTTCTGTTTGACTGGTTTGGAATCGGGGTTCAGGGTGATGTTATGGACGGCGATGGTAGGATCAATTCCTGGCATGTCAGCGTAAGACCATGCAAAAGCTTGGTTGCGAGCACGGAGAAAGGTAGTAAAGGCGGCTTGTTCTGATGTGTTAAGGGATTGTCTAATATTCACAATGTGAGGATCCTCCTCCGTGTGGATATTGATTTCTATGGTAGATTCGTTCAGCATAGTTTGGGTTTCAGATGGTAAGGCTCGTTGAATATAAGAATCATCCGCGCCAAGGTAAGTGAGGATGGATTCATCATCCTGGCATTCAACAACATTAATCAAAGGCGAATCCTCTTCGATCATGTCTGGATAAAGAAGAGGCAAAGAAGATGGGTCGTCATTACCGCGTTGATAAGTGAGAGGACCTATGAAGATAGCATTTATGAAAAAAAAAAGTTAGGAATGATGGATTCAGGGTCTATAGACTCTGCGGGTGATGATGGCAAAGTGGGTGATGATGGTTTGGTAGGGGCGACGTCTTCTTCTTCCAGGATACAGCTGACAGGAGGTGTCTCCTGTGTAGGTGTTTCGGGAAAACCGAGACCACTGCGATCATTGTGTTTACGGGTAGTCACGGGAATGAGTGTATGTCGGCCTTGTTCGTAAAGGCCAAAACCAAAGCCTTTCCACGCACAGCGAGTCAAGAAGGTGAGGGCGAAACGATGATTTTTCAAGTATTGAAAATCGGATTGGAAAGGAACCACACCAAGAGGAGGTTCAGGGGTAATGGAGGATGCGTCAACACCCCCATACGTTAGGTTAGTGCGGCAATGGGGTGGTCCGTAAGAGATTATCTCCCCCACGCGACGGTCGTAGGTGGGATGTGCATGTAATTGTCCGTACTCCTGCGGGGTAGGGAAAGAACTAACGTTATATAGGCGGTACTCCCCCAGCGTAAGGTGCTGAAAAACATCTACTAAGGGGTCGGAGGTTGGAATGTTAGCTGCCGGAAGGGAAGTGGTTTTTGCGATGGTGGTTTCATCAATTGAAGGCGTAGGCGCGGTTGAGGTGGATGGTTGAGGTACATTTGAGGAGGATGGTAGGGTTGAATGTATGGGTGTCTTGATTGGTATAAGCACATCATTCGGGCAGTATAACATATTGCAAGTTTTAAAAGGGGGAGGGTCAGCTTTTACGGTGTAAGACTTCCCCTCGTACTCAAATTTTATGCATCTATGTAATGTTGAGGGAACGCATCCCATGGCTCGGATCCAAGGATGACCCAGCAATATATTATATTGGAACTCTCCCTCAAAGACATAGAAGAGTTCGGGTAAAGTACGTGGTCCTATGCGAATGTTGAGGATCACGGTGCCTAAGGTAGAAGTAATAACGTCATTGAATGACCGCAACATGATGGGGTTGGCACACATGCAACTAGAAGGGATGTTCATCTGTTGGAAGGATTTTGAAGAGATGATGTTTAGGCTAGTGCCCCCGTCAATCATAACCCGACGTACTCGAATGTCCTGGACGTAAGCGGAGATGAAAAGGGCAGGGTCAGGGTCTTCTGTACCGAAGTCGACAATTTCATCTTCAGAGAAACTGACTGCAGCAGCTTTTTGTACAGAGACAGAAGTGGTTGGGGCAGTGGGTTGTTTGGTGAGAGAAGCAACGTGATTGGGTGTTAGAATGGAGGTGACAGGCAAGGTTTCATTAGGTAAAACCTCTATCCCTTGAAGGATCTCAACGAGAGCTTGTCGATGAGATTCAAAAGTCTGAATGAGATCATACAGTGTCATTTTTAAGGGCGATTGGTGAAGCTGTTTAATCATATTTTGGTGGGCAATGCCATTAGAGACGGGATAGGCGGGTCCGCGAATGACCACTTTAGGTGGTGGTGCAATCGAGATGTTTGACGGAGAAAGAGATGCCGCAGGTGTGTTTTCTTTTGCTTTCCCATTGTTTTTCTTCCCTCGAGTAGCGACACTAATCATATTAATCTCGTAGACCTGAGATGAGGAAGATGGTTGGGATAACTCATGGTCTTCAAGAGGTGGGGTTGTAATAATGACAGATCTTGGTGAGGCGGGGACAGATGGTATAGGAGAGGGAATGGAAACTAAAGGTCTATCCCTTCGTAAGTTGTCTTTCTTAATCTTTCTATCCGGGATAGGTGACTGGCAAAGGATGGTTTTTAGAGCTTTGCATCCCTCCACATCATGTCCTGGTGTACGGTGATAGGCGCAGATTTTAGACTCATCATAACTTATCGGTCGAGGTTTAGACGGGTCATAAGGTCTAAGTGGGGGTAGGGAAATGGTCGCATTCTCCACCAACATAGCAAGGATTTTGGCGTAAGATCCTTTGAGTGGGTCAAAATCGGAAGAGGATGAGGGTATTGGTTGTGCGGGTTTTGGTAATGTTTGAGCATGATTGGTTTGTATGGGTGGTGGTTTAGCCAAGGGGTGTTGATACATGGTTTTTACTAAACGTGATTTCTTTGGCGCAGAAGCTATGTTGGATGATGAGGCCGCAGATGACGTGGTATCAGAAAACAACCACGGGGAAATAGGAGTGACTGAAAACAAATCTTTTGATGATGGAATTTGTTTAGGGTTGATAGGTGGACAAGATACGCGGAGTGACGGTGTTGCTATACCCTGGAATTTCTGTATAGGTGCGGAAGGCGTAGGTTGTTCTAAAGAAAACGCAGGAGGTATGATATATTGATGTAAGGTAGAGGGATGGGGTCCCAATATGGAAGGTAGGTATGACGACGATGGTTTTGATTGTGATAGGGGCACGGATTGAGTTTGTCTCCTAGGTGGCGGAACGGATTTATTTTTGGATAGATCGAGTCGCTTAGGCGGGTGCGTTAGACTGGGCATTGGTGAGGTCCCAATCGTAGGGGAAGATCTGGTTAAGTTGATAGAAGTGGACGGGGCATTTGGTAGAGGTGAGGGGGGTGAAGGTAAGAACAGGGGAATTTTAAGCTTCTGTAAGCACTTCAGGTATATGGTGGAGACATCAGGATCAGTCATTTGCATTTGAGTAGAAAAAGGGGTACTCAAACGTTCCCATAGGGCCTGTCTATCTTCTGTGGAATGACAGTCTCCAGGTGATATTTTTAATTTTTGTATGGGAGAAAGGTGGGTTGTAATTCCAGTCCACTACGGGTGTGACACAGGAGGTAGATGAGGCACTGTATCAATAGATGTTAAGAGGTCAACCGGTCGTTGAAAAGATTTAGGCGATGAGGGACTAATAGGTAGGAGGGCGTGTTCGAGGGGATCTATCACGTTTAAAGAATGTGGTGATGTTAGTGTAAGAGATTTCTCGGCTAAGGATGTCAAGAGTGGCGAGCCTTCCTCTTGTGTAGCAAGAGTGGTAGAAGGGGATGTTTGGGAAATAGATAAATTAGATAGCATCCGCTCACAGTCTTGTAGGGATGTGGTGTAAGAAGATGTGTCGATGAGAAGAGAAGTCCGGACAGTTAACTCTTCTATGGGTAAAGGAATGATTTCACTTTGGCTTGATGGTGGTGAAGGAGGTTCAAACTCCTGTGTTGGTGGAGAGGCTTGATTTAAAAAAATTTCAATAGAGGCTTTTGGCTGAGAATCGAAGACTGCATGGATCTCATGAACACTCTCCTCGGCTAAGATATCTTGGTTCACGTTACCGTTGGACGAGTGATTCGGGAATGGCTTGTTGAAATTTTTCAGATTTTGGTTAGCAGGGGCGTTAAGATTATTGAGGGTTATATCCCCTGCGTCAACCATTTCCTGTACTATATTTTTCAACATCTTGCAGTTTTCATGACTATGTCCTTTTACGCGGTGAAAGTTACAAAAGTCATTTTCTTTGTACCAGGAAGGTATTGCGCGGGTGGAGTCAAACCCAGAGTGAGGTTTAATAGCGGGCAAGTTGATAGCCCTAGCTTTGAGCAATTTCTCCAGGATGACGCCATAAGTTTCTCCCAAGGGAGTGTAATTGGTGGGCTCGGCTTTGTACTTATAAGTGGTTTTCGGCGGAGTATTGGACGGTGTTTGAGATTTGACCATTACCGTGTGGACAGCTCCTTTTGATTTAGAAGAAGTGGATGCGTGAGGAGTGGTGGTGTTTGGCTTGTTGGTAGAATCAGGAGTTCGGAAATTGGGGTTTTTGTTACGCACCGCAATTTCTCTTCTTCTAAGGCTCGAATTTCAAGTTTCTGAGCCATGGTAAAGACCTCGTCGAATGTGCGGAAAGTTTGAATTTGGAGGGTAGGGGAGATGTGCTTAGCATAGACCTGCGTAAATAGTTCAATGAGTTTGGTTTGAGGCAAGGCATACGTAAGTTGGTTGATAAGGCCCCACCATCGTCCAATGAAATCTGCGATAGATTCGTCTTCAAATTTTCGGATGGCATAGAGGTCAGTGATAGATACTTTCTTGGCAATGTTAATGGAGAAATGATCTAAGAAAGATTGGGCTAGTTGGTTAAAAGAGAAGATTGAATGCTGGGTTAAAGCACTGTACCACTCCAAGGCGGGTCCTGATAAGGACATGGGGAAGGTGCGGAGTAACAAGGCGTCATCATGGGCAATCAAATAACAAGCATGTCTAAATGATCGCAAGTGTTGTTGAGGATCCTCTTTACTGTTGAAACGAGTAAACTTTGGCAACTCCCATTGAGGAGGATATGAATGAAGGGGGACAGAAGGGGTGAATGGGCTCCCGACAAACTTGCTCGTATGTCAAGGCGCTACGACTTCCTGAAACGGAAGCCTCCAGGTTTTGCATTTTGTCCATCATTTGTTTGATGAAATCTATGGTTGGATGAGATGATGATGCCACAGAATAGGGATGTCCCATATAAGGTGTTGAGGTTACTGGATACGTGTATGGGAATGAAAAGGTAGGCGGAGCTTGAGAAGGAAAGCTCGTGTGAATAGGGTGGCAGAGAGTAAGTCATGAATGGAGTGGTCTGAAAGAGAGATGAGATAGGGGTAGTTGGTGGTAACGATATGTGGGGTCCAAGGTTAACCAAAGGAAAGCTAATCGGGGTCGTATGAACCTCTGAAGCTGTCGGATTGGGAGACGGGGCTAGAGATGCAGGAAGTAAGGCATTGTTATCAGGAGGAGTGGGAGCTAAGATGAGCAGCTATACTAATAGGCATGCCAATAAGGAGCTGACCATCAGGTGTACGGTCAGGGGCATGAGACAAATAGTATTGTACAGCGCTAGGATTAGCATCCAGAAATTTGGCAAAGTCCTTGTCTCCTACAGGAATTTGGGGGATCTCACTGGTGTCCGTAGGGTTCCCTATAGAATGTGAAGGGGGTGATTCAGACAAAGACACAGAGTAGGCATGTGAAACCATGGCGGCCGCTTGCTTCCAAGTGATGACAACCATAGACAAGAACACACAGGAAAGTTTCAATCTATCAAGAACAAAGAACAACCTCAGAATGATGAATTTGGCAAGTTGCTGGTTTTTCAGGGGCTGATGAAGACAGTAACCGATATCGGTTTAGTAACAGGTGTCGGTCACAGAAGCAAATGACGTCGGTCCCTTAACCGATGCCAGTGTCAAAAGTCTAGGATAAGAAGATATAAAATGTTCCCAATTTGATTTTTAGCAACGTTTAGTATATTTATCAACTTATTGATCACAGAAGACAAAGTATGACAGAGAAAACAGAATTTGGAAACAAGCAAGAGGCACACACAAATCTAAAGATTAATCCTAGGGTTAATTTTAGTTATCGTGGGCTTATGCCTTTAGACGTAAGATGATGTCAGAATCCTAAACAACAAGACCTAGGGGAAATGTCAAGTTTGTTTTGGCTTATAAGGTTACCTCAATCGGGTGGAGGAATACCGCGGAGAAAGGGGGGATGTTTGAGATGTTGTGTTAATTGTGAAGTGATTCGGTATGTGTTGTGCAGTGAAACTAAGGTTAATTTCCTGTTAATACCATGGATATCACCCCCACGTGTACGACCTGTTACTTAATCTATGTTCACTAGAATTGAAGAACAACAAGCAGGAATGCAATGCATGTGTTTTAAACCCAAATCGAAAATTATATTCGATGAAGCAAGAGAGATGACTTTCACTAATGCGAAACTAGGAAAGTAAGAAAAATTCTTTACGAAATATATAACAAAAAGCAGCAACAACAAATATGCGCTTCTAAAATGAAAATAAGCAAGAGAAAGAAACCCAAAATGGGTCCCACCCGGCGTGCCAAAATGTTTCACTCGGAATGTTTCGGCTTCTGGGAATAGAGTTGCTTCTATCCTTTAATTCCTTTTAGAAACAGATGAGGTTAGGGTTAGGAGGAATACCTGTTGAATGTCGAGATGGTGTGCGCGTACCGTAGAGAAAGATCAGGCTGACTGCGGAGAACTCCTTTTTGTCTTGGAAGGACTACCTGCAAATAAGAACACAAGACCACAAGATTTTGATTAAACAATAAATGAGGAAACTGCCTTGGGCCCAGGAAATATAAAACTTCCTTTCGAAGGTGGTCAGTTCCCCTGCTAATATGAATTAACACAAAAGACTTGTAAAATATCAATTAAATTGTTTCGTTAAACTGGGTAGGGGGAAATGCTGGTTTTCTGGTTTTGATCAGAGGAACCGATGCCGGTTACTGATAACCAATGCTGGTTACTGATAACCGATACCGGTGGGTTCTAGGATCTTCTTGGTAGCTATGGTGTTTGTAATGGCTGGTTTTTGGATGGTATTAGGAAATGGGATGATTAGAAGCAAAAGAATGACAGTTAGATGCAATGGCACGTTGGGTAGTGGATTCAGAAATGGATTTAGGAGCACTGAGATTCAAGAAGCATAAGAAATGTTATAACAAAGGACATGCAAGATGTGACTTACTGGTTTTGACCAAGATGCAAGTTGATCTCCTTGGTTGTAAACACTTCTGGTTTCTTTACTCGTCTCTGCTCTGTCAAGTGAAGATCTGGACTCTGTTCCTCGCTCGCAATGCTCTCTGTTGATTTAGAAATCCTTTGACCGATCTCCAAAAATGAAATTCCAATCTGTTGTTTTGGTTTGGGGAGCCCATTTACAGGGAACCGATGGCGGTTGCGTAACCGACGGCGGTCGAGTAGGAACCGGCATCGGTAAGGAAAAAGTAGGCTATTTTTAGTAAAATAGCCTACCTTCCCTGCTTTTCTCCCGAGAGATCAGTTGCGGGCTTGGTCAAGTGGCTAGAAGGTCGGCTTTGGGTGCGAGTAAGGAGGCATTAGTTATGGATGTGAGTCTAGACCAAGTCATGGGTCTTAATTAGGTTAGTTTAGGGTTAGGGCTAGGTCATGATGAGGTGGCGGGTAAGGTATGTGGATTTATCAATTACAAGGTAATTAATAAATAATTGTGTAAAGTTTAGGTAATGAGGTTAGGTTGCGAAATGGGATGCGGGTCACAAGGGGTCGTAAGACACAAATTTGGTGTCTACATCCCTATCACTAAGGCAATAGGGGGACTTTGCATTTGTATGGATTTCCGTGACCGTAATCTAGCTTGCCCAAAAGACAACTTTCCTCTACCTAGTATTAACTAGCTGGTTGAACTTACCGCTGGTCATAAGATGCTATCACACATGGATGGCTTCTCGGGTTATAAACAAATCTTACTTTCCCTAGAGTATCAACACAAAAATACATTCATCACCCCTTGGTGGACCTTTTGCTATTGAGTCATGCCTTTTGGCCTTAAAAATGTTAGTACCACATATCAGCGGGCTATGACTTACATCTTCCATGACATCATGCATCGTATATTTGAAGATTACATCGACGACCTCCTTGCTAAATCTAAATGCCACTTTGAGCACCTTGTTGTCCTCAAAACCATATTTGACCACCTCATTAAATATTGTGTTCGTCTTATGCCCAAGATGTGTGTCTTTGTGGTCCTCTCAGGAAAACTCTTAGGATTTATCATTTCCCTATGTGGTATATAAGTTGATCCTACTAAATTCAATGCCATTCTGGAAATACCTCTGCCCACTAACCTTAGGCAACTCCGTAGCCTGTAAGGTAAGTTGTAATTTATTCGCCATTTAATTTCACAATTGTCTGATCGGTGTCAACCATTTCATCACCTTTTCAAGAAGGATGTCTCCTTTAAATGGGATGATGATTTCCACAAAGGATTTTAGGCCTTAAAACAATACCTTCTTCAACCCCCCATACCCATTCCACCTAAATACAATTAACCTTTCTACCTATAGATCCTCAGCTACCGATCACTCTTTAGGGGCCATGCTCGCTCATCGCGATGAACAACATAGGGAGCAGGTGGTTTATTACATAAGCCATACACTTTTGGACTATGAAACCTGATACACCTATCCCAAAAAAATTTCTTAGCCTTAGTTTTTGTCGCCACAAAACTCCGCCATTACCTACTCAACCACAAAACCTATGTTGTGACCAACATCGACCCCTTACACTTCATGTATGTCAAACCTTATCAAAATCAGCATGCCACACATTGGCTTATGATTTTGGTTGACCTAAACCTTGAATTCATTCATCAAAAGTCCATCAAGGACCAAGCTATCACTGATCAATTGGCCGATGCACCAATTTCTGAGGATCAACCCTATAATTTTGACTTTCCAAATGAGTCAATTACTACCCTTTCCCTGGATGAACCCGCTTACCAAATGACACTCTTCATTGATGGTTCCAAATGTCAGGATGGGGGCGGGGCTGGTGTTATCATCATTCCACTTAGTGGTGAACCCATGCCTTTGTATTTGATACTCAATTTTGATTGTACAAACAATATTAATGAGTATGAAGAGCTCGTATTATGTCTGCAAGCCACCTATGCCCTAGATGTCAAATCAATCAACATCTTTGGTGATTCTCAATTGGTCATAAACCATGTCATAATGAGATAATACAAAAGTATAAAAATCATGTAGACATACTTTTGACCACCTTTGACCTTTACGCCCTTTAAACCATCCCATGTTTAACCAAAAAATTTACAGATACCATGGCTTACTTGGCCTCTCAAATCCTCGCTTCGCCTACTGATTCTAAAATATTTTTCACCATTCAACGACTCTGATCACCCTCTTATTTACCTCACAATGTTTACTCCATCGTAACTATCTTTCTCTCTCCATTTTACCTCCTGATCTCTCCCATAATGGACAGCGTGCCTTCCTTTAAAATGTCTCTCGTTACGTCATCATAAGGGGCCTCCTCTATAAGTGCAGCTTTTATGGTATTCTCTTACAATGCCTCATGAGTTCTAAAATTTGTTATACCATTAAGGAAGTTCATGATGACATATGTGGAGGTCACTTTAGTGGCCTTGTTGTTACTAAGTGTATTCCTCACCTAGGCTATTACTGGCTAACCCTTAACCATGATTATTGTGACTATGTCAAGCATTGTGTAAAATTCCAACAACATGTGAACCTTCATCATACACCTATTCATGCCTTAGAGGTCACCCGTGACCTTTGGCCCTTTTATCAATGGGGTTTGGATCTTATCAGAGAAATCAAACCCCATTCTTCCCAATGACATCAATGGATCATCACCACTGCCGAATACTACACAAAATGGGTTGAGACCATACCACTCATCTCCACAAAATCTAAGAAAATGTGTGAGTTCATCAATCATCACATCATTTTTCACTTTGGTGTTCCTAATCATTGTTGTATATATTTACCCCCCGGGGTAAATATAGACACCCAAAGCAAATTAGGTCTCAGAGGCAGAGAAGCATGGTGGAAAAAACATAAAGAAAATATGTATTCGGGTCTCCAAAACCCACCAAAAAAGAAAAGATGTTGTTGGGTCTCCAAAACCTGACGCAAAAGGAATCGGGTTTCGGTGGCGCAGGAACATGTCGGGGGGTCTCTAAAACCCGACATCAAAGAAATCGGGTCTCAGCGTCGGGGAAGCACATCAGGAGAACATGGTAAAGAAGCATGTCACAAGGGTTGGAAAACCCGACATCAAAGGCAAATCGGGTTTCGGGTTTTGGGAAACACGAAACATGAAACATGCAGATCGCAAAGGATGTCCCGATGCTCGAGGGTTCTGCAAACCCGACAACAAAGAACATGTCGCAAGGGTTGGAAAATATGACGCAAGACAAATCAGGTTTCATAGGTGGAGAAACATGGGGTGAAAACATGTCGAGGCATCCTCCAAACCCGATGCAGATGCAAAGGAGAAACCCGAACCCGACTGGCAGAAGACCCTGACGCGGGAAATATTCAGATCTCCATAACTTTTCACAGGGAGCTCGGATTCACGCAAGGTTGGACTTTTCAGAAAGCTCTCGGCGTCCTCTACCCAACTACGACTAGATATCTTTAATTAGGTGGGAACAAGTTCTTAAAAATGTAAAATACACTTCGCCACTGTTGGGTTGTTAAGATTCTCACCTACCACCACGATTTGTTGAAGTTAGGTGCAGTCTTGGAGGTGGTTGGGGAAGAATTCGAATCACTCTCTTCTCCCTCAATTTTTCTCATATAAATGGTAAAGAGAGGCTCTTTGTAAATGTTGGACATTTTTTTTTTGTGCCTTCTCCCTTCTTCTCCCAGGCAGGTGGATTTGTGGAGCAAAGGACCTTCACATTTGATTTGTAACGCAATCTTGCCTCTTGGCAATTTTTTCAGTGTTGTATTCCCCTTTGGAGCAAATTAAATGCATATCTGTGGATGTTTTTTCTTAACCCTCTACGTATTTATTTGCGTCCTCCGATCTTCACTGTGAATCTAGCTATCTGTGCATATCTTTTGCATTGTATTTCTATGGTTTGTGTTTATTGGCAAGACATATGTTCTTCATTCCTAGGTGCATCACCTCCTTAGCTTAGGTTTATTTTTATGCATTTCTCTCTCCCTGTCTCCTTGGTAACTAGATTAAGTTTTTGGGTAAACCTCTGCATTTTATTGGTGCATCTGAACAGAGGAATAGGAGCCAGCCTTCATCTGGAGAGCTTTTCTGATTTCGCAAGGTCCCACACTTGGGAAAAGCTCCATGTTGTGCAATCACACTGAGATTCTCAACCCATCGTGTTGCAGAGTCCCAGGGGTGCTGTGATTTGACACCAATAATCACCTCATCACTGATAATGGAAAACAATTCAAAAATAAAATATTGTGAAAAATTTGTGACGCCTTCGGAATTTAGTTAAGTTTCTCATCACCTTATTACCCATAGACCAACTTAAAATCTGAATCCATTAACAAAACCTTGAACAAAACTCTCATGAAAGTGGTAAACAATATTGGGAAGGACTGGCATACGCACATTCCTTTTTCCTTGTGGGCATACCTCACTAGTATTCAGACTTCCAATACCGCTACACCTTTTTCTCTAGTCAATGGTATAGAGGCTATTCTGCCTCTCAAATATTGATCCCCTCACTCTGCATTTCTCTCCATGACATGCTCAATGATGACAACTTTCATCAGGACCATTTGGCACAACTTGAGTTATTAGATGAGCGTCGTCTTAATGCTCTTGACCACCTTCAAGTTTACTAAAAACGTATCAAATGTGCCTATGATAAACTTGTCCATGAACAAACCTTTCATGTTGGTGATCTCATCCTGAAAGAAAATCAACATGTAACTAAATTAGAAAAAATTAAATGGGGAAAGTTTTCTCCTAATTGGCTTGGACCATACATCATGACCCATACTAATGGATCAGGTGCTTATTGTTTATCTTCACTTGATGGTAAACCTAAACCTTAGCCCCTTAATGCCTTGCATCTTCAATCATTCTACTATTCACTTTTAGTCCTACTTCACTTCTTACCTTTTCTGTGCTTATCCCTTGAGCGTTATCCACATCCTATGCCATCACCAACAATTAAATAAGAATCATGTGCGTACCTGTCACCTTTTGTCTTCCCTTAAATATGTGTACCATGACGCTGCACATAACATGATTCTCATGGATACTTTTTGTCTACCTTTAGATGAGATCCCATGGTCATTTCACCCTACTTTCTGAAAAAGAATCCTATTCTTCACGTTGGTCTTGTCCGTGACTTCAAAGCCCTCACATGGGATCCAACTCCTTGAAACAAACTTCCAATAAAATGATGACTCCCTCAAAAGGACATCTTCCTCTCTATAATCACTACTGTAAATAGACTGCTCCCTCGAAGGACAACCATGTAAAGCTCTTTCAAAAAAAGTGAGAGAATATAAAGCTTCCCGCATCGATCAGCTTCACTAATACCTAAAGGAGTTCATTTCCTCATCCCATATAGACTTCCCACATCAATCAATCTATCTCAAATATCATTCAACACAGAAAGCCTTTTAGTCATGGACTTGCCCATTATGACATTGGATCTCTTGCCTAAAGAGCATGATACCACATACCATATAAAAATTAACCACCTTTCACCCCTATCACCATTCGCACTCCCATTTCCTACCACCTCAAGGGACCTCTTGGAAACCATGACATTTAGTGATCATGTGACTACTTTTCACCCTTAGAACAATCAATCATGCAATGTCTTTTAGGGTCTTATGTCCATCATCTCCTCAAAGGTATGACCTACTCATTATGATCCTCACCAATCAGGAAGCTTTCTTTCCCCATCTTATCTTTTAACCTTCTTTATTGTGTATTGATTACATTAAATAGGACTTGGTCCTCGACGCTTACCTTTGGGGTAATCTTCTTCTTCTACTACCATCACAATCACCTATACCAATTTTCCCACAACTCACCTACACCTAACATACCTAAACCCAAATCGTTCCTAAAACCTACCAACACATTCTCATACCTCCTCATATTCTTCCCTATCTTATCGGAGAACTACATCGGCCTGAGGTCCCTTTTTCACCGGGACTATGTAAGTAGCAATCCGAGGGCATGGGGCCCTTGGAGGTTAGCTAAGCCACTCTCTACCCTAACCAATTCATCTTTCATTTTCCTAAATCACATTCCACCCTACTTCATTTCCTTTTTATATATCAAAAATTGGAAGTTAAATGAAACAAACGACAAATTGCTTCACATTTTTATCATCATCAAAACATACATTTATTTTGATTACAATTTCTTTACCATCATCATGCATATATTATAATACATCTCACAAGTGACTATATCATCATTAATCACACACATTAATGAATTACAAACTCAACCACTTTTAACTCAATCCATGCCTAAACCAAAACCTAACTCAATCCATGCCTAAAACCATGACCTAACTCCATCATGCCTAAAACATGAATTTATCCATGCCTAAAACAAACTTGACTCAACCATGCCTACGACTTGACTCCATCATGCCTATGACCTAACTCAACCATGCCTATGACCTAACCCAACTATTCCTAACACCAACCTGACTCAACAATGTCTATGACCTAAATAAACCATGCCTAACACCAACCTAACTCAACCATACCTATGACCTGACTCCATCATGCCTCAATCCATGACCTAACTCAATCCATGCCTAACACACCTACCATAAGTCCATCTATCCATAATAATAAAATGTTATCAACACAAACACATAATGCCCATAATCATCATCATCTATATAAATACAATATCCATAAGCATAATTATCAAATGTCTTTGGAACGCAGGCCAATGTATATAATCCAATCTCTCAAACCTCTAATATACATCCTCACCATCTTTGGCACACAGGCCAATATATATCAAAAATTAAAAATACATCAAAATCAAGGGCCATAAATCAGACATCCTCCATATCTATCTCTCTTGTCCCCTTTGCCTCCTCAATCCCTGTCTGGCCACCTACTAACATCTCCCCACCCATCATAGGTAGTGGCTAGGTCCCTGCTGGTACATAAATCGGAATTGGCCTCTATGAACTGGTGGCCTCACCCTGACCATGTCTCGGGGCTCGATGGCCCCCTGTTCTCTCTATGCTATAGGTACATGATTTGGTCCTCTCACTAGAGGTCTGCTATGCCCTACACTCATCATATGATAGACAATCTATCCCTGACACCGTTAGTAGGTCCCGGTAATAATGGGCCTCATCTCTCACCTCCCGCAACCTGGATACAGGTACTGTTTGTGGTGGCCTCATTTGCCTCTGACCCTATACCTATCCTGTGGGACCTTATCCCACCCCTTCCTGTGAATTAGGACCCTATCTCGATGCCTGTGGTGGTGCCATTGGCCTCTTTTCTTATGCCTGTATGCGTTGTGGCTAGCTTGCCCTACAACCCTATAACATGTGCTTATAGGGAGGCCACCTAGCCATCATCACCATCTCTATCTCCATCCCCACGCTGGGACATCTGGGTCTGAAGACTAACCACCTGTGCATGTAACTCAGCCACCTCCACCTCTAAACTAGCTAACTGTCCATGCACCATACCCAACTGGGTAATCAGGGTCTCCACCTGCCCCTGTAGGGCATATCTCTACACCGTGATCATGGCTAAATCCAGCTACCCTATCCTAGGTGGTATTGCTCGTAAAAGAGCCACCCACCACTATCTATATCTGTCTGTCACTCCGGCATCATCGATCCACCATTCTACCACCTACTCCTCTTGCCCTATGGGCACTATCGGCTGTGGTAGAGAAAATGGCCTCTCCATGTCATCTCTCTTATACTACAAGAAGGGTGGGGATATGTGTTGTAGTAGCCCAAACTATTATCTAACTCTGTCAACTAGGATCATTTCGTTCTCCCTAGCATGGTGCCCCTCTATCCATCTCAGCAACTGAAGGTCATCTAGCTCATTATGCATCTTCCTGTATGATAGGTAACCCACATATGGTCTCTATACGATGTCCACCCTGTATAACCCCTCCAATAAATGCCTGTAATATGCTGCATCATGTGTAGCCCTGTCTGATTGACGCTCTCCAATCATGGGTACCCATCGCCTGTATACCACCTACACTAATCTCCGTAGAAATGCATTTTCTCAGGGCATACCCATTGGGCACACACAAACTATGTGATCATAGGCCCAATAATGTAGTAAAAAGGTGCAACATAGGCTAAACATGCGCAAACGCCCATATGCCCAAAACTCTTTGTATAACTACACTAGGAATGCTGGCTTCCAGGAAAAATAGGTCCGATCCATCATCATGTCATGTAGTACCCCCATAAATGAGTGGGGAAACTATCAACCCTCTACATGTAGAAGTGAGAAGTAGCACACTACCTCCATTAGTAGCACCACTAGCCTCGTCTCCTCTGGATGGGCTAGTTACATCCCTTCATAACTCAGACTGGCACTATGGAATGTCATGTCTTCTAGTTCCTCCCCAAACACTGTCAGCATCAAATCCTCTAAGGACTCAGAGGAGATCAAGTACACTTGCATCCCTAGTATTAGTAACCACATGAGCCTAAACATGTCCTCCAGGGTGATTGTTATCTAACCTATCAGTAGGTGGAACGTGTTGATCACTGAATCCCATATATTGATGAGAGTGACCATCAGACTTGGTTACCGAACCGCATGCCGATAGTGTCAGACCCCAATTAGGCCCACCTCCTCCAAGTGTCACCACTCCTCAACTGTCACTATACATCATACTCTCAAGAGCAGGGTTGGCACCCTATCTATCATCCATAGCTGATCTCTCCCCTGCATCCAATACAAACATCAAATTAATATACCTTCATCGTACCCATACTCACCCACGAAACCTCACCTATACCCATTATCTCACCTTGTTCAATCTTCCCAACCTACCTTCCTATCACATTTTATCTCCCCGCACCCCCACCCTCACCCCTTATCATTTCCCCATACCCATTTTACCCCCTTTCTACACTAGGTTTTTCACCAACACACCCATTCTACTCTTCCCTATCTCACCCACTCGACCTAGGACCCTTTTGACCCCTTTTTCTCCAAACCTGACCAGTACCAATTATCTCTTACTGATCCCAGTCACCCCTAAACTAGCATCGGTAACCTATTTCATGACCGATACCGGTTTGGCACTACCGACACTGGCTAACTTCGACCGACATCGGTCACTGTCAAGGCAAAAACCACAACCCCCAAACCCTCCCCTCTCAAAAAAACTACCTCTCCTAACCCTTCTACCCACCCATTCTCACCTACGCTTCCCCTTAACCACATCCCACCCCCTATTCATCCACGTACCTCTTTTCTCATTCCTATTTTACCCATTTTACCCACCCAACATTCCAATTTCATTTCACCCCAACAAAAAAAACCCAAATTTTCAAATCCTAACCTCTCACCTAACCTACCTCACAAAGCACAACATGGGTTTGATTCTTACCTCATCATGCTGCCATCATCGTGGTGGCACATCTGGTTGCTGCACTGGTGGCGCACCTAATCCCTCTCCGGCCTCTGCCATCACCAATCTGTCACCTCCTCCAACCAATTAAATTTAACAATCTGATCTCGTGGACCTGCCTCTCAACTACCAATCACCCACTGTTCGGCTCACCAACTCAGCTTTTCGTTCCGTCTAGACACCTTCCAACTTTCCCTCTCTCTCATTTCATTTTCCTCTATTTCGCATGAGACAAATGATTCTGAAAAACATGAAATTTTTCATTTTTATAACATCCCTAACCTAGCCGACACCGGTTTTACCTTCACTAGCATCGGTCATGTTCCCTACCTTACCATGATCGATTACCCTATACCGGCATCAGTTACCCTTGACTGGCATCACTCACCCTCTCTTCCACATTGCCCACACTTTCACCCTATTACCCTGCCCATCACTCTTTTTTCCCTTACCCAATGCTTACCATGACCATTTACCTCACCCTCCTGACCTTTTCATTTACTACCTAACCTCGTCCTCATTTGGGGACTCATTATTTTACTCATACCTCGGCCCTCCTCATGTTGTAACCTAGATTCTTAGACATAGAACATAGCTAGTGACCTTTGACCTCATGTGTTCGTTATACCTTGCGGCACTGTTACCTGTGTTGATTGACCTGCTGACCTTACCTTGCCTCTTTTCGTGACTATTTATCCTGACCCAACCCTTAGTGTACTGGAACATACCTAAATGTTCCTGCACCTAACCTGTGTTGTGTTTATTGACCATATCCTATACCTTGGATATCAAACTCACTTTAACATTGTTTGGATAAACCTATCGACCTTAGATGATGTAGAGTTTGACTTCTCTTTAACCTGGTAGCATGCTGCAGTTTATATGTGTGCGTGCATTTGACTGTTACTACCTTTTACCCTAACCCATTACCTAGATTACCCGAGTGGACCTTTTACCCTTTTTTACTCATTACCCCACCTTCTTCATCATCACATTCACCTTTTATCAAACCACTCACCGGTTCCACCTTCTACCTCATCAGTTCCTGGTTTGAGGGGGATCACCTTCACCCACACCTGGGGCAACCACATCTTATTTTTGTCAATGTCTCTTACCAATACAAGATACATGACAAAAAGGCGTAAAATGTAGACACTAAAATTAGGTCACACTCCCCTTGGTCCCCCATTAAATAAGTACCTTGAACACATCCACCTAGCCATGGCCCCCTTCACCCCACTATAATATTAATTTAATTAATTTAATTAAATCAATTCATTATCCTCACCATATTTATCATTTAAATATCCTAATTTGGATAACGCCCACATATCCACCTCACCTGGATACCTCATCAAGCTACCTCACCCTAAGACCTATTCTTAGTAAGTTTCCATAACTAACTAAGACCTACCCAAACCCTAAAAATCAAATCCTAGTTAGAAGCAAGCTTCCATGCTAATCCGCGAAGGAAACGAAATGAGATCCTAGAAAATCAAGGGGATCTACCTAGTTTAGTAAACATAGGAAATTCCACCCTAACCGATTCCGATTACCCTTAACCACTACCGGTTAAGCCAGAACCATCATCAGATACCATTTAATCCCAAAAACAACCTTATTTTAGGGTTGGCACATTTCTGAGAGATAATCACATCTTTTGAGAACAAGTGATGAAGCAAAAGCTGCATGTAAGCAGAACCCACGTTAGTACACACATTAGAGCATCCATAGCCCATACCTGAAGCAATCACACAACCATATTCCTTCACGGGATAATCCGGGGAAGCACCAACACTACACCAAGTTCATTCCATTTGATCACCCACCATTACCAACTAGACATCAAGCTCATATAAATAGTAAGTTTTGTTAACCATCACTTATCTATTTACCATTTGGTAGATCCTTTTACATATGTTACTAGTTTCTGCCTTCATTTCCATTCCCCCATCATTTACCTCAATACAAACTTAACCATATTTTTATCCACACCTTTACATTGCCCTTACCTAGACCTTAATCATTCTTGTGCATACCTCAGATCCATATTAATCTTTTCATTGCCCTTCCATCTTCATCCAACCTCATATATGTCACCGTGCCAAGTTTTTATTGATTTTTCTTGTACCCCAACCATACTGACGCCAGTTACCCACAACCGTCGTTGGTCAGCCTAAACTGATACCGGTCATACTAGACCAATGTCAGTCTCTATGTCTTTTACTAGAAACCAAGAACATAGCTCCCAAACCTCCATAAAATACCCAAAATATCCCAGAACCTCACCTAAACTAGCATGAGTACCTTGATAGTGACCTCGACCTTCAGATTCAATCATAGCCTATGCTATTGTGAAAAAATTTGTGTGTTGTAGACGAATGAGATACCTAAATCATTTTAACTATAGTAGGATTTACTTTATTATCATCATTAAGTTGTTTTAAATAGTGGATTGATAGCCATATAGGAAGTATCACACATCCCAGATCTAGCGCACGCTAGGCATTCCACTGCATATATTGTTTAACTTTTATTTGGTGGTCTTGTGTTCCATTTCAGGTAGTTCCTCTAAGAAAAAAGGAAGCTCTCATGATCAGTTGTGGATTCAGAAGTCATACACGCATAACAACCTACAACCAACATTTCAATAGGTATTCCTGCTAGCCCATTACCCTTATTTGTTTCATCAACGTTTAAAGAAACGTATCTAGAATCAGGTGAAACAATGGGTTTATTGTATTAAACATAAATCTTATGTTTTTGAAACTTTTAAAAGATGGAAAGTAATTTTTTTAGAATGAATCAAATTCAAAGTTAAAGTGCCTTAGATATGACAATGGTGGTGAATATTATAGCAAGGATTTCAATAATTATTGTTCAAGGAAAGAAATATGTAGAGAAAGGATGGTTCCAAGAATACCACAAGATAATGGTGTTGCAGAAAGAATTAACATAACAATCATGGAATGTGCTAGAAGTATGAGGATACATGTTGGATTGCCCTTGAATTTTTGGGAAGAAGTAGTTGATAGAGAAGTTTATTTGATTAACTGCAGGCCTTCAAGTTCACTAGATGGAGGAATACCAGAGGAAGCTTGGACCAGAAGAGAGGTAAATCTTTCTTTTCTTAAAGTTTTTGGTTCAAAAGCTTTTATGCATATTGATAAGTAAAATAGAAAAAAATTGGATGCAAAATCCAAGAGATGCACTTTCATTGGTTATGGATCTGGTGATTTTGGATTCAATTATTGGGATTTAGAGAATTATAAAATTATTAGGAGTCGTGACATTGAATGGAATGAAAAGAGAATGTACATGGAACAAATTTTGGTACCTAAGGATGAACCGGTAGATAATTTTATGAATGAAAATGAACTCTTAGATTCAAAAGTCATACTTACAGGGTTACATAGTAACCAGTGTTGGTTGACCCCTAACCAGAAATGGTTAGCTGAACTGGTATCGGTTATAGAAGAGCCAAACCAAAATTTGTTAGCATAATTGACATCAATTATAGGTGACCGGCATCAGTCACTATTAGAATTGGAAACAAATGTCCAGGAGGTCCAGAATGAGCCTTTGGTACCCCAAACATCTGTGAGAAAGTTGCAAAGGGTAAGTAAACCTCCAGAAAGATTTACACCTTATTTATCTTATTTATTATTGACTGATAATGATGAACCAGAAATTTTTGAAGAAGCAATGTAGGATGAGACCCACATTCAGTGGGAGCATGGCATGGATGAGCATATGGACTCCTTGGAACAAAACCAAACTTGGGATTTGGTTAAGTTACCAATAGTTAATAGGACATTGCAAAACAAGTTGGTTTACATGATCAAGGAAGAAGAGGGTGGACAAAAAAGGTACAAGGAAAGGCTTGTAGTAAAGGGATTTACACAAAAATAGGTATTGATTTTAGTGAATTTTTTTCTCTTTTTGTTAAAATGACTTCCATACATACTATATTGAGTATAGTTGTAGTGCATGATTTGTATTTAGAGAAACTAGATGTGAAGAAATATTTCCTTCATGGTGATTTAGATGAAGAGATTTATATACAACAGCCACTTGGGTATGAATTCAAGGGTAAGGAGAAATTAGTGTACAGGTTGAGAAAAACTCTATATGGGCTCAAGCAAGCTCTAAGGAAATGGTACATGAGGTTTGATAGTTTTATGCATTAGCATGGTTACGTAAGATGTGAATCTGATCATTGTGTTTATTTCAAGAAGCTTAAAAATGGAAGCTATATTATTTTGTTATTGTATGTGGATGACATGTTTATTGTAGGATCTAGTATGCATGACATTGGTGATCTTAAGAGAAATCTAGCTCACACATTTGCTATGAAGGATTTAGGAGCTATAAAAATAATCCTTGGTATGCAAATACATAGAGATAGGAAGAATAAGAAATTGTATCTGTCTCAGTTTGATTATATCTATAAGGTGTTAGAAAGGTTTAAAATGTAGATGTTCCACCTGATTCTTAGACGTTTCTTTGAAATATTAATGAAATAGATAAGGTAACGGGTATAGGAGGAATACCTATTTAAATGTTGGTTGGTTGGTTGTTGCACGCGTATAACTTATGAATCCTTATCTAATCATGAGATCTTATTTTTGGTGAGGAGGAACTACCTGTAATGGAAAGCAAGACCACCAGAAAGAGTTAAACAATATGTGTAGTGAACTACCTAGTGTGTGCTAGATCCAGGAAGTGTGATACTTCCTAGATGGCTATCAGTCCACTGTTTAAAACAATTTAATGTGGGCAGTAAAATAAATCCTATTGTAATTTGAAATGATTTAGGTATCTCATCTAAAAACACAATAAGAAATATCTAATCTAACAGGCTAAGTTAAAATAAAATCCAGAAGGTCAAGTAACTAGGTTCTGGGTCTCTGCAGGTCTGATAGAGGTTTCAGGCAGATCATAGGTGAATAAGGGTGATGTAGGAATTAGGTAGATAGGTCATTTTTTTGGGTTTTATGGGAAAATACAGAGACTGATGCTAGTTAAGGGTGACTGATGGTAGTTGGGTATAACTGGTGTCAGTTACTGTGAAAAACTGGGAATGCTAGAAAATGGGTTTTGGGTCTCCTTTGTGATTGCAACAAAGGACTTTGGTTGGTTAGAATGAGGTATTAGGCTGGTTTGGGTGAGGGATTTGGCGATGTTTTAATGGGTATATGTAGGGTTGAGTGTTAACAAAGGTCTGTGGGTGGCCAAGGAGAACAAAGGGGTGACAATGTAATGATGAAATGAAATGAACAAGAGGAGTATACAATGTTCCACTTAATTGGATTCTGGTCTTGGGTTCCTGTGAGTGATGAGTGAAGGTGTTGGTAAGGGTTTAAATGCTGCTGAGGATCACCAAACATTGCAAAGCTCCTGACATGGGCTGCATGTGCATTCTCCTTCTTACCTGATTGGATCAACTCTGTTGCTGGGGTGATTACTGGATGGTTGTTGGATGATTGTTGGATGCCTGTGCAAGAGGAAATGCTTAATCTCCTTCCTTGCATGTGTGTGCTCACTGAAATTTGTTCTCATAAGATGTGATATCTCTCTGGAAAATGTGCCAATGTTTTCCAACCTTCTATCAACCTTTAAAATAAGGTTGTTTTGGGGGGTTAAAAGGTGATTGATGGCGGTTCTGGCTTAACTGGTGACGGTTAGGGGTAACCAGCGTTGGTCAAGGTGGGATTTCCTAAGTTTACTAAACTAGGGAGATCCTCTTGATTTTCTCGGATCTCATATCGTTAACTTGTGGATTAGACTGGAAGCTTCTTGTAAGCATGTGGGAATGTGGTTAGAGGGAATGTAGGCATTGGATTTTTATGGTTTAGGTAAGTCTTAGTTAGTTATGGCAACTTACTAAGAATAGGTCTTAGGGTGAGTTAGCTTGATGAAGTGTCTAGGTGAGGTCTATGTGTGGATATTATCTAAATTAAGATATTTAAATAATAAATATGGCGAAGGATAATGAATTAATTTAATTAAATTAATATTAGTGGGGTGAAGGGGGCCATGGCTAGGTGAATGTGATGAAGGGTGTCTTATTTGTCAAGGGACCAAAGGGGAGTGTGACCTAATTTTAGTGTCTACATTTTTCCCCTTTTTATTGTGTATCTTGTATTGGTAAGCGATGCTAAAAAAAATTATATGTGGTTGCCCCAAGTGTGGGTGAAGGTGATCCCCCTCAAACCAAGAACTAACAAGTCCGAAGGTAGAATCAGTGAGTGGTTCGATAAAAGGGAAATGAGAGAAAGGGGAAGGTGGGTAATGGAGGTAAAAAGGGTTAAAGGTTTATGTCGGGCAATCTAGGTAATGGGTCAGGGTCAAAAGTAGTAACAGTCAAATGAACGCACATCGTATAAACTGTAGCATTACGCTACCGGGCTAAAGAGCAGGTAAAACTCTACATCATCTAAGGTTGATAGGTTTATCAAAACAAGGGTGAATTGATTCCGGTATCCAAGGTATAGGATATGGGCATGAAACATGATGTAGGTTAGGTGTAGGAATGTTTAGGTATATTCTAGATACACCAAAGGTAGGGTCAGGATAAATAGTCATAGAAATAGGCTAGGTAAGGTCATTAGGTCAATCACCACAAGTAACAGTGCCGCAAGTTATAGTGAACACATGAGGTCAAAGGACACTAGCGATGGTCCAAGTCCAAATAAATCTAGGTCATGGCATGGGTAAGGCTAAGGGATGTGTAAAATAAGGAGTCCCCAAAGGATGGCAAAAGGATGAGAGTAATAGGGTCCAACTCTAGTTGTATTTGGTTAGATAGATTAGATGAGTTACAAATTATTTTTGAGGTTTTTGTTTTTGGTGGGGGAAATGCTTGAAATGGAAGGTTAACCGACGGTAAATAGTAATAGGGAGAGAAATAAGTGGGATGATAACGCTAGGTGCACGAGGTATAAGGGAGGTGTCGGTGTTTTTAGGTGGGTAAACCGGACAGGGTCGGGAGGTTTTGAGAAAGGGGGGTTTGGGGGTCGTGGGTTTGTTACCGTGAAAGTGACCGGCTTCAGTCAAGTTTGGCTAGCATCGGTAGTGTGTAACCAATATCGGCCATTAAACATGTGATCGATTTAACTTAATTGGTGAAAATGGTCAGTTAAGGGGTGACCGGCATCGATCATGTGTCTGGATGGATATGGAGCCAAAAGTGCCACAGGCAGTGTGAATAAGATGGGTAGGGGTAAAATAGGCTGGTGGGACAGGATAGAGTCCATAGGATCGGTGTGATAAATGTAGATTAATGTATTGGGTAGATTAGTTGTAGGGGAGAGATCATATACATATATGGTGATAGGGTTCGACCCCTGCTTATGAGATTACATTGGGCATCGACCACTGAGGAGCTACAACATGCTAGAGGTAGTGCCACTTGAGATGGATTTTGATGTTACCAGCATGTAGTCTGGATGGCATAGTGAGATGGTCACACTCATCAATAGATGGGATTCTATGACCTACACTTTCCACCTACTGATAGGTGATATCATTGTCACCTTGGAGGATGTGTTCAAGATTCTATGGCTACCCATATTAGTGTACATAAGTCTACTCGATCTCCTTTGAAGGCCTCAAAGGAGCTGATGCTAATGGCGTTTACCGAGGGGATGGTTGAGCTAACATTATATAGTGCTAACATTCGATATGGAGAGATGTACCTAGCCCATCCAAAGGAGATGAGGCTAGTGGTTCTTTTAATGGAGGTAGTGTGCTACTTTACACTGTCAGATACAGAATGGTGGACGGTTTCCTTGATTATTGATGGGGGTACTCCATGACATGATGATAGATGAGACCTACTTTTCCTAGGTGCCAGCATTCCTGGTGTAGTTGTACAAAGAGTTACGGGCATATGGGTGGCTACGTAGGTTTAGCCTATGATGTACCTTCTTACTACATTGTTGGGATTATGAGCACATAGTTTGTGTGTGGCCAGTAGGGATGCCCCGAGAAGATTCTTTCCCACCTATATTTGTGTGGGTGGGGTACAAGTGATGGGTGTCAGCTATAGGAGAGCAAAGATCAAACATGCCCTAACATGATGTGGCCTATTTCTGTCGGTTATTGGAGGGGTTCTTTGGAGTGGTTATTATATGGAGGCCGTATGTGGGATTCCCTTCATATAGGCATATGCATGAGGAGCTAGCTGAGCTCCATCTATTGAGATGAATATAGGGTCATCGTGCTGAGGAGCATGAGATGATCCCGGTGGATAGAGTTAGGCAGCAGTTTGCAAGCTATTACAGGACATACCTCCACCCTTCCCATAGTACCAGAGAGATGACGTGGAGAGGCCCTTACCTCTACCACAGCTGACAGTGCCCACAGGGCAGGAGGAGTAGGTGGTGGACCGGAAGATAGATGATGTTGGGGTCACAAACAGGTATAGATAGTGGTGGGTGGTGCATTTATGAGCCATACCACCTAGACCAGGGCAGCCGGATCTAGCCACCATCAAGGTGTAGAGAGACGCCCTACAGGGGTAGGTGGCTACTCTGATTACCTAGTTGGGTATGGTACAGACATAGCTGGCGAGCTCAGAGGTAGAGGTAGCATAGCTACATGTATAGGTGGCCAGTCTGTAGACCCAAATGGTTGGTGGTGGGGATGGAAATGGAGAGGAGGATGATGTTCATGTGGCAGCCTTATAAGCACAGGTGGTAGGTTTCCAGGGCCATTTGGCCACATCCTAGGCACAAATTGGAGCCTTACAGGCCCAGGATATAGGCATAGGGGTAGGGGGCATCACCACAGGCACCAGGACTAGGTCTCAGTTCATAGGCAGGAGTGGGAAAGGGTCCTGCAGGATAGGTATAGGGACCGAGGCCTCTAGGGCCACCACAGACTATGCCTATATCTAGGTTACGGGATGCCCTAGGTGAGGCTAGATACTACCAGGACTAGCTAATGGCAGCTGGGATAGACTTTCTATCCTATGGAGAGTACCAGGAACAATAGGCATTGAGTGAGAGGACTAGATCCTTTACTCACAGTGTGGAGAGCACAAGGGACCATCGAGCTCTGAGGCTAGATCAGGGAGAGGCTACCAGCGCATGGAGACCAACTCTAGGTGAGGTGCCAACAGGACTCAACCACCACCTATGATGGGTGGGGAGATGATAGTAGGTCACCAGAGAGGGGTGGAGGAGGCAGAGGGTACAAGTGATACAAAGATGGAGGATATCCACCAAGATGTCAGATATGTGGCTATTGATTTTTGATGTATTATAGTCAGTTGTTTTGATATATACCGTCCTAGCATGCCGAAGATAGTGAGGATGTATGAGAGTTTTTTGTTGTATATTTTGAGCATATACCAGCCTATGTGCCGAAGATATTTTGTATTGGTTCATTATTTTATTGTATATGAGACCAGCCTGCGTCCTGATGACATTTTGTATTGAGTATCGGCCTGTGTGCTAACAATTTTGAGATGATGGATATGATGGGATAGCCATGTATATTGTATTGAGATACACATTTATTTATATGATGAGATACATGAGATTTTTGATTTGTTGATGTTTGGATGAGAGATTTTGATTTGTTGTTTTGATATGGATGGAAATTAGGTGAGTTAGGCATGATGAAGTTAGGTTTGGTTTAGGCATGGATTGAGCTAGGTCATAGGCATGGATCCAGTCAAGTCATGTTTTAGGCATGGTTGAGTTAGGTCATAGGCATGGATCGAGTCAGGTCATGTGTTAGGCATGGTTGAGTTAGGTTTGTTTAGGCATGGTTGAGTCAGGTTCATTTAGGCATGGTGGAGTCAGGTTTGTTTAGGCATGGTTGAGTCAGGTTTGTTTAGGCATGGTGGAGGTCTAGTCATGTGTTAGGCATGGTTGAGTTAAAAGTAGGTGAAGTTGTGATTCATTATTTTGTGCAATGAATAATAATATGGGTCATATGTGAGATGTGGTATAAGACATGCATGATGATGGAAGAGAAATGGTAGGTGTAATAAATGTATGTTGTTATGAGGATTAAAATATGAAGCAACTTGTTATGTATGTGGTTTAATTTCCAATTTTGGATAGAAAAGGGAAACTAAGTGGGGTATGATGTAATGTTAGGAAGATAAAAGATGAATTTTTTAGGGTAGAGAGTGGCCGAGATAACCTCCAATAGCCCCATGCCTCGGAGTACTACCTACATAGTCCCGGCGAAAAGGGACCTCAGGCCGATGTAGTTCTCCCATGAGCTAGGGAAGAATATGATGAAGTAGGAAAAATGAGTGGGTAGGTTTTAGGCATGATTTGGGTTTTGGGTTGTTAGGTGTGGGTGGGTTAGAGGTAAAGTGATATAGGTGATGTTGATTATGGTGAAAGAAGAAGATAGATTACCCTAAAGGTAAGCATCGAGGACCAAGTCCTATTTAAGGTAATCAAAATGTAAACAAAGATGGCTAAAATATAAGAGGGGGGAAATATAGCCACCTGATTGGCTAGGATCATACTGAGTAGATCACACCTTGGAGGAGGTGATGAACATAAGACCCTAAAGACATTGCATGATTGATTGTTCTATGGTGAAAAGTAGTCACATGATCACCAAATGTCTAAGTTCCAAGAGGTCCCTTGAGGCAGGAGGAAATGGGAGTGAGAATGATAAGAAGGGTGAAAGGTGGTTAATTTGTTATATGGTATGAGGTAACATGCTCTTCAGGAAAGATATCCAAGATCACAATGGGAAATTCCATGACTAAAATTTTTTTTGTTGTGACTTGTAGTTTGAGATAGACTGGTCAATGCGGGAATTCTATATGGGATGAGGAATTTAACTCCTTGAGGTCTTCCTGAAGCTGATCGATGTGGGAAGCTTCCAATTTTCTCTCTTTTTTGTTTTTTTGTTTTTTTTTTAGCTTTACATAGCTATCCTTCGAGGGAGAAGTCTATTTATAGCAGTGATTACTGAGAGGAAGATGTCCTTTTAAGGGAGTTATCTTTTGATTAGAAGTATGACTCAAGGAGTTGGGTCCCATGTGGAGGCTTTGAAGTCATGTACAATACTAAGGTGAAGAAGAGGACTCTTGTTCAAAAAGTAGGGTGGAACGACCATGGGATCTCATCTAAAGGTAGACAAAAAAGTATCCATGAGAATCATGCTATGTGCAGCGCCATGGTACACATATTTCAAGAGAAGATAACAAATGACGGGTACTCACATGATTCTTGTTTAATCATTGGTGAGGTGTATGAAGTGGATAGCACTCAAGGGACAAGCATGGAAAGAGACAATAGGTGAGGTAGGACTACAAGTCAACAATAAAACAGTCAAAGATGTAAGGCATTAAGGGGCTCAGGTTTGGGTTTACCATCGAGTGAAGATAAATGATAAGCACCTGATCCATAAGTATGAATCATGATGTATGGCCCAAGCCAATAAGGAGAAAATTTTCCCCATTTACTTTTTTTTATTTGGTTACATGTTGATTTTATTTCAGGACAAGGTCAAAAACTTGGAAGGTTCATTCATGGACACATTTTTCATAGGCACATTTGATACATTTTTGGTAAACTTGAAGGTGATCCAGAGCATTAAGATGACTTTCTTCTAATAACTCTAGTTGTGCTAAACAGTCGTGATAAAAGTCAACATCATTGAGCATGTCATGGAGATAAATGTGGAGTGATGGAATCTGGACTTCGAGAGGTAGAACCACCTCAGTACCGTAGACCAGAGAAAATGGTGTGGCAGCAGTGGAAGTGTAAATACTAGTGCGGTATGACCACAGGGCAAAAGGAATGTGCGTATGCCAATCCTTCCCAGTATCGTTAACCACTTTCATAAGAATTTTGTTTAGGGTTTTGTTAGTGGATTCAGCTTGGCTATTGATTTGTGGGTGATAAGGTGATGAGAAACTGAGCTGAATACCAAAGGCATCGTAAAGTTTTCGTAGGGTTTTTTTTTTGAATTGTTTTCCATTTTTAGTGATGAGGCGATGAGAAACACCAAAGTGACAAATGATGTGATGATTGATGAACTCACATTTTTCTCAGCTTTTGTGGAGATGAGTGGTATGGCTTCTACCCATTTTGTATAGTATTTGATAGCAGTGATGATCCATTGATGGTGCTGGGAAGAATGGGGATTGATTTCTCCAACAAGATCCAAACCCCATTGAGAGAATGGCCAAAGGTCACAGGTGACCTGTAAGGCATGACTTGGTGTGTGATGAAGGTTGGCATGTTGTTGGCATTTTACACAATGCTTGACATAGTCGCAACAATCATGGTTAAGGGTCAGCCAGTAATAGTCCAGGAAAAGAATACATTTAGCAATAGCAAGGCCACTGAAATGAGCTCCACATATGCCATCATGAACCTCCTTAATGGTATAAGAAATTTCAGAACTTGTGAGGCATCGTAAGAGAATACCATCAAATCTACGCTTATAGAGGATTCCCCCCAGGATGATGTAATGAGATACCTTTTTAAGGAAGGTGTGTTGTCCGTTACGAGTGAGGTCAGGAGGTAATATGGAGAGAGAAATATAGTGGGAGTATTATTTGTACCAAAGATCACTCGGGTCAAGGAGTGAGGTTTCTGATGGAGTAAACATCATGAGGTAGATAAGAAGGTGATTGGAGTCATTGTATGGTGACAAAGATTTTAGAATCGGTGGGTGAAGTAGGTATTTGGGAAGCTAAGCAGGCCATGGTATCTACAAATTTGTTGGTTGAACGTGGGATGTTTTGAAGGGCGTAGCAGTCAAAGGTGGTAAAAATTATATCTACATGATGTTTATACTTTTAAAGTATCTCATTATGACATTGATATATACCATTGACTTGGTTTACGACCAATTGAGAATCACCAAATATATTGATTGATTTGACATCTAGGGCATATGCGGCGTGGAGACCTAATACGAGTGCTTCATATTCGGTGATATTTTTTGTGCATTCAAAATCAAGTTTGAAAGACAAAGGCATGGGTTCACCATCAAGAGGAATGAGGATAATACCAGCTCCAACCCCACACTGACACTTGGAACCATTGAAGAAGAGTGTCATTTGGTAAGGGGGTTTATCTAGGGAAAGGGTAGCAATTGACTCATATGGAAAGTCAAAATTAGAGGGTTGATCCCCAGAAATAGGTGTGTTGGTGAATTGGTCGGCAATAGTTTAGCCCTTGATGGACTTTTGATGAATTAATTTGAGGTCCAGGTCAGCTAAAATCATAAGCTAGCATGCAACACGTTGATTTTGGTAAGGTTTGGCATACATGAAGTGTAAGGATTCGGTGCTGGTCACAACATAGGTTTTGTGGTTGAGTAGGTAATGGCGGAGTTTGGTGGCAACGAAAAGTAAGGCTAAGAAAAAAAATTGGGATGGGTGTATCGGGTTTCATAATCCAAAAGAGTATAGCTTACGTAATAAGATGCCTACTCCATTTTTTGTTCATCATGATGAGCAAGCATCACTCCCAAGGAGTGATCAGTAGCTGAGATGTATAGGTAGAAAGGTTGATCGTCTTTAGGTGGAATGAGTACGGGTGGTAGGAGAAGGTACTATTTTAGGGTTGTTGGTGTCATTTTTGAGCTTGCACCATGTTGCCCTAAATTTTCAAATTTGTATCTGCTCAAAAGATGTTTTATCCTTTGATTGATGGTCTAAAATTCTTCCCCTCCATCTGAATGCTTTAAAAATGCTCACAAACTTGTTGTTTTTCCCTAATTTGAAAGAATAATCTAGGTTTTCCCTTTTTTGTGCCCTACTTTTTCTAATTTTTTAGGCTATGTCATTTTTCCCTTTGTCAGGTCATGGAAAAATTGAAATTGATCAAATCATACTTGTTTGTATTCAAAAATCCAAATCCTAGATTGGGAATGTTGTGAAAAACATGGTTCAGTTGATTTAAAATCGAAAAATCTACCATCCTTGGTGGAAAAATTGAATTCTAGGGCATCCTTTGATTTTTTTGCATTTTGACGGTCACACAGGCGTCACTTTCCCATCAAATTTATCCTCATAAGGTATTAGCAACGTGGCGGGTTTTCATTGGCTAAGGCGTGGTGGGAAATGTTTCTAACTTGTCATTTTTTTATTTTTTGGCAAAGTGGCAAATTTGGCTCCACATATCTGCCTTTTTCAAAGTTGCCTAAGTGGCATGTTCTTATTGGCCGAGGAGAGGCGGCGAGTCGGATCTCCTTTGAAAATTTTGGCTTTATTTTGCAAAATTTCCTAAGTTAAAATTTTGCCCGAAACCCCGCAACCAACCAGAGGAGGACGCATGGAATTATTTTGGTCAGAGGGGATGCAGGTGGTGGAGAAAAACTTATGAAATTTTGTGTTTTTGGCTCAAAGGGTTAAATTAAAATTTTGGACAGTGGCCCCGTGGTGAATCACAAGAGGACACATGTCCAAGAAAAGTCAAATATAAAGGAGCAGAGGCTTTGGTGACTTTGAAGTTTTTAACTTCAAATGCATAGAAGTCAAATTTTGGGCTGAATCTCTACAATAAATCAGGAAAGGACACTTGTCCAAAAAGGCAAAAATGGAAGAAGGGGCCGAAGGAAAATTTTATGACTTTTTTCCTTTGTTGTCTAAAAGGTGAACAATGAAAAATGGCTCTGCTCCAATCCAAGAGAGACACGTGGCACATTTTAAAGGTCAAAAGGGAGTGCGGGCCAACAGTGGAAATTTTGAATTTTCAAAAAATTTGCAAGGGAGGTTTGAAGGAAGAAAGGGATACTTGGACCCGTAGCGAATAGGAGAGTGACACGTGGTGGGTAGAGTAGACACAATAAGAGGTGCGGGCTGGTAGAGGCAGGAGAGAATTTTTTCCCTTTTACAAAGAAGGCTTAAAATCAAAATTTGGAGCATTGGCCTACAACGAATCACAAGGAGACATGTGGTGAGGGAAAAATCATAGGTTCAGGCCCGCGGGGAAAAAAGTGAAAATTTACCAATTTTCCAAAAAAGGTCAAAATGCGTAGAATTGAAGTGTGATCCCAATGGGGCCCACCATGTGCCAAATGTTAACTCCAAAATTCAAAGATGGAGGGGCAGGAGAAAAAGTCAAATTTTTCCATTTTTTCAAATTTTCAAAAGGTGATAAAGTAAATGTTTTAAAATTGGGCCCGATCCAATCATTTTTTGCCATGTGTCCGGCCTTATCCAAAAAATTAAAAATGTAACTCGAGCTTATTTCTAAGTCCACATCTTCCACGTGGAGGGCTAGGATTAAAAGATGGATAATATTGATGGTTTTTGTGCATCCATTTGTTTTAACCACCATGTGAGCTCCAAGAAGCTTCGAATCATGATTTTTGCATCAAAATTCATCAAATTTATAGTGATTTTGTGTCATCTTGGCCTTCCAGGATCATTGCCATCACTTTCATGGCTTGATTCTTTTATCTGAGGTGGTTTTAAGATAAATTTTTCCCTAATCCATCCAAAAATGTGAAATGACAAAATCAAAAGTTGCAGAGGTAATTTGAAAAGGTAAAAAGGTGAAAATGATGAGTAAAAGGTGTTTGCATGCCTTAATGATGAAAAATGTGCCTCCAGGATGGATAATGATCCATATGTTTGTAATGATTTAATCTTTTTGGGCACACCTGGAAAACTACAAATGTTTTTCTATTTGATGTCATTTTCATTGAATCATGAGGATTGTTTTGTAACAAACTTGATCCCATGGCATATTCTTTTCTTGGGAAAGAAGGCTCCAATGTGGCATGAGGTATTGTTGGCAAGAAAATATATTGGGTGGAAAAACATGTGGATTTCTTTCTAACACTCTGGGAATCTAAGTCCCTCTACTTAACCGGTGCAACTGTTGTATGTGCATGCACGAGAAAGTTTAGATTTCTGTGGTGGTCTTTTGACCGAGGATTGAACAGGGGTACTCCACTGACCCTGTGGAAAATCTAGCAATATCTTGCTAGGGAAGTCTTCATCTATAGAGCTGGAAAGGGAAGTGAGAAAAGAGGTAGGAGGACTAATGCTGTAGGTAGAAAATCATATTCCTGCACACACACTAGTTAGAAACTTCAACACATGCATTTATCAGAAGAAACAACTCTGTGATTAGCAAATACACAAAATAGAATTCACCAATCACCAAGTATCAAGAAACCCCTTAGTCAAAGAAAGCTAGAAACTCCTTCTTCTTGTATTGATTTCTCAAATCAAAGTTATACATAATGTGGGAATGGAAGAAATCTGAGAGGGGAAGAGAGTAGAAGAAAATGGCTATCTCCTTTTCTTTCTCTAGGTACCATGCACTCTTGAGTCTACAAGATCAATTGCCAACCCTTTGAAATGGTAATGGATTTACAATCTACATAATAGAATATGACTCTTCATCTTCCTCATGACCTTTCAAATACCTTAATATGACTTAAGATTGTTCATATTCCACTTTAAATACTTAAGTCCCTTTTATAATAGCAAGGCGAATTAATTTACATTATGTTTCTAAAGTCACTTTTAAGTAACTTAAAGGTATATCAAAAAGTGCAAACCCCAATGAAGAATTAGAAAATTTGAAAGTGAGAGAAATTTGGGGGGAAGAGGAGAGAGAAAGAGAGATAGAAGAAGAAGAGGATATGTCTCCCGATGAAGTCTGTTGATCCTCGTTGATGAAAAGCTCCAAATGAAATGAAGTTTTGAATGTCCCTTTGTGCCAAAACTTCCCTTTGAGTGTGGCTTACTATTTTTATTAAATTGTCATTTCCACTATTTTTTGCTCCAGATAATCATTCTAGCCTTTTGGAGATCTTCAGTGCACACTGCTCTTTCCATAGCCACTTTTGATGAAGACCTGCCAAAAATAGCAAGCATGTATAGGAAAACTTACTATTTTTAGAAATTGTGTTTCTAGTGCTTGATTTACGATGGAACATACTTTTTTGGAATCTTCTTGTTGTTACGATCACACCCACCAAATTTCACATAGTTTTGCCACTAGAATTCTTGAAAATAAATTTTGAAATTTTGACCTGGCAGTGGATTTGGGCTCAGAGCTGTCATGGCAGCCATTAATGGAGCTCAAAATTTGAAGGTATGGTTTTTTTCTCCTTTTGCAATGAAAACAACTCCATTGTGATAGGTTTTTCATTTGGAACTCATGTGTAATTTTTTAGCTCGTTTCCATTGCCAGAATGATGGGAAATTCGACGAATGTGAGCCAGTGCATGAAGTGAGGGTTTTATTTAAGAAAATGATTCTGAACACCATTTTACCTCTTTTTTTTTTGGATCTTGATCACCTTGAAAAATGAGGAATTCTACAAAATATGGCATCTTGATCCGACTTGTATCTTGCAAGATATGAGGATTTTTCGATCGAGTGACTTCACGGTTATCTGACAAAAAATCTTCATTCTTCATCATTTCACTCCATTTTTCTATGAGGCCTAAATATTTCTATGCATTCATGGTTTGAAGAGTTTATGTGGCCATGGTAGAGCTGGTTTGGAGCAACAATGGTGGACCGGGTGTCTGGACAATCACTCACGGAGCCATGACAAGGTAAGGAGTTATGAAGGAGAAATGAGAGGAAGAAAATGGCTAAGTGATGGATTTAAACTTTAAAAACATGCACATGGAGGGGCTGGTAACAATTTAATGTCCCTAATGTCCCTGACCTCATGGATGTGAGGGACATAAATTTCTATGGTGGTCAAGGCGATGTCATGTGTCCTCGATCCGACGGTAGGGGATTTACTCCAAAAATGCACTTGAGGGCTGAAACTCGGTCATGTGGGTGTCCAAATGAATCCCCATAGGGGATGGGAAAAATTTTCCATGTCTGATGTCCCCCACCTTAGGTACATAAGGTACATCAGTTTCCACGGTGGTCCTGGAGGTGACACATGGTGCCCGATCCAACGGTAGGGAATGGATGCTCCAAAAATGCACCTCGGGGCTGAACTGCGGTCACGTGGGTGTCTAGAAGACTCCCCATAGGGTCTGGGAACATTTTTCAAGGTATTATGTCCCCCACCTCAGGTGCATAATGGAAATCAAATTCCACAGTGGTCTTGGAGCTGACACGTGGCACCCGATCCGATGGCAGGGAATGCATACTCCAAATAAGCACCCGAGGGCTGAACTGTCAAGTTTGGAGGTCATATGAGGGTCCTAGAGGTCATATGAAGGCTGGGAAAATTTTCCAAGGGCTGATGTACCTAACCTCAAGGATGTTGGGGGCATGAAATCCTGTCAGGGTCCTGGTGTTGACACATGTCCTCTTGAAAAAATGACTAAGTCTTGAACTATCTTTGAGAGGGTAACTTGGAATGAAGATAACTTGAGCTCCCAGTGGAATTTATTGGTGAAATTTTATATTATTCTGACTATAAATGGAATTTTTAATCTAATTATGTGGATATCATGTCTTAATTTGATCATATGATCCCTAAAAAATCATATTTTTGATCTGGGACTCCACTTGTGCCTGAGAAAAACTACCTTCCAATCATATGCGCCAAGGTGTTGTGAAAAATATTATTTTACCATAATGTAGGTATTGGAATCCTATTTCTGAAGATTTTTTGTTTTACTTCCAATTCCATCCAGAGCTCCTAGGATCTTCTTCTGAATCTCAACAGTTGTTTTAGGCCTGTGTACCGCTTAGGCTTGAGAACCTTGTTTTTCACTCAAACTGTTCCAAGTATTTCAAAACTTCACAAAGCTTTCCAAAATAATTTCCATGATGTTCTAATGTATTCAATTCATGTCCATGTTTAATTTGGCCCTTATGTTCCACTCCAATGGGTTTAATCTAGTCCTGGGAAGGCCAATGATAGCCCTTCCCAATACTGCCAGAAGATAACATCTTTTCAAAACTCCCTAAAATCACCTAGGAGGAATGAATAGAATTTCCTAAAGCACCTAGGGACCAATTTGACATCAAATAGAGGGTGAAAAAACTAACATATTTGGCTTAGGGTTCTTGGGAATGATAAAACATGAAAATTTCGACATCTGGGTATAGTTGTTGTGCTCAAAAATTGTCAATTTCCCTATTACACATTTTCACAACAACATCTAGCTCTAGCTTGGGGACATGACATGGACTGAGCATAGTGAAGACATGACATGGGAATCTAGAATCTCAATTTTAGACCATATAATTCATTGAATAGTGCCTTATCCGTTGGGCCCTACGGAGTCATGCACAACTTCTAAAAAGGAAGATTAGAAGAAGGAAACACACACAAAAAAACAGAAAGGAAACACACAACACACAATAGGAAGTGAAACACACACAATGGAAAGGGAAAAAAACCTATCAATCACCTATGGTACAAAGTGAGGGACAAGCCACTTTCAAAGAAGTACTTTTTATTTCTCAAAAGTTACCCCTGAAGAGGCAACACCGAATGATGATGTTCTGTTAAGCCATTGATAGGTTCCAGAAAGTATCCTCACCTCCTTAGCTACTTACAAATGCTAGGTGCTTTCACAATTGTCTGTGTACTTGGTAGGAGTGATTCCATGTGATCTTCTTGATGCTCGGGTCCTTGTTTGGAAATTCCACTGCCTTCATGCTCTTTGAAATTGGTTTTGTCATGCCAGTTTCCTTCCATGTTTATAAATATAGTTGATTCTCCATAGAGCATCTCATTGCTACCCCAATGCTGATTTTCATTCCAATTCTTTGAATATTCTGAGTTAATTTATTTCCCTGGTCTATGCTCATTGACATCTTCTTCATGAGAAACATTTAAATCATCCCTTATCTTTATTCCCCTATGAGGCATTTAAGTCCTAATGGGAGGATCAGAGGAAAACTCATACTTGTCTTGCATGTCCATGGCACTAGTGAAGAGATCAATAATTAGCTCGAGATCTTCTGCAAATTCTACTGCATCAAAAATTTCTTTCACGGAGTTATGCTTCATTGTTTCCTATAACTCATCTTTGTACACATTTGATGAATGCAGCTCAAGGCAACTATCTGGAGGGATTACCCCATCATCTTGGGAATCACTACACTTTATCAATCCTTCATCAAAAAGAGCTTCATCTTCATATGCTTTGAGACTCCTTGCTTCGATTTCGTCATCATGGAAAGAATCTTCATCCTCAAAAGGGAAAGAAAATATGTCCATTTTGTTATTACATCCATCAACCATTAGCTCTAGAGTACCATCATATTTTTCAATATGGCCAACCTTCACATTGGTTAAGGCTTCCAAATTAGCTTCACGCTTGTCTTACAGATTTGTGGCTTGCATCAGGACCTCGAGACTGATCACAGGGTCTTCTGTTTCTTCCATGGCTCTTAGCAGTTCTTGTACAGATAGTTCTTTCCCATTACTCAAGGGCTCATTGTATACTAGCTTGGTCTCTTCCTAGGTGACATGATCAAGGGAGTCCTCATCTTCAAATGGGAATGAGAAAATTTCTTCATCGCAGATAAGTATATAAGTTGTTTTTTCTTTTTGAAAATCTTCAAGAACCATATCCTCTTCTTCATGGTTTGCATCATCCAACAATTTGGGGCTGCCCTCTTGTAACTTGAATCTCCTCAACGCTTCTTCAAAATACAAATAGCTCTAGGAAGGCATGTCTAGCCCTATCAAAATGGGGATATCCTCTCCCTCCTCTCTTGTCACAAAGTGATTCATCCACTTGGTATTTTGGTACAAAATATTAGCTTCTAGGCTTCTAGACTTTTGCACAGTGTACCTCATCTTCTTCTCGGGAAGAAATTTCTCCATGTCTCCCTTCACTAGTATGGTTGCAGATGACCAATTCATCTAAATTTTACCTCCCAAGTCTCGACAGAAAATTCTACTTCGAATGAGGCCGGGACATCGGCTACCAAAATCATCGTTGGAATTTTCTTTCTTGGAAATTTGGTGAGAGACACTTGTGCATCTTTGACCTTCCCTACAAGTGGGACCTTTTTCGACTCCAAAGAGTAATAAGGGCCATCGGGTGGAGCCATGGTGAGTTTGAGAGCTTTAGCGACCTTTAAAGGCATCACGTTATCTGAGGCACAAAAATCTATTATGCAATTACTCAGTACATATTCTCCAACAAGCGAGGAGATGTAGAAAGGTTCAACTTCATCAATATTTGATGCACTCAGAGAAATCATGTTTTGTGAGGGAGGTGTAGGTGAGTTTGGTAGCATGCCTTTGGAATGATGAGCTACATCATTGGGTGTTAGACTACCACTCCTGATATATCGTACAAACCTCTCGAATTGTTCAGGATGAGTCCTGTAAATATTCAGTTTCGGTAATCTGCACTTTGGCTTTGTTTGTCATATTCTATGAAGTCAAAGGGAGTAGATGTGGACAAGGGGGGTGAAGGGACTGATTTTGGAGTCTGGATAGGTTTAGGAGCAGGATTTGATGTTTGAGGAATGGACGGTATTTTGAAAGGCACACTAGGAGCTTTCAAGGAATTAGATTTTTTAGGAGTAGATTTGGGTTTAGAAATGGAAGAGACATTGGAAGACTTACTTGGGATTTCAGGAGTCTTCTTACTTGCTACGAGATCAAGATCCAAAAATGCAGACTTCATGGAAGATGGAAGTGGGGATCCTCGACTGATTATTTTATTTTTCAGAGTCTCCATAGGAGGATCATCAACCTTTTTTTCTTTTGCAGCAGTGGAGGGAGATGCTCTTTTCTCATACTGAGAACAAGTGAATACTGTGCATGAGAAACTGGGTGCATATTCTTCATCTTCTTCATAACCTCCAGAATACTCACAAAACCTGATTTGTGTATCATTCTCAAACTCATCACTTTCTTGGAAATCACCACCTTCTTGTTCAAGATCTTCTTCACTTTCTTGAAATCTACAATTTACATTCATGGGTGGGGCCTCCAAGGCAAGTCTTTGGGGTGCTCCTACAATCTGATTTTTGTTGCTTCTCTAAGAAGAAACTCGTTCAAATAATTCCCTCTTCAAAGAGGCCATCTCATTCACCAAATTTTGCAATGATGGATTAGTTCTCTCATCTTCAGGATGTTGGGCCTTGCCCTTTGATGGATTCTTGATCTTTCCAGAGAGGATGAGATCATCATCCAATTCAATTTCCCTCCTTTGTGCTTCTACAATGTTCCTTGGTTGAACTCTTCGTAGGAGAAATCCTACCTCTGGTGATTGAGCATTTATGAAGAATCTTTTGATATTGTTCTGAGAGGGTGAATCTTCTTCCGGTATCCTATGAAGCAACCATACAAAACAAGCCATGAAGTCTCTCATCGTTTCACTTTCTCCTTTCCTCATTTGAGCCAACTGCACCAAGAGGTCTTGACAATCTTCAGTTGATTTAAATCTTTCCTCGAAGGCAGCCTTGATGTCATCCCAACCAGTGATGGATCAAGAAGGTAGGAGGTAGAACCATTCTGCTACTTTTTCTTGGAGGGACTCCACGAACAATCTTACAGCAACATCTTCATGTTGGACACCAAGAATTCCACATGATGTCGTGAAAGCAGCAATGTGTTCTTCAGGATGTTGTGTGTTGTCATCTTTGAACTTTGGAAAGTTCTTGCGGGAACCCATTGGTAGATTGTGGAGAGGTGACTCAAGAGCAAGCGGGCCCGTATTACCTTCCCCATGGAACAATGGGTTGAGGTATTTCTTCTTCATCTATCATTGTTGTTTCTACTTTAACTCTTGCTTCTATGAATTCTTCTTCAAATTCTTCTTCTTTTGGGAGCTCAATGCTCAATGGTGGTTGAAAAATGGGAGAATTTGAAGGTGGAGTATCCACAGGAGTTTTGATAGGATTACCCAGTGAACTTTGTGAAGATTTAGATGGAGAGGAGGCTTGAGAGAAGAACTATGGGTTATCTCTAATTCATTCTTGCTGATTTTGTGAAGCCTCAAAATTGAAATCATCAACACCTCTCGACCTGATCAACCTGGTGTGTCTTCCTTCAGCCAGCTTGTTGAAATTATTGAAGTGGGAATATGAAAAGACACGTGTAGAAATCAGCAGTGTATGCCTTCAATAATGGACTTTCATGAAAACTATTTTCTAATTTTTTTTTGAATTTTTAGGACCTTGCAGTTGTATATTGGGTGCGGATGCTGCTAAATCTGCCCCACGGTGGGTGCCAAAAACTGTTGGCGAGAAAATATTTCGGGTGGAAAAACTTGTGGATTTCTTTCCAATGCTCTGGGAATCTAAGTCCCTCTACTTAACTGGTGCAACTGCCGTATGTGCATGCACAAGAAAGTGTGGATTTCTGTGGTGGTCTTTCGACCGGGGATCCAACAGGGGCACTCCACTGACCCTGCTGAAAAGCTAGCAATCTCTTGCTAGGGAAGTCTTCATCTGTAGAGTGGGAAAGGGGAGTGAGAAAAAAGGTAGGAGGAACTAATGTTGTCAGGTAGAAAATCAAATTCCTGCACACACACTAGTTAGAAACTTCAACACATGCATTTATCGAAAGAAACAACTCTGAAAATAGCAACAAGACCAAATAGAATTCACCAATCACCAAGTATCAAGAAACCCCTTATTCAAAGAAAGCTAGAAACTCCTTCTTCTTATATTGATTGCTCAAATCAAAGTTGTACATAATGTGGGAATGGAAGAAATTTGAGAGGGGAAGAGAGTAGAAGAAAATGGCTATCTCCTTTGCTTTCTCTAGGTACAATGCACTCTTGAGTCTACAAGATCAATTGTCAACCCTTTGAAATGGGAATGGCTTTACAATTTATAGAATAGAATATGACTCTTCATCTTCCTCATGACCTTTCGAATACCTTAATATGACTTAAGATTGTTCATATTCCACTTTAAATATTTAAGTCCCTTTTATAATAGCAAGGTGACTTAATTTACATTATGTTTCTAAAGTCACTTTTAAGTGACTTAAAGGTATATCAAAAAGTGCAAACCCCAACGAAGAATTAGAAAATTTGAAAGTGAGAGAAAGTTGGGGGTAAGAGGAGAGAGAAAGAGAGATAGAAGAAGAAGAGGATATGTCTCCCGATGAAGTCTGTTGATCCTCGTTGATGGAAAGCTCCAAATGCAACAAAGTTCTGAATGTCCCATTGTGCCAAAACTGCCCTTTGAGTGTGACTTACTATTTTTAGTAAATGGTCATTTCCACTATTTTCTACTCTAGATAATCATCCTAGCCTTCTTGGAGATCTTCAGTGCACACTGCTCTTTCCATAGCCACTTTTGATGAAGACTTGCCAAAAATAGCAAGTATGTATAGGAAAACTTACTATTTTTAGAAAGTGTGTTTCTAGTGCTCGATTTGCGATGGAACATATTTTTTTGGACTCTTCTTTCTGTTATGATTACACCCTCTAAATTTCACATAGTTTTTCCCACTAGAATGCCTGGAAATAATTTTTAAAATTTTGACCTGGCAGTGGATTCGGGAACAGAGCTATCATGATGGCCATTAATGGAGGTCAAAATTTGTAGGTATGGTTTTTGTCTCCTTTTTTAATGAAAACAACTCCATTGTGATAGGTTTTTCATTTGGAACTCATGTGTAATTTTTTAGCTTGTTTCCATTGCCAGAATGATGGGAAATTCGACGAATGTGAGTCGGTGCATGAAGTGAGGGTTTTTTTGGAGAAAATGATTTTGGACACCATTTTACATTTTGTTTTTTGGATCTTGATCACCTTGAAAAATGTGGAATTCTACAAAATATGGCATCTCGATCCAACTTGTATCTTGCAAGATATGAGGATTTTTCGATCGAATGACTTCACGGATATTTGGTAAAAAATCTCCATTTTTCTCTTCATTCTTCGTCATTCGACTCCATTTTTATATGAAGCCTAAATATTTCTTTGAATTCATGGTTTGAAGATTTTATGTGGCCATGGCAGAGCTAGTTCAGAGCAACAATGGTGGACCGGGTGTCTGGACAATCACGCACGGAGCCATGGCAAGGTGAGGAATTTTTGAAGGAAATGTGCACATGGAGTGGCTAGGTGCAATTTTACGTCCCTGATGTCCTTGACCTCAGGGACATGAGGGACATCAATTTCCACAATAGTCAAGGCGATGTCATGTGTCCTCGATCCGACGACAGGGGATTTGCTCCAAAAATACACTTGGGGGCTGAAACTTGGTCATGTGGGTGTCTAAATTACCCCCCATGGGGGCTGGGCACATTTTTCCATTTTTTATGTCCCCCACCTTAGGTACATAAGGGACATCAATTTCCACAATGGTCCTGGAGGTGACACGTGGCACATGATCCAACGATAGGGAATGGATGCTCCAAAAATGCACCTAGGGGCTGAATTGCGGTCACGTGGGTTTTCAGAAGACTCCCCATAGGGGTTGGGTGCATTTTTAAATGTATGATGTCCCCCACCTTACGTGCATAAGGGACATAAAATTCAACGGTGGTCCTGGAGTTGACACGTGGCACCTAATTTGACGACAGGGAATGCATGCTCCAAATAAGCACTCGGGGGCTGAACTGTCAAGTCTGGAGGTCATATGAGGGTTGGAAACATTTTCCAAGGGCTGATTTACCTAACCATAGGGACTTTGGGGGCATGAAATCCCCCTAGGCTCCTGGTGCTGACACGTGTCCTCTCAAAAAAATAACTAAGTCTTGAACTGTCTTTGAGAGGGTAACTTGGAATGAAGATAACTTGAGCTCCCAATGGAATTTATTGGTAAAATTTTATATTATTCTGACTATAAATGGAATTTTTAATCTAATTATGTGGATATCATGTCTTAATTTGATCATATGATCCCTAAAAAATCAGATTTTTGATCTGGGACTCCACTTGTGCCTGAGAAAAACTGCCTTCCAATCATATGCGCCAAGGTGTTGTCAAAATTATTACTTCACCATATTTTAGGTCTTGGAATCCTCTTTTTGAAGATGTTTTTTTTACTTATAACTCCATTTGGAGCTCCTAGAATATTCTTTTGAATCCCAGCAGCTGTTTTAGGCATGTGTACCGCCTAGGCTTAAGAACCTTGTTTTTCACTCAAACTGCTCCAAGTATTTCAAAACTTTCCAAAGCCTTCCAAAATAATTTCCATGATATTATAATATATTCAATTCATGTCCATGTTTAATTTGGCCCTTATATTCCACTCCAATGGGTTGAATCTAGTCCTGGGAAGGCCAACAATAACCCTTCCCAATACTGCCAGAAGATAACATCTTTTCAAAACTCCCTAAAATCACCTAGGGGGAATGAATAGAATTTCCTAAATCACCTAGGGACTAATTTGACATCAAATAGAGGGTGAACAGACTAACAGATTTGGCTTGGGGTTCCAAGGAATGATAAAACATGAAAAATTTGACATCTGTGTATAGTTGTCGTGCTCGGAAATTGTTAATTTTCTTGTTGCACATTTTCACGAAAACAAGTATATAATGCATTTTGGAGAAATTGTAAAAGGGGGAAAAATTGAAAATCACGAGCAAATTCTGAGAGAAATCTCATCTTCTAAGAAACCCACCAAAGAACTAGGATAATTTCTTCTGTGTTGGATCGTCATGTATGTGAGTTGGTTACAATCACACAGCTCTAAGATTGTTCATGAAACTCTCCCCTTCTGATGAATCTAACAATATTTTGAGTTAATCTATGTTTTTATGGGAAATATGGTGTCTATTATCATTTTTAGATGCCTGCAAATAGTCTTCATGGTTCTTGTTGCAATCTTGCATTGAAAGTCTTTAGAAATCACACAAGAATCTCCATTTCTGGTTGATAGTTTAGTGGCATTTGCAATCTCATGTTCAGAAGAGCCTTCATCTGATAAAGAGATAAACAAATTTAAAATCACTTTACCTTCCTTGACTATAGAGATTGCTTGTAAGCCTTTGGGGTCACCTTAGGCATGGTTTGATCAAGGATTTTTGTGTTTAATTGAGTTCTTTACTTCCAAGATTTTGTGGTGAGTTCTCAAAGATTGTGTGAAGAGTGCAACCTGAGCTTCCATTTATGCCTCTTCTGGTTGAAATAATGTCCTAATTATTTGATGCATTTTATCTGATAGTTGTTCAAGTATTGTAGAGGTTGTCAAAGATCTGATATATCCCAGTTTGTCTTGTCAACACCCCACCAAAAAATTTCATTCAAACAAACTAATCCTACCCATACTACCCCTGCATTGCATTGTGTGTCAACAAAAGAATACAATCCATTTACAAAAATGCACAAAGCAAATCAGGATCATATAATGTCTCCAGTAACCCTTTCCTTGCATTGAAAATATCTCCATAATCTGGGAGTGACAACTTGTGAAAGTCAGATTTGGAGTGTTGATCATATTTTCCCAAGGCCTTTTCATACTATTTGCATAAATTGAGGGATATCTTCATCTCCTTCACCATTTTGGGGTTACAATGTAGGTTCTCTTACCTTGGTTGAAAGGCACAACCTAAAATAGTGAGGGTCAGATCAAATCCTTTCAAAGTGCTATCCATCTCTCTACAAATCTGAGTGTCAGTTAGATCACATCCCCGGCTACAAAATGACACACATCATGATCTATCTGACTTCAAGCTTCATGCCATATCTCTGATGCTGCTTAGACTGAAAAGGAGAACAAATTTGGGTACCAACACTTTTTGGCACCATTTCCAGGGAGATTCTTTAGTATTTCAGTATTTCAGATCCCTGGTAATACTTCTTGTGTGATTTATGTGCAATTACAAATCTGAGTATCATCTTCTGATCAGATTTATAAGATTGGAATAAAAAGTAGAGCTCTAAGTTTGATATTCTCTTAAGTTCAATCTGATCCATGTGCATGCATATTTGAGATATTTGAATGCATATCAAACCCTGGTAAAGTCCTTTGCAAATTCTACATGCAAATACACTGTTGAAGCATCATTTTATAATCAGATTTGTAAGGATTGAGTGAAGATATAAGTTCTACCTACAATTTTACCAGTTTCCAGTAGTTGTTACACTTCATTTGCATTTGTGATTGATAAATTCCAGAAGAAGGAAGGTCTGATTTGTAAAGTTTGGCAATATTTTCAGTGCTGGTAAATATTTGACAGAGTATTTTAGTGCATTAGCACAACTAGGGTGAAAGTCCTTAGTGGTGACTCCATGCTGATTTGAAATCTTGATAAATACCAGTGCCTTGGATTTCTATCATTTATTTTTGTGCTACTAATCTCTGCAAAACTGGAAGGAAGAAGATCTCTCTTCCTTAGAGACTCTGCTAAGAAATTGTTCTCAGATTCAAGAAACTCAGAGTTGGAAGGGAGAAGAGTTTGGAAAGTGGTTAAAGGTCAGACATAAGTCAAAGATATATCCATTGGTGAGAGAGATCAGCCTTTGGTAGAGGATTATCACTCTTCTTCAAGTGATTTTGATTCAAGAAATCCTCTCATAAACTTGTTTTCCTCAGCTAGTGAAGGCCCTTCTGTTGTACCTGGTAAGTTCCTTCTCCAATCTACACCTTTATGTTTTAATTCGAGTAAAAATTTCCAAGAAAATCAGCACTTAGAGAATACCAGTCTTGTGAATCACATTCTTGAGCCCCAAAGATCTTGCACTCCTCATCAGCTTGTTTCACCTCCAAGATCACCTCCACCAAACAATATGGCTCAGCCTAGACCTCCATTTGTTGTTAACACCTTTGGTCCCATAGATTTTAGAGGAATGGATGGTTACCCAAATGTTGTTCCACAAGATGTCAGAAATAGATTGCCAAAATTTCAAGGCAACAATGCAATAATTGGTGATCAACATCTCAAACTCTTTGTTAATATGATGGAAGATTTTGAGATAGAGTTTGAAGATGTGTATATTAAGTTGTTCATTCATACACTAGAAGAAGATGCTAGGGATTGGTACAAGGCTCTACCTGATAATTCTATTGATTCATGGACTGAAATGAAAAATGCATTTAGGTTGCAATATGGTGACAAGACTGATCCTATATTTCTTTTTTCTGAGTTTGAGAATATCAAGAATAACCCTAATGAATCATTCCATGACTTCAACACAAGGTTTAACAAAACTTTGAGAAGGCTGCCTGTTGGTTTGAGGCCTTGTGATGAATCTTGTTTAATCAAATATGCAGATGCATTTGATAAAAAGGAAGCCTATTACCTAAGAGACAAGAATCCTACCAATCTAAGACAAGCATTCACCATGGAACTTCAAATTGAAAACAATATCAAGGCTATTGGGAAACCTTTCAAGAGAGATGGTGTAAAATTGATAAACCCTGAAAAACCTCAAGCTAGCAAAGGTGCTGATTTAGAAGAGGTTGTGAAAACTTTGGCAGGGGCTGTCAAAGAAATCTCATACAAGTTTGCAAGAACTGAGAAGGGAATTGGGCAGACTTCACAAGGTCAGCCTAGGCAGCAAGCAACAAGATAGATTTGGCAATCACCATAGGAATGAGCAGAGGTTTGATGACAAAGGTAAAGGGCCTATTGGATCTTCAAATAGACATCCTCAAGCACGTGAAGGAAGAGTGTTTCCTAATCCCTTAACTGCTAGGGTTGATTGTTGTTGAAGAGGTTACTGATATTGATTGGTGTGATAGGTGTTTTCTACCCCATCCTCCATGTGAAGCAAACTAGTAAGAAGGTGAAGTTAATAATGATGATGGTACTGATGATGATATTTGCATGATGGGTTGTTCTTCAAGCTCACAAGGAGGAGCAACATCTACTGAAGTAATAAGTGCTAGGACAGCTGCAACATTTTTGGATTTTATCAAACAGGGTACAAGTATTTCTTCCCCCTCATGCTCTTGAAGTTGATGTAGTGCAAGATTTTGAAATTCCTAACAATGACTTTGAATACTTAAGAGATTTGATGATTAAGAAGTATGATGGTGGTATCCCTTTAGAGGAAGATAGACAATTGTTGATGAATGTTGTTGTAGCTTAAGAGAAATATTATAACACTAGAAGTAAAGTTGTTAAAGGAAGTGGGCCTCAAGCCAAACCTAAAACACCCTTGCTCACAAGCATTCCAAAAGAAGCTCCTAGGAAAGAAACACTTGCTAAAAGCTCTATTGTCCCAAGCAAAAATTACAGTCCTCCTCATGCCCAAGCTGCCAAGAATCCCTTGCCATCTAATGAATCTTCTTTATCTCCCTTCCAATGTTGTTTTTCCAAAGAGTGTCCCTTATGATATAGCCCAAGTATTGAGCCAAATTAAAGTGAGTGTTCCAATCATTGAGTTTCTTAGAATTCCTTGAGCATAAGAAGAGAGCATTTGAGTACTTGGGGTTGAAGGAAGAGAAGATCACTCCAGGAAGAAATGTAACATTGTTGAAACCCTCCTCAGATAATTGTAGACCTTGAAACACCACCAGCAATAGAAGGATCTTGGAGAGACACCTAAGGTATATTTGGGGACATCTTTGGTTGATTCCCAATTGAATGTTGATCCATTCTTCACAACTTTGCTTATAAAGGATAGGCTACTTCACAATTGTATGTTTGATTCTAGTGCATCATGTAATGTCATGCCTCTAGAAGTCATGAATGAGTTGGATATCAAAGTGACAGCTACCTATGGAAAGTGTACTACCATGGACTCAAGAGAAGTGCTGGTAGTTGGTTGTGTGAAAGGTTTGGTAGTGTAACTTGCATCTTATCCAGGTAGGAATTTAAAACTTGATGTTGTAATTGTTGATTGCCCTGCCAAATGGGGTATGATTTTGTCAAGAAAGTGGGCTACAAGTGTTGGAGGGAGTGTCCAAATGGATATGTCTTTTTCCACCATTCCCATTGAGGACAACCTAGTCAAGATCTATGGAGAAAAGAAAATGTTGCATCTAATTGAGGACCCAACAATGCTACTTATGAAGTATTATTTGCTAATGTTGATGCTGATAATTTCATTGGTTTTGCTGATGGAAAAGAACAAAAATGGATCAAATCAAAGTGCCTTGAATAGGTATGTTCTCCTTGGACCTTGCTATTTGATGGAGCTTGCTCCAAATTTGGAAATGGTGCTGGTATAATTCTACTTTCTCCTAGTTTGGAAGAATTTGTTTTTTCCTTCAAGCTTAACTTTGAATGTACTAACAACATTGCTGAGTATGAAGCCTTGTTGTTGGGTCTAAGAATTGCATGGAAGTATGGTGTCAAGGACATCATTGCAAAGGGAGATTCAGAGCTAGTTGTCAAACAAATAAGAAAACTGTATGCTACAAAAAATCAGCGGATGAAGCAGTATAAGCATGCAGTTTGGGATCTAATTGAAATGTTTGATTCTTTCAATATTATGCATCATGACAGAAGTCTGAATGCTACTACTGACAAGTTGGTAGTGTTGGGGTCAAGATTTGGAAATTGCACCATTTCACCTTATTGTGAATACAATGTTGAAGTGTTAACTAGGCCAGCTGTCCCTGATAATTTCAAACATTGGCAAGTTTTTGATGATGATGCTCAAGTGCTAAAGGTTATTGCAAAACTAAGGTGAGTTTGTAAATCAGAATATTGATTGGGAGCCAATGGTATGCATGACTGAAGGAAGAGAAACTTTGTTTGAGAAAGACATCATCCAATTGAAAACAAACACCATTCCTAGAGGTCTTGTTGCACTTGAGTCAAATTTTAACAATGTTGATTGCATCATAAATAGAAACATGTCTTCCTCAAGGGATGTGGAAGAGCATAACTTGGGCACTAATGGTAAACCAAGGAAGATTTGGTTGGGTAGCATATTAAGTAAAGAGGAAAAACAGTCCTATGCCCAACTCTTGAAAAAATATCAAGACTGCCTTGCTTGGTCCTATTCTGAGCTAAAAGCATATAGAGAAGACTTGTTTCAACATGAGATCCCTCTTGAGGCCAAGACTAAGCCATTCAGATAGAGGCAAAGGCCAATTAATCCACTTCTCTCCATGAAAATGCAAGAGGAGTTAAAGAAGTTGAGAGATGGAGGTATTATTCAGCCCACTAGATATTCATCTTGGGTTGCAAACCTTGTGCCAGTCAGAAAGAAGAATGGAGACATCAGAATTTGTGTGGATTTTAGAAATCTAAACAAAGCATCCATGAAGGACAACTATCCCTTGCCAAATATGGAAAATATGTTGCAGCTTGTGACAGGGTCTGAGTTGCTTTCTACATTGGATGGTTTCTCTAGATACAATCAAGTGGTTGTCAAAGAATCAGAAAGACTTAAGACAACATTCACTACTCCTTGGGGAACATATGTTTTTGTTAGAATGCCCTTTGGTTTGATGAATGTTGGTGCCACTTTTCAAAGAGCAATGGATGTTTCTTTTGCTGGTTACATCAATGAGTTCATTGCAGTTTACCAAGATGATGTGACTGTGTTTTCAAGGCAGAGAGGTGATCATTTGCAGCACTTGGAGAAGATGTTGATCAGATGTAGGGAGTATGGCATTTATCTTAATCCAAAGAAGTGTCATTTTGGCATGCAAAAGGCCAAGCTGCTTGGTCACATTGTGTCAAAAGATGGTGTTATGATAGACCCTTGAGAGAGTGGAAGCAATCAGCAAAGTACCTATCCCAAGAACCAAGAAAGGCATCCAATCTTTCTTTGGTCAAATTAATTTTATTAGAAGGTTTGTTTCCAACTTTGCTGAGTTGACTCTTCCAATCACAAGCATGCTAAAGAAGGACCAAGTTATCAGGTGGGAGGAGGCTGCCATTCAAGCTTTTGAAGGAATTAAGGATGCACTTAAACATGCACCTATTTTAGCAGCCCCAAACTATAAGAGGCCTTTCCAAATCTTTTCCTTTTCCTTTGAGTATACCATTGCTTCTATTTTTCTACAAAAGGATGAGAATGGGGCTGAGAGGCCTATTGCCTTCTTTAGTAAGGCTTTACAAGCATCTGAGCTGAAGTATACAATCATGGAGAAACAAGAATTTTCCTTGGTGAAAGCAACAAAGGTTTTCAGGCCTTATATATTGAGTTCAAAATTTGTTGCTTATGTTCCCCACACCATGGTGAAAGACATCTTATCAGAGATGGAGATCTCAAGAAAAATATGTAGGTGGGTGAACAAGCTACAAGAGTATGATATGGACATCCAAACCACAAAGTTGGTACATGGTTTGGGCCTTGCTAAGCTCATGGCTGAGAGCAACTTGCAGAATGTGGAAGTGAATCAGCTAGAAGGAAGAAAGGGTAGATGTGCTTGCAAAGTTGGTAAGTTCTGAGTGGTACAAAGATGTGATCTTCTACCTCAGACACCTGTGCTGCCCTAGTCACTTAAATAAAAATTAGAAAAGAGCCCTCAAGCTGGCTTCTCAAAAATATATCATCACAGACCTTGGGCTGGCTTGGAAGAACCCTGAAGGTGTCCTCTTGAAATGCATAACTGAAGATGAAGCTCCCAAGATAGTTGTTGATTTCCATGGGGGAGTTTGTGGAGGACACTTTGCTGGAAGAGTAACAACACATAAGATTTTGAGAGCTGGTTATTGGTGGCCTACTCTCTTCAAAGATGTAACCCAGCTGGTTAGAAAATGTGATAGTTACCAATGTTTCTCTGGAAGACTGAAAGCTTCAGGCTCCCTTCCTTTGCAGCTTGTATCAATTGAAGCTCCTTTCAAGCAATGGGGGATGGACTTCATTGGTGAGATTTTAGATCCTTCTAGTGCTAGCCATAAGTGGATCCTTGTAGCCACTGATTATTTTACAAAGTGGGTAGAGGCAATCCCCACCAAGAAAGCAACACACCAAATAGTTATGGAATTCTTGTTGAATCAAATCATATGCAGATTTGGAGTCCCAGTCAAGATTGTAGCTGATAATGCCATGTGCTTTAGAGCCAAACCTTTAATGGCAATGTGTAATGAATATGGAATCAATCTGACTTATTCTTCAAACTATAACCCCCAAGGGAATGGACAAGTTGAGTCCAACAATAAGAATTTGTTGAAGATCATTAGAAGAACCTTGGAGAAAAACAAGAAGAAATGGGGTGAACAATTGAAATTTGTAGTTTGGGCTGATAGGATAACTCCTAAAAGAGCTACTGGTAAAAGCCCATTTGAATTGGTGTATGGAACTCAGGATTTGCTACCCTTGCACCTATAATTATCTTCATTTCAGTTTTCCCAACAGTTGGAAGATCAAGAGCTTGGCCCATATGAATCAAGGATCAATCAGATTATTGAGCTTGATGAGGAGAGAAGAGCATCCCATCAAAGGCATGTCAGATTTAGGGAAAAATTGAAGAGATTGTTTGACAAGAAGGTCACTCCTAGAGCCTTCAATGTTGGAGATCTAGGTTTTGTTGTGGGATAGTAGGCATGAAGACAAGGGAAAGCATGGAAAATTTGATGCATTATGGATGGGCCTTATGCCATTGATATCAGAATTGGTGAACATACCTTCTTTCTCAAGGAATTAGATGGGGAATTGCTGGAGCTTCCTGTTAATGGCAGACATTTGAAGCATTTCTTGGATTAATCCCCAAATCTGAGGTATGCACCAATTGTACAGTTGTATAGTCTTTGTTTTTTTCTTTGTTTTTGTTGTTTTGTTGGTGTGTGGTTTTCCCTTGTTCTTGGCAGCCATTTCTGGTTGGTTTCTCAGCTCATTTTTGAAGGATGGTTCTAGTTTTTTGACTGCCTTGCGTATTGACTCCTTTTCCCAATGGATATTTTGGCACTTGGTCTACGTTTTTTCCTTGTGGCACTCACTGGGAGTGCCCATCCCCAAGAAAGAGATGATGTTGGTGCCATTTTTGAGCTTGCACCATGTTGCCCTAAATTTTCAAATCTGTATCTGCTCAAAAAATGTTTTATCCTTTGATTGATGGTCTGTAAATTCTTCCCCTCTAGCTGAATGCTTTAAAAATGCTCACAAACTTGTTGTTTTTCCCTAATTTGAAAGAATAATCCAAGTTTGCCCTTTTCTGTGCCCTAGTTTTTCCAATTTTGTGGGCTATGTCATTTTTCCCTTTGCCAGATCATGGAAAAATTTAAATTGATCAAATCATACTTGTGTGCAATTTAAAATCCAATCCCAAGGTCGAAAATGTTTGAAAATCTTGCTTCAGTTGATTTAAAATCGAAAAATCTGCCATCCTTAGTGAAAAAATTGAATTCTAGGGCATCCTTTGAATTTTTTGCGTTTTGACGGTCATACGGGCGTCATTTGCCCATAAAATTCATCCTCAGAAGGTATTGGCAATGTGGTGGGTTTTCATTGGCCGAGGTGTGGCGGGAAATGTTTCTAACTTTTCATTTTTTTATTTTTTGGAAAAGTGGCAAATTTGGCTCCACGGCTCCACCTTTTTCAAAGTTACCTACGTGACATGTTCTTATTGGCCAAGGAGAGGTAGGGAGTCGGATCTCCTTTGAAAATTTTGGCTTTATTTTGCAAAATTTCCTAAGTCAAAAAATTTCCTGAAACCCCGCAGCCAACCAGAGGAGGACACGTGGAAGTATTTTTGTTGGAGGGGATGTGGGTGGCAGAGAAAAAATTATGAAAATTTGTGTTTTTGGCTCAAAGGGTTAAAGTAAAATTTTAGACCGTGGCCCCATGGTGAATCACAGGAGGACATGTGTCCAGGAAAAGTTAAAATGGTAGGGTGGAGGTTTTGGTGATTTTGAAGTTTTTTTAACTTTGAATGAGTTTAAAGTCAAAATTTTGGGCCTAAGATCCGCAATGCGAAATCAGGAAAGGACATGTGTCCAAAAAGGAAAAAATGGAAGAAGGGGCCAAAGGAAAATTTTATGACTTTTTTCCTTTGTTGTCTAAAAGGACTGAAAAATGAAAAATTGGCTCCACTCCAATCCACGTGAGACACATGGCGCATTTTAAAGGTCAAAAGGGAGCATAGGGCCAATGGTGGAAAGTTTGAATTTTCAAAAATTTGCAAGGGAGGTTTGAAGGAAGAAAGGGAGAGTTGGACCTATAGCAAATAGGAGAGCAACATGTGGTAGGTAGAGCAAACACAATCGGTCGGCCCAGGCCAGCGGAGGTAGGAGAGAATTTTTTCCCTTTTACAAAGAAGGCTCAAAATCAAAATTTGGAGCGCTGATGGCCCACAATGAATCACAAGGAGACATGTGGCGAGGGAGAAATCAGAGGTGTGGGCCCGCGGGGCAAAAAGTGAAATTTTTCCAATTTTCCAAAAAAGGTCAAAATGCACAAAATTGAAGTGTGATCCTATGGGACCCACCATGTGCCATGTGTCAGCTCCAAAATTCAAAGGCGGAGGGGTGGGGGAAAAAGTCAAATTTTTCCATTTTTTCAAATTTTCAAAAGGTCATAAAGTAAATGTTTTAAAATTGGGCCCGATCCAATCATTTTTTGCCACGTGTCAAGCCTTATCCAAAAAATTAAAAAGGTAACTCAAGCTTATTTCTAAGTCCGCATCTTCCACGTGGAGGGCTAGGATTAAAAGATGGATAAGATCACTATGGTTGTTGTGCATCCATTTGTTTTGACCACCATGGGAGCTCCAGGAAGCTTGGAATCATGATTTTTGCATCAAAATTCATCAAATTTATAGTGATTTTGTGTCATCTTGGCCTTCTAGGATCATTGGCATCACTTTCATGGCTTAATTATTTGATCTGAGGTGGTTTTGAAATAAATTTTTCCCTAATCCATCCAAAAATGTGAAATGACAAAATAAAAGTTACAGAGGTAATTTGAAAAGGTAAAAAGGTGAAAATGATGAGTAAAAGGTGTTTGCATGCCTCAATGATGAAAAACGTGCCTCCAGGATGGATAATGATCCAGATATTTGTAATGATTTAATCTTTTTTGGGCACACCTGGCAACCTGCGAATGTTTTTCTGTTTGATGTCATTTTCATTGAATCATGAGGATTGTTTTGTAACAAACTTGATCCCATGGCATATTCTTTGATTGGGAAAGAAGGCTCCAATGTGGCATGAGGTATATAATGCATTTTTGAGAAATAAATTGAAAATCACGAGAAAATTTGAGAGAAAGCTCATCTTTTTGAGAAACCCACCAAAGAACCAGGATAATTTCTTCTGTGTTGGATCTTCATGTATGTGAGTTGGTTACAAGTGTATAGCCATCACACAGCTCTGAGATTGTTCATGAAACTCTCCCTTGATGATGAATCTAACAAGATTTTGAGTTAATCTATGTTTTTTTGGGCAATATGGTGTCTGTTATCATTTTTAAATGCCTGTTAATAGTTTTCATTGTTCTTGTTGCAATCTTGCATTGAAAGTCTTTAGAAATCACACAGGATCTCCATTTCTAGTTGATATTTTAGTGGCATTTGCAATCTCATATTCAGAATAGCCTTCATCTGATAAAGAGATAAACAAATTTAAAATCACTTTACCTTCCTTGACTGCAGATTTCTTGTAAGCCTTTGGGGACACCTTAGGTGCATGGTTTGATCAAGGATTTTTGTGTTTAATTGAGTTCTTTACTTCAAGCTATTTTGTGGTGAGTTCTCAAATATTGTGTGAAGAGTGCAACCTGGACTTCCATTTATGCCTCTTCTGGTTGAAATAATGTCCTGATTATTTGAAGCATTTTATTTGATAGTTGTTTCAAGTATTGTAGAGGTTGTCAAAGATTTGATATATCCCAGTTTGTCTTGTCAATACCCCACCAAAAAATCATTCAAACAAACTAATCCTACCCATACTACCCCTGCATTGCATTGTGTGTCAACAAAATAATACAATCCATTTACAAAAATGCACAAAAAAATTAGGATCATATAATGTCTCCAGTAACCCTTGCCTTGCATTGAAAATATCTCCATAATATGGGAGTGACAACTTGTGAAAGTCATATTTGGAGTGTTGATCATATTTTCCCAAGGCCTTTTCATACTATTTGCATAAATTGAGGGATATCTTCATCTCCTTCACCATTTGGGGGTTACAATATAGGTTCTCTTACCTTGGTTGAAAGGCACAACCTAAAATAGTGAGGGTAAGATCAAATCCTTTCAAAGTGCTATCCATCTCTCTACAAATCTGAGTGCTAGTTAGATCACATCCCCGGCTACAAAATGACACACATCATGATCTATCTGACTTCAAGCTTCATGCCATATCTCTGATGCTGCTCAAACTGAAAAGGAAGATATAAGTCATAGCTCGCTAATATGTGGAACTAGAATTTTTAAGGCCAAAAGGCATGACTCAATAGCAAAATTTCCCCCAAGGGGTGATGAAAAATGTCTTGTGTTGATCTTCTAGGGCAAGCAAGATTTGGTTATAACTCGAGAAGCCATCCATGAGTGATAGCATCTCGTGACCAGCGGTAAGGTCAACCAATTGATCAATACCAGGTAACGGAAAGTCATCTTTCAGGTAGGCTAGGTTGAGGTCACAAAAGTCCATGAAAATGTGGAGTCCCCCTGTCACCTTAGTGACAAGGACAATGTTAGAAATCTAACGAGGATAATCAATTGGTAATATGAAGGAAACGAAAAGAAGGCATTGAAGCTACTCTTTGATGAGAAGGGAAATGCGAGGGTGCATTTTCCTCAGCTTTTGTTTGATGGGTTTGGCATCGGGAACAATTACGATATTTTGGACCACTATGGTGGGGTCAATATCAGGCATGTCTGCGTAAGACCAAGAAAAATCATGGTTATGATCTTTGAGAAAATAAGTGATGGCTTCCTACTCAGCAGTATCTAAAGAGTGACCAATCTTTAGTATGTGCGGGTCATCTTGAGGATGAATGTTGATCTCAATAGTCAATTCACTCAACATGGTTTATGTCTTAGAGGGTAATGACAGATGAATATATGAGTCTTTTTCACCAAGGTAGGTGAGTATGGATTCATCATCCTAGCATTGAATGGCGTTAATTGAAGGTGTATCATCATCGATCATTTCAGGATACAGGAAGGGAAGAGAGGAAGGGGCCTCGCCCTCATGTTGATAAGTCAAAGTACCTAATGAAATGGTGTTTATGAAAAAAAATTAGGAGGGATAGATTCAGGATCCATTGACTCCATCTGTGAAGGTGGTGATGAAGGCAGAGTAGGTGAAGAAGGTGGAGAAGGGTTGATGTCCTTGATGAGTTCAATGTGGGCCTGTTTGGTAGGTGGTTTAGGAAAGCTGATACCACTATGGTTGTTATGTTTATGGGTGGTACATGGAATAACGGTATGGAGGCCTTGATCGTAAAATCCAAAAACAAAACCCTTCCATGCACATTGGTGTAGGAAGGTGTGGGAAAAACGGTAATTGGTGAGAGACTGGAAGTCAGTGGAAAATTGGTGGGTTTGTGATGGTGGTTTGGGTGTGACAGTGGTAGTATCAAGTCCCCCATAGGTGAGACTGGTACAAAGGTGAGGAGGACCATAAAGGAGGCATTATCCTATGCAGTGATCATATCTAGGGTGTTGGTGAAGAATTTTGTACTCTTGTGGAGTAAGAAATGTGTTGACACTATATAGGCGATACTCCCCTAGAGTGAGGCGTTGAAAAACACCTTCCAAGGGATCGGTGGTTGGTATGTGGGTAGCGGGAATAGATGATATGTTGGAGGTCGATGTGGAGGTGGAGTTAATGGATTGGGATACTGATGGGTTGGCCATGGAGATTGTGGTGGAGGTAGGAGTGGAAGAGGTATGTGCGGTGGAGGTGGTGATAGTACTGGTAAGCGGAAGTGTAGGTGAAGCGGGTAGCGGTTGTGGAGGTAGATGCCTTAATGGGTATAAGCATGTCATTAGGTCAGTAAATCATGTTACATGTTTTAAAAGGTAATGGATATGATGGAATGGTATAGGTGTGCCCTTCATTTTCAAACTTTACACAATGATACAAAGTGGAAGGAACGTAACCCATGACATGAATCTAGGGTCTTCCAAGCAACAATTTATATTATAATTCCCCCTCCAAGATGTAAAATAATTCTGGGATAGTACAGGGGCCCATGTGAATGTGGAGGTTGACAGTGCCTAATGTGTAGGTGATAGCGTCATTGAATGAACACAACATGATAGGATGTTTATGTATGCAATTGTTAGGTATGCACATTTGAGAGAATGCGTGGGATGAAATTATATTAATACTAGCACCCCCATCAATCATTACACATCGTACACATATATCATCCATGTGGACAAAGATGAAGAGGGTTGGGTTTGGGTCTTCCATTTGGTGTGGTGCTATCTCTTCCTCTGAGAAGCTAAGGGAGGCTAATTGGTGAGTATGTTGCGGTGTGGATAAAGGTGGAAATTTGGTGAGAGAGGCTACATGATGGGGTGTGATAATGGAGGCTATGGGTGTAGGGGTCCTTAGGTAAAACCTCAATAGATTGAAGAACCTCCATGAGAGCTTGAAGATGGGATTCTAAGGTTTAGATGAAGTCATATAAGGACATTTTGAGGGGAGATTGGTGTAATTATTTGAGCATGGTGTGATGTGTGACTCCATTAGAAATAGGATAAGTGGGGTTATGGATAGTGATTTTAGGTATGGGTGCAGATGGTATGTTAGATATAGGATTGGTTGGTGGGTCAGTTGCCTTTTCCTTACATTTATCCTTCTGAGCATGGGTAGTAATGTGGATAATGTTTATCTGAGGTGAGTTGGCAAATGGAGAAGGTGTAGGGTGAGTTTCATAACAACATTATGGGTAAAAACCTACCAGAGGATAAAAACCCTATGAGGTGAGCTAGGTGCAATGACATTTAGGTGATGGGTGTGGCAAGTTATCTGATACGAACCATGTTAATTTCAAATCTTGGAGGTGGTGCTAGGAGCTGTGGTGGTGGAGGTCATGGTTGTTGAGTGGGTAATGAAGGAAGGACTATGGGAATGGGTTTTGATGAAGCAGTGTCCTCATCGAGAAGGTCATCATCATCAAAGTTGGCTTCTGAAGGACACAACTGGATAAGGATAGTTTTCAAGGCCATACAGTTTTCCACATCGTGCCCTGGCACATGATGATAGGCAAAAATTTTAGTGTCATTAAACCCTTTTGGCTTGGGTTTGAGGGGGTCATAAGGTCTTAGTGGCGGTAATGTGATAACAAAATTCTCAAGGAGGTTGGTTAAAATTTTGGCATAAGACCCCGCTAGTGGGTCACAATGAGAGGTGAAAGTGGGTTTGGTTGTATGTATGACTGATTATTGAGGAACAGTCCTCACAGGAGGGGGAGTAGATCGAGCTATGGTTTTAGGTGCTGGTGTGATCTTGGGTGTTGGTCATGTTTGTCTAGGTAGGGGTATGGTAAATGAATGGGCAGGAGGGTGTGTGGTTGTTTTGACTACCTTATTGGGAGGTAGCAGAGTTTTTTCTTTGGATTTCACCTTCTTGGGTAAAAGTTATATGGGTGCACAGGATCTAGAAGAAAAAGTAGACGAGGGAAGATGGCAAGTTACCCAGGTAGATAATGGAGGTCCTGTGAAGGTAGATGACACGGGTCATGCAGGTGATGTGAGAGAAAAAGACTGAAGTGTAGTGGGTAGTGAAGAAGTTGTGGAAAGTATTGGAGGTATGGGTGGTAAAGGTGTTGCATGTGTGAGTGTAAGTTGTGTCAAGTGCCTGGGTAGGTTAGAGGTTTGTGAGGAAGGGATGGGCTATTGTGTTTTTGGTTTATTAACAGGTGGAGGTTTCTTAACCATGTTGGTTAGCTGAGGTCCTAAGATGGACGGGATAGGTGCAGGTGTGATCAATGTAGCTGGGCTATGAGGTCTATGGGTTTGGTTCTTCTATTTGGGTGCTGGAGTAGGTGTGGTGTTGACTTTGGAGGATGTAGCTAAATCTAGTTTAATAGGTGGATGAGTAAGGCTGGTGGTTGGGGTGACCCTTAAGGTGGTAATAGGTTTACTTAAGGAAGATGTTGTAGGTGTGGGTTTGGGTTTAGATGTAGTTTGAGTTATGGGTAAGGGTGCATGTTGAGCTATGATTGGTGTCATGGAAGAAGTTGTGATAGAGGTAGTTGTGTTCATTTGGATTGGTTGAAATATTTTTGGATAGATAGTGGAAGTATCAACAAGTGACATTTGCATCTGCATTGAGATAAGAAGCAAAAAGTGCCCCCAAAGTAAGGCCTTATCCACATAATCCAAGCAATCAACCAAATGTGAGAATGGCATGTCTATAGGTGGAATTGATGAGGACCTAAGGTAATTCCCATTAAATGTATCTTAGAGATGGGGAATTGGCTAGCTTTAGCTTCCGTGGGTAAGAGAGCTGAAAGTAGGTCTGTAGGATCATGGGTAGCTGATGGAGAATGCACACCAAGAGGTAAAGGTATCTCAACTGAGTCTATGATAGGTGGAGGAGATGGTATATTCTCCTCTATAGGTGGAGGAGATGATGGGAGCTCCTCTGTGGGTGGAGGAGGCAAACAAGTATCCTCCGTGAACTGAAGAAATACTGTGGGTATCAGTTTTCTAAGTGGAGAAGCCAAAGGTGAAATGGTCTTGATGTTAGCGGAAGACTCCTCCATAGGTGAGGAAAGAGGTGAAAGTTCTTCCTCTATGGGTAAAGGAATAGGGGAGGTTGGTTCCGATGTGGAATGAGGAATTTGGGCTAGAATCTCCTCTATGGATGGAATATGCGGTAATTGGGAAGCAACAGGTGCATCACTAAAAATAACATGGACCTCGCGGGTATGGGTATCATGATTTGAGGCCTCACTGGTTTGATTAGACAAAGGGGTATGATTAGGAAATAGTTTCTTGAAGATGTGTAGGTTTTGGTTGGCAGGTGTGTTAGGATTATCCATGGTTAACTTGCCTTTCTCGAGCATTTCTTGGACAATGTTTTTAAAATTGATGCAATTACCATCACTATGACCATTTACTCGATGATAGTTATAGAAGTCATGTTATTTATACCATGTAGGCATGGGGCGAGTAGGGTCAAAACCAGTGTGTGGTTTTATAGGCAGAAGGGTGATGGCCCTGGCTTTGATAATATTTTCTAAGACATAAAAGTAAGACTCCCCGATCAGGGTCTATTCTCGTTTGAATTGAAAAGTCTGGATGGGTGAGAGATTAGATGAGGGGGGTAGCCTGATTTGATGGATGAGCTAGGCTGGCCTTGAGTATCACTACATTAGCGATGCCCTTAGCCTTTGAATAATTGTTTTGTGGTTTGGAAGAAGAAGAGTTATCATTCGACTTGAATGCCAAATTCTTATTGCGTAATTGGATTTTATTCTCTTCGATGGCCTGAATCTCTAGCTTTTGTGCCATGGTGAATTCTTCACCAAAGGTTTGGAAAGTTTAGACCTATAGGTTCGGTGAGATATGTCTAGCACAAGCCCACATGAATAGATCAATGAGTTCCATTTATGGTAGTTGGAAGGTGAGTTGATTAATCAGGCTACGCCAACGAGTGACAAAATCTACGATAGATTTGTGCTCATACTGACGCGTGGAGTATTAGTCATTCATGGTAACCTTCTTGATGATATTGATGGAGAAATGATCCAAGAAGGCTTGGGATACCTGATTAAATGAAAATATAGAGTGTCTACGTAACCCAATATACCAATATAACGTAGGTCCAGTCAAAGACAAGGGAAAGGTCCTCAAGAGCAAAGCATCATCGTGTCTAATTAGGTAGCACCCATGTTTGAACGACCGCAAATGTTGTTGCGGGTCTTCCTTGCTATTAAAGTGGTTGAATTTAGGCATCTCCCAATGTACAAGGTATGGATGAATAGGAATGGATGGGTGGATGGGCTCATTGCAAATATTGTCATAGGTGAGAGTGTTATGGGAGCTAGAAACCGATGCCTCCAATGTCTGCATCTTTTCCAACATAAATTCCATGAGATTGTTGGTAGATTGCGATGATTGGGTGCCTCCTGTAGCATGTAACATTCCCATTTTAAGAATTTAGAAATAAGGGAAAAAAAATTTTATAATGTTCTCTATTCTAAATTTCATAATTTAGAATACACATTCTTTATCAACAATTCATATAACAGATAACCATATGTAGCTAGAATGACTCGGTATGCTACCGATCTATACATTTCATGACTCGGTAAACTACTGATCTATTCATGTTTAACATTAAGTATTGAATACTTATCTATATACTACGTATACTTGGTTCTCTTTCCCTATTCAGGGTATTGAGTTATATGTCTAAGTAACCTATTTGAATAATTGTTACCAGTATTTATCTGCATCACGAACCTTAGACTAGGTGACACAGGACAATGTAACTAGTAGCTTGCGATACTTTGGCCAAAGATTTCTAACATACTGTATGTATTCATTATTCCTTGATGGCATACTCGTTAATCTAGAATACATCCTTCACCCCACTCTATTGTTATCTAGAATTTTATTTATTGACTCACGTCATTCCACCTGCCCAAGGTTTAACACTAGTTCATGTTAACAACATGTGTTATGATAAGGGGAAGCTCACTAAAACTTAGGGTAAGTTGGCATACTGGGTTAGCCTAATTCAACCCCATGTTTCCAAGGTATCCTAAGTTTTAGAGGGCTACCCCATATCTTAAAACATGTTTCTAGCTTGACCTAGAGAAAAACTAAGATCAAGTCCAATTTATGTAGATCTGGATGATTAATGCCAAAGGGTGTTTCCACATGCCAAATGCATCGTTGTATCCTCAAGAATATCCTAATATTCTTAAAGGTACACCCCTGCAGTTGGGTTGTGCCAACATCCTACTAAAAAACCTCATCAAGATGTACATACCCCAAGGAATTTATTAATAATTTAATTAATTTGGATTATGCAAAACAAATTTCAGCAACTTTGCTGAACCCTAATCCAACACTCCTTAAGTTCTTTTCTAAATTGATTCAATTATCCCATTAAGAACTTTTTTATATTCATTTCCAATTTTAATGTTCGAATACATAATTAACTGTCAATTAAGCGCAACTGCACAATGTTATAATATGTCTTATGTAAAAAGTACAATAACTTTTTAGAAAGTTCAGCGCTAGAATATATAACCAAATTAAAGTAGACTTCATAACAATTGAAGTCATGATACGAAACCTTTGTGGTTTATGAAAATTTATGAAAGATGGAGATTCTTTCACTATATGTAAGGCGTTAGGGTTTATTCTACCCAATGACCACATTTTTTCAATGTATGTTCATCCTACTTTTTATTACTATGTTATATAGTTTAAATAACAAATATCATATTCTACAACTTTAAAAGTTGCATCACAAGTAGGGATATTGAACTAAATCCCTTGATCCAATATTTTTAAAATTTATCCATTTAACATATAAATAATATGAAGATTAACAACAAGATAGATCCCATCTCTTTCATACAAATACAAAACAATTTACACAACCAATACAGGTAATCTCACAACTTTCAATTTATGTTTATAACCATTACATTTACAAGACTTATGCACTTAGGTATACTGCATAACAACTGTCTTAATTATAAAAGACTACTACTTTTCTTTTCCAAAACAATCTCAAGAATGAATCAGAGTTCTTCACAAGAATTAGACTTAATTCAGCCAATGCATCATATAATTTTTGCCTCCTTTATCACTTACAAAGTCCATCTGCAAAAATTTCTAGCACGGGTCAGTTCAATGAACTGAGCATGATAAGCACTAAGCCTTAAAAATAAGTGCATTCCAATAATTGTTCCATTAAAATAACTTTGCTTTAATGAGACAATTATTACATCAAATAATCAATATATCAAAAGCAACGAAAAAGAAGTACATTATAAACAATTGATTTCACCTCCAAGAAAAGGACATAATATAATCTACCATTTCAGCCTTACAAATAGAGTCTAATTGATTCCATCAATTATCCTTAGACAAACAACATATTATAACATCTCATTGTTCCTAATCTGTCATAAAATAAATCAACATTTATCCTTGCTTCAAGCTAAAGAAAAGTTTAGAGCATGGTTCATATTAAGATGACTCATCCATGTCCTAAACAAAAGAAGAAGAAGAACCATTACAACTCATGCCTATACACAACACATCCAAGAAACATAATAGGTTCCAAACATGATTTAACTGTTTCTTTCTAAAGACAACTACCTTAAAATTTAACAATTAATATATTCATCAGAACATAAATCTCATCTTAATCTAAGAAGGAATAGAGAATCAATCGATCTACCTGTAAGTTTAAATTGACTTCCAAAAAATAGAATTTAACTTTTAAATATCTAAAACAACATTCAAAGATCAAGGTAGACTCATACAGGAGTTATTCTCTATTCTAGATCATCCATGAAGAGTAAAACAGAAAGTTCAACCAAATATCTATACAGTAAGAAGAAAGCACACTGCCATATTCTTTACACTTATTTACTTATAATGAATACTAATTTCAATTCTATACTCAGAATGAAATACAATTCATAGTCTTAAAACACAATCTGTTTTAAAGGAACCAAATTCCTTTCTTTTATAAAGACATAAGGTTTCCATTTGAATCTAAGAAGGAATAGAAAAATAACCGTTCAAAAAGCCAAACAGGATTAGAAGCATCAACAAATCTTAATGACTGAAATCCCATTATCCTTGTAAAATGTTTCCATTTAAATACCAAGGATATTCAAACAGCTCTAATTAATCTACTCTTTCGGATTTCCTTGACTAAGTAGTTCAATTAGAGACGAGTTCTTAGCTTTTAACTATTATGAAGTTAAATCCCAATAAAATACCAAAACCAAATCAAACTTATCAAAAATACTAACAGCTCAGAGCTCAACGGTACAAATTCCAAGCATGATACCAATCATAAGCTTCTCACGTAGGTATAAGACTACCCACGTAAATATTCATGGGTTCAGGGGAACAACAATTTCCCACCTAAGTTATATCAATAACAAGAAAACTCATCATACTAGAACAGACCCTACACATCAATTTTGTCACTTATTTCCAAGCACTAAGTACAAATTTCATGTACAGTATCGAATTACAAAAATTCGTCATGAGCTCAAATGTGCATAGTGTCTTAGTATGGGACAGTAAGAGATACATATAACCAAAAAAAATCCATATTCAAAACAAGGAGTCCTATTTCCCTTATACAACAAAACATGAATTTCCAATGAGAGAGTTCATAATTGAACAAACAATAAGACAAGAGTGTGGTGAATTTATGAACTTCATTTAATAGCTCAAATTTCCACAAAGTAAGGCACAAGTACAGAGCCACGTACATCTTCAATAACAATTCATAGTTACCCAAGATACCAACACTGGTTTAGGACAATAGTGACTCCAACATGATTCATATCAAACATGAAGCCCAATTACTAGCTCAAACGGAACTGGGAGTTCCCACAGAATACAGATTCCACACAAGTAAAAAAATATGAGTGTTTTGTAGTTACTAATCTACAAAACAGTTACAAATTTCTCAAAAGAATATAAAACACGGGTACATAGTCCAATATTATCTCTTAACAGAACTCAAGTTTCACCCAAAGTTCAAGCTCAAATGAGTAATAACATCCAAATACCATGTACTTTATGAACTAACAGTAACTGTTTGAATTATCACAAGGAACTAAAATATAAACACCGAGCTTTATATGGGATTTGACAACAGTCCATAAATACACAAGATTCCAACATGATTCAGAACAATAAGAATCAGTTCTCAACAACACAAACGCAGAGCAAAGTTCTAATTCAAGGACAAGCTCAACACAAGCTAAAAACAAACCCATATACAAGCTCTAGTCCATGCCAAATGAGGTCATCAGAATTTCCAACAGGATTCAAGTTTCCCCAAAACATTTAACCATAATAAAAGAAACAATGTTTATCTTAACAGACCACTTCCATTTCCAATTCCAAACTAAAAGTCGAGAATAGAAAAATGTTTGCATACATTATTTTTTAAAGAACTATATATGGTCAATTTCCCAACTGAACACCATTTACCAAGGATTCAAAAACTAATATAACAAGATTTAATAAACCCAACAAGCCATTAACCAGATAAAAAAAGAAATCCAAGAATCTTAAAAGAGCAAAATAGTTTTAATGAAACATTTATAATAAAGTAAAAGATCTTAAATTTTAGAGCCTATCATGCCTGATAGTGCTTCTATGAACTCGAAAAGAACCTCCAGCCAAGCTTAAAACTTCTCCTCTTCTCCATGAAAAATCAAATTACCATGTTCTCTTCCCAAAATGCCTCCTATATATTCCACGAATTGAAAATAGGTTTAAAACCTCAAAAATAACCATCAAGTGTAGTTCTAGTTGTTGGTTGTGTTTTCCTTTGTCACCTAGTCTAAGGTTTGTGATGCAGATGAATACTGGTAACAATTATTTAGATAGGTTCCTTAGACAGATCACTCAATACCCTGAACAAGGAAAGAGAACCAAGTATACGTAGTATACGGATAAGTATTCAATACTTAATGTTAAACATGAATAGATTGGTAGTTTACCGAGTCATGAAATTAATAGATCGGTAGTACACTAAGTCATTCTAGCTGCATATGGTTATTTGTTATATGAATGGTTGATAAAGAATGTGTGTTCTAAATTATGAAATTTAGAACAAAGAACATTATAAAAAAAAAAATCCCTTGTTTCTAAAGTCTTAAAATGGGAATGTTACATAGAGTGAGAGGGTTGGTTTTGGGCATATAACAGGGGCGGCACTCCAGTATATGGCACTACCATGTAGGTTGATTGAGAAGAAAGTAGTGAAACAGGGGGTATGTACCCGGAGTGAATAATAGATGAAATGGGAGGCTACGGATAGTACATATATGGGGGTGGAAGGGTGGTGGTAACCCTAGTGGAAATGGGGGCTAACAATTGTGGAATGGAAAGGACCATATTGTGAAAAGGGGTAGGGCTAACCGACACCAGAGGTGGTAATGTAGATATGGGTATATGCAAGACAACAGGTACCAATGGAGGTAGCAGATGTGGTAGTCATAGTGGGTATAGGATCTAGCTGCGAAGAGACTGGGGGTAAGGTAGATGCGGACAACACGGAGCCAGATGGGGCCGATGCAAGAGTAGGAGTGAGAGTCGGAGGGATAGATACGTGTATGTCATATATCAAATGACCCAAGGCATCTCGAATGGATGAGTGGGAAAGATAAAACTACAAGGCGGTAGGGTTTTAGTCAAGGAGTCGTGCAAACTCCTCATCTCTAGTAATGATAGTGATAGGTTGGATGGGATTCATGGATGGTGATAAAATGGAAGGTGGTGAAGGACTAGGTGGGAGTGGTTGAAAACTGGCATGGAATACGAGTGTGTTTGCTTGTCTTTGGGTCAGCACCATGTCAACCAGTACTGATCAGGTCAGGCCGCTTCTCTGTAAATGACACATAAAAACAGTAGGGATAGGTGAAATAGGTGGTAAAAAGTGGATTAAGTACCAAATGTTGGCTGGAAAATGACATAGGGTAACCGATGCCGGTTAGGGTAAACTGACACCGGTTGTAGGTAACTACGGTTGGTCACTATGGAGAGTGAACAGTGGGTCAAAAACAAGATATAAGGTCAAATCTGACAGGTATGCCAAACCTGATGAGTTTTAAAATGTCAATGGGAATGATAGCAGTGACATGGGACTTTAAAAAGCTGAAGAAGATGAATAAAATGTCCTTTTTGGTAGGTTAACCAAAAGGAACTGGCACTGATGTCGGTTGGGTATAACCGATGATGGTGGGAGGGTAACCGACGATGGTCACTGGACCAACACCGGTCACTGTGAAATTGAAACAGTGATGAAAGAAAAATGGTTTTGCATTAAAATTTAATGGGGAATCAAACCCAAAATTCTGAGAATGATGAGAATATGGTTTAGGCACACTTAGATGAAGTCAGAATACACCAAATATGATGAGGAGCATGCGAGGAAAAACAAAAATAAATGAAGAACATGACCTCTCACCTCAAAACTCAAGCCAAGTAGAAACACTAAGAAAAATGTGATCCTAAGAGTGCCTTTTATATTATGTTTGTTTATCTTAAGCTATTTAAGGACTAACACATAAATTGTAAAATAGACATTTTTTGTGAGGATGGATTCCTACAAAAAAGGAGATCTACAAGGTGAGGTTTCAGGTTTGTTATGGTGGGGGCGGGCTTCGCTCTAAAGTATGACTCGAGAGAGCAGCGAGCTGGGGAGTACCTGCCAATCCTCATATTAGTGTGATCATTGACAGGCATTCCTAGGAAATATGTTGTTTAAGAATATGTAATTTATTTTGAATTTGTGTAATGTGGCAAGACTTAGAGAGAGAGAGAGAGATGTGCTTTCTATGATTCATTTGTCAACCATCAGCTAGGAATGACTTCCAGTGTATAGGTTGCCCTCAATTAATGTGAGCTAATGCGATAAATCAGAATGAAATGCACTTATTTTAAGCCCAAATTGAAAGATGAAGTTTAGATGACAAAAATGATATGAATAAGAAGAGGGATGCTCTTTCACTAGAATGCCGGAAAACAAGAAGAAATGATTCTTTTTAAGTACACCAAAAGAAAGATTTCTTTTAGAGAAAATAGAAAGAAAAAGAGGGTTACCAAGGAAGAAAATTGATGTGCATGCTTTTCAGAAGGGAAACAAACACACAAATTTTCCTAGGAATGAATAAAAATGCAAGGAACCCCAGATGGGTCCCACCGGGCGTGCCAAAATGTTTCACCTGATTCTTAGACGTTTCTTTGAAATATTGACGAAATAGATAAGGTAACGGGCGTAGGAGGAATACATGTTTAAATGTTGGTTGGTTGGTTGTTGTACGCGTATAACTTCATGAATCCATAGCTGATCATGAGAGCTTCCTTTTGGCAAGGAGGAACTACCTGTAATGGAAAGCAAGACCACCAGAAAGAGTTAAACAATATGTGCAGTGAACTACCTAGCGTGTGCTAGATCCAGAAGTGTGTTACTTCCTAGATGGCTATCAATCCATTGTTTAAGATAATTTAATGCGGGTAATAAAGTAAATCCTATTGTAATTGAAATGATTTTGGTATCTCATCCAAAATACAATAAGAAATATCTAATCTAACAAGCTAAGTTAAAATAAGATCCAAAGGTCAATTAATGGGTTTTAGGTCTCTGCAGGTCTGACAGAGGTCTCAGGTAGGTCACAGGTGATTAAGGGTGATGTCGGAACAGTTGGATAGGTCACTGTTTTGGGTTATATGGGTAAATACAGAGACTGATGCCAGTTAAGGGTGACCGACGCCGGTTGGGGAAAACAGGTGCCGGTTAGGGAAAACCAGTGTCGGTTACTATGGAATACTGGGAATGCCACAGAATGGGCTCTGGATCTCCCTTATGATTGTACAAGGAATTGATTGGTTGGAAAGAGGTATTAGGCTCGTTTAGGTATGGGTTTGACAAGGTTTTTACGGGTATATGGAAGGGTGAGTGTTAATGGAGGTCAGTGGGTGGCTAGGGAAACAAAGAAGGACAATACAATGATGGAATAAATGAACCAGAGGAGTAAATTGTTACACTTACTTTGAATCTAGTCATGGGTGTCTGTGAGTGATGAATGAAGGTGCTAGTAAGGGGTTGAATGCTGCTGAGGATCACCAAACATTGGAAAGATCCTGCATGGGCTGCATGTGCATTCTCTTTTTCTTGGTTAGATCAAATATGTGCTGGGGGTGAATGTTGGATGGTTGCTAGATGATTACTGGATGCCTGTGTAAGAGAAAATGCTTGATCTCCTTCCTTGCATGCGTGTTCTTGTGGAAACTTGCTCTAAAAGATCTGTTATCTCTCAGGAAAATTCCCAATGTTTTCAAACCTCAAAATAAGGTTGTTTTGGGAGTTAAAAGGTGACCGACAGTGGTTCTAGCTTAACCGGAGATGGTTAGGGGTAACCGGCATCGATCAAGGCAGGATTTCCTAGGTTTACTAAACTAGGGAGATCCTCTTGATTTTTTGGGATCTCATGTCTTTAACCTTTGGATTAGACTGGAAGCTTCTTGTAAGCATGTGGGAATGTGGTTAGAGGGAATGTAGGCATTGATTTTTAGGGTTTGGGTAAGTCTTAGTTAGTTATGGCAACTTACTAAGAATAGGTCTTAGGGTGAGTTGGCTTGATTAGGTGTCTAGGTGAGATGTATGTGTACATTACCCAAATTAAGATAGTTAAATAATAAATATGTTGAGGATAATAAATTAATTAAATTAATATTAGTGGAGTGAAGGGGTCCTTGGCTAGGTTAATGTGATGAAGGGTGCTTATTTGTCGAGGGACCAAAGGGGAGTGTGACCTAATTTTAGTGTCTACAACAGAATTCAAAACCTATAAGTACACCTATGGTTGGAAACTTCAAATTGAGCAAAGATCAATGTCCTTCATCACATGAGGAGGTTAAATACATGACATGAGTGTTGATATGCTTCAGATGAGTAGGGACATCTCATATATGTTATGGTTTGTTCAAAACCAAACATTACATAGGAAGTGGGAGTTATGAGTAGATTTATGGCCAATCTAAGTAAAGAGCATTGGAAAGTAGTCCAATGGATACTCATGTATTTGAGAGGGACATCTAGCATGCAGTTATGTTATGGAAGTTTGGATATTTCTTTATGTGTATATGTTGATTCGGATATAGTTGGAGATTTGGATGGTAGAAGGAACACTTACGTGATATATTTTCATAGTAGGTGGGATGGAAGTTAGCTAGATATCAAGATTTTAGAAGGTTGTAGCTTTGTCTACTACAGAGGTAGAGCATGTTGCACCTACAGAGGCTAAAAAAGAGATGATATTGATGAATAGGTTCATGGAATATTTGTGCAAAGGAGCAAGATGATTGAAAATTGTTCAATGATAATCAGAGCGCAATTCTTTTGGAAAAGAACTAGGAATTTCATTATAGAACAAAACACTTTCAGTTCAGGTATCACTTCATACTGTAGGTATTGGAGGATGGGAAACTGAAACTGGAGAAAATTCATACAAGTGAGAACCCTGCAGATATGGGGATTAGCGAAGCCATTACAAAATCAGAGAAGTTTGAGCTACACTCCACTTCTATTGGTCTTTGAGTTTGATACTTGAAGAATCTTAGAAACAAAGATAAGGAAAGGATCAAAGAATGACATTGTACAGGTAAAGTGTAGTAATTTATCTCCAAGTGGGAGATTGTTGAGATGTGGAGCTCAACTACTTTAGTTTAGCATGCTATATTAAACTTACTAGAAAACATAGTAACCAACGTCGGTTATGAAGGAACCGACAAGATCAGTTATGAAGGGACCGACATCGGTCACCTATGACCGGCATCAGTCAAGCAAGTAGGAACCGACATTGGTTAGGGCTAACCGATGTCAGTTACCTATGCAGGAATGTTTTATATAACTCTCAGGAATTAGATATAATTTTAGTATTAAAGCAGATCTAATGATTGTAATTGTGTGGTTAAGTTCCCTAAGTTTGTATAAGGTATTTATAAGCTAGAAAACCAGGGTTAGAAGATAGAGTTAATGATTATTGTGAAAATAATTGTGAGAGAGAGAATTCTTGGAGAAGAAGGAGAAGCTTGAGAGAAATAAAGTATTGTACATTGTGAGAGGTGTGGAAGATTGTAAATATTCATTGTATATCTTCTGAAATCTTTGGATAATAGATTGGCTTGTTTCTTGGTGGATGTAGCCCACTCGAGGTAAACCAAGTTAAATCTGGTGTTGATTTATATCTCTTGTTTTGTATATTTATTATGGTAGAATATCCACTTTTATTGCAGGTATGCTTAGATCTGATATATTATCTATACAACCTTGTGCTAACCCCAAAAAAAGTTTAATTAAGTAGGATTTAAAATAATGAAATGGGATTAATACTCCACGTGATTTGGATGGGGATAAAGGAGACTTAATTAATCAATTGCGGATTACTTAATATACCTTGATTAGCTTATAGAAGTTATTTGAAAGGTTTTTAGAGTAAATTGATGAGGTTATAGAAATAATTTAGAGTGGAATTTAATTAATGAAGAGTCATTAATTAATAGAAGAAGGGGATTTATAGTTAATAAATAACTAGTTATTAATTAAAAATGAATGGGATTTTAATTAACAAAATATCATTAATTAGTATCAAAAAGAGGGATATCATTAATTACTAAATGAAGATGAGTATTAGTATGATTTGAGTGCCT